>JALJCO010014259.1:0-639327 GCA_023101725.1 Atherinomorus stipes | reverse complement strand
ATAACAGTAAATTACTGGCAGCAGGGACGCCAGTAATTTACTGTTATTTTACAGTGCACCTACTGTAAAATTTTTTTAACAGTATAGTACTGTATTTTGAATTACAGTATATTACTGTAGGATAACATTGGGTGGTGTGGTCATTTTACAGCACATTTACTGTTATTTAAACAGTATACAACTGTATTTTGGAGTACAGTACATGTCAGTAGAATAATTGTGTTATGGTATATTTTACAGTACACAGCAGTTTATTCTCAATGCTTAATACATCTGCTAATTTGCATTAATTTCCTATAAATCCCCACAAATTAACTTATAACATCATACAGGGCTTTTGAAATTCTGGACTGAACAGCAAGTCAGTCTGGACCATTTATTCCTCCTTTTATCGTGACAGCAGGTAACATCCTCAAGTCCTAATATGCAAATAATGACTTTTCTTGTATTTTTCTTAAATTGTGTACCTTATTGTGCTTTTGCTTTGTGCTAGCTGAAGAAAAGAATCAAGAATCAAGAACTGACAGTTTATGGAGCTCTCCCACTAACACCATTTTCCAAAATAATCATAAGATTTAATGTTGATTTAATGTTATTGCCAGTCATTCCTGAACTCTGACCTTGAATAAAAAAGTAAAGACAAGAGTAAGGTAAACGAAGATGCTACTTCTGCACATAGCAATTGAGCTGGCAACTCCAGAGCTAATGCTAACAGTGAAGAATCATGACATTGACATGGTAATCAGATGTAAATATTTATTTTTGGGACCCATCAAATTTATAAAACAATTCATATGCTATAAAAAAGATTGGGGATAAACTTAACACTTTTATTCTTCACCCCACTAGACGTTCTGTGGGTGTATTACTTTTTAAAAAAAATATTGTTTTGATGAAAAAGTTGTAGCTATCACCTTTAAAATAGCTTCAAGAACAGTATAACGTTTAATTAAAATAGCATCAAGAGCAGTGTAACAGAACAGTTTAGCTTGTCAGCAAGTCTTTTGTACATGTAGATGTGAACAATGTGAACAGTGAAATTAGAGAAAGAGAAGTAAAGGGGGAAGACAGTGTACAGTGGGAGTACTTGACTGCAGCATTGGTGGTATCCTCAATCACTGATGACTAGTGCCTGCCAAACAAACAGATGTACAAAAATTTAGTAACACAACGTCACCTAAAATATAAAAATGTGAAACAGACTAATGGAGGGATGCAAAAAAATAAAAGACATAAGGGGAAAGAAAAGGGCCAGAGCAATAAACTGTTGCAGGGAGAGGTAAAATAAAAATAGTTAAGAAGAGAGAGAACAGCAAGAGACAGAAAAAAGAGCGGTTAGTTGGCTGTTATAGTTTAGGGAGGGAGGTTACCTCTTACGAGGGCTAAGTCAGTAGGCTGGTGGCATGTTGTTAGAAAGTTAAAAATACCGGGCTATTATGAAAAATACAGTTTAAATTAACAGATTTGCCTACAGTATGTGATTATCTAATTAACATGAAGTTAAAAGCTTATTTGTTTTTAATTTACAAACTGAATGAGAAAGACTGGTATTACTACTATGGAGTATAATAAAATGTGTTTAACATAAATGTAATGTTGCGTCTGAGAAGAACACACCTCACCTTTACATCTGATGAAATAATGGCACGTCCAGGTCCTCTCTCCCTTTTGATGATCCGCCCATTCCTTCCCATTTTTGGTTGTACAGACAGCTCTATAATTGCACAAATAATCACAAGTTAGTCTTCACACTGTTATTGGTGATTAACTAACACATGTTTATTTAAATAAATGCCAGTTTAAGTGATTTCTTTTGCTGAATGGAGTAAAAACATAAGTGAAAGCCCTTGCATTTCGGCCAAGAAGCCTATTCATAACATGGTTTTAGTGACAATTTTCCTGGGAATTTTTTAGAGACTGCCCACAGGTAGTGCATTTTAACTTTACCCATAGATATATAAATGTAGAACAGTTCTATCTCACTCAGCATTTGGTCTGCAAAACAAAGCAGATAGAGCAAATGCAACAGACTTCAATTTTCTGTGTGAAGGTGAAGCAGTCTGGCCTACTGTTTTTTTTTTTTTGTTTGTTTTTTTGTCCTGCAAGCACTATATCACAGAGGCAACACTTTAAATCATCAGGTCAAGTGAGGTCAGAAATTACTGTTTATCATCACAGGTGGCATCGCAGAAAATGAAATGCAGATTGAAATAGTTACCTTTACTGTCTATTTTTTAGCTAGCTTCTATTGAGTCTAAGGATGCCCAAACATTACCTGATCTCCAGAACTACTCCAAACCTGATGTACTGGTGATAAACTTGCCTGTATTTGAAAGGACTTTTAAATGAAGTTAGATGAGAAAGTGATAAGTTACACCTTACAAAGGTCAGAAGCAATGCCAGCTTGCTAACATTAGCTAACTGAGTTCAGAGCTTGCTTTGCCAAGTTAAGCAGCCTGACCAGCTGAAACAGACCTAATGCTCTTTTTTTAAAATATAATGTCAGTTTAATAATCTTCACACTGTAAGTTTATGGAGATAAAAATCATTTTACCTCTTTGGATGAAGTCCACATGTACTGCTCTGAATGATGAAGAAGCTGTGATGTTCAAAGTCAGGTCCAGGAATATCCCATCACATCTCATCACTCAAAAATGACTTGAGTAATGTTAAAAGTATGATCAACAAGAAGTAAAATCATCAAAACAGAAACATAAGCCTACAATTATCAGTGAGATGCTGATGGATAGTGACAAGACTTGTGAAGGAATGTGGGTCCAATTCCACCGTGTGACAGAAAATACTGTATTATACTGTTAAATTACAGTTTGTTAGCATTCACTGTTAATTTATATATTTAAATACAGTTTGTTTACATTAACTGTTAATTTACATGCAGGGATGAATATTTAACAGTATTTTACAATTATTTTGAAAAACAGTAAGATACTGTTGTAAATTCACCGTAAATTTACAGAAATTCGTTACAGTGTGTCTCTAGTCCCTTCAAGTTAATCTGAAATCCAGGCTAAGAGTGTACCATCCAGAGTTAAACCATAGCTGGACAGTGGCTGTGGCTCTAAGACATTTAGGTCTGATTTATTACATGTTTTCTTTTGAGTTTGATGCACATACAGTGGAAGTGGTGCATGGACATTTAGGTATATCTGAACCAATTTTAAACCATTTTCAAACAATTCAGCAATTTCACATTCAAAATTTTAGCGTGCTGTGAAAATGTGCAGTTAGACTTTTATTTATTTTTCCACATATCCATCTGTTTGCTTGTTTTAAACTAAAAATGACTCATTATATGCAGTGTTATCATCTATTTCACATCAATATTTCATGTGGAAATCTTCTCTGAGTGATGTGGAAGCGGCAGCACATCATGAATATGCCTCCTGCACCGCTCGTGCCACCACGGCCTTGTCTCCACCAGCTCTGCTGTGGGTATAATGCATTCAATAACATGCTTTTCACTCATATTTTACCCCCAGAAACAATCAAAGGTACTATTTTTTTCTCCATCTTTCCAGAAAATGAGGGGTTGTTTTTACTGTGAAAGAAAATAGCCCATTTCCAGACAAGCTGTTGAGTGCTTGAGGTAATGCTCTCATATTTGGTATCACCTCCACGGCAGACGTAAAAGCCAAGATAAGAAAAAAGAAACAGAAAGAATGAGAGGAAATGCTCAAGTGGGATATCGAGCCGGCAGAATCTATTTGGAGTGAGCAAGCAATTGCTGCTCATTGACACGGCAATGTCTTAAGCCCGGCTGCTGAATATTTTTGCAAATATATTGCATGATTTTACAGCAGAGGGCCTGCAGTAGATGCAAACACAGTGAAAAGCAAGACAATAATGTGCAGAGGAAGCACGGTGTGTGACTGCGATCAGCTCTTATTTCACTTTCAGAAGCCCAAACAATTTTTCAATATGATGTTGGCTGCACCACAACACCGACACAAGCCAGAGCTGAGGCTGCAATGAAGTCTCAGCTTTTCATACACAGTATTTCCCTCTTACAGGAGTGCGCTCAGGTATATTACTTTTTGTTTTTCCCATTTTTTGTCTTCTGAGGACAATATGCAGACACAGTGTGCACTCTTAAATGAGGAAATACTGTGTAACTAAAAGCTTATTAGTTCATCAAAGCCTGTTAGAGACTCCGCTCACCGCACTCAAAGTGTCAATGTTAGCAGAAAGGATCTCATTAATTTCTGGTGGATGAAGAACACCGGCCACCACGTCTAAGTAAACAGCAGGGTTTTAATAAGAGCAGACGGCGAGCTGGAGCTCTTTGTCTCTCTGCAGGTCTAACAAGCTGTGAGCCGTTATTGCCCCTCATCGGAGGAGACGAGAATAGACTCTGAGAGGCAGCCTTGTGATGAGGAGACACCCGCGGAAAAGGGCTAAAGAACTGCAAACTGGGCCAGTTTAACCAGTTACTTGACAGTTACCTGTTGCTGGTCTGAGTGGATTTCTTTTTATCATGACTCATCTCTGCTTTCTGCAGGATTTTTAGTGTTAATTTTAGGCGCTTTCGGACTGTAGGAACCTTTTGGTGTTCCTAAAACCTTTTCGGGAACCAGGCTGTTTTTTGGTGCATTTGGACACGTGGGACCCCGGCCCCCAGTTCCTATAACTTTTTTAGCTCCTACCCTAAGGCAGGATCTTCTCGGGGTTTCATAGGAACAGAAATGCGTACTGTATATGTTTGGTGATTGGTAGAACTGGCTAACCATGCCCCTTGCGTGATCTCCACTTCTTCCAGCCCACAGCTGTTACAAATGTTTACCGAGATTGCAATAACAACAAGAACTATTACAATAGGAGTGTACCAATTCATTATCGATGAATCACATGCATCACACTGGTACACGTACTGAATCAATAATGAGCCTATTTTAAAAAGTCCAAAAGCAATTATTTTCATACTAATTTAATGACCCAAATACAGCTGCAAAGTGTGGCAGTAGAATCTGCAGCTGCCGCCCGGACACTTTAGTGGACGGACCAAAGCACTTAAACAAAAGTTTAACAAGACGTTACATGATACATATGACTGTGATGAAGGAAAGATGGTAAGTTAGCTTTTATAACAGCATTGAATAAAAGAGATGAGAAACCCAAATACAACTTTGTGAACTGTGTCAGTACAATCTGTGCTTCAACGAAAGGTAAACGAGACGTTAGTAGGGCAGCTTTCCAACGGGGGCTGTTCCGTTACGTGATACATATGACCGTGATGATGAAAAGCTGTTAAGCTATAGCTTTTATAATAGCTTTGAATAAAAGAGATGAGAAACCTCAGTTCTGTATTAGATCTGCTGGGGCATAAATTTGTCTCTGTCACAGATGATTCCGTCAAACACGGTCCCTATCAAGGTCCTCCCTCATGTGCGAATGCAAACTGATGGGGAAGGGTAGTTCTTATAACTAAACTTGAGATGGGTAGTTATAGGAACTGCGTTCCTAAAACGTCTCTGTCCGAATAGTTTCCATTCGGTTTATTTGGATCCCAGGAGCTCCTGGTTTAGCAGATGTTAGTAGTCGGCCACTGCAGATGTGCATTCAGTAAAGACCTGAATGCACATCTGTGCATGTTCATCTAAAGTTGTAAATAAAAAGTAAATTGACACATTCATGGTTGTGTATTTAATCTGAGAGGAATCTATTTAAAATGTTAAATCTTAAAAACTTGCCGTCACAGACTTCTTCGAGCAGACGATAAGCTCAACGGCACCAAGGGCAAAAAAGTTATGCCGTTGTGTTTTGAAAATTTACATCAAACAAGCTACGTAAACATTGCTGGACTTATGTGACATCAGACTTTTCAATTTAAAATAATAAAAACAAAAGGCATGTGACCTCTTTTACACGCACTGAAAAAAGAACCTGTTGGATTTACAGTCGTGCTCCAGAGTTATTGACACCCTCCAATAAAAGAAGAGGCTAAATTCACAATAATGATTGAAATAACAAGAAACTAAAGAAACTAAGAATATATAAAAATTTACAAAATCATAATTTATTAAATAAAATATTGCTTTTGAATTGTCATAGGAAATAATAATAAAATAAAAAAAACAACAAAAACAAACAAAACTTGCCCAGACACATTAGAGCACCTTTCCTGAAAAATGTGGCCCAAAACATCTGTTAACAGGTGTAAAAGTCTTTTTGAGCATTACAAAAAGCACCTGATTGCACACTGTTAAAAAAAAACATAACAAAACGGTAATATGCTGGCAGCTGGGGCGCCAGAAAAATACCGTAAAATTACAGAGAAAAACTTTCTCATAAAAATACAGTAATTTTCCATGATAAAAATACAGTTTATAAGTTTGCTTTTACATGAAATCTTTCTCTTATTTTGGCATTTTAAGGTTTATTGAAGGACGTTAAGATGTATAATAACAAGAGGCAAGAGACATACAGTAAAATCTGTTAATATTACTGTTGCCAATTCTTAAGGGAGAGAAGTCACTATTAGCTGGCCCAAAGACCGCCGCTGCTGCATTTATATTTGTTTTTAGTGCAAATTTGCACAAGTAGAGTTTACACCATGACTAAATTCAATGTCTGTGATAGAACAGCAATACAACATTCAAATATTTTATGTTGGTTCCATTGTGGACATCAATTAACAAGATATGATGATGACTTTATCTCCTTGAACTTTCCTTCACACTCATAGTGCAACTTTAACATCCAAACTTAACTGACTTTCTCAGCAACTTCTTCTGAATGTGAACATAACAAAGGCAGTAAACACTTAACTCAAATTAATAGGATAAGAGGGTCATTTCTGTTGAATTTGCTTTTCCTATGAGCCTTTGTGGTCCTGATATGTTGTGTTTTGAAAGTAGCCCCGCCCCTTTTGCTGTTCATGCATGCTAAGCTGAGACAACTTAATAAATTTAGTTTGAGTGAAAGTAAAAACATGTTTCAGATTAGAGAGAGGAGTTTTTTAAGTTGATATGACTAAAATAATAATAATAATAATCTTCAAACCAAAATAATTAAGTTAGATCAATGTAAAGAATTCTTTCATATCAACAACAGCACAGATACTCTTTTTAGTGTAAAAATATGAAATTACCAAAAACATTTTTCTTTTGCTAAGAAGAAATTTTTTTATCAGGAAATCATTTTAACATTCTTTCTTATGTGAAATGAAATGGCATCTTCTTTGAAAAAAATGGAAACTTCATGTCTTTTTACAGGCTTTTCATGTTATTTCATGTGAGACTTGTAAATTCACAGCCTATTTCCATAATTTTATCCTTATTTTCTGGATTTGTGAAAAATGGGGAAAAAATGTTAAATATCACAGAAAAAAATCTGTGATATTACAGATTTTTTTAACAGTGCAGTGATTATCTCAGAATGTTGCTCAATAACATTTTAGCTTCAGAGCCCCATCATGCTTGTTGGCTTGTTTTCTCTTTTTGTGCATTTGTTTTTTTTACATTTCTTTTGAACTACAATTCAAATTCAGTGTTATGATTTTCATAAATTTTTTATTCATTATTACTTTTGTCAACTTATTTCACTGACAAATTTTTTCCTTCTTTGATTGGAGGGTGTCATTAATCTTGAGCACGACTGTACTTCATTCAGTCATGGACAATAGCTGCACACAGATGATTTGCTTTAGAGCAACTTTACCAATGGGCTCTATGGACGACTCCACTACTTCCTGAACTTAAGGTAGCTCCTTTGTTTCCTGTCTTTCACTATGGGACAATTTGATTAATCCAGGTGTGTCTGGCCAGTTACTGAGGTCAGACACACCTGGGTTAATCAAATTGTCCAACAGTGAAAGACAGGACACAGGAGCTACCTTAAGTTCAGGAAGTAGTGAAGCTGTGCATGGAGCCCATTGAGTTCAATTTACACAAGTTCTTCATATTCAATAAATCTGAGTATTTCATGTTGATACAGAGTGACTGAATCATGTTTTGTTGAAGTAATTTGAGTTCTTGGATCATTTTAAACCTTCACAATTTCATGACTTCAACCCAAAATTATCCAATAACTCTAACTCCAACAGGGGAGTTGAATACATGCAGGACAGTGGTGCTTGAGGACTGACTTTGAACGCCCCTTCATTACATGAAGGTGTAGCCAAATTGTGTATCATGCATCATGCAGTATACTAGGGGGTCACGAGAGGCGATTGGCACCTCAAGACGAGCTCCTGATCAGAAATCATGAGTCGCTAGCAAATCAAACCTGTTTGATATTTTGGTCATGGCTCGTGAGTGAATCGCATGTTGAAGCGGCGCCACGACCAGAATGAGAAATCTTTCCTCAGAGATTTTCACATTTCGCATGCGCTAAACAAAAAAGGGCACATTAAAGGCCCTTTCAGATAGAACGCGGCAAGCGCAAGAGGACGGCGGCAAACCCATTCATTGTGTATGTGGTACTGCCGCGGCAGCGCGTTCCGCCATGCCGCGGAGCACCGCGGCGCGCAAGGTGGGCACATGCCGCCGCGGTGGCGCTCACGCCGCTGCGCTCGAATTGAACATTTTTCAATTTGGGCGCAGCGCGCTGTGACGACATCCTAGCGCGTCCAATAGGAGAGGCCAGTTCAGGGAAAAAAAGTGGTCCTTGTTCAGCCTGAAGGAAAGCTGGAAGTGGTCTGTGTGAAAGAATGCAGCTCCCGGACGAACCTGAACCCCCCCAAGTTCTGCCTTGTTACCAGGATCAGGTGGACCCCCACCCTTTTATCTGCTGCTGATCTCTTCCTTCTCCTCTGGAGCAAAGCTCTTTGCTGCGACCAAGAGATGTACATCTCTCACAACGAAGCGTGCCGGGGAGAAAACACTTCCTGGTCTGTCGCTTAGCAACGCGTGCCTGACGTGCTCGCTGCCGCTGTGCTCTTTCGCCAACTCTGCGCCCTACCCCGCGGTGAACGCCGCGAAAAACGCGTCCTATCTGAAAGGGCCTTGACTTTGCTGTTATTGGTCAAGATAAGTGGTGATAATGCTCATTGAAAAAAGTAAAACTGTCTGTTTGTTTAAGTTTCTCAACATATTTTCTGTGGCAGGGGCACCTTAACTTCTGTCTTCAAGGGTCAAAGTGAAAATATACCAGTAACCCTTGGGCAAACCAGAGATTTTAAGGGTGAAACTCAAATAAATGTAAAGCAAAATAATTTTAATTTGTCTTCAATATTTATCTTTTCCATCAGAGCAAATAACACACTGCATAGAAACACTGTTGTGGCAAAATAACAATAAAGCCATAGTAAGGAGGACAAAAAACAAACAAATTGCAACCAAATATGATTTTTCAAGTTGATACTGTAGCGGTTGCTGTGATTGGTTCCTGGTAGATGGCTTGTTTGCATATTTCCCATCATGCCACCCTCTGTTCTTTTCTTCACCATGACTTAAGTCCATATAG
This sequence comes from Atherinomorus stipes, assembly GCA_023101725.1. Taxonomy (NCBI): domain Eukaryota; kingdom Metazoa; phylum Chordata; class Actinopteri; order Atheriniformes; family Atherinidae; genus Atherinomorus; species Atherinomorus stipes. The sequence goes on along the minus strand of JALJCO010014259.1, from coordinate 629,904 downwards.
TCCCATGACTGGATCCCCCATCTGGAATGTTTGTGGGTATCATACAGTGATACCTACTGTGCACCACTACAATATGAATTACTGGTACAGTAAGAACAGTACACTCCTAGTGTCACGCATTACTCAATAGTGTGTCAATCTGGACTACAAGTGAAATACTGGGGAGGTAGGTTATTCCTCAGGTACCACTGTCTTGCAGGTATTTAATGACCCCCCCCTCCCCACTTCAGCACACCTGATTCAAATTAATGCATTAATCAGCCTAACAGGTTCTGAACAATGACTCACTAATTCTGTTCAGGTGTGTTGAAGCGAGGAGGCCTAAAAAACCTGTGGGATTGCGACCTTGAGGACTGGATACCCTTGATGTAATGTGAAAATAACGTGGAGAGTATAAGTGACCAAATGGTGTTGGAGTAAAAGTTATTGAATAATCTGGGATAAAGTGATGAAATTGCAAAGGTTTAAAATGTTCCAAGAACTCAAATTACTTGATCAAAATTTATTTCAATCACTCTGTATCAACATGAAATATTCAGGTTTATTAAATATGAGTAGTTTGTGTGAATTTAACTCAATTTTTAGGGTTGCTGCCAAAGCAAATCATCTGTGTGCAACCACTGTCCACTATTGAATTAATCCAACAGTTTCTTTTTTTCAGTGTAGGGCTAAAAAGTAGGGCAAGTGGGTGTATTGGGACGCACCCTTCCACTCTAAGCCAGGGATTCCAGATTCTAGTCCTCAAGAGCATCCTGCAACCTAAAGGCTGCGTACACACCAAACGCGATTTGGGCGTCAAGGGCGTCAGGTTTACATGCAAAGTCAATGGCCGACGCGTGTTTGGGTGGCGTCAAAAATCCTGTTGCGCGTTGCAGGCATTGGACGCGCCATTCGCGCGGCGAGTTTTGAGATTTTGAGTGTTTGACTCGCGTTCCCGCGTCGCGGGCGTCAGACGCCGGAGTTGGAAAATCTGAACTTTGGCGTCTTGACGTGGGGCGTCGACCAATCAGAGCGAGTCATGACACAGACACACTTTTTCTGACAGAAGAGGAAACACCCAGAAAAACCAGGGGAATCTCCTCTCTATCTGAGGAGGAGGATAAACTGATCTGTGTCCGGTCCCGGTTTCTGAACGGTGGTTTGATGACCTGCTGTCCTGATGGGATATACTGGGCTGATAATGCTGCCCCGCATCGGGACAGTGGGTTGTTAAACTGGGCTCAGACGGCTGAAAGTGCCGCTCGCCAGCAGCTCCTGAAGTAAATGATGAAACTCATCACAGTCAGAACACCTGGAATCATCTGGTGAACCGGACACAGAGCAGAGATGTCCAACGACCACGTTCCTTGCTTTATCTATCACATAAAGCCGAGCCGCTCTCTCTCCTGCATCTGTCATTGTGCAGACCGGTAAAAGGAAAAAGAGAAAGGAGAGGCTCCTCCAGAGGCGCGGCCAGTGCAGCTTGGCTGGACATCTCTCGCCGGGAGGGCGTCAAGATGCTGGAAATCAAGCGTCTGACTTTTTATTGACCAAGCGTCCAATTTGGGCATCAGGTGTGATTTTGACGCCAAAATCGCGCCTGACGCCCAAAGTTGGACGCTTGGTCACACGGCAAGATGGCAATGGTGGGACACGCCCAACTGGCTTCACTTTCCCCTATTCAGATGTGACCAGACACTACATCCATATTTTCTACAGTCTTTGTCACTAGTTGAGAAGACACTTGGCATGAGACCGTGACATTTTTCTGCCTTCCTGTTTATTCAGCTTTTATTTATGTGGGATATATTCCAACTTGCTGTAGAAAACTATGATGGTTTGGACTTTGTTCCAATAAGTTAATGCAAATAAATAACAAATAAATTTGGTTAAACAAGCTGAGTTATTTTCAGTTATGGAACAGATCAACCAGCACTGATCTTCCACAATGAGCGGTAGCAATCAAAGACATCTTCAGAAATGTCATCTTTATCAAACAAAAGTTGGTCTGCGTTCTAATAGGCTAAGAATGCCACTAACCATTAATAACCTCAATGTTTTACTAAAGCAAGGTCAGAAAACGAAAATATAATCCAATGATGATCCATGATAAAGAAGAAAAGCATCCGAGTTCCTGACGTCCGCCTCCCATTCTGCAGCTCTGTGGAGACCACAGCCACCAGCTAGTAAAGGATTCATGTGTAGCTCCTCTGCAGCTAAATAAATGTCCTCTGTAATCTATCATGGCCACGGTGGTGAAGGAGACGGGGCCATGTGCGTTTTATCAGCCTGGTAATTGGTCATGTTGACACACATTGTCTTGGCTTGGATGGAATGGAAAGAGGCATTCTGCCTTATTAATGGTTTCTAATAAAGACAAGCATTCATCAGGCGTCTTGAGGCTCTGTCAGACGGAGCAGCTTCACCACACTCTTCCTCAACTCTGCACATCGCTCCATTTGTCCAGATGGGCCATGAACATTTTATGCATGTATGTTTCAGACGATTTCAGAGGGAGTGTCTTTAGTTAAAAAACTAATCCCACATGATGAGATACAAAATATTGTGCTCATGTCTGTAGCTGCTTGGAGCATGAACATTGTTGGTCTTTCTGTTCATAGTGGAGCATCATTCATAAAATCAGCGCTAACACTAAAATATAAACATAGATATAAGCAGAGAATCTAGGTTCCTTTAAAAACAAGCCAGCTCTAAAGCTTGTTCCATACTCCACGAAGTGAGAACTTTGTTCTTGCCCTCAAGGTTGCAAGAACAAGGAAAAAGTGGTGGGCGATGGTGTTCACCCACTGATTATACATTTGCAATAAACTTCTGGAATTTGACACGCGGTGGTGTCCGTGTATTTAAATGCTGCGTGTGTTTACATTGTCGTTCTTTGTCACCACTTCGATCAGCTATTTATAAAATCATCCATTCAACGTTGCATCTTCGGAAATGCAGAAGTGACAACTCTCTGCTTCAAGCGTCTCTGTGGTAACCCCACCCACATCAAATGTCCGCCCAATCACACAATACTTCTCAGAGATCTGCGAGAAAAAAGTTCTGCTCGGCCGAGGGGTCGAGAACAATAGAAGGTGGGCGGAAGGGCGCTAGAGGCTTTAGTTTTCAAACTGATTGATCCCCATCAAGAGATTTAATGCTTTTTTTTTGTTAAAGTTGAAGCATTTTTTCTGAACAGATTTCTATTTGTTGTCAACTCTAATTCGATCATGTTTTTGTGAAAACACAACTTTTGTTTGATTAGCGGACCAGGCAAACTCAGAGAAGTACTAGATTTCAAACCAATCAGAAATGAGCTCAGCATCAGCTGACTTGGAATCTGACAATGACATCTGCAAGAAATTCCACAACAGGAAGTTCACACATGCCACTGAGAGGCTTCCCGGGCTGTGGTCTGCGGTGGAGAGGACATGAACTACTGTGACACAATGTCTTAATTCAACAACATTTGTGTTTTTAAACCTGACGAAACCCAAGATGACAACGGTGCCTCTTAATGTTTGGCGTCATACAGGTGGGAACACTTACGTTTTCCAACACTGTAAAAATAGTATCTGGGCTGTAGTTGATATGATAATAATGGATTAGATTTATATTGCGCATCTTTTCCTTTCAAGGAACTCAAAGCGCTCACAGTAGGTCCATTACTTACTCACTCCTCATACATATGTGGTGATGGTAAGCTATCTGTCCTGGGGCAGACTGATGGAAGTGTGGCTGCCATTTTGCGCCTACGGCCCCTCCGACCACCACCGTAACATTCACACACATTCATACAAGGCAAGGGGGGTTAAGTGTCTTGCCCAAGGACACTTCGACATGTGGCTGGGGGATCGGGATTCAAACTGCTGATCATTGGCCGACCTGCTCTACCACCTGAGCCACTGTCGCCCCATATGAGAGACTTTTTTACATTGATCTAACTTATTTTTTTTTTTTGGTTTGGTGATAAGATCTTAAGTTTTTGAATAAATCAAATTAAAAATCACACTTTTTAGTCCAAAATAAGTTTTTACTTCCACTCAAAGTACATTTTTTAAGTTGTTTCAGCTTTAGAGTTCATCAACAACAAAGGGGGCACGGCTATTTTCAAAACTCAACATATCTGGACCACAAAGGCTCATGGGAAATACAAATTCAGTAGGAATTTAACCTTTTATGATGTTAACCTATAAATTAGAGTTTTGTGTTAACTGCCTTTGTTATGTTTACATTCAGAGGAGGCTGTTTAGACATTCTGTGTAGTTTGGATGTTAAAGTTGCACCATTGTTAAAAAAAAATCTGGCTGTAGCTGATGTGAAAGAACTTTTACATTGATCTTAATTATTTTGGTTTTGAGTTAAAGGGACTAGAGGCAGGAATTTGAAAAAAACCAAACATGCATGTCCATTTTTCAATATTAATGGGTGATGAAGCGCTAAATACCAAAAATAACGTTTCCACCCACGTCTCTCTCTGTTGCCTTGAACAGGCTGTGTGCTGCAAAATGCGCTGCAATTCAGTGTCCAGATTTCCCGCGCTGCCCTGCGGATGTGACGTCAAATGATGCTACATCCGCAGTTTTGATGCAGGAAGAAGACGGTCGCGGTAAATTCAAACACTGTAAGCGAAAGGTATGGATTCTTCTGCCGTCAGAAAACGATCCAGATCAACTGAAAGACACTAAAAAGTGTAACTACAAAGAAAAGCTTAGTAAACAACATTATAGCTTTAGTTTGTGGACGCTCCTGTGATGGCTTGGCTCATGGCTGCAGTTGCCTGAAGCGCCAGTCTCGAGTTTCATTTCTTAATCTTGCCTCAAGTCCCTTTAAATCAATTTAAAAATCACATTTTCTAGTCTGAAAAAAGTTTTTACTTTCACTCAAAGAAAATGTATTAAGTTGTTTCAGCTTTACGGTGTGTTCAGACCAAGCGCGATTTGGGCGTCAAAATCGCGCCGGATGCCCAAAGTTGGACGCTTGGTCACTAAAAAGTCAGACGCTTGGTTTCCAGCGTCTTGACGCCCTGACGCGCGGCAAGAGATGTCCAGTCAAGAAGTGCTTGCCGTGCTGTGGGAGGAGCCTCTCCTTTCTCTTTTTCCTTTCACCGGTCTGTCTGAACCATGGCAGGTGCAGGAGAGAGAGCGGCTCGGCTTAATGTGAAAAATAAAGCAGGCAACGTCGTCGTCGGACATCTCTGCTCTGTGTCTGGTTCACCGGAAGGAGCACTTAGGAGTGCGGATTCATCGGCTGCATACGTCACAGTGGTGCGTCAAGAATTGTCCCATTTCAAAGCCTCCGAAGGAGCCGCCCAAACCTACCATAAAAATCCGCATTTCGTTTGGCCTTAAACGAAGAATACTGGCACTGTATCCTTTGTGGCTTCTCCTGTCCCAGAATTCATTGCCCACAAAATGGGAGGGATAAGCAGCAGAGCGATGAGTGTAATATCTTGATACATTCGTGGATTTTAAGTGATTAATGAAAGGTTTACCGTTAGAAACCGTTTACCGTTAGAAACAACAGATAGTCTGCGTGTAAAATTTACAAAATATGGGTTGTTGTTGACATCTTGTGGAAAATTTTAATGCCAGTAGCTCTACTAGAAATAGATTTTCTGAGAAAAAAGTTGATGTGTTCAATACTTTTCCCCCCGCTGTATAGGTCCAACCAATCTTTTGGTTGTTTTAAACAAAATGTTCAGGTAATCTGAATGTTGCAGCCAAGTTCTGAATGTCACTGCCACTTCCCTATTTCAATGGTACAGTGTGGAGTGAACAGCAGTGTATGCTAGTAAAGAATGTATTATAATAATAACTAAATAAAAACACAATAAACCAAGTTGTTTCAGCTTTACGGTGTGTTCAGACCAAGCGCGATTTGGGCGTCAAAATCGCGCCTGACGCTCAAAGTTGGACGCTTGGTCACTAAAAAGTCAGACGCCCGCCCTGACGCGTGACGAGAGATGTCCAGGCAAGAAGTGCTTGCCGTGCCGTGGGAGGAGCCTCTCCTTTCTCTTTTTCCTTTCACCGGTCTGTCTGCACCATGGCAGGTGCAGGAGAGAGAGCGGCTCGGCTTAATGTGAAAAATAAAGCAGGCAACGTCGTCGTCGGATATCTCTGCTCTGTGTCCGGTTCACCAAATGATTCCAGGTGTTCTGACTGTGATGAGTTTCAGCATTTACTCCAGGAGCTGCTGGCGAGCGGCACTTTCAGCCGTCTGATCCGGCCCAGTTTAACATTCTGCTGTCCCGATGCGGGGCAGCATTATCAGCCCAGTACATCCCATCAGGACAGCAGATCATCAAACCACCGTTCAGAAACCGGGACCGGACACAGATCACAGTTTATCCTCCTCTGTCTTCAGATAGAGAGGAGGTTTCCTTGGTTTTTCTGGGTGTTTCCTCTCCTGTCAGAAAAAGTGTGTCTGTGTCATGACTCGCTCTGATTGGTTGACGCCCCGCGTCAAGACGCCAAAGTTCAGATTTTCCAACTCCGGCGTCTGCCACCCTTGACGCGCGTAATGCACATCAAACGCTCAAAATCTCAAAACTTGACGCGCGAAATGCGCAAGATGCGCCACAGGTTTTCCATGCCTCCCCGATGTGCGTTGGCCATCGACTTTGCATGTAAACCTGACGCCCTTGACGCCCAAATCGCGCTTGGTCTGAACACACCGTTAGAGTGCATGAACTACGGGGTTATTTTCAAAACTCAACACATCCAGACCGGGGGCCTGTACGACGAAGCCGGATTTTCTCTTATCGAGGTAACTTCAGGGTTAACCCTGGGTTTTTCGTCCTATGACGCTGGTTCACTTCTGATCGGGTTATATCTCCCCGGTAACTTATGCTGAACGCCTAACCTGGTCTGGACCAGGTTAAGTTCTGGATCAGAGATCTCCGACTATGAAAGCACCACTCCCTGACCAATCAGCACTCTTGGAAAATGGCCTGCCCATTTTTAGAAGATCCTGTCGATGCCGGTGCGCAGATCGTGAGAGGAGTTCTTAAAAGAGAGAGAATATTCAGAGATGGTGCAACCCTTTTTGATTTGCCACATGACACTTTATATGAAAGATGTAGGTTTTCCTCTGCTGGACTCCGTTACATCTGTCAGCTGTTAGAGCCGTACATCACAAATGTAACGCATCGCAGCCGGACACCGACAACACCACAGATGCTCTGCATCACACTGAGGTTTTATTAATGTTAGACTAATTGAATTAATTTTGATATAGACCAACGCCTCACCTCGAGTGAAAAAAAAAATTAGTGCTGTACTGATGTAGCTGAAAAGCTTATTTTTTGTGGCCGAATTATGCTCACGGTCCCACTCAGTAAAACGTCATTCATTTATTTATTCATTCATTCATTCACTGGTAGTTTGATGCACACCGTTGGCGACACTGAAAACATATGCAAAAACATGTCATGTAATACCCGCTTTTTTCCCTGTGGGCTGCACAAATATTAAATGAAATTCCATTAATTCATGAAAGAGTGTGGCAGCATAGAATCTCGTCAATGGCCGGTTTGGATTATATATTTGTATTTGTTCTTTACTTGTTCCCATGATCGTCTTGAACCGCTGGGGTTGCATCTGAAATAATGTATAATATTGTTCCATGATTGTACAATCGCACGGACTTGCTGCGCATTGACAGCCAGCATTAATTCCTGGCTTTTGCTGCGGCGACTGTGTTGCTGCAGCATAAATGGAGCCATTTATTATCATTCCTGAATGATAATGTTGTGTTATCATTCAGGAATGATGATCCTGAATTCTACATATTTCTTAAGTATCATCGTCTGCTCCTCCATGGTGAAATATGTCGCTCTCTGTTTCTCCATGTCTGTGATTGGTCAGATGCTTCCAACGCCGCCTCTTTTATGTGAGCGCGCACTGATTAAGATTGGAAAACCCTGGGTTGAGTTACCAAGTTGATAACCAGCTTCATAGTACCGTTTATCAAGACCGCAGATGTCTGGTTAAGTCAACCCAGGTAACAGAGAGAAATCCCGGGCATGTTAATCCGGCTTCGTCGTACAGGCCCCAGGTGTACTCTCTCCAATGGGGATCAGTCAACAACAAGAAAAATGCGTTTGGCTCACCGTCTACAAGCCGCAAGCCGTCCTCAATCACGTCCACAGCCCCTGGACAAGAAGAAAGTTCTTGCTTCTCGCAGAGTATGGAACAAGCTTAAGAGACGATTCCTTCTAGTGACAAGAAGAACTGAATCATGTATGGAGGGAACCGGATCTTTAGAAGGGGTGGGGCTTTAAGTTGATGGGCATGTTGTGTGGCCAATCACATGCAGGGAAGACTAGGATCTTCCATTAGAGCATTTTCTGTAGCTGCATCTCATTCTGAAGTCCCTTCGGAAGGAGCACTTAGGAGTGTGGATTCATCGGCTGCATACGTCACAGTGGTGCGTCAAGAATTGTCCCATTTCAAAGCCTCCGAAGGAGCCGCCCAGACCTACCATAAAAATCTGCATTTCGTTTGGCCTTAAACGAAGAATACTGGCACTGTATCCTTTGTGGCTTCTCCTGTCCCAGAATTCATTGCCCACAAAATGGGAGGGATAAGCAGCAGAGCGATGAGTGTAATATCTTGATACACTCGCAGATTTTAAGTGATTAATGAAATGTTTACCAGTTAGAAACAACAGATAGTCTGGTGGAAAATTTTAATGCCAGTAGCTCTACTAGAAATAGATTTTCTGAGAAAAAAGTTGATGTGTTCAATACTTTTTCCCCCGCTGTATAGGTCCAACCAATCTTTTGGTTGTTCTAAACAAAATGTTCAGGTAATCTGAATGTTGCAGCCAAGTTCTGAATGTCACTGCCACTTCCCTATTTCAATGGTTCAGTGTGGAGTGGACAGCAGTGTATGCTAGTAAAGAATGTATTATAATAATAACTAAATAAAAACACAATAAACAGAAGTTACTGTACAATTTTTCATAAAGTGACAAAGTGATCGCTTTGACCAAAATATTGGTGATCTTATCAATCATTTTCGGTAAAACAATCAAAAGAATGGTTGGACATATAACTACCAACCAGAATGGTTGAATTTAACCAATCTATTCTTCAAGTGAACATAATGATCTGATTGGTGGGCAGCTCATTCTTAATATTCCTATCAAATAACTATTTTTCCACATTTGCTTCAATGTCATGGACAGTGAGACGAATACGAATATTTTATCAGATCACAATTATGTGATGAGAGTAGTTTCTAAATTATTCATTATGAATTGACAAGCAAATCAATTATTCATGTCAAAATCAAGATAATAATACAATATATTTAACAAAGTACTCACTTCGTGTGTCGTGTGTCCATAATCAAGATAAATACACCCAGAAGTCAGGATTCCCACGATCAGTGACATATGGTTTCTACCCCAGACACCCTGAGGAAAACATATTTAGAAAGGACCTAAAAACAAGGTCGCACATTAATAAGTGTGAAAATCCCTGAAGCTACAGCTTCTCTGCAGAGAGACGAGCAGCTTTAGGCCATTTTCTAACGATATTAGCTTTGCATCAGAAGCAGAGACAGCTTGAGTTTAAAGGTAGCATGTGGTGAGACAGAAACGTGTGCATGCATTTTTCTCCAGAAGGTCTATGAGGCCAGGTCTGGTGGTCTGTAGCTCAAAGGAAGTTCTGAAATTGCATTTAAAACTAAAATCCACGCTAAAGTTTTGCTAAATTCTGATGTATTAATGTTCTTTTTGGGTATTCAATTGAGCTTTTCTTTAAAAAATGCTTTGCCAGTTGTTAAAACATATATATTTAGGCGCAATCTCTTTAATCTTTTTACCCCTTGCCACCTAAAACAGAGCTATAAGTGGTAGGGCTGAAAGTCACCACTTACAAACTGGGACACCCCTTCAACATTCACAAATGTCATCAATGATCTCACCGGCTTGTATGAAATGAAATGTAAATGAAATGAAATGAAAAACACTTTATTTATCCCAGAAGGGAAATTCAACATTGTAAAAAGCTCTTTTTTTTCTTTTTTCTTTTTTTTTCTTTTTTTGTTTGTTTTTTAACAATATAACAATATGAAATAGTAACATAACAATAATAAGTCAGTCAGTCAGTCTTGTTCTTTAGGGTGATGGTTGCTGGCAGGAATGCATTTCTGTATCTCTCCATCCTACAGTCAACCTGACACCGCCTCCTACTGAACACACTCTTGATTTTTCACTGTGTTGTGGAGAGGATGGGAAGAGTCCTCCATCATCTTCATCAGCTTGTGCAGCATTATTTTCTCAACGATCAGTTCCAGCAGCTTCAGAGTTATTCCCAGCACAGAACCAGCTTTCTTGATCAGCTTGTTTAGTTTCTTCAAGTCTGTGGTTCTGATGCTGCTGCCCCAGCAGATGCTGCAAAACTAATTGCACTTTACACAACAGACTTGTAGAAGATCTGCAACATCTTTGTGCAGACGTTGAATGATCTCAGCTTCCTAAAGAAGTAGAGTCTGCTCTGACCTTTCTCGTAGATGTAGTCAGTGTTGCATTTCCGGTCGGGTCTGTTGTCCAGCTGAACTCCAAAGTATTTGTAGTTCTCCACCACCTCCACCTCCTCTTCCAGGATGTAGACAGGACTATGCTGCTTATTCTTGCTCCTCCTGTAGTCAACAATCATCTCTTTAGTCTTGCTGGTGTTTAAGATGAGCTGATTGTTACCATTTCACAAACTGACTGACCAGTTCCCTGTGCTCTGCTTCTTGTCCATCACTGATACACCCCACAACTGCAGAGTCATCAGAGTACAGGGAGTGCAGAATTATAAAGGCCTTTTCAGATAGAATGCGTTTTTCGCTGAGTTCACCGCGGGGTAGGGAGCAGAGTCGGCGGCAGATCTGCCGGGTCTGAGACACCCATCCTCATCTGTCCTAACAGGATTGAGACACCCCTACCCCTCTGTCCTAATAGGGTTGAGACACCTCTACTCCTCTGTCCAAACATGACTGAGACACCCCTACCCCTCTTTCCTAACGAGTGACATAGCGTAAGCTTTGTTTCTCTTTTTAGTGGTCTATGGTTGCACGGGTACATTGGTGAGCAGCTAAGACACCCCTACCCCTCTGTCCTAACAAGATTGAGACACCCTTTGTCCTAATAGGATTGAGACACCCCTACCCCTCTGTCCTAATGGGATTGAAACACCCTTACCCCTCTGTCCTAACAAGGTTGAGACACCCCTAACCCTCTGTCTCAACGGGATTGAGACACCCCTACCCCCATTTCCAAACAGGATTGAGACACCCCTACTCCGCTGTCCAAACAGGACTGAGACACCCCTACCCCGCTGTCTTAATGGGATTGAGAAACCCCTACCCTCAGTCCTAATAGAATTGAGACACCCCTACTCCTCTTTCCAAACAGGACTGAAACACCCCTACCCCTCTTTCCTAACGAGAGACATAACGTAAGGTTTGTTTCTCTTTTTAGTGGTTGATGGTTGCACCGGTACATTGGTGAGCAGCTAAGACACCCCTACCCCTCTGTCCTAATAGGATTGAGACACCCCTACCCCTCTGTCTTAATGGGATTGAGACACCTCTATCCCTCTGTCCTAATGGGATTGAAACACCCCTACCCCTCTGTCCTAACAGGGTTGAGACACCCCTAGCCCTCTGTCTTAATGGGATTGAGACACCCTTACCCCTCTGTCCTAATGGGATTGAGACACCCCTACCCCTCTTTCCTTACAGGATTGAGACACCCCTACCCCTCTGTCTTAATGGGATTGAGACAGCCCTATCCCTCCGTCCTAATGGGATTGAAACACCCATACCCCTCTGTCCTAATGGGATTGAGACACCCCTACCCCTCTGTCCTTACAGGGTTGAGACACCCCTTACCCTCTGTCTTAATGGGATTGAGACACCCTTACCCCTCTGTCCTAATGGGGTTGAGACACCCCTACCCCTCTTTCCTAACAGGGTTGAGACACCCCTACCCCTTTGTCCTAAGGGGATTGAGACACCCCTACTCCTATGTCCTATCAGGATTGAGACACCACTAAACCTCTGTCTTAACGGGATTGAGACACCACTACCCCTCTGTCTTAATGGGATTGAGACATCCCTACCCCTCTCTCCAGGCCCTTTCAGATAGGACGCGTTTTTCGCGGCGTTCACCGCGGGGTAGGGCGCAGAGTCGGCGAAAGAACACAGCGGCAGCGAGCACGTCAGGCACGCGTTGCTAAGCGACAGACCAGGAAGTGTTTTCTCCCCGGTGTGGGTACCGGTGCGGCACGCTTCGTTGTGAGAGATGTAGCTCTTATGGTCGCAGCAAAGAGCTTTTCTTCTGAGGAGGAGAAGATCAGCAGCAGATAAAAGGGTGGGGGTCCACCTGATCCTGATAACAAGGCAGAACTTGGGGGGGGGGGGTTCAGGCTCGTCCGGGAGCTGCATTCTTTCACACAGACCGCTTCCAGCTTTCCTTCAGGCTGAACAAGGACCACTTTTTTTCCCTGAACTGGCCTCTCCTATTGGACGCGCTAGGATGTCGTCACAGCGCGTTGCGCCCGAATTAAAAAATGTTCAATTCGAGCGCAGCGGCGTCAGCGCCACCGCGGCGGCATGCGCCCACCTTGCGCGCCGCGGTGCTCCGCGGCATGGCGGAACGCGCTGCCGCGGCGGTACCACATACACAATGAATGGGTTTGCCGCCGTCCTCCTGCGCTTGCCGCGTTCTATCTGAAAGGGCCTTCCTATTGGGATTGAGACACCCCTACCCATCTGTCTTAATGGGATTGAGAAACCCCTACCCCTCTGTCCTAATAGAATTAAAAAGAGACATCCCTACTCCTCTGTCAAAACAGGACTGAGACACCCCTACCCCTCTTTCCTAACGAGAGACATAACGTAAGGTTTGTTTCTCTTTTTATTTGTCTATGCACGGGTACATTGGTGAGCAGCTACGACACCACTACCCCTCTGTCCTAACAAGATTGAGACACCCCTCTGTCCTAATAGGATTGAGACACCCCTATCCCTCTGTCTTAATGGGATTGAGACACCGCTATCCCTCTGTCCTAATGGGATTGAAACACCCCTACCCCTCTGTCCTAACAGGGTTGAGACACCCCTTACCCTCTTTCTTAATGGGATTGAGACACCCCTACCCCTTTGTCCTAACAGGGTTGAGACACCCCTACCCCTCTGTCCTAACAGAACTAGGACACCCCTATCCCTCAGTCCAAACAGGATGACATGCCCCTACCCCCCTATCTTAATAGGACTGTGACACCTCAACCCCTCTGTCCTACAGTGACAGGACTGAGACACCCCTCCCCCCTCTGTCCTAACAGGATTGAGACACCACTAACCCTCTGTCTTAATGGGACTAGAACGTTGCAGACCGGAGTATGTGGAATCTGGGGGTTACTGCTGTTTTCTCTGGAGGCAATCGCTATTCCTCCATTCTTCCACTCTTCCATTCCTTTTCATTCTATGGTCGGAATGACGGTATTTGAAAAAAATTTTTTAAATATCCCACCATTCCGACAGTTACTTTAAAAGCCCTCTCATTCAGATGTTGACGTGCTTTCACAGCAGACAGACTGCACAATCTTGCAAACCAACTTAATAATCTGTTATCAAAATATCCTGAAACGGGAAATATGAAATGCCTCCACCTATTAATGTAACTCCGGCTGGTCGGAAACATGTTAGATTCATGTCTGAATCTCAGGGATCACTGACTGGAAGCAGAAATACAGCATCACCGCACCTTCATCGTCACCACAGCCAGCTGGAGTGAGTCTCCACAGAGTCTTCATGCCAACTGGCATCATATGCAATATCAATAACTGCACTCACAGATATCAATGACGGCGCTGCAGGTGACACCTGAAGTCACTGACGATTTCCAGCGAAAACATGAGAATGATGTCTGGTCTCCTTCATGTTGTACAGCAGGGGAAGGTGTTTATTCTTGTGCATGTTGCACAAAACCGGCATTACACTGCATATTATTTGCTTTTATCTCCAGACACGCCGCGGGTTGTCCAAATTCGATAAAATGGTTCAGAATGAAGCCGCAACATCCAGATAAACACTGAGCTCCATCAAAACTGTTTAAAAATCTGATTTCAGAAGCTAAAACTTTATTGAAGACACAATTAGAGAAATCACCTGCGCGCTCGCTCTCGACATAATTTAAAAAGCAACAGGAGACGATTGAAGCAGACAGTAGGTTTATTAGACCTATATCTGCCTGGCCCGCGGGCTTGGGGCTCCAGTGCAGGGTTCTATTGGAGGGTTTGGAGTGAAAACTCCCATTAAACAAAGCTGGTACAGCAGTTTTAAAGTTCAGAGCAGGGGTCTCCAAGTCCGGTCCTCAAGAGCTACGATCCTGTAATTCTTAGAGCATACTCTCTCCAACACACCTGAATCAAATAGCTAATTCCCCCGTGCACGTCATTGAGCTTTGCAAAGGCTGGGAACGAGCCAGTTGTTTGATTCAGGTGTGTTGAAAAAAGGATGAAACCAAAAGGTGCAGGATAGTAGCTCTCGAGGACAGGAGTTCGAGGTTTTTACTTTACATACTACTGTTTTGTCAATTCAGGGACACCATAGTAAAAATGGCGGAACAAATATGGCAGCCTCCATGAGTGCACCCCCTAGCAAGGAGTAGGGTCTATCCCAGGGATCCCCAATTCCTGTCCTCGAGGGCCGGTGTCCTGTAGGTATTAGGAGCTCCCTTGCTGCAACATACCTGACTCCAATCAGTGGGTAATTAGCAATCATGTGCAGAGCTTGACATCAAGCTCTGCACACGTCACAGGGTGTGTTGCAGCCGGGCAGCTCATAATACCTGCAGGACACCGGCCCTCGAGGACCGGAATTGGGTATCCCTGGTCTATCCGCTGCTCACAAGACAGAAGAGTGTTTCTCGAGTGACGTCACTCAACGACACGCCCACCAGGCCTATGAGAGCACGGTAAAATCTAGCCCTACCCGTGACCCTTCCCCTAAACCGAACAAGACCCACCCATTATGTGACACGCCCACTATAGGACACGCTCCCTTGCAAGGCTGCAAGCTGCAGATATACACTTGCCAGCAAGTAGACTTAAAGTGCTGGTGACACGATTATCATTTCATGTAATGCTGCTATACAATATTACAGCAACACTAAATGAGTGGCTCAGTGGAATTGTAAGTCAAACAGACTTGTTTTCACAGAAATATCTTAAGTTTTCTGAGTTTGAAAGGAGCTCTGCAACAGCGACTAAGAAAAACACGCCGCCATATTGCGACGTCAGCGGGAGAACTCGGTCGCTTTTTTCTTTTTTTTCTTTTCTTACTCGGTCAGCTAACAACAAGCAACATGGAAGCGGTGGACGGTAACGATGTTGGTCCCTGCCTGGAATTGATTTGTTTGGTGGAATCATCAGACAGTTCAGAAGAGTTAGGTGATGTTGAGGAATATAGAGGCATCACACCTTATAGATTTGAGCCTTACCAAACGGACTTCATGCCGAGTGAGCAAGACTCTGAAAGCGGGAGTGCCGGAGAAGATGACATGGTCATTGCAGCAGCAGAGGGAAAGACACGGCAGGGGAACACCGATTGGTATGTCTTTGTTATACATTACGATTAGCATTTTTTGTTGTTAGTGATTTGTTTATATAGTAATTTGTGAATAAATGTAACTATTTAAAAAACTGATTTTTAACCTCTCCACACCCACCTGGACACCAGCGCCCATTTAGCTGTGTTTTCAATTAACAACAGCAAGCCACTATATGGACATATACATGGTTATAAAGCTTAGATAAATACATAAAAAGAAGCAACTGCATCTCCCTACCTTTGAAGTGGATCCAGAAGCCATTTTATAAGTCCAATCTTCAATTGTTCACATTGTTCACAGTCCTTCTGTTCGTAAGTTCGTAAGGGTTCACCAATTTAAAGTAATCAAAAATATTTTTGATGAAAACGATTCCGTAGTGTGAAAATAGGCGACACACAGACAAAAAAAAAAATCATTTTTCACCGTCCAAAAAGTCCGCTCGTCACAGCTACACGGTTTGTTTAGTAACATCTTGCTACGACCCCTAACGTAGCTGTTGGGGTGTGCTTGTTTTCCTCACTCTCCTTCCCGCAAAACAAGTGTCCACATCCGTTTTAGTCTAAATTCAACCCTCAGACACTCCTTGTCTTAAAACAAGCGCTCTCAGTTTGGAATCCCATTCGACAGCACACAGCGCTGACAGCACAGCTAAAAGTCCCGTAGCTGGAAACTTGAATAAACTTACGCCATTCTTATGAGTGTTTGGACAAAAACCTGCAACACAATGCGACGGCATATCTGTAACCTTTAGCCAGTAAAGCTAAAACAAAAGGAGAAACTGTTCGCAAAACCGCTAGCTCTCCAGTCAACAAGCCGAGTGGGCAGTCTTTCGCTGATGTCACATCCGGTTTTGTGCTCCTGTGGTGAACAGCGCCACAGTCTGGTCAGAAAAGCAGCGATGTTTTCTAATAACTCATTTATGCAGCTGCGGTTGTTTATGTTACATAGATCATCATGAAGGACGTTTTGGTCTATAAAACATGGCAAAAAATGTTAAAATTGTGTCACCAGCACTTTAAATGACTCATTCTGAGAAAATAAACACACAACAGCTTTTCTAGTGAAACATTTACACATCAATAGAAAAACAGTTTTGAATTATATATCACATTTCTTTGCCATTGACCTTTGATTTTTTACATACTGTTTAATGTCTAAAGCGGTGGCCAGTCAGGAAGCACAATTTTTCTAATCATCCAGACTTTAGTCAAACTCTCCTGAAACTTTCTTTAAGTTTAATGTCTAAAGCGGTGGCCAGTCAGGAAGCAGTCTGGTTAGTAGAGGTGTGTCTTTGTGACCTGCTAGAGTTCACCAGGAGTATAAACCATGTCTGTAGACATCAGACACCAAACAAGATCCACCTCAGACTAAGACTATACTTTCAGGGATCATTTCTACAGTTTCTGACTTGAGGAATGTGTTTCTAAAGAGTGTGGTCTCGCCATCCATGATGATGAGTCCTGATGTTTCTTTCAGAGCAGGAAGCTGGTGGGAAGATCCAGCATCTTGTCCACTGTTGGTGACTGTTCAGTGTGGCTTCATGCTGCACTGATGGAGGAAACATGGTCTGAGTGGATGCTGATTGGCAGATGAAATCTGATAGTGAGAAATGTCCTACAAACTAATCTAATTATCAACCTCTGGTTATTCTGTTTTGTCTTAAAAGTCAATGTCTCAGGATAAAGAGTAAAACAAGAAAACATGATTGGAACAAACCTTCGTTGAACTCATGATGTGGCACAGACACTAAACATAGAAAATGTAACGAGAAAAAAGAAAAAAAGGTAAAAAGGTAAAAAACCAAGAGAACCATGTCAAGTTTTTTTCAATAGCTTATGAGATCGTTGGATGACGTCCACCAGAGTGGAAACTTCTCTACAATTTAAAAATGTATATAAATATGAACAAATTAAAACTAGAACTCAGCAACTTCAGCCCGGGGCTCCCCCAGTGGTCTCCTGTTATATGGTGAAGTTCGTACCCCCTTAAGGCCCTTTCAGATAGAACGCGTTTTTTCGCGGCGTTCACCGCGGGGTAGGGCGCAGAGTCGGCGAAAGAGCACAGCGGCAGCGAGCACGTCAGGCACGCGTTGCTAATCGACAGACCAGGAAGTGTTTTCTCCCCGGAACGCTTCGTTGTGAGAGATGTACCTCCCATCGTCGCAGCAAAGAGCTTTGCTCCTGAGGAGGAGGAGAAGATCAGCAGCAGATAAAAGGGTGGGGGTCCACCTGATCCTGATAACAAGGCAGAACTTGGGGGAGTTCAGGTTCGTCCAGGAGCTGCATTCTTTCACACAGACCGCTTCCAGGTTTACTTCAGGCTGAACACGGACCACTTTTTTCCCTGAACTGGCCTCTCCTATTGGACGCGCTAGGATGTCGTCACAGCGGCGTGAGCGCCACCGCGGCAGCAGGCGCCCACCTTGCGCGCCGCGGTACCACATACACAATGAATGGGTTTGCCGCCGTCCTCTTGCGCTTGCCGCGTTCTATCTGAAAGGGCCTTTACACCCCCACAGCACATAGACGTACCTGTCTTTCCTCTATTTTGATCCCTGAATATATTTCTAAGCTTTTAGCTTGTTGATGCTACTTTGCTACGTTGGTAGCAGCAGCTGCTCGAAGCAGAGTCCTGTCTCTCCTGCAGCAAGACGTTTCAGCCGCGTTTTGCGGGTAAATATGCCATTGTATTATATTTTTCTCTGGTGTTGGAGGGTGGCAGGTAAGAATACAAACTTTTATTTACTTTTTGTGGACATGACAAGTGATAATTTAGCCTATTCGGCCATGGGGCTCAGTGATGCTTTACACGGCGCCCAGATAGCACAAGCTACGTGAACCGGTTCTTCACTCTGGTCCAACAAAGAGTTGGTTTTGAGAGCCAGCAGCTGCTGTTTAGCTGGTGGGAATCTAAAGAACTTGTTTTTAGTCTGGTTGTGGTTTGAACCAGCACTGGAGGCAGGTCCGTGGATAGGGGACCTGAGTGCCGTACAGCGGTTTCTGTTGTCGCAAGATTCGTGGTCGGCCACAGACAGAATTGCAAGTGCCGCTTACAGGCCAGAGACACCGGGGGGAAGCCAGGAAACATCGAATCGCTCTGGAAACACTTTGTTTAGCCCCACAGAGATTCTGAAAAGCATTTACTGAGGTGAAAAAGTAACTGAGTTCTGCTTAATGTGTAATGAACGGAAAAGGATTAGGGCAACTGAAGAAAATGAAATTTAAAAAATCTGAATTGTGACTTTTTCAGAAATTGAAAAGATAAAAAAAAATCTCCCCAAAATTTAGAAAAAAATGTTCTGGGGAAAAAGTCAAAATTCTGAGATGAAAGTAAAAATTCTGACAGTTTTTTCAGAAATTGAACAAATATATTTAATGAAATTGTTTCTTTTGATGTTCTGGGGGAAAAACAACAGTATTCCACCTTTTCTCAGAACTCTAACTTTTTTGCAGAAATTTAAAGAAAAAAATCTCCAAATTTTTTATTTTAATTAATTAATTAATTTTTTGTTATGAGAAAAAGTCAAAATTCTCTTATTTTTCCTTCAGTGGCCCAAATTCTCTTCCATAGTAATGTCAGAGTATTTTTCTTTTATTCCTCAAAAATAGGTAAAACATCAGAAGTAATTTTTCTAATCATCCAGACTTTAGTCAAACTATCCTGAAACTTTCTTTAAGTTTAATGTCTAAAGCGGTGGCCAGTCAGGAAGCAGTCTGGTTAGTAGAGGTGTGTCTTTGTGACCTGCTAGAGTTCACCAGGAGCATAAACCATGTCTGTAGACATCAGACACCAAACAAGATCCAACTCAGACTAAGACTATACTTTCAGGGATCATTTCTACAGTTTCTGACTTGAGGAATGTGTTTCTAAAGAGTGAGGTCTCGCCGTCCATGATGATGAGTCCTGATGTTTCCTTCAGAGCAGGAAGCTGGTGGGAAGATCCAGCATCTTGTCCACTGTTGGTGACTGTTCAGTGTGGCTTCATGCTGCACTGATGGAGGAAACATGGTCTGAGTGGATGCTGATTGGCAGATGAAATCTGGTAGTGAAAGATTTCTCATAAATAAAAGTAAGTATTAATCTTAGGATTTCTTTCGTCGTCATCATCTCGATTATCAAAAGCAGTGCTCTGTTTCATAAAGATAGATGTCAGAATAAGGAATAAAACAAGAAAATGTTATTGTAACAAATCTTTATTGTATTTATGATGTGAAACAGAAACTAAACAGAAAATGTGGCAAGAAAAAAAAACCAATAAAACAATCGCCTGTTAACTAAAATAAAAAAGTTCAGGACAAATCTTTAAAATTTTTGTCAATAGTTTATGGCAGTCTTTCTCATTTTCGGTCCTCAGGACCCACTGCCCTGCATAGCTTTGATGTGTTCCTACTTCAACACAGCTGATTCAGATGAATGAACTTCCTCATCAAGTTCTTTGCAGCGTGTTAACGAGCCATTCATTTGATTCAGGTGTGTGAAAGCAGGTGTTACCTAGAAGTTATGCAGGACAGTGGGTCATGAGGACTGGAACGCAGAAACACTGCTTTATGGAATCATTGCATGATGTCCACAAGAATGGACACGTCTCCACATTTCTAAAAAAAAAATTTAAAAAAAAGAAAGAAAGCATACAAATATGAACAAATGAAGTGTAATGTATGGAAGATGATTAGAGCCAGTAATAAAAATAAAATAGAATTAGGAAGAAAGTCAGAATTTTGACTTTGTCAGAAATTGTTAAAAAAAAAAAAATATATATATATATATATATATATATATATATATATATATATATATATATATATTCTGACATTTGTTTTAGAAATTGACAAAAAAAATAAATAATAAAAAACAACTCCAAAAGCTGCTTTTGTAAAAACCTGGATAAAAGTCTGAATTCTGACTGCTTCAGAAATTGAAAGAATCAAAATCTTTTTTTTTTTTTTTTAAACGTTCTTGAAAAAGGTCAAAATTCTGAAATTATAGTCAGAATTCTGACATTTCTTTCATAAATTGAAAAAACAATATATCCTGAAATTGTTTCTTTTAATGTTCTGGGGGAAAAAAAAAAACTGAAATCCACTCTTTCTGCAGAATTCTGTTTTTTTTTTCAGAATTTTAAAGAAAACAAATCTCCCCATTATTTTCTTCAAGGGAAAAAGTCAGAGTTCCAATTTTGTTTCTTTCAATCACCCAAATTATTTTCCATAGAAATATCAGAGTAATTTATTTTCACCTTTCATTAAAGCGAAAAAGCAGATTATATGTTTTGTTGTTCCTCAGGAAAGGAAAAACATCAGAAGTAATTTTTCTAATCATCCAGATTTTAGTCAAACTCTCCTGAAACTTTCTTTAAGTTTAATGTCTAAAGCGGTGGCCAGTCAGGAAGCAGTCTGGTTAGTAGAGGTGTGTCTTTGTGACCTGCTAGAGTTCACCAGGAGTATAAACCATGTCTGTAGACATCAGACACCAAACGAGATCCACCTCTGACTAAGACTATACTTTCAGGGATCATTTCTACAGTTTCTGACTTGAGGAATGTGTTTCTAAAGAGTGTGGTCTCGCCGTCCATGATGATGAGTCCTGATGTTTCCTTCAGAGCAGGAAGCTGGTGGGAAGAACCAGCATCTTGTCCACTGTTGGTGACTGTTCAGTGTGGCTTCATGCTGCATTGATGGAGGAAACATGGTCTGAGTGGATGTGGGTTATCTGTCATGCAGAGGAGATCTCTGTCATGTAACTTAATATAAGATTTGGGCCGTTTGTATGGAGTTATATGGAAGAATTCCAAATGTTTGGCCTGTTAGGGTGATGTTGATGTACGAATGTTTAGGTGTTGGTAAGGAGGTTTGATGTTCACCGTGGGGGGTCGGTCAGAAGTCACAGGACTCGCTTGTACAGTTAACTGTCTTTACCGGTCACTCTTAATCACAACAGCACAGTAATGCAACAAACGACAGGCTTACAGGTGAGGAATTCCAGGCTAGTTAAGGTAAATGTCTGGATGGAAGTGCTCTATAAACACAGAAATACAAAGCCATTGGTTCGGCAAATAAACACATTCAAGGTATTAATTATTACTAATAAATTAGGACTAGACATGTATGTTCAAAGCTACCAGTTTACAGTAACTGGCATGTAACAGGTCAGCTAGCTTAATAGCATAAAAATGCACATTGTGAATGGAGGAACACTTCTGAATAAGCAAATCAGCTAAAAAACATTAAAGGCTAAATAAAAATCCTGTTCAGGCAGAAATACAACTAGTTACTTCCAGTTCTTCACAGACGCACACAGTTCACCATATTCACCTGCTAGAAGTCTGTCCAACAGTCTTCTCTCCTCGTGCTCACTGCTGCTCATAAGTTTCATTTCTGCATTCTGACATCATGTGCTCAGTCCCGCAGTTGCACACTTCTGCCACAAGGGGGCACTCACGTCTCATCAACAGCCTTTCCAACATGGCCGACCTCACAATGATAAAGAATCCTTCAAAACATTCCTGGATCCAGAAGGTGATCCGGATCACCACCAACATTTAATGGATTCGTCGTTGGGCTGAGACACATGGCTGGTGAAGATTTCAGGTCGATCCGTCCTGAACTTTTCCTTTAAAGTTGCTGAAAGACGGACAGACGGACAAACCAACGTTACTGAAAACATTACCTCCTTGGCAGGATAATGAGTAAAATAAGGAGATGTGGTTCTAACAAACCTTTATTCAACTCACATAGTGAAACCGAGTAAACAGAAAATGTAACAAAAAACAGACAAAAATAGAAAGAGAAACGAACATAATTTAACTCAGTGTAGAGATGTGTCCACTCTTGTGGACTTATTAAAGCAATTTCAAGATTTATTGACAAATTTCAAGATTTGTCTCGAATTATTATCTCAGTTAACAGATGATTGTCTGTTGTTTTTCTTTTACCTTTCTTGTTACATTTTCTATATTTACCTTTTTTTTATATAATGAGTATAATAAAGGTTTGTTATAACCACATATTTGTGTTTTACCCCCTATCCTGAGTTGTTGAGTTCTATTTTTGTGAAACTGAATACTGCTTTTGGACTTGACAACAAAACCACAACTCCCAAGATCCTTACATATAGTCAATAATATAGAAAATTTAAATTCCTCAGAAACCCAACTACCCAGCATCCACTCAGACCATGTTTCTTCCATCAGTGCAGCATGAAGCCACACTGAACAGTCACCAACAGTGGACAAGATTGCTGGATCTTCCCACCAGCTTCCTGCTCTGAAGGAAACATCAGGACTCATCATCATGGACGGCGAGACCACACTCTTTAGAAACACATTCCTCAAGTCAGAAACTGTAGAAATGATCCCTGAAAGTATAGTCTTAGTCTGAGGTGGATCTTGTTTGGTGTCTGATGTCTACAGACATGGTTTATACTCCTGGTGAACTCTAGCAGGTCACAAAGACACACCTCTACTAACCAGACTGCTTCCTGACTGGCCACCGCTTTAGACATTAAACTTAAAGAAAGTTTCAGGATAGTTTGACTTAAATCTGGATGATTAGAAAAATTACTTCTGATGTTTTTCCTTTTCTGAGGAATAACAAAACATATAA
Organism: Atherinomorus stipes; assembly: GCA_023101725.1. Taxonomy (NCBI): domain Eukaryota; kingdom Metazoa; phylum Chordata; class Actinopteri; order Atheriniformes; family Atherinidae; genus Atherinomorus; species Atherinomorus stipes. The sequence goes on along the minus strand of JALJCO010014259.1, from coordinate 606,709 downwards.
TCTGCTTTTTCCCTTTAAGGCACAAATTATTGAAAAGGTGAAACAAAAATACTCTGATATTCCTATGGAAGATAATTTGGGTGATTGAAAGAAACAAAAAAGAACTCTGACTTTTTCCCTTCATGAAAATAATGGGGAGATTTTTATTTTAATCTCTGAAAAAAGTCAGAATTCTGCAGAAAAAGTGGAATTCTTAATTTTTATCCAGAACATGAAGAAAAACAATTTCAAGATATATTGTTTTTCAATTTCTGAAAAAAAATGTCAGCATTCTGACTATAATTTAAGAATTTTCACCTTTTTCAAGAACATAAAAAAAAATAATGAAGAGATTTTGTTTCTTTTAATTTCTGAAAAAGTCAGAATTCAGACTTTTATCCAGGTATTACAAAAGCAGCTTTTGGGGTTGTTTTTTGTTATCTATTTATTTTTTTGTCAATTCAGAAATTGAAAAGATGAAAAAAAAAATCTCCCCAAAATTTAGAAAAAAATGTTCTGGGGAAAAAGTCAAAATTCTGAGATGAAAGTAAGAATTCTGACATTTTTTTCAGAAATTGAACAAATAAATTTTATGAAATTGTTTCTTTTGATGTTCCGGAGGAAAAACAACAGTATTCCACCTTTTCTCAGAACTCTTACTTTTTTGCAAAAATTTTAAGAAAAAAATCTCTAAAATTTTTTATTTTTTATTTGTTTATTCATCTATTGTAATGAGAAAAAGTCGAAATTCTATTATTTTTCCTTCAGTGGCCCAAATTCTCTTCCATAGTAATGTCAGAGTATTTTTCTTTTATTCCTCAAAAAAAGAAAAAACATCAGAAGTAATTTTTCTAATCATCCAGATTTTAGTCAAACTATCCTGAAACTTTCTTTAAGTTTAATGTCTAAAGCGGTGGCCAGTCAGGAAGCAGTCTGGTTAGTAGAGGTGTGTCTTTGTGACCTGCTAGAGTTCACCAGGAGTATAAACCATGTCTGTAGACATCAGACACCAAACAAGATCCAACTCAGACTAAGACTATACTTTCAGGGATCATTTCTACAGTTTCTGACTTGAGGAATGTGTTTCTAAAGAGTGAGGGTCTCGCCGTCCATGATGATGAGTCCTGATGTTTCCTTCAGAGCAGGAAGCTGGTGGGAAGATCCAGCATCTTGTCCACTGTTGGTGACTGTTCAGTGTGGCTTCATGCTGCACTGATGGAGGAAACATGGTCTGAGTGGATGCTGATTGGCAGATGAAATCTGATAGTGAGAAATGTCCTACAAACTAATCTAATTATCAATCTCTGGTTATTTTGTTTTGTCTTAAAAGTCAATGTTTCAGGATAAAGAGTAAAACAAGAAAACATGATTGGAACAAACCTTCGTTGAACTCATTAGAGATGGGCCAATGAAGCCTTGTGAATCTTTTGAGGCTTTTGCTTGACTGTATTGGAAAAAAGAGTTGACACCTCAAAGCCTCATATAGTCGACCATGCCAGTGACACCTGGTGGTCAGTTGGAGTAATAGCAGCTCCAATCTTCCATATAAATCATTCAACTTTATCTTCCAACATAACAGAAATACAGTCTTACGCTTGTTTTTTCCGTCTCATGATCATCATGTAAGCATGGAGGTGTCGCAACATTTTTGAAAGTGTACCAGTAATATGGTTTGATGTTAGTGTCAATGAGCCTCACGTGTTATCAGTCATCACGCAGATTCGATTGGGGCTTCGAAGCATAGTTTCGAGCTTGTCTGTCTCACTCAAGTGTCAGAGGCTTCGAAGTCTCAGTGTCAAATGTCCCATCTGTAGAACTCATGATGTGGCACAGACACTAAACATAGAAAATGTAACGACAAAAAAGAAAAAAAGAAAAAAACCAAGAGAACCATGTCAAGTTTTTTTCAATAGGGGATTATCACGCTTACCGGAAGTTCCCGGATTTTGGCACTTCCTCTTCCGGGCCATGTTAACGACAGCCGTTCCTGCTCTGTTATACTGTTTAAATCGGATAAACTCCAAACATACTTAAGTTTTCATTCTAGACTGAAGTGATGCTAAGGAAGAAGTGGATCAAAACGACCGATTCGCCGTGGTGAAGGACCGAACTTTATAATAAAACGACACACGTTTGTTTGTGGCCGGCAGACTGCGCAGTCGTGTTAGCAGGTTAGCATTAGCCAGCTCGATAACGTGCCTAACTTTGTATGGCTGAAAACACACAAGCATCTGAAAGCGTCTCCTTTCTTGGCAGTCCCCAGTTGTTCCACTGGAAACGGGGGGGTACAGACCCGATTTTCAGATGTTTGTGTGTTTTAAGACGCACAATGTTAAGCACGTCAGTAAACGCTAGCTGGCTAATGCTAGCATGCTAATGCTAGCATGCTGTGAAGTGCCGGTGTTGTGCCCCACCGGCGACAAACAAACGTGTGTTTTATAATAAAGTTCGGTCCTTCACCGCGGCGAATCGATCGCTTTGATCCACTTCTTCCTTAGTATCACTTCAGTCTAGAATGAAAACTTAAGTATGTTTGGAGTTTATCCGATTTAAACAGTATAACAGAGCAGGAACGGCTGTCATTAACATGGCCCGGAAGAGGAAGTGTCCAAAATCCGGGAACTTCCGGTAAGCGTGATAATCCCCTATAGCTTATGACATCGTTGGATGACGTCCACCAGAGTGAAAACTTCACAATTTAAAGATGTATATAAATATATACAAATTAAAACTAGAACTCAGCAACTTCAGCTCGGGGCTCCCCCAGTGGTCTCCTGTTATATGGTAAAGTTCGTACCCCCTTACACCCCCACAGCACATAGACGTACCTGTCTTTCCTCCATTCTGATCCCTGAATGTATTTCTAAGCTTTTACTAGCTTGTTGATGCTACTTTGCTATGTTGGTAGCAGCAGCTGCTCAAAGCAGAGTCCTGTCTCTCCTGCAGCAAGACGTTTCAGCCGCGTTTTGCGGGTAAATATGCCGTAGACTATATTTTTCTCTGGTGTTGGAGGGTGGCAGGTAAGAATACGAACCTTTTATTTACTTTTTGTGGACATGACGCCCAGTTAGCACAAGCTCCGTGAACTGGTTCTTCACTCTGGTCCAGCAAAGAGTTGGTTTTGAGAGCCAGCAGCTGCTGTTTAGCTGGTGGGAATCTAAAGAACTTGTCTTTAGTCTGGTTGTGGTTTGAACCAGCACTGGAGGCAGGTCCGTGGATAGGGGACCTGAGTGCCGTACAGCGGTTTCTGTTGTCGCAAGATTCGTGGTCGGCCACAGACAGAATTGCAAGTGCCGCTTACAGGCCAGAGACACCGGGGGGAAGCCAGGAAACATCGAATCGCTCTGGAAACACTTTGTTTAGCCCCACAGAGATTCTGAAAAGCATTTACTGAGGTGAAAAAGTAACTGAGTTCTGCTTAAAGTGTAATGTACGGAAAAGGATTAGGGCCACTGAAGAAAATGAAATTTAAAAAATCTGAATTGTGACTTTTTTCAGAAATTGAAAAGATAAAAAAAATCTCCCCAAAATTTAGAAAAAAATGTTCTGAGGAAAAAGTAAAAATTCTGACAGTTTTTTCAGAAATTGAACAAATATATTTAATGAAATTGTTTCTTTTGATGTTCTGGGGGAAAAACAACAGTATTCCACCTTTTCTCAGAACTCTTACTTTTTTCCAGAAATTTAAAGAAAAAAAATCTCCAAATTTTTTATTTTAATTAATTAATTAATTTTTTGTTATGAGAAAAAGTCAAAATTCTATTATTTTTCCTTCAGTGGCCCAAATTCTCTTCCATAGTAATGTCAGAGTATTTTTCTTTTATTCCTCAAAAATAGGAAAAACATCAGAAGTAATTTTTCTAATCATCCAGATTTTACTCAAACTATCCTGAAACTTTCTTTAAGTTTAATGTCTAAAGCGGTGGCCAGTCAGGAAGCAGTCTGGTTAGTAGAGGTGTGTCTTTGTGACCTGCTAGAGTTCACCAGGAGCATAAACCATGTCTGTAGACATCAGACACCAAACAAGATCCAACTCAGACTAAGACTATACTTTCAGGGATCATTTCTACAGTTTCTGACTTGAGGAATGTGTTTCTAAAGAGTGAGGTCTCGCCGTCCATGATGATGAGTCCTGATGTTTCCTTCAGAGCAGGAAGCTGGTGGGAAGATCCAGCATCTTGTCCACTGTTGGTGACTGTTCAGTGTGGCTTCATGCTGCACTGATGGAGGAAACATGGTCTGAGTGGATGTTGATTGGCAGATGAAATCTGGTAGTGAAAGATTTCTCATACATAAAAGTAAGTATTAATCTTAGGATTTCTTTCGTCGTCATCATCTCGATTATCAAAAGCAGTGCTCTATTTCATAAAGATAGATGTCAGAATAAGGAATAAAACAAGAAAATGTTATTGTAACAAATCTTTATTGTATTTATGATGTGAAACAGAAACTAAACAGAAAATGTGGCAAGAAAAAAAACCAATAAAACAATCGCCTGTTAACTAAAATAAAAAAGTTCAGGACAAATCTTTAACATTTTTGTCAATAGTTTATGGCAGTCTTTCTCATTTTCGGTCCTCAGGACCCACTGCCCTGCATAGCTTTGATGTGTTCCTACTTCAACACAGCTGATTCAGATGCATGAACTTCCTCATCAAGTTCTTTGCAGCATGTTAACGAGCCATTCATTTGATTCAGGTGTGTGAAAGCAGGTTTGCCTAGAAGTTATGCAGGACAGTGGGTCATGAGGACTGGAACGCAGAAACACTGCTTTATGGAATCATTGCATGATGTCCACAAGAATGGACACGTCTCCACATTTCTAAAAAAAAAAATTAAAAAAAAGAAAGAAAGCATAAATATGAACAAATGAAGTGTGATGTATGGAAGATGATTAGAGCCAGTAATAAAAATAAAATAGAATTAAGGCCCTTTCAGATAGAACGCGTTTTTCGCCGAGTTCACCGCGGGGTAGGGCGCAGACTCGGCGGCAGACCCGGCGGCAGCAAACACGTCAGGCACGCGTTGCTAAGCGACAGACCAGGAAGTGTTTTCTCCCCGGCACGCTTCGTTGTGAGAGATGTACATCTCATGGTCGCAGCAAAGAGCTTTGCTCCAAGGGAGGAGGAGGAGATCAGCAGCAGATAAAAGGGTGGGGGTCCACCTGATCCTGATAACAAGGCAGAACGTGGGGGGTTCAGGCTCGTCCGCGAGCTGCATTCTTTCACACAGACCGCTTCCAGGTTTACTTCAGGCTGAACAATGACCACTTTTTTTCCCTGAACTGGCCTCTCCTATTGGACGCGCTAGGATGTCGTCACAGCGCGCTGCGCTCGAATTGAAAAATGTTCAATTCGAGCGCAGCGGCGTCAGCGCCACCGCGGCGGCATGCGCCCACCTTGCGCGCCGCGGTGCTCCGCGGCATGGCGGAACGCGCTGCCGCGGCGGTACCACATACACAATGAATGGGTTTGCCGCCGTCCTCTTGCACTTGCCGCGTTCTATCTGAAAGGGCCTTTAGGAAGAAAGTCAGAATTTTGACTTTGTCAGAAATTGTTAAAAAAAAAAAAATATATATATATATATATATATATATATATATATATATATATATATTCTACATTTGTTTTAGAAATTGACAAAAAAAAACAAATAATAAAAAACAACTCCAAAAGCTGCTTTTGTAAAACCTGGATAAAAGTCTGAATTCTGACTGCTTCAGAAATTGAAAGAATCAAAATCTTTTTTTTTTTTAAACGTTCTTGAAAAAGGTCAAAATTCTGAAATTATAGTCAGAATTCTGACATTTCTTTCAGAAATTGAAAAAACAATATATCCTGAAATTGTTTCTTTTAATGTTCTGGGGGAAAAAAAATCTGAATTCCACTTTTTCTGCAGTATTCTGTTTTTTTTTCAGAAATTTTAAAGAAAACAAATCTCCCCATTATTTTCTTGAAGGGAAAAAGTCAGAGTTCTAATTTTGTTTCTTTCAATCACCCAAATTATCTTCCATAGAAATATCAGAGTATTTTTGTTTCACCTTTCATTAAAGCGAAAAAGCAGATTATATGTTTTGTTGTTCCTCAGAAAAGGAAAAACATCAGAAGTAATTTTTCTAATCATCCAGACTTTAGTCAAACTCTCCTGAAACTTTCTTTAAGTTTAATGTCTAAAGCGGTGGCCAGTCAGGAAGCAGTCTGGTTAGTAGAGGTGTGTCTTTGTGACCTGCTAGAGTTCACCAGGAGTATAAACCATGTCTGTAGACATCAGACACCAAACAAGATCCAACTCAGACTAAGACTATACTTTCAGGGATCATTTCTACAGTTTCTGACTTGAGGAATGTGTTTCTAAAGAGTGTGGTCTCGCCGTCCATGATGATGAGTCCTGATGTTTCCTTCAGAGCAGGAAGCTGGTGGGAAGATCCAGCATCTTGTCCACTGTTGGTGACTGTTCAGTGTGGCTTCATGCTGCACTGATGGAGGAAACATGGTCTGAGTGGATGTGGGTTATCTGTCATGTAACTTAATATAAGATTTGGGCCGTTTGTATGGAGTTATATGGAAGAATTCCAAATGTTTGGCCTGTTAGGGTGATGTTGATGTACGAATGTTAAGGTGTTGGTAAGGAGGTTTGATGTTCACCGTGGGGGGTCGGTCAGAAGTCACAGGACTCGCTTGTACAGTTAACTGTCTTTACCGGTCACTCTTAATCACAACAGCACAGTAATGCAACAAACGACAGGCTTACAGGTGAGGAATTCCAGGCTAGTTAAGGTAAATGTCTGGATGGAAGTGCTCTATAAACACAGAAATACAAAGCCATTGGTTCGGCAAATAAACACATTCAAGGTATTAATTATTACTAATAAATTAGGACTAGACATGTATGTTCAAAGCTACCAGTTTACAGTAACTGGCATGTAACAGGTCAGCTAGCTTAATAGCATAAAAATGCACATTGTGAATGGAGGAACACTTCTGAATAAGCAAATCAGCTAAAAAACATTAAAGGCTAAATAAAGATCCTGTTCAGACAGAAATACAACTAGTTACTTCCAGTTCTTCACAGACGCACACAGTTCACCATATTCACCTGCTAGAAGTCTGTCCAACAGTCTTCTCTCCTCGTGCTCACTGCTGCTCATAAGTTTCATTTCTGCATTCTGACATCATGTGCTCAGTCCCGCAGTTGCACACTTCTGCCACAAGGGGGCACTCACGTCTCATCAACAGCCTTTCCAACATGGCCGACCTCACAATGATAAAGAATCCTTCAAAACATTCCTGGATCCAGAAGGTGATCCGGATCACCACCAACATTTAATGGATTCGTCGTTGGGCTGAGACACATGGCTGGTGAAGATTTCAGTCGATCCGTCCTGAACTTTTCCTTTAAAGTTGCTGAAAGACGGACAGACGGACAAACCAACGTTACTGAAAACATTACCTCCTTGGCAGGATAATGAGAAAATAAGGAGATGTGGTTCTAACAAACCTTTATTCAACTCACATAGTGAAACCGAGAAACAGAAAATGTAACAAAAAAACAGACAAAAATAGAAAGAGAAACGAACATAATTTAACTCAGTGTAGAGATGTGTCCACTCTTGTGGACTTATTAAAGCAATTTCAAGATTTATTGACAAATTTCAAGATTTGTCTCGAATTATTATCTCAGTTAACAGATGATTGTCTGTTGTTTTTCTTTTACCTTTCTTGTTACATTTTCTATATTTACCTTTTTTTTATATAATGAGTATAATAAAGGTTTGTTATAACCACATATTTGTGTTTTACCCCCTATCCTGAGTTGTTGAGTTCTATTTTTGTGAAACTGAATACTGCTTTTGGACTTGACAACAAAACCACAACTCCCAAGATCCTTAGATATAGTCAATAATATAGAAAATTTAAGTTCTTCAGAAACCCAACTAACCCGCATCCACTCAGACCATGTTTCCTCCATCAGTGCAGCATGAAGCCACACTGAACAGTCACCAACAGTGGACAAGATGCTGGATCTTCCCACCAGCTTCCTGCTCTGAAGGAAACATCAGGACTCATCATCATGGACGGCGAGACCACACTCTTTAGAAACACATTCCTCAAGTCAGAAACTGTAGAAATGATCCCTGAAAGTATAGTCTTAGTCTGAGGTGGATCTTGTTTGGTGTCTGATGTCTACAGACATGGTTTATACTCCTCGGTGAACTCTAGCAGGTCACAAAGACACGCCTCTACTAACCAGACTGCTTCCTGACTGGCCACCGCTTTAACATTAAACTTAAAAAAGTTTCAGGATAGTTTAACTAAAATCTGGATGATTAGAAAAATTACTTCTGTGTTTTTCCTTTTCTGAGGAAAACAAAACATATAATCTGCCTTTTCCCTTTAAGGCACAAATTATTGAAAAGGTGAAACAAAAAACTCTGATATTTCTATGGAAGATAATTTGGGTGATTGAAAGAAACAAAAAACTCTCTTTTTCCCTTCATGAAAATAATGGGAGATTTTTATTTTAATCTCTGAAAAAAGTCAGAATTCTGCAGAAAAGTGGAATTCTTAATTTTTATCCAGAACATGAAGAAAAACAATTTCAAGATATATTGTTTTTCAATTTCAAAAATGTCAGAATTCTGACATAATTTAAATTTTCACCTTTTTCAAGAACATAAAAAATAATAAGTTTGTTTCTTTTAATTTCTGAAAAGTCAGAATTCAGCTTTTATCCAGGTATTACAAAACAGCTTTTGAGTTGTTTTTTGTTATCTATTTATTTTTTTGTCAATTCAGAAATTGAAAAGATGAAAAAAAATCTCCCCAAAATTTAGAAAAAATGTTCTGGGGAAAAAGTCAAAATTCTGAGATGAAAGTAAGAATTCTGACATTTGAACAATATCTGAAAGGGCCTTTACACCCCCACAGCACATAGACGTACCTGTCTTTCCTCCATTCTGATCCCTGAATATATTTCTAAGCTTTTACTAGCTTGTTGATGCTACTTTGCTACGTTGGTAGCAGCAGCTGCTCAAAGCAGAGTCCTGTCTCTCCTGCAGCAAGACGTTTCAGCCGCGTTTTGCGGGTAAATATGCCGTAGACTATATTTTTCTCTGGTGTTGGAGGGTGGCAGGTAAGAATACGAACCTTTTATTTACTTTTTGTGGACATGACGCCCAGTTAGCACAAGCTCCGTGAACCGGTTCTTCACTCTGGTCCAACAAAGAGTTGGTTTTGAGAGCCAGCAGCTCTTTTAGCTGGTGGGAACTAAAGAACTTGTTTTTAGTCTGTTTGGTTTAACCAGCACTGAGGCAGGTCCGTGGATAGGGGACCTAGTGCTGTACGTCGGTTTCTTTGTCGCAAGATCGTGGTCGGCCACAGACAGAATTGCAAGTGCCGCTTACAGGCCAGAGACACCGGGGGGAAGCCAGGAAACATCGAATCGCTCTGGAAACACTTTGTTTAGCCCCACAGAGATTCTGAAAAGCATTTATTGAGGTGAAAAAGTAACTGAGTTCTGCTTAAAGTGTAATGTACGGAAAAGGATTAGGGTCACTGAAGAAAATGAAATTTAAAAAATCTGAATTGTGACTTTTTTCAGAAATTGAAAAGATAATAAAAAATCTACCCAAAATTTAGAAAAAAATGTTCTGAGGAAAAAGTAAAAATTCTGACAGTTTTTTCAGAAATTGAACAAATATATTTAATGAAATTGTTTCTTTTGATGTTCTGGGGGAAAAACAACAGTATTCCACCTTTTCTCAGAACTCTTACTTTTTTCCAGAAATTTAAAGAAAAAAATCTCCAAATTTTTTATTTTAATTAATTAATTCATTTTTTGTTATGAGAAAAAGTCAAAATTCTATTATTTTTCCTTCAGTGGCCCAAATTCTCTTCCATAGTAATGTCAGAGTATTTTTCTTTTATTCCTCAAAAATAGGAAAGAATTGCAATCAGAAGTAATTTTTCTAATCATCCAGATTTTACTCAAACTATCCTGAAACTTTCTTTAAGTTAAATGTCTAAAGCGGTGGCCAGTCAGGAAGCAGTCTGGTTAGTAGAGGTGTGTCTTTGTGACCTGCTAGAGTTCACCAGGAGTATAAACCATGTCTGTAGACATCAGACACCAAACAAGATCCAACTCAGACTAAGACTATACTTTCAGGGATCATTTCTACAGTTTCTGACTTGAGGAATGTGTTTCTAAAGAGTGTGGTCTCGCCGTCCATGATGATGAGTCCTGATGTTTCCTTCAGAGCAGGAAGCTGGTGGGAAGATCCAGCATCTTGTCCACTGTTGGTGACTGTTCAGTGTGGCTTCATGCTGCACTGATGGAGGAAACATGGTCTGAGTGGATGCTGGTTATTTGTTATGCAGAGGAAATTTCTATGTCATGTAAATTAATACAAGATTAATACAATCTTAATAGCATAAAAAGACACATGGTGAATGGAGGAACACTTCTGAATAAGCAAATCAGCTAAATAACATTAAAGGCTAAATTAACATCATGTTCAGACAGAAATACAACTAGTTACTTCCAGTTCTTCACAGACGCACACAGTTAACCATATTCACCTGCTAGAAGTCTGTCCAACAGTCTTCTCTCCTCGTGCTCACTGCTGCTCATAAGTTTCATTTCTGCATTCTGACATCATGTGCTCAGTCCCGCAGTTGCACACTTCTGCCACAAGGGGGCACTCACGTCTCATCAACAGCCTTTCCAACATGGCCGACCTTACAATGATAAAGAATCCTTCAAAACATTCCTGGATCCAGAAGGTGATCCGGATCACCACCAACATTTAATGGATTCGTCGTTGGGCTGAGACACACGGCTGGTGAAGATTTCAGGTCGATCCGTCCTGAACTTTTCCTTTAAAGTTGCTGAAAGACGGACAGACGGACAAACCAACGTTACTGAAAACATTACCTCCTTGGCAGGATAATGAGTAAAATAAGGAGATGTGGTTCTAACAAACCTTTATTCAACTCACATAGTGAAACCGAGTAAACAGAAAATGTAACAAAAAACAGACAAAAATAGAAAGAGAAACGAACATAATTTAACTCAGTGTAGAGATGTGTCCACTCTTGTGGACTTATTAAAGCAATTTCAAGATTTATTGACAAATTTCAAGATTTGTCTCGAATTATTATCTCAGTTAACAGATGATTGTCTCTTGTTTTTCTTTTACCTTTTTTATTACATTATCTATATTTACCTTTTTTCATATTATGAGTATAATAAAGGTTTGTTATAACCACATATTTGTGTTTTACCACTTATCCTGAGTTGTTGAATTCTATTTTTGTGAAACTGAAAACTGCTTTTGGACTTGACAACAAAACCACAACTCCCAAGATCTTTACATATAGTCATTAACATAGAAAATTAAAGTTTCTCTAAAGCCCAACTAACCCGCATCCACTCAGACCATGTTTCCTCCATCAGTGCAGCATGAAGCCACACTGAACAGTCACCAACAGTGGACAAGATGCTGGATCTTCCCACCAGCTTCCTGCTCTGAAGGAAACATCAGGACTCATCATCATGGACGGCGAGACCACATTCTTTAGAAACACATTCCTCAAGTCAGAAACTGTAGAAATGATCCCTGAAAGTATAGTCTTAGTCTGAGTTGGATCTTGTTTGGTGTCTGATGTCTACAGACATGGTTTATACTCCTGGTGAACTCTAGCAGGTCACAAAGACACACCTCTACTAACCAGACTGCTTCCTGACTGGCCACCGCTTTAGACATTAAACTTAAAGAAAGTTTCAGGAGAGTTTGACTAAAATCTGGATGATAAGAAAAATTACTTCTGATGTTTTTCCTTTTCTGAGGAACAACAAAACATATCTGCTTTTTTCGCTTTAATGAAAGGTGAAACAAAATTACTCTGATATTTCTATGGAAGATAATTTGGGTGATTGAAAGAAACAAAATTAGAACTCTGACTTTTTCCCTTCAAGAAAATAATGGGGAGATTTGTTTTTTTTTTTAATTTCTGAAAAAAAAAAACAGAATCCTGCAGAAAAAGTGGAATTCAGATTTTTTTCCCCTAGAACATTAAAAGATCCAATTTCAAGATTTATTTTTTTTCAGTTTCTGAAAGAAATGTCAGATTTCTGACTATAATTAAAGAATTTTTGCAGTTTTTTTAAGAACATTAAAAAAAAAAGGAAAATGAAGAGATTATGTTTCTTTCAATTTCTAAAAAAGTCCGAATTCAGATTTTTATCCAGGTTTTACAAAAACAGCTTTTGGAGTTGTTTTTTTATTATTTACTTATTTTTTGTCAATATCTAAAACAAATGTCAGAATTTTGACTTTTTCCCCAGAAAAATAATCATAATGATAAATCAGTTATATACATATGTATATATATTTCCAATTTCTGACGAAGTCAAAATTCTGACTTTCTTCCTAATTCTAATTTATTTTTATTACTGGCTCTAATCGTCTTCCTTACATCACACTTCATTTGTTCATATTTATATGCTTTCTTTCTTTTTTTTAAATTTTTTTTTTTAGAAATGTGGAGATGTGTCCATTCTTGTGGATGTCATGCATTGATTCCTTAAAGCAGTGTTTCTGCATTCCAGTCCTCATGAACCACTGTCCTGCATAACTTCTAGGCAAACCTGCTTGATTAATCCCAGACCTACGATTAGTCATTATTCCTTTGAACATCTAATTCTAAGCCTTTCTCATCCTCAAGTAAGTGACATAAAGACCTGGATGACCCTGAACTTTCTGCTTCTAAATTCAGACAAGACCGAGGTTATAGTCTTTGGACCCGAAAAACTCAGAACTAAATTATCTAGCTTTATAGTTGATCTGGATGCATTAATTTGGCTTCCAGCACCACAGTGAAGAATCTTGGAGTCATTTTTGACCAGGATCTGTCTTTCAACTCCCATATAAAACAGGTTTTAGAACCGCCTTCTTTCACCTACGTAATATTGCTAAAATTAGGAACATCTTATCTCAGGACGATGCAGAAAAACTAGTCCATGCTTTTGTTACTTCCAGATTGGATTACTGTAATTCCTTATTATTGGGCTGCCCCAAATATGCCTTGAAAAGTCTCCAGCTGATCCAGAATGCTGCAGCTAGGGTTCTGACTAGAACCAGCAGGAGAGATCATATTTCTCCAGTTCTAGCTTCTCTTCATTGGCTCCCTGTTAAATCCAGGATAGAATTTAAAATTCTTCTTCTCACATATAAAGCTCTCCATGACCAAGCTCCATTATATATTAGAGATCTCATAGTTCCATATATTCCAAGCAGAGCACTTCGCTCTCAGACTGCAGGTCTGCTGGTGGTTCCAAGGGTCTCTAAGAGTAGAATGGGAGGCAGAGCGTTTGGCTATCAAGCCCCCCTATTATGGAATCAGTTACCACTTCAGGTTCGGGAGGCAGACACCCTCTCTACCTTTAAGATCAGGCTTAAAACCTTCCTTTTTGATAAGTCTTATAGTTAGGGATGGCTAGCCTTCCCTTAGTTAAGCTGCTATAGGTTTAGACTGCTGCGGGACATCCATGATGCACTGGGCTCTTCCTCTCCCACCATCTCTGTCTCTCCATGTAGAAACCTGTGACAGTATTGCATCATTAACTGTGTTCTCCTCTCTCAGCAGATCTGGCTGGATAACGTTGCAGTGTTTGTTGGTCTCCCTTTCTGTCTTCTCCCCCCCAGCCGGTCGAGGCAGATGGCCGCCCTACCTGAGCCGGGTTCTGCCGGAGGTTTTTCCTCCCTGTTGAAAGGGTGTTTTCCTTCCCACTGTCGCCACCCCTCCGTGCTTGCTCAGGATGGGGGATTGGACCGGGTCATGTCAAGATTTGATCCAATCTGTTGGTTTCCTTAACTAGGCTATTATGAATCTGACCTGAATTTTTCTGTCTGTTTAAGCGCCCTGAGGTGACACTGTCATGAATGGACGCTATACAAATAAAGTTGAATTGAATTGAATTGCTTTCACACACAAAGAACTTGATGAGGAAGTTCATTCCTCTGAATCAGCTGTGTTGAACACATCAAAGCTATGCAGGGCAGTGGGTCCTGAGGACTGGAAATGAGAAAGACTGCCATACACTATTGACACAAATTTTAAAGATTTGTCCTGAACTGTTTTATCTTAGTCAACAGGCGATTGTTTTATTGTTGTTTTTTTTTTTCTTGTCACATTTTCTGTTTAGTTTCTGTTTCACATCATAAATACAACAAAGATTTGTTACAATAGCATTTTCTGTTTTTGTTCCTTATTCTGACATCTATCTTTGTGAAACAGAGCACTGCTTTTGAAAACAAGATGATGACACAAGAAATCCTAAGATTAAAGCCTACTTTTTTTATGAGAAATTTCTCACGAACAGATTTTATCTGATGACCAGAAAATCAGCATCCACTCAGACCATGTTACCTCCATCAGTGCCGCACGAAGCCACACTGAACAGTCACCAACAGTGGACAAGATGCTGGATCTTCCCACCAGCTTCCTGCTCTGAAGGAAACATCAGGACTCATCATCATGGACGGCGAGACCACACTCTTTAGAAACACATTCCTCAAGTCAGAAACTGTAGAAATGATCCCTGAAAGTATAGTCTTAGTCTGAGTTGGATCTTGTTTGGTGTCTGATGTCTACAGACATGGTTTATACTCCTGGTGAACTCTAGCAGGTCACAAAGACACACCTCTACTAACCAGACTGCTTCCTGACTGGCCACCGCTTTAGACATTAAACTTAAAGAAAGTTTCAGGAGAGTTTGACTAAAATCTGGATGATTAGAAAAATTCTGATGTTTTTTCCTTTTATGAGGAACAATAAAACATATAATTTGCTTTTTCGCTTTAATGCACAAATTATTGAAAAAATATTTCTGACAAAGTCAAAATTCTGACTTTCTTCCTAATTCTATTTTATTTTTATCACTGGCTCTAATTGTCTTCCATACATTACACTTCATTTGTTCATATCTATATAATTTTTTTTTTTTTTTTTTTTTTTTTAAATGTGGAGACGTGTCCATTCTTGTGGACATCATGCAATGATTCCATAAAGCAGTGTTTCTGCGTTCCAGTCCTCAGGACCCACTGTCCTGCATAACTTCTAGGCAAACCTGCTTTCACACACTTGAATCAAATGAATGGCTCGTTAACATGCTGCAAAGAACTTGAGAAAGTTCATGCATCTGAATCAGCTGTGTTGAAGTAGGAACACATCAAAGCTATGCAGGGCAGTGGGTCCTGACAAGTACTCCCGCCTGCGGCTTGCAGGAGACAGATATTAGGCGGCGCTGGACATCCGATGGGCGTGATCAGTTTCTGAGGTTAGGGTTAGGGCTTAGGGATCGGGGGAAGGGTTATAATAGATGGCTTAAAACGGTAATGTGGGTGGAGTCGGACGTCCGACCCCGCCTAATGTCCGACTCCGCCTCGTCCTCCAAGCCGCAGGCGGGACCTTCTCGGTCCTGAGGACCGGAAATGAGAGACTGCCATAAACTATTGACAAAAATTTTAAAGATTTGTCCTGAACTGTTTTATCTTGGTTAACAGACGATTGTTTTATTGTTGTTTTTTTTTCTTGTCACATTTTCTATTTAACATCATAAATACAATAAACATTTGTTACAATAGCATTTTCTTGTTTTATTCCTTATTCTGACATCTATCTTTGTGAAACAGAGCACTGCTTTTGGAAATCCAGATGATGACACAGGAAATCCTAAGATTAAAGCCTACTTTTTATTATGAGAAATTTGTCACTATCAGATTTTATCTGATGAACAGAAAATCAGCATCCACTCAGATCATGTTTCCTTCATCAGTGCCGCACGAAGCCACACTGAACAGTCACCAACAGTGGACAAGATGCTGGATCTTCCCACCAGCTTCCTGCTCTGAAGGAAACATCAGGACTCATCATCATGGACGGCGAGACCACACTCTTTAGAAACACATTCCTCAAGTCAGAAACTGTAGAAATGATCCCTGAAAGTATAGTCTTAGTCTGAGTTGGATCTTGTTTGGTGTCTGATGTCTACAGACATGGTTTATACTCCTGGTGAACTCTAGCAGGTCACAAAGACACACCTCTACTAACCAGACTGCTTCCTGACTGGCCACCGCTTTAGACATTTAACTTAAAGAAAGTTTCAGGATAATTTGACTTAAATCTGGATGACTGGAAGAAATACTTTTGATGTTTTTCATTTTCAGAGGAACAATGTATGATGGAATGATGTACAGTATGACTCAGCCATTTGGGATGGGGGTGAATGGGCTCTATGCACAGCTCCATGACTTACTGAACTTCAGGCTGCTCCTCTGTTTCCTGTCTTTCATTACTGGACAAACTGGTTAATCCAGGTGTGTCTGACCTCAGTAACAACGACAACAATGCTCAGACACACCTGGGGCCTGTACGACGAAGCCGGATTAACATGCCCGGGATTTCTCTCAGTTACCTGGGTTGACTTAACCAGACATCTGCGGTCTTGATAAACGGTACTATGAAGCTGGTTATCAACTCGGTAACTCAACCCAGGGTTTTCCAATCTTAATCACATAAAAGAGGCGGCGTTGGAAGCATCTGACCAATCGCAGACATGGAGAAACAGAGAGCGACATATTTCACCATGGAGGAGCAGACGATGATACTTAAGAAATATGTAGAATTCAGGATCATCATTCCTGAATGATAACACGACATTATCATTCAGGAATGATAATAAATGGCTCCATTTATGCTGCAGCAACACAGTCGCCGCAGCAAAAGCCAGGAATTAATGCTGGCTGTTAATGCGCAGCAAGTCCGTGCGATTGTACAATCATGGAACAATATCGGACTCTGATCATTTAGTGTTCATCACACTACAGCGCCTCCTCAGTATATTTGCTTCTCATACTGTGCATATGGATATTTTAGGCTCATATCGTTGAACGTGTTGTAACCCTTCACCATGCCGGCATGGGTGGGTGTGCGCTCCATAAATTCATGTTTTCTACATGTGTGACCTCTTAATCACATTATTTCAGATGCAACCCCAGTGCCGCAAGACTATCATGGGAACAAGTAAAGAACAAATACAAATATATAATCCAAACCGGCCATTGACGAGATTCTATGCTGCCACACTCTTTCATGAATGAATGGAATTTCATTTAATATTTGTGCAGCCCACAGGGAAAAAAGCGGGTAATACAAAGACATGTTTCTGCATACGTTTTCAGTGTCGCCAACGGTGTGCATCAAACTACCAGTGAATGAATGAATGAATGAATGAATAAATAAATGAATGACGTTTTACTGAGTGGGACCGTGAGCATAATTCGGCTACAAAAAATAAGCTTTTCAGCTACATCAGTACAGCACTAATTTTTTTTTCACTCGAGGTGAGGCGTTGGTCTATATCAAAATTAATTCAATTAGTCTAACATTAATAAAACCTCAGTGTGATGAAGAGCATCTGGTGTTGTCGGTGTCCGGCTGCGATGCGTTACATTTGTGATGTACGGCTCTAACAGCTGACAGATGTAACGGAGTCCAGCAGAGGAAAACCTCCATCTGTAATATAAAGTGTCATGTGGCAAATCAAAAAGGGTTGCACCATCTCTGAATATTCTCTCTCTTCTAAGAACTCCTCTCACGATCTGCGCACCGGCATCGACAGGATCTTCTAAAAATGGGCAGGCCATTTTCCAAGAGTGCTGATTGGTCAGGGAGTGGTGCTTTCATAGTCGGAGATCTCTTATCCAGAACTTAACCTGGTCCAGACCAGGTTTGGCGTTCAGCATAAGTTACCGGGGAGATATAACCCGATCAGAAGTGAACCAGCGTCATAGGACGAAAAACCCAGGATTAACCCTGAAGTTACCTCGATAAGAGAAAATCCGGCTTCGTCGTACAGGCCCCTGGATAATCAGTTTTGATGAACCAGATACTTACTGTTGTGCATTTCTGAATTATTTTGGTTTGATGGAAACTTTGACTTCTCTATGTGAGTTCAAGGGACTTCATCTTCATCAGGTGGATTACCAGGTGTAAACATGCAGGACATTTGAGTGATTCATTCATCTTTTTGTGTTGGGGGTAGTTTTGTTATCTTTCCCCATTAAATCCATTATAGACACACTCCACAAAATTGGACACACTCCCAATACCCCACATCCGTATCTGAGATCATTATCCATGATCTATCCCAACGATGGACCCCCAATACACCATGTTTGTTCCAGAAGTGGGGGAAAGTATGACTTACTCAGCCAGCATTTTCAAAGATCATTATCCATGATCTTTGGACATATTTCAATGAAACACCACCACCTGACAAAAACAGACACCCTGCAGTTCCGAGCAAACTCAAAACTAACAGCAGCTACCGAAGATTAGCCTCCTAAGCGGCGTGGGAAGTAAGGCATGTCTGGACTTTCTGTTAGCTGTTAAAAACCACCATTTTGCTGCAGACTGAGACCTTACCGAGAGCAAACAAGGAGCTAACTGTTAGCCATTGGCTGGCAGGTCAGCATCCAGTCTGCCATATGTAAATAAAAAGGACACGCCCCTAACCCTGCTGAAAAACCAGCTTACTATGGTTGCACTTTAGGTCTAAAACACACTTTAGACCAGCTAGCTAGCTGGTCTAAAGTGTGTTTTGACCACATTTTTGCTGGTGCTTTAGCTGGACAAACTGTTTTTTTCAGCAGGGTTATGTGTAATTTCAAGCTTAAATAACATCTAAATGGATGAGTTTTAAAAAAAATAGCCTATATATTTCTGCTGTGAAGTTGGCCTTTTTAACATGGGAGTCTATGGGGAGTTGATCTGTTTTGCAGCCAGCCCCTAGCGGATCAAGAAAGAACTACAATTATTTAACTTTACTTTCAGGCTTCACTCTTTTCCAGTGAAGTTTGCTTCTTGGTCTGACAGTGGGTACGTTTACATGGAGACTTTTTCCCTTTCGGATTGAAATCTTTCTGATTGAGGATTTCAGGGCAGCTGTTTACATGGGAACTAATACATTCGGATCTGGCGTGTACATGCGCCAATATTCATTCAGAATAATCCTGCCTGACATGCGCAGAATGATGTAAATCACGTTATTTATTAAAGTCGGAGGTCTACAAACAGCTGATCGTCGCAGTCGTTGTGGTTTCTGCAGGACGTTACTGAAGCAGCAGCTGATACTCATGCGCTCCTACTGGAGACAACCAAGAGGAAAAGCTGTAGAGACAGCGTTTGAGTTAAAAACAAACTTTCTCGCTGTCCAGGGAATTACGTTGTTCACAGCCATCTGTCAAAGTGAGGAAACGTCACTTGTTTCACGTTGACGTCTCGTCGAAGCATGCGCTGTAAGAGCGCAACCTCACAACTTTCCGATTCAGCGTTTACATGACACCCCGTTCGGTTTGGGAAAGGAATATTCTACCCCCGTGAAACCGAAAGAAAATTCATTCGGTTCGGCACTTTTCATTCGGAAAGAGGCGTTTACATGGATCATTTTCATTCCGAAAGAGCTTTTAAACCGAAAGCAATCGGTCTATTTGGGTCCATGTAAACGCAGCTACTGATGTAATGTGGCTTTAAGGCCACAGTAACACCTGAAGAGGTCGGTCATGTCGGAGTGGTATGCGTTATGTTATTCTAAGACCGTCATCACTCAGCTAGTCCGTTTTCAAGCTCAACTTTGGACTTTTCCCTTTGTGCATTTTCATCTTTCTACTGTGCAAAGCTGAAAATCTTACCTTCCCACATGAAGTATCTGATCCCTCATACAGCAACATAGCTCCTCCCCTCCCCCGCCTCACCTCACAACACTTTCCACGCTAATTCTTGCAAATCAATGTCAATTACATACTGATTATGTTTAGTGCTCCTAACCATTTGTCTAGATTTGGAAGCCATGTAAGTGTGGAAATCAGCAATGCGTGCATGTGCTGGTGGATATTGAGGGTGCAGGCAGGGGCGTAGCGGTGCCAGAGTACAGTAATGTAACTTTAAAGGTCATGTTTGACTGTTTCTGCATCATTAGTTATGAAGAGTAGTCCTGATTTACCGGGAAACAGAGAAAGGTCAAGCGTGACCGTTCTCCCTCTCTCCCCCTGCTCAGGTCGTAGCTATGCTTAGGTTTCATGTCACAATATGAAGACAAAATGGCAGCAGCCAAGGGGCCTGAGCAACACACACTGCAGCCAGCACAGCAGGTAGCTGCCTGAACGCTGTCCGCACGTCACAACGCCTTTACTTTGCCATTTTGTCTGCTGCACATGTTGAAGTGTACTGACTTACCATGCTCCAGTGAGTCTGAAGCTGCAGTTTTCTCCTTTTTCTTCTGAAACAGTATGATTTACTGAGTTTTAGAGAAACGAGTGTTAAACTTGATACAGTCAAAGGTGAGATCATGCAGCATTTCGCTATTAGCCACACCTTCATACCTTTTAATTCATAAAAACTAAAATTAATAAGCCTTGAAAAGTTTTTTTTTAAAAACTTCTGGCTGCTCCTTTTTTGGACCACAGTAGGTAGTTAGACAAATGAAAAGTATGGGAATAAAGTGAGAAGAGAAGGGAAAAACAGAGATGATTTTTCCTGTCTTCTTTTGTTGTTGTTACTACGCTATTAAGTGTTCTCTCTTGCTTTGTTTTCCAATGGTCTATTTTGTTTTGTTCTTCTTCTCTTGCCTTTTGTTTCTTTGCTTTTTTGTATTAAGATATTTTTTTTCTTTTATTTTGTTATGTTTGCAATAAATTCAATAAAATTCAGTTCAATTTAATTCAGTACAAACATCATTGTGTCACTTCACAATTAAAGACACTTTGAAGTGCTGATGACATGATTTTGACATTTTTTCAATGTTTTATAGACCAAAACGTTCTTCATGATGATCTTCAGTTGTTCTCAAAATTATTCATACCCACCAATTAAATGTACAGTATATATCAAAGGTCAGTGGCAGAAAAATATGATGTATAATTGTAATGCAATGTGTAATCACTGCACTAGAATAGCTTTTAATTAGTTTCTTAGAATGAGTAATTTATATCTACTTGCTGGGCGGTGCACATATGGAGGCTGCCATATTTTTTTCCACCATTTTTACTACGGTGTCCCTGAATGGACAAAACAATATGTGTGAAATAAGAACCCTCTGAACTTTTAAACTGCTGTGCCAGTTTTGTTTAATGGGAGTTAGAGACTGTTTGGGATCAGTAATGCCTTAAAAGACATTAAAAGTAGCTACTCAGATCCACTCAGAGAAAACATATTCTTGTCTGGGAGAATTTTGGCCACTAAAGGCCCTTTCAGATAGAACGCGGCAAGCGCAAGAGGACGGCGGCAAACCCATTCATTATGTATGTGGTACCGCCGCGGCAGCGCGTTCCGCCATGCCGCGGAGCTCCGCGGCTCGCAAGGTGGGCGCATGCCGCCGCGGTGGCGCTGACGCCGCTGCGCTCGAATTGAACATTTTTCAATTCGGGCGCAGTGCGCTGTGACGACATCCTAGCGCGTCCAATAGTAGAGGCCAGTTCAGGGAAAAAAAGTGGTCCTTGTTCAGCCTGAAGTAAACCTGGAAGCGGTCTGTGTGAATGAATGTAGCTCCTGGACGAGCCTGAACCCCCCCAAGTTCTGCCTTGTTATCAGGATCAGGTGGACCCCCACCCTTTTATCTGCTGCTGATCGTCTCTTCCTCCTCAGGAGAAAAGCTCTTTGCTGCAACGATGAGAGGTAGGCCTACATCTGTCACAACGAAGCGTGCCGGGGAGAAAACACTTCCTGGTCTGTGGCTTAGCAACGCATGCCTGACGTGCTCGTTGCCGCTGTGCTCTTTCGCCGACTCTGCGCCCTACCCCGCGGTGAACCCCGCGAAAAACGCGTTCTATCTGAAAAGGCCTTAACAGCCACCATATATTCACAACAGTGCTTGGAATATGAAGTCATTTGAAAGAAAACATCTTTTCTTTCAAATACCCATCTTTACTACTAGAAATCAGTAATTCTTACATACTGTACCTTTAAAGAAAAAAAAATCAGCTGTCAATAAAATAAGTTGAAATTGGCAAACATAATGATAAATGAAAATTCTATAAAAATCATGACAGTGATTTTGAATTATGGTTCGAAAGAAAATTTAAAAACAAACAAAAAATAAAATGAGTAAACAAGCATGATGGGGCTCTGGAGCTAAAATTTGGTTCAGCAACACTTTGAGACAATCACTGCAATCAGGTGTTTCCTCTAATGTTCAAAAAGACTTCTACACCTGTTGACTGGTATTTTTGTCCACTGTTCATGGGAAAGGTGATATAATGTTTCTGGGACAGTTTTGTTGTTTTTTTAAATTATTATTTCCAACCACAATTCAAAAGCAATATTTATTTCACTAAATAGCAATTTTGTAAATTTGTTATTTACTATCCTAGTTGTTTGAATTACTTTTGTGAATTTAGCCTTTTCTTTAATTGAGGGGTATAAATAATTTTGAAGACGACTGTATGCAACAGAAACAGGTGCGCCTGCATAAATGAGTTATTAGGAAACGTTGCTGCATTTCAGAACATCTGACTAGACTGTGGCGCTGTTAACAGAAACCGGACATGACATGGGGAGAGCTTTACTCAGCTGTCAATATGGATTTTAATGGGTTTCACTGTAGTTTTTAAGTTCCTTTTCCAGTTTTTACAGATGAACAGTAACGCCTCAGCCTTCTGTTGTATTGCTAGTTAATGTTTAAAAGCTCATAATGATGCCGTTAGTTTATTTATGTTTCCTACAGATCCTGTATTTCATTGGAAGAGGATAAAGAAGTCATGTCTGCTGGAATATTCTTCCTCCACCATCGTTGCTTAATCAGATTGGTCATACAGCTACTCTATGGACAGACAGCTGATGCTTGGTTATAATAGGACATCTCCGGTCATCAGCTTTACTTAATTAACAGGAACTATTTAAAATTCAACTGGAACCATGTAAGTTGTTATTTTCTAGTTTTTCAAGGCTAATTATTTGCTGCGAGTTAGTCATGTGCTAACGGTTGACCGCAAGCTAATAGTAAGCTGCAGCTGCCTCTCCACTGTCATTCCTAAAGGCCCTCTCAGATAGAACGCGGCAAGCGCAAGAGGACAGCGGCAAACCCATTCATTGTGTATGTGGTACCGCCGCGGCAGCGCGTTCCGCTGTCCCGCAGAGCTCCGCGGCGCACAAGGTGGGCGCATGCCGCCGCGGTGGCGCTCACGCTGCTGCGCTCGAATTGAAAATTTTTCAATTCGGGCGCAGCGCGCTGTGACTACATCCTAGCGCGTCCAATAGGAGAGGCCAGTTCAGGGAAAAAAATGGTCCTTGTTCAGCCTGAAGTAAACCTGGAAGCGGTCTGTGTGAAAGAATTCAGCTCCTGGACGAGCCTGAACTCCCCCAAGTTCTGCCTTGTTATCAGGATCAGGTAGACCCCCACCCTTTTATCTGCTGCTGATCTTCTCCTCCTCCTCGCCGACTCTGCGCAAAAAACGCGTTCTATCTGAAAAGGCCTTGAATCTGCCTTGTACCAGTGCTGGTCTTGGCCTGCTTGGTGTGGGTCTTGCAGGCTGAAACTGAACTGAGTGGACTGGGGGCTGGGAGGAAAATTTGTAGCTGCAAGCAGCTGACTGTAGTTCTTGTCCAGTTCTAACCTGTAAGGTCTGATGTCCCCAAATTCCTCAGCATCATCAAACTCTTCTGAACTGGCTGATGATCCACCACACAAACCAGTTCCAATCTAGCTGTTCTGGAGCATCTTTCATGTTTTACACTGCTTAGATTATACATGTAACTCAATGAGTCGACCACAATGTTATCTCATGAGGTTACATCACGGAGAGGTTAACCTAGCGAGCTAGGCCTCTCGAGCACTGGATATTTATATGGATATAAGTCTGATTGACTTATAACTACACAGAGCTACTTAATTGGTCTCGTTTTACTGTTGTAGTGCAAAATTACATGAAGTTAAGGTCATGTCATCAGCCTGTCCTGGTGGTCCTGCCTTTCACCTGCTCACTGCTGTGTCCCACCACCCTGAACTTCAGAAAATGGATGAATATGTAGAATCAAAGGGGTTTTCTTTGATAATGATTAATGATGAAGTGACCGTTGAAATCCAAGATACAGTCCTGCGTTGGCCTCATATGTGTTATAATGCTCTGTTTTCTGTTGCAGGGCCCAACCTGATAACTGGCACACCGATGGTGCACCTGGCATCTGCCTGCTGAGGGCCATACAGGCTCCAGCAGTCCTGCTTTCAGCAGTGAAGACTTGACTTGGCTCTGCTTTGCTTTGCAAATATCACCCACACTTTCAACCATCCAGCAGTACATTACTGATGTTACCGACATTTCACACTACTGAATTTGTAGCTATAGGTTTATTATTCTGTTTGAATTAATTAATTTATAATTGGCTTTTGGTGTCTGGTCCTGTTTTTTGTCATGACCTTGGGTGTGACAAATAAACCACACACACACACACACACACACACAAAAAGCTGGTACTGGCATGTAGACGGACATTAAGACTGAAGTTTTCTTCTTCAGTTGTTAGGATGATTGTGATCTGTGTGAAGATAAGCTTTATTTACAGGGCAACTCAAAATGCTTTGCACAACTTAAACCCAATACAGCAGGCTGCAAGAGAAACATTTCACAGAAGATTTACAGCAAACCAAAAAGAATAAAATCTGGCCAGACGAAGGAGGGCCTGGGTAGGATTCGATCCCCAGACTCTCAGATAAGAGTCATGCGCGCTTATCATTCAGCCAAAAGAATATCCCCTTGGCGAAGTAGCCAGCTGGGTGCATGATCACTCAGAGGCACAGTGACAGGACCATCAACAGCCACATCTCTCCCCCTCTTAAGCACGCCCCCATGCTTCATGTAAGCTGCCACCCATCCAGAATCTATGGACCCACCCCGAGTGCTACATGGATCCCTTCTTTGCAAGTGCCAGATTGTGACTGGATGAAGGAAGGCCCGGGCATGATCCAATCCGCCGACTCCCAGGTGAGAGTCATGCGTGCTAACCATTCAGCCAAAGGGATACCCCCTTGGCCAAGTAGCCAAAGTGCATAGTGACAGGACCATTAACTGTCACAAAAAGAAACAAAATAAAAGCAGAACAAGCTAAAAGAGAAGCAAACACCATGCAGGAGTTACAGGATTTCAGATTAAATAAACTCAGGTTTGGATCAGACTTCAGGTTTTGTTCCAGATATCAGGAGCATGTTTCTGGTCTCTGTGAGGGTCCAGCAGCAGCTTTCTGGATCAGTAGCAGCTGTCACAGTGATCTTTTTAGAGAGACCTGTAAAAACTCCACACTGTTTAAAAAAATCTGTAATATCACAGATTTTTTTCTGTGATATTTAGCATTTTTTTCCCCATTTTTCAAAAATCCGGAAAATAATGATAAAATTATGGAAATAAGCTGTGAATTTACGAGTCTCACATGAAATAATATGAAAAGCCTGTAACTGTAAAAAGACAGGAAGTTTCCATTTTTTTAATGGTAAGAATTTCTTTTTAGCAAAAGAAAAATGTTTTTGGTAATTTCATGTATTTACACTAAAAAGAGTATCTGTACTGTTGTTGATGTTAAAGGCCTCCTTCCACTGAAAACCCGTTTAAAGTTGTACTTCCGTGGTCATTTCATTAATATTTCTGTGTTCTCCATTATTATTGAATGCATTCTGCATCGTTTATGTTTAAAAAAACCTTCTGGTATCTTAGTATCCAGCTGTATTTTTATACTAGAACAGAGGCTTGTGGTCCAAAGGCAGGCTTTTCCGGGTCCTTCTCATGAATTTCCGTCTGATTGGCTGGCTCCCATCAGTGTATGAAGGAAGCTCCGCCCTCCGCTCTTATTTCCTTACAGACAGGAAATAGAGCCGACAAACAAGTTTGTTCCGCCATGCTAACAAATAGTTAGCTAATTAGCATCTCAACTCCGAAGCTACAGTCGTGCTGTCTTCACTTCTAGTGTGTAGTGGAGGGTTACCTGCCTTCCAATGGACAGATAGAAACCCCACGTGGGATACGCTATTTGCAATGTGAAGTAGAAGTGCAAGGCTGTTCCCGATTCGCTCTTTTCTTCGTATTGTTTCTCTGATGAGAAAGCACAGCCGACTGGTGGGAACGCAACGCTAGCAAGTCAGCATGTGAAAGTAAACAAGGGGAAACCCTCCATATTTCAGAAGGAGCAAGGAGCAAGTTAAACAGGTTTTCAGTGGAAGGAGGCCTTTAACTTGCTCCTTCTGAAATACGGAGGGGTTTCCCCTTGTTTACTTACACATGCTGACTTGCTAGCGTTGCGTTCCTCAAAGCCTGCCGTTGGACCACAAGCCTCTCTTCTTGTATACAAATACAGCTGGATACAAAGCAACCAGAAGTTTTTTTTTTAAACAGAAACGATGCAGAATGCATTCAATAATAATGGAGAACACAGAAATATTAATGAAATGACCATGGAAGTACAACTTTAAAGAATTCTTTACATTGATCTAACTTAATTATTTTGGTTTGGGGATTATTATTATTATTATTTTGGTCAAATCAACTTAAAAACTCCTCTCTCTAATCTGAAACATGTTTTTTACTTTCACTCAAACTAAATTTATTAAGTTGTTTCAGCTTGGCATGCATGAACAACAAAGGGGGCGGGGCTACTCTCAAAACACAACATATCAGGACCACAAAGGCTCACATCATTTGATTGGGAATTGTTGCTGATCTATCACAGATCCTGGATATACTCATGGTGCAACCTCTACCTGTGTAAATATGCACTAAAAAGCAGTGGCGGTCTTTGGACCAGCCAACAGTGACTTCTCTCCCTGAAGAGTTGGTAACAGCATTATTAACAGATTTTATTGTACGTCTAGGTGACTTTCTTGTTATTATACATCTTAACGTCCTTCAATAACCATTAACATGCCAAAAAAAACCAAAGATTTAATGTAAAAGCAAAGTTATAAACTGTATTTTTATCATGGAAAATTACTATATTTTTATGAGAAAGTTTTTATCTGTAATTTTACGGTAATATTCTGGCGCCCCAGCTGCCAGAATATTGCCGTTTTGAATGCACCCTTAGAGGCCCAAGGAGGGGTTTGGACAATGAGGGAGTAGTATAAAACTGGAATGCTTGACAATATGTATTTGTTCAATATTGTCTGTAACCTGTGTTGAACTCCATCCATGCAGCTCGCAGGTCAGCCTTCTGTATGTGGCTTTTGTTTTCTGAATCATGTGTTTACAGATGTGTCAGGCTGTCTGTTTTCTGCTGGTCAGTCCTGCCCAACCAACATCTGTGTGGCAGCTATTCCCAGATCCCAGATCCGGGCATCCTCTGTCACTACTCTGACCACCTCCTCCTCCACCCTGCACACTATTCCTGACCTGAAGTTAATGTTTCTCTGCTTCCTCTCCTCAGTCTGTCAACAGCCTATCGCCAACATGACTGTCATTCAGCTGCTAGCCCCTTAAGCAATAAACATTAACCAATCACAAATAATTGTGTGGAAATTTCTCAAAGACAGGCCTCCAGTGGAGAAAACAAAGAAACTAAGAAACTATTCAGCTTGAAAGATAATTTCTTTCTCATTGAATGCTACTTCCAAAAGTACAGATATCAGACATGAGAGTCATTATAAGACACTCACCTGTAATTAGTGTCCCAAAGTTTAAACACCTGTAATTTCTCTTCAGTCTTATTATTTAAACTGGTTCAATTTAAACTGTCTTTCATAAGATATTTTTTGAATAAACCAATAGGACAAAACTTCCTCAGCTTCTTATTGTCACTAACTTCAAGCAGTTATTGCGAAGAAACCAGCCAGCAACTTTCAGTGGTCCCTCTTCACGAGAATAAATGGTAGAACAGTTAATAGCTGTCAGAGCTCAACAGCCGAAAAAATGTTACAAATAGTCGACAAGGGTCCAACACTTCCTCAAAGTGAAGCAGTTCAGTAAGAGGATTATTGTGACACATTTATGCCAGAAGTAAAACACAATAAGGCGTGCTCGTGACTGGATTCATGGAGGGATTTTAATCAGCTCCTCTCCAGACTGGCTTCCTGGTTGTGTCATCTAGGAGGCTGTATGTTCTACATGGAGGAGGCCTTGGACCGGACCGAGACTTGCTGGAGGGATCGTTTATCCTTTCTGGCCTGAATGCTGCAGTGTTCCCCAGAAAGAGCTGGAGAGTAACACTGAGATTATGTCCAGGTATCACTCCTCAACTCTGAAACAAGAGGAGTGGAAGAAAAGTGAATGGATAAATGGATGGATGATGAAAGGATGGATGGATGGATGGATGAATGAATGGAGAGATGGATAGATGATGAAAGGATGGATGGATGGATGGATGGATGGATGGATGGATGGATGGATGGATGGATGGATGGAGAGATGGATAGATGATGAAAGGATGGATGGATGGATGGATAGATGGATGGATGGATGGATGGATGAATGGAGAGATGGATGGATTATGAAAGGATGGATGAATGCTGCAGCAACCCCCAAAAGGAGCTGGAGAGTAACACTGAGTAGAGATTATGTCCATATCCCTTCTCTGCAACAGGAGGAGTGGAAGAAAAGTGGATGGATGGATGGATGGATGGATGGATGGATGGATGGATGATGAAAGAATGGATGGATGGATGGATGGATGGATGGATGGATGGATGGATGGATGGATGGATGGATGGATGGATGGATAGATGGATGAATGATGAAAGAATGGATGGATGGATGGATGGATGGATGGATGGATGGATGGATGGATGATGAAAGAATGGATGGATGGATGGATGGATGGATGGATGGATGGATAGATGGATGAATGATGAAAGAATGGATGGATGGATGGATGGATGGATGGATGGATGGATGGATGGATGGATGGATGGATGGATGGATGGATGGATGAATGATGAAAGGATGGATGGATGGATGGATGATGAAAGGATGGATGGATGGAGGGATGGATGAATGGATGGATGGATGATGAAAGGATGGGTGGATAGATGGAAGGATGGATTTAGGGCTGAACGATTTCAGGAAAAAAATCTAATTGCGATTTTTCTGGGCAATATTGCGATTTCGATTCGATTCACAATTTTTTTTTCAAATCAAGCTTCAGTACAATATTTACAATGTACAATAACATTTATGAAAATGACAGAAAACTCCATTATATCATCAAAACATTAAAAGCTATTACTCTTAATCAATGATGACAATTAAAGGTGAAATTGATCTCACTTTCAAATGCATTTATAAAAAAAAATGCATGTACATTCACTGGAACTCTGGGATTTTCAGACTTCCCGCAGTCCTCCTCCCTCTACCACAGTTAATCACCCCACTTACTGCCTTTTTCAAATCAGGTAATCTGCATGTTGCTTTACCCACTTGAATTTTTTACATTACTGTGCTATTTTTTTTTTTTTATATTTTAACTACTTGTCATCACAATGCACTGAAAAATCTCCAAATAAGGAATCGATATATTTTCCTTTTACAGTTCTTGTATGTAGGTTACGTTAAGTGAAACATACAAACCAGGGAATTTATCATGGATTCATATTTGCATTAAAATGTAATAAAGTTGTAAAATAAATCTAAACAAACATCAGGTTTTACATCTAACTTCATTTTTATGTCATTCTGTCACCTGAACTTGAGGTGAAGAAAACTACATCATCAATGATCAGGTGGTTTTACCCTGATTGTTTTTATCAGGTTGCATTTCTGACGTGTGGATGCACATTTTTGGCCACAACGGCGTTCCGTACTCATCCTCTCATGTTCGCTTGAAAAGCAGCAGCAACTTTCCTCCTGTTTCTGGTTTAACTGTGTGGCTGAACTAATGTCCCAGATAACAAGGACAAAGCTTCTGTGTGCTGCCCCGGTTCGCCCCGATCACGAAACAAGTCCAGCTGATTATTCGTCTCCTTTTACTCAGATCCACCTAAATACGGATCATTTACTCGCCTGCATCGCGCTCGTGTCCATAGCGCAAAGCCCAAAACTTTACAGGTTAAAAGAAAACTGGTTGGAATTCAGTCGCACTTTTATTCCCATTAAAATGATTTGATCTGATTTTACAGATCAGATCATTTTTCACTAGACTGTCTGATCAGCTGATCGCTGCTGGCGGCTAGACTGCTGAGTCATGAAATCTGACGGCGCAGACAGTTCAGGATTATATTTTACTGAACATTAAATTCCCTCATTTCACGAAGCGGATCAACAAACAGAAAGAGGCAGCAGAGGTCTGCAGCCTCTCTACAACAACGGAACGGAAAGTTAGAAACTGGATGAAGTTCTACCGAAGCCGTTATCTAGTGTAAAGATTACACAGCAGGAGATGCCCATCCCAGCCCTGATGCTGATTGGTTAGCTGACCTGTCTATGAGTAACATTCCGCCTCTGATTGGTGAGCTTAGTTGGCTGGTACAGAGACAGCAAGTAGTGTGTGTGTACAACAGTGGACAGAGCAGATCCTGGGTCAGTCAGGAGCTGGAAAAACCGCAGCTTTGGCGATCACATGATCGCGTGGTCTGAAATCGCAATTTCGATCTTAAAACGATAAATCGTTCAGCCCTAGATGGATGGATGACTGAATGCCCCTTTTGTTTGTTATTTACTTGTGTTCTTGCTGTCTTTGGTTTGATTTCTTGGTTTATCTGTCAGTGTGTAGTCAGAGTGAAGTCACTCTTTATAACAATAAATTCTAACTGCCATCATTTCACCACCATGACACACTTCTTTGTTATGATACCATTTCCCTGTCTGAGTTGGGTCATAGCAAAGGATAATTGAAGAAAAAAACCTTTTCCTCTGTAATCTTTGAGCAAGAGTCTCATTGTTGGTCTTCTTTGACATTCCCCTTCTTTTCTCCAGGCACCCCATGGCATGATGGCTTATGGCACGTTAAGGGTGCATCCAACTTTTTGAAGCTACAGCCTGTTGTTTTTGCTTTTAACAAGTTTCTTGTCCCTCAGCTTGGAAACTCCTGATCCAGGTGTTGATCACTGGATGATGAGCAGGCTGCCCTGATTTCATGTCAACATATTTTATCTTCAGCAGTATTTCATACTGTTAAAAAAAAGTCATGTTGGACAGCAGAGCAGATAAAATTCCCAGGTTTTTCCTCCCTGAAACATCCAACTGTCCCTTCAGTCATTTTCTTTCCACCTATCCAGGATCAGGGAAGCTCAGACTTCCCTCTCCCTGGTCACATCTGTCAGTTCATCCGGAGTGATCCTGAGTTGTTCCCAGGCCAGCCGGGTCATCCCTCCAGCGTGTCCTGGGTCTTCCCCGGGCTCTCGTCCTTGTGAGACGCGTCCAGAAACACCTCACCAGGGAGGCGTCCAGGAGGCATCCTGACCAGATGCCCAAGCCGTCTTCAGAGTCTCCATCACTGCAGACAATGCACCGATCCCTCTGTCCATGTCCTGCTCCATTCTTCCCTCACTCCTGAACAAGACCCCGAGATACTTGAACTCCTCCACCTGGGGCAGGACCTCAACCCGGACCCGGAGAGGACACTGCACACTATTCTGGCTGAGGACCACGGTCTCGGATTTGGAGGTGCTGATTCTAATTCCAGCCGCTTCACACTCGGTTGCGAATCGCTCCAGCAAGAGTTGGAGATCACGGCCCGATGAAGCCAACAGAACCACATCATCTTTCTGAAACAAAATGTGATCAAACCCCAACTTTTTATGTGAAACCAGTAGGCAGATTGTTCTTTTTTGGGGTACGAAGTGCTATACCAAGAAATGTGTTATATGAATGATTTATTATTAGCCAGTGCTCTTATAGTAACTCAGGCAAATAGGTACACACATAGAACTAGCTATGACAAATAGCTAAAACATTACATCACTCTGCTAAGAGATGAAGAAAAGGAAGGACCAAGACGGCAAAAATTATTGAAAATATATATAAATATATATTTACCTCTACATTCCACAGAAAACAGACTGGATAATTAGAATGACATTTAGCATAGCCAACGGCCGGCATCAGGGTTGTCCAGCTTCGGTGTCGGCTTTTGTTTGGCAGCACATCATTAAATATCAACATGCCATCAAACTATGGTCTGCAGCCGTGAACTCTGGGCCAAACACATGCTCATAAGCAGCGTTGTCAGTGTTGGGAGAGCTGGAGGCGGAGAGAGTAGCACTGGCCTTCCTTAGCTCCCAAATGAGATAAAACTAGTGCTTCTCAGTAATATGCAACTGACCTCTGACAAGCGCTATCTAATGGTTCAAGCAATGCAGAGGAAGCTAGGAGGTCACATTAGCAGGCTAGTTAAAGTGTCAAATGTCTGTCAGCACATTGTGGGCTAAAAGGCTGCAGACACACACTGAGCTGCTATCTGAGATTTAATAAGTGACACTGGACCACTCGTAATGTATAGGCACCCATTAGCAGACATATCTGTAGCATTATTCTATCTCTCCGCATTCATTTTCTCATATTTAAATTAATGGTACCGCCACCCGAGAGACGATGGGATGTAGCACTGTCTGTCTCTCACACAGGGATCTGCGGTGAAAACAATGCATATGAGGACATGGCTTTAACATAAACGGCCAAACAACCAGCCCTGCACGCATGTTCAGATGAATGCAGATGGGATATTGATCTCAGATGTTGACTGGACTGAAGCTGGGAGTTCCAGTGAAGCTCATTAGACCCTGTACATTCCTCCAGCTGCACTCTTCAACAAAAATACCCACAGGGCAAAAGTTATAATGAACAAAAAGAATAACAGAACAACCCCCCCCCCCCCCAAATAACAAAAGTCTTGCTACATAAATGTATGTTGAAAACTATGGAAATGCTCACATAGCTGGGTCTAAATCCACTCTCTGGAAGGAACTGTAGAAACATGGGTGAAAATCAGAAATGTACGCACCAATTTACATTAACGCCAACCACAGGCTTCCATCCCTGAAGGCCGATTTCAATCTGTGCACACATTTGTTCTTGCTACACACTTGTGTTTTTGTCATTTTATGTCCAGCTACCGCTGCACGCGCTAATCCCCGACCAGGTACACATCATCTCATGCCCGCATGTCACAGCACAATGAATCAGTGCATAGACGTCCTCATAGCAATTATAGATATTCAAATGATCAGTAAATTCAGATGGAGGAATAACACTGAAGCAGACAACTGTCTCAGAGTGAGCTCCAAGGTTTTCACTCATTACTATGGAGATTTGTGCACAACCATCTTCACGGCCTCATTTGAAAAGAGCTCTAAATGAATGTTGTCAAGGTTTCCTTTATTCATGTCTTTCTGAGAATACTTTCTTATTAATACAACACATCTGCAGCTGCAAGAGACTGAGCGTCTGTGAGCGACTACCAGAGAAGCAACACAGTCTGGATGGGCAGCCCATTTCTGGGATTTTGCACAGATATATTCATCGTTTGAAACAACAAGCCAGGTTTGAGAGCCTGCTGCCACCCTCCAAGAAGCCCATGATGCCTGTCTGCTGCACCACTGTCCAACACAGAAACAATTAATAAGGAAAACTGAATAAAGGTGGAGGTTGATACTATTTAGAGCAAAAACAAAATGAGACCATTTAATGTGCTATGTTGAACATTATAGGTCCAGTTTGTAAGAAGTACTGCCATCTAGTTGTAAAGGTGGGCATGGCAGTTACTAGGGCTGGGCGATGTAACAATATACACTATATTGCCAAAAGTATTTGCTCACCCATTCAAATGATCTGAATCAGGTGTTCCAATCACGTCCATGGCCACAGGTGTATAAAATGAAGCAGCTAGGCTTGCAGACTGTTTTTACCAACATTTGTGAAAGAATGGGTCGCTCTCAGGAGCTCAGTGAATTCCAGCGGGTAACTGTGAAAGGATGCCACCTGTGCAACAAATCCAGTCATAATATTTCCTCACTCCTAAATATTTCAGTCAACTGTCAGCTGTATTATAAGAAAATGGAAATGTTTG
Source organism: Atherinomorus stipes (assembly GCA_023101725.1). Lineage (NCBI taxonomy): Eukaryota > Metazoa > Chordata > Actinopteri > Atheriniformes > Atherinidae > Atherinomorus > Atherinomorus stipes. Next base: position 572,699 of record JALJCO010014259.1, on the reverse strand, counting down.
GGAACAACAACAACTCAGACACAAAGTGGTAGACCATGGAAACTGATGGAGTGAGTTCAGCGGATGCTGAAGCGCAAAGTGCAAAGACGTTACCAACTTTCTGCAGTCAATCACTACGGACCTCCAAACTTAGAGCAGTGGAGGCGTTCTCTGGAGTGGTTAATCGGGCTTCTCATCTGGCAATCTGATAGACGAGTCTGGGTTTAGTGGTTGCCAGGACAACGGTACTTGTCTGACTGCATTGTGCCAAGTGTAAAGTTTGATGGAGGGGGGATTATGGTGTGGTGTTGTTTTTCAGGAGCTGGGCTTGGCCCCTTAGTTCCAGTGAAAGGAACTCTGAATGCTTCAGCATACCAAGACATTTTGGACAATTCCATGCTCCCAAACTTTGTGGGAACAGTTTGGAGCTGGCCCCTTCCTCTTCCAACATGACTGTGCACCAGCGCACAAAGCAGGTCCATAAAGACCTGGATGTAGTCTGGGGTGGATGAACTGGACTGGCCTGCACAGAGTCCTGACCTCAACCCGATAGAACACCTTTGGGATGAATTAGAGCGGAGACTGAGAGCCAGGCCTTCTTGTCCAGCATCAGTGTGTGACCTCACAAATGCGCTTCTGGAAGAATGGTCAAAAATTCCCATAAACACACCTAAACCTTGTGGACTGCCTTCCCAGAAGAGTTGAAGCTGTTCTAGCTGCAAAGGTGGACCAACGTCATATTGAACCTTATGGATTAGGAATGGGATGTCATCTAAGCTCATATGTGAGTCAAGGCAGGTGAGAAAATATTTTTGGCAATATAGTGTATATCGTCTGGACCTTAGAAAATCTCTATTGTTTTGTATGAAACTATCATTTATACCGCAATAGGCGCTTTTCTGCAGTGTTTTACATTAAGATGTGCTGCGTGCCCATACACGCTGCTAGCAAAAATGGAGGGAGATTTTGGGGGACAAATTTCAGACCAGGATATAATCAGTTTGCTAGAAGATGACCAGCCAGCCCAAACTGAGGAACTTGTAGATAAAAGAGGGACAACTTCTGTCGCATGGATGAGGTTTGGATACAAAACGACCGCTGCGGACCTAACGACAGGTGTTTGTAAAATATGCTGGCTTGGGGGTGTGCTGAAAGACATCTGGGAGTCAGTACATGTTCTGTTTGGTCTGGTTATATGCTGGCATTCCACCATTCGGACATACCGCCATTCAGATACCCTAACCCTAACCCCCATGTTGGAGTGGCTGAATGTCGGAATGGCAGTTGCCCCCGTTTGGTTTGCAACTGCGTCTGTCTTTTTTTTTTCTTCTTAATATCTGAACCACATCACCGCAAAAAAAGTTGTCCCACTCTTAGCTCCTAGGTTTGGGTTGGCTGGTCATCTTGTTGAGAATGAATGATATCCTGGTCTGAAACGCGTCTGCAACCGTTATCCTTATGCTTTTTTTTTTTTTCTTTTTAGGTATATCGATGTGCTGGGTCTAAAATATGTACAATACTGCAGTACCACAGCATAGAGGATCCTGGCAGATGCTAATATGACCAGCATATACTGGAAAATGTTAAAATAAAAGAAATATTTAGTAATATATAGTGCCTACTACCTTTATTTGCTCAGTATGTCATTTGAAACTGCATCTCTATATTTCAAATTTAACACGAACTACAGTATTTATTAATTGAAATCTCCCCCCAAAAACTCCATTCTGGCAAATAAGATGCTCCGTTTGGGAATAGGACGTTCCATTTACGCGAGTAAGATGCTCAGTTAGGGCTTTCCACCGCAAATTTGCATCAAGCATGTCGTCTCAAGCAAATAGGTGTCAATTTGTGTATGCACATTGGCTTAGCATGTGATTTCAATGCATGAATAAGTCTATTCATGTCCAGTGTGAGCACAGAAGAATAAAACCATAACCGTTATTCTAGTTAAGTGATTAGACAGATACCAGTAGAGACAGTTTTAAATAATAGACTTATTTTTTCTGTCATAAACCTTTGACTTTATTACATGTTTTACGTGCTTTTCTTTGTTGTCTCCCATTTAACTATAAATTGCTTTCTGCCTTTTCTCTCTTTTTAGATTAATCTTCTTTTTTCATATTTTTTTTGTTATTTTTATATCTTGTTGTTACTCAATTGTTGTGATACATGTACACAGAATGGAGATCAATATGTTTGTGTGTATGTAAATATTCTGGTTAAAATCAGTTTTAAAAAGTAATTAAAAAACACCAGATTTTGGTCAAACTCAGAGGAAATGAACGTCCTCCAGTTTTTTTTGTTTTGCTTTCTCAAACCTCATCCTGAGGTCTTTGCTTTTCGCCGGTCAAGGAGAGTTTTGCATGACTCCAGTCCCATCTGCAGGAATTTGCCTCCGGTTAATGTCACCATGAGTCCCAGTTTGACTCTGTGTGATGTCAGCCGATAGTTCTTGGGTGATGAGTTTGTGGTCATGCCTTTCAGATCAACATCGTTTTTACAGATGTCCCGACTGGATCTTTGTTGTCCTCAGGATGTAGAATGAGATGTGCTGGTGCAGGAATGTCAGTTTTAGTAGGAACATGCAAAGATGCTGATCTATGAACAAATAGCAGTGGTCTGTTTATAGGTCAAACATAAAAGAAAAGGCAGTGAAATTCCTCATTTTTTCATCATCCAGTCTGAATTACTTTAAATATTAAACAATTAAGCAGTCTCATATCACAGACTCAGACTAAAGTGTCTTTAAACAGGGCCTCTGGTTGGAAATTGTTTTTGTCCTGTCACCTTTAACATTCTCATTGTCTGTCAGTAGAAAAAGCAGTAGAGCCGATGACAAGTGTAGAATGATGGAAACTTTCCCTGCTGATGGACCGCTTGTCTCCAGGATGCTGGCAGTGGCTGCTGGGATTGGAAACTATTTGCTGAAACTACATGAAACCATGAGCCATTTATCAGGTGGACTGTAATGAACAAAAGCACTACCTCAGAACTTTTAGTCTGCCGTTCAATACCATATCTGTCCTCTGTCGCTATCTAGTTAGTGTTGGTCTGAGGGATCGCCCTGTGTGACATTTGGGACCTGTCATTGTGACAAAGTGATGGATGGTTGAGGGGCTGTGGTAACAAGTCTAACTAAACACTGTCAACAATGCTCTCTGCTGAGTTATAGAGAGGTTTTTATTTCTCTATTTATTTATCCCCCATCATCTTTCGTACACATACTGGATCTGAGCTTTTACCCATAAGTTGCCAGTTTGCCTGTTATTACAGCACAGATTTGATCTACTTCTATACTATCCTTCTGTTTCTCTAGTTTCTTCTCTTTCTACTTATTATTATTAGTGGGAAATTAAAAATCTTCCTAATTTTTTAAAATTTATATTTTCAAAGGTTTATATGAGATACTGCGGTTAATATACACGCATTGTTAAAGGAATAGTACACCCACAGAATGATGTGCATTCATTTTCTACTTACCCTCATGCTGAGCAAGACTGGAGCACTTTTTTTTGTTTGTTTGTTTTACTTGTCCTATCCAGCATCATAGCAAGCAGAATGATGATCTGGTTGTTTTATTGTGTTGAACAGTTTTGCTTTGCCAAGCGGAGCTTTTTGAACACAAGGCTCCCATTGATATCCTGTTCATTCATTTTATTTCTTTAATTAAACATTTGTTTATAACAGCATTCCATACCATACTGCTGGGCTTGACAAGCGAAAAATGAAAGTTAACAGAAGCAATGATAGAAAGTGAAACAGAGAGAAAGGAATGAGGAAGAGGGAGAGAGAGAGAGAGAGAGAGAGAAAGAGGAGAGAAAACATGGATCCACTTATACAGTTCATTGGTGCATCTGTACAGAAACCCCTAAACAACATTCCAAGGTCTCTGCTGGAAAACAAAACTAGCAATCCCCTACAGGAGGACCTGCAGATGGCTTAAGGGTTATCAGATCATACAAACACACGCAGAACTACGCAGAGAAGAGGTAAAACCTAGTCAGTGCAACAGGAAGCAGCGTCACAGTGTCAACATGCATAATAAAGGGTCTCCATGGTGATACAGTCATGCAGATGCAGCCTCGTCTCTGCAATGTGGAGGAAGCCTGCACAGCCCGAGACCAGGGCCCCCAGCAGCCACCCAGAGGCCCGGGCTCTAGCCACGGACATGCATCCCCCCAGAGGACGGCAGAAGGCCCCCTGTGTCTCGGAGCCCAGGCCCCAGTGGACCAAGACCAGCAGCTGCTGACCCCACCGGGCGCCGGTCGTTTCAGGCCAAACGTAGTGCGGGTTTGGAGGGTATATTCAAAGGCTCCTTCAGACGTTTTTGAAACGGGACAGTACTTGATGAACCGTTGTGACATTTGCTGCTGATGAATCTGCACTTCGCAGTGTGCAGATGCAACATGAGACGCAACCAGACTCACCAGAACTGGACAATTGAAGTTGGAGAAACGTTGCTGGTCTGATGAGCTCCACATTCAGACGCTGGGCTAAGAACTTGCTGGAAACATCATGAAAGCATGGATCCATCCTGGCTTGGCTCAAGGCTTCAGGCTGCTGCAATAATGGTGGTGGTGTGTGTGTGTGTGTGTGTGTGTGTGTGTGTGTGTGTGGGGGGGGGGGGGTTCTTGGCCAACTTTGGGTCTCTTAGTACCACCGTAAATGGTAAATGGACTGCATATATGCAGTGCTTTTTCAGTCATGTGCTGCCATTCAGAGCGCTTCACACTACTGTCAGATTTACCTATTCACACACACATTCACACCCCAAAAGGCACATCGGGAGGCAATGTGTCGGGAGGCAACATGAGGGTCGGTGTCTTGCCCAAGGACACTTTGGGATGTGGTTTGGGGAGGCATGGAATCGATCCACTGACCCTACGGTTGATGGACTACTGCTCTTCCACCTGCCACTTTCCACCTGAGTGGCATGGTTTAACCACCACAGCCTACTTTAGTATTGCTACTAACCATGTCTGTATACTGCATACTGACCACAGTGGAACATCTTCTGATGCTACTTCCAGCAGGATAACGCACCATGTCACAAAGCTCACATCATCTCCAACTGCTTTCTGGAACATGACCATGAGTTCACTGTACTCCAATGTTCTTCACAGTCAAAAAATCTCAGTCCAACAGAGCAGCTTTGGGATGAAGTGGAACGGGAGATTCTTATCATAGATGTGGTGGAACAGGAGATTCTCATCATCATGTGGTGGAACAGGAAATTCTCAGCATGGATTCTGCAGCAACTATGTGATGCTATCATGTCAATATGGAATAGGATCTTTAAGGAATGTCTGCAGCACCCTGTTGGATTCATGACAGGATTTAAGGCAGTTCTGGAGGAGAAAAGGAGGGTCAGGCCCGGCACCAGAAGGTTGACCTGATAAAAAGGACTGTGAGTGTAATATGTGTGAAGCATCAAAGAATAGCTGTGGTTTCTCAAAGACAGCAATAAATTACACTGATACTTCAGTGGAAAACATTCTTTAGAATTTTTAGACCTTAGCTGAGGTTTAAAGATGTGGAAGAAATAAAGTCTTTCCCTGTTTTTAGTGATGGATTCAGAGAGACTAAAGAAAGTGTGTGAGGAAGGTTGGGAGGATAAACGCCAGAGGAATGGTGCTTTATTCATGTTGCATTAAAGCGAGTTGTGGTGCCAGTTACTGAGCAGATTGGGGTGTATTCTGAAGCCTCATCGACTCAGAATGCAACAGGCAAGTAGGAGAAGATGGAGCTGCCTTGGGAGATTACACACATGGTAATATTGAAACAGTCTAACAGTGACAGAAGCCAATGACATATTTTACTCCAGTTAGAAAATACACTGATCTAAAAGCTGTGCAGCAGTTTAGAGAAGAAGTGGAGAGACAGGGAAATGCCTTCTTCCCTTCAGAGCTGCAGGTCTGGTACTCATGATTATGATGAATAATAAATAATCTTGATGATTAGCTCATAAATGTGAGTGTACTGAATGTTATATTAGTGGTGTGATTATTTACACATTCAGAAATTGATATGTAACAACTGATATTATTCATATATTTTAGCTCCAAAAGACACTGAATAGATTCCCTGCAGCATGTTTACTAAACATGATCTGAAACCTACTTTACTTTGTTCTGTAAGAATGAATTTATATATAGTAGAAAAATGATGTAAAACATTTTAATAGTTTAGAGTTGCAGCGTTATGTATTAAAGATAAAACTGTGAAAATATGCCAGTGAAACATCACCTGTTGTCCATCCTACTAATTGAACGTGAGTGATGAGTGCATCTCTCCTTTTAACACCAATGCAGGAGCCAATAAACTCATTCATAGTGCGCAGCCAAGAGAATAAATGGCCTGTTCTTCAAAACCTAGTCATGGTGTACCATCATCTGCAAGGGGATAAGAGCCTGCCACAAAAACTCATCATTTTATCCAATTTCTTTTGTTGCAGCTACAAAATATGACAAAACAACCAAGTTTGATGGGCATCAAATGAGATTTTAGCCCCAACAAGGTGATTCCCAAAGAGCTGTTAGCTGGAAAGCTGGCATGTCTCAGCATGGTGTGCTCATAATGAATGAAAGTGGATGAGTGGAGTGCATCCTGCAGGCGTAATAAACTTTCTTTAGCAGATGAACAGGGCCAGAGTGATATCTCTAAGAATGAGAAAAAGTCCTGCCAAAAAATCCTAACCAGGACCTGAGAGATGCATCTGGACCTTCAGCTGATCAATTGACTGTTGGAAGCCTCGTGGGATGGTGAAACCGAAGCCTCATGAGAAATTGTGACACAACTGCCGTGAGAGCAACACAGACGGTCAGCAAGAGCTCCATCTGCTGGCCGTGGGTGTCTTCTGCAGCCGAGGGAGCCGTCTCGTCTCTGACTCGGTGTATAATCAAAGATATGTTCTCAACCTAGTGTTGTAGTCAAGACCACACCATCAAGACCAAGACATGACCGAGACCAGGAACCGAAACAAGGCCAAGACATTTCTGAGACCAGGGATTAAGACCAAGACATTGTAATAGACTAAGTAATGTCTTGTGCTGTGTCCCAAATGACCTACTTCCATACTCGATACTTAAAATTTTGAGTAAATTGCATCAAAAATGAAAAACAGTATGTATAGTATGTGAAAACTGAGTATGAAAAAGTACCCGAATGACGTACTCAAACCCGTCAAGATTTTGAGTAGGTCACTTTGGACACTCTCTCGTCCTGAATTTGGTTCAGCAGGTGGCGGTAATGCTCCCTGAAATGGGTAACAAACTGCCCCAAAACCCCAAACAAACTGCCCCAAAAGAATAAGAAGAAGAGACTTGCAGCCATAGATATCTATATCATCACGATTATATATAGATATCTATGCTCGCCACACTCATCACAAGCGGAAAAATGGTAGCTTGCATAGCCTCAGCTGTGCACCTTCAGGACATCGATTTTCCGACGCTGATTTCGGCATAAGGCTTCATGAAGGATGTTCATGTTTTCATGATGAGAAATAACACTTAAAGGTGAAAAGCGCTGACAGAAGATGGTGGCAGTGCGCTGTGGCTGTCAAAAGTTTACGTATAAGAAGAAGTTGACATCGCGCTTTCATATCCGGTGAGTACTCTGCATGGGAGGTACTCTGCACGGGAGTATGTGATTTGGGACAGCATTGCGATCTCAAAAATCACATACTGAGCCATTGAGTACATAGTATGGTGAGTGTTTTCAGTTTGGTATTTTGAGTATTTTATTTTATTTTTTTTCTTCAACTTGTCCTGTCCAGCATCGAAGCAAGCAGAATGGAAATCTGATTGCTTTATTCTGTTGAACAGTTTTGCTTTACCAAGCGGAGCTTTATGAACATAAGGCTCCACTTGATATCATGTTTATTCATTTTATTTCTTTATTTAAACATTTGTCTATTACACCATTCCATTTCATACTGCTGGGCCTGACAAGGGAGAAATGAAAGTTAACAGAGGTAATGATAGAAAGTGAAACAGAGAGAAAGGAGTAAGGAAGAGGAAGAGAGAGAGGAGAGAAAACATGAATCCACTTACACAGTTCACTGGTACATCTGTACCACGATCCCTAAACAACCAAGGTCTCTGTTGGAAAACAAAACAGGCAATCCCCTACAGGAGGACCTGCAGGTGGCTTAAACATCCTCAGATCATACAAACACACACAAACACACGCAGAACTACGCAGAGAAGAGGTACAACCTAGTCAGCGCAATGGGAAGTAGAGAAGAGGTACAACCTAGTCATCGCAATGGGAAGTAGAGAAGAGGTACAACCTAGTCATCGCAATGGGAAGCAGTGTCACAGTGTCAACATGCATAATAAAGGGTGCTCCGTGGTGATACAGTCATGCAGATGCAGCCTCGTCTCTGCAAGGAGGAGGAAGCCCGCAAGGCTCACGACCCAGGCCCCCAGCAGCCACCCAGAGGCCCAGATCCCAGCTACCCCCCCCCCCAAAGAGCGGACATGCATCCCCCGAAGGGCGGCAAAAGGCGGCCCCAGCCGGAGCCCCCTGCAGTCTGGGGGCCCAGGCCCCAGCGGACCAAGACCAGCAGCTGCCGACCCCACCGGGCGCCGGGGCGTCCCCCGGAGCGGAGACAGCGCCGGGCCCAGGGCCCAAGCGCCCAGGAGCAGCCACCCCCCCCGGACCCGGGCGGCCCAACCGAAACCCAGGAGGACCGGACCCCCCAGACGACGCCCCCCAGGGCAGCCCAGCCCCCACCCCAACGTCCCTGCCCCCACACACCTGACACCAGGGCGCCACCACCTCTACCACCCCCCTACCCCGCCACCACGCTCACACACACACTCCCCACACACCTACCCCAACACTAGGGCTGAAAGATATACCGTCACCGCATCCACATCGAGACACGGGCACCCAAGACATCAATACCGCAAGAGCAACCACACACAAGATACAGATCCCCCCTGCGCCCGCCCTGCATACCAAGCCCCGGAAGCCACAAACAAAACCGCACCCCCCACCAAAGCGCCCGGCCCCCAACCAACCCGCAGCCACACCGCACCACACCGACACCGAGATGCACGGCACGAATACCGAGATACGAACCTCCGCCCACACCGCCCAGCCCTACCCAACACCTCCGTGTACCCCCCACACACACACATACACCCACCCACTCCCGCTCTCCGACCTTACATACCCACACTCACTCCTCCCTCCACCCCCAACACTCTCCTCCCTCTACCGTCCACACCTACCCCCACCTCCTCATACCCTCTAACACACACATGCACTCCCCCCACATAACTGCACCAACCCCCTCCCCACCCCCCACACATACGCCCCCACCTCCCTATACCCCCAATACCCCATACAGTCCCCCCTTACATGTCCAGCCCCACCCATCCCTCTGACCTATCACACTCCCCGCCCTTCCTTCCTTCAGCCCCTCATGACCATCCCTACTAGACACTCACGAGCATGCCACTCCTTCCTCCATCCCCCCTTTCCTCCAACCACTTACCCACATCTCCTCCCTCTTCCAGCCCAAGTTCCTCCCTCCCACATTTCCTCTTTCACACTCTCATTCATTATTCTCACATACCCACCTCTCTCTTGCCCATGCCCTCGTGCCTCCTGAGTGGTAGCTCGGGCCGGGGAAGGAGCCGTGAGCTCAAGCCCCCAACACGTCCCCCCCCCCCCACCCCCCCATCCCCCCACCCCCCGGACGCAGCAGGCCAGGCATCCCCCAGGCCAGCAGATCCCCCGCAATGCAGCCAGCCTTAACCACTGGCGCGTGAAGCAGCCACTGTCCCCACCTCCCCCCAGTAGCGCCCGGGAGACCGGGGTATGAAAGGACCCTGTCCCCCCCCCCCCCCCGCTCATGACTGTGTGTGTAAGATGTGTGTTGTTTGCAGTTAAAACTAAGGGGCAGTGCCAAGTCATGCCGGGAGTGGGGTCGCGTAGGGGGCATGACCCCACAACCGGCCCCTCCCTCCCTCCACACACTATATGGCCCGCCCCTCAGAAGTGGTTGTGAGCTGTTGTTATTTTATGTGTTTAGGTGTCTAAGTGTGGTTAAAACTGGGGAGCAGGCTGTCTCTAGACGTGGCAAGCAAAGGCACTTTGGTGCCCTCCCTCACCACGCCCGCTTGACACGCACCCTCCCCAAAACCCTACGTGTGTGTGTGTGAGGTAGAGCAGGGGGGGGGGGGGGGGGGGGGGGGGGGGAGGAGACCAGGGGGGTATGAATTCCCCCCCTGGAAGAAGAGCCGTTACCGGCATTAGGTACCCCTGCCTCCCGGGATCCCCCCAGGGCAGAAGGGGGCAGGCATGGCCGCCCCCACGGCCCGGCGTCCGGCGTTCACCACAGAGGGGCCAGCCTCGGCCCCTGGGGGCGCTCGACCACCCCAGGCCAGGGAGGGGGGAAAAGGGACGGGAGCGGAAAGGGTTGGCGGAGGGGCCAGAGTCACTGGCCCAACATCCCCAGGCCTCGCAAACCCCCCAAGAGGCACGCAGAGCTGCTATTTTTTTTCCCCCTTTCCTCCCCCACTCTATTGTATCACCCCTAAACCCTACTTCAAACAACCAACGACTTTACCCCCGTCAACACTCCCCCATCCCATCCTCTTCCCACCCCTCCTGTATAGCCAGTTAGTCCCCGCACATCCGCCCCCCCAGTGTCCATGCCCCCCTCCTCCAAACCCAAGCCTGCACCCCCACCCAGGCCGCGACACGCACAATCCCCCAACCCCGCCAGAGCCACCACCCACCCACCCACCCACCCAGCGCCCCGCATCCGATCCCCCCACAGATCCATCCCCGCTCCCCCACCCAAGCCCCCCAACCCGACACACACAAACCCCACCAATGCACCACCACCCCCACACCCAAACACCCATCATCCATGCACCCCCCACCCACCCACCCATCTCCACACACCCCACAGGCAGCCACACACACGCACAACCGCATTCACGCCCCCCTCCAGTCACACACCCACCCACACATACCAAGGACGGGGACCACGGGGACCACGGGGCCACCAGCCCCCCCACGCCACAAGTCCACCGCCCCCAGCCCCCGGACCACGCAAGACCAACCCGCACGAGACCACCGGCGCAGGCCAGCCCCAACCGACACAGCGGCCGGGCGGGACAGGCACCCGGCGTGGAAAAGACCCGGCCACCCCGCAACCCCCACCTCCACACACTAGAGCTGAACGATATGGACAAAACCCCACACCCCGACAGCCACGCCAGACACCCCAACATCGATACGACACGACATGACCACGGGTCCGCCGAAAACCAAGCACCCCGGCGGAAAGCACAGCTCCGTCCGCGACCCCCAGAGCCCCACACGCAGGACAAGCACAGGGGAAATCCACACCACCCACATAGCCGCTCCCGCGACACCAACATCCCGAACGCCCACATCCCGACACAGACACGACAACGATACACCCCCCAGCCCCACCACACACACACCCCCACCAGCACACACACCCGCACGCACACAGCAGAGGCGCCCCGGCCCCCGGCGCAGTGACTAGACGTCACCAGGTCGTGAGGACCGGCCAAATCCAGAGGAGGCACGTCCCGCCGGCCCGCCCCCCCCCAGCGCCAAGCCGGGTCCCCCGGCCCCGGAGGCAGGGGCCACCCCGGAGCACCGGGGCCCAGGACCCTCCGCCCCCCCGCCCCGGGACGACCCGGGCCACCCGGCGCCAGCCGACAGCCACCGGCCAGGGCCCCACCAGCGACCCGCCCACCGCCGCAGAGCAGCCCCAACCGCTGACCCCCATGCCCCCCATCGGGCTGGATACAGCCCCGCCCCAGTGGCGAGGCAGCCCAGACCCCCCCAAGTCAACCGCCAGGGATCCATAGCCATCAAGCACTAGCCAGCACCCAACCCCCACATCGCCGAGGCGGCTCTCCTAACCCAATGTTAAGTGATGGAGCTAATCACAGGGGACCAGAGGGAGTGGAATTCATCCAACCGGTCTTTAGAGGAGGCAGACATCGTCTCAATACTGATATGGTCTACTAAGAAATTCCTAAACTGGCTAATGCTCAAATTATTTTTGGATTTCCAGTTTACCAAGATAGTTTTCTTTGCAATACATAATACAGTAAGTATCATATGTGCATAGTTGGTTATTTTGAGTATTGAGTATGGAAGTAGGCGATTTGGGACAGAGCATTGGTCTCGGTCCCTGGTCTCAGTCATGTCTTGGTCTTGGTGGTGTGGTCTTGACTATCTCAACCTTCTGTGAGTGTAACCTCTGTCACGAATTATCATCTGGGATAAATGAAGTATTTTTCATATCATTTCCAAGTGTTTGGAACATGAATTAACTCAATGACTGCCAGACATTTTCAGAGCAGAGTGCTCCATATTGGCAAGATTTTAAAGTATGCTCACTGATTTTTGGAGAGCCACAGAACATTATGTACTAAAATCCTCAGTGTTAAATTTGAGTTGTTAAATCCTATTAACTCTTTCAGAGTAATTCTAACACCATTGAGAGTAAAATGACCACCAGTGCTGGTGAAAATTTTCAGAGTTAAAACAAGTTTCCTCTTTCAGTGTATAATAGGCTTTATGCACAGCTCCACTACTTCCTGAACTTAGTACTGCACCTTTGTTTCCTGTCTTTAATGATTGGATGAACTGATTAATCCAGCTGTGTCTGATCTCAGCAAATGGTCAGACACACCTGGATTAATCAGTTCATCCAATCTTGAAAGACAGGAAACAAAGGTGCAGTACTAAGTTCAGGAAGTAGTGGAGCTGTGCATAAAACCAATTGACTCTATCAAGTGTAACTAAGTGCACCCAGGAAGACTCCGCCCTCTTTAGTTGAATATTTCCCATCCTACTTTCCTGTATGGTCCTGCACCGCGAGTTAAGTAGATATGTGATCCCTTTGGCTCTCCTTGGTGTGTAGTGTGTGTTTATCAGCATGGGTTGTTAAAGATGTCAGCTTGTTATGTGCACCAGCACACACCTGACAACTGTCATAACAAAAAGCTATTCTTCGCAACTGTCACAAATTCTGTGATGCTGTTTTGAACGCGGTGCTAGCTCAGTCCATAGCTCAGTTCATGATGGGATGGATATTATTATCAAAACTTTGTTGTGTGCTTAGTGTACACCTTCACGAACTCAATACAGGTGCAAAAAGTATTTACGTTTGAGTTGATTTAGCACCACAATCGAATAACTAACACTGCTGAGAATCAGATTAACTCTATCCAGTGTTATTAACCTACAGTGTTAAGTTCTGTTAACACTGTACAGTGTAAGCCAGTTAAATTTTAACTCAATTATGAGTTAATTTTACTCTGAAATTTCAACACTATGGAAAGAGTTAATTCAACACTATTTTGATAAGGACCAAATACACTCAGATACAGTGTTAAATTTAACTCTATAAGTGTTGATTTAACAATGCAAAATTTGCTGTGGATGCTTACGTAAACAGCTTTTTACGGTCTTTAGTAATCTGCAGTAGAACATGGGGTAATTGAAGCAATAAAGCTGCTTTTCACCAAAAAGCTCAGAAAACAAGCTTTTTTTGCAGCAATGTGCTTCAAGTGAAAAAAGTGACTTTGATGCCAATATTTTTTACTTTAGTGAACATCTGAACAGCTTTTTACTTCTATGAAACAAAAACAACACTGAGAAAAGAGTCCATCCACTTCTGCTTTGCTTACGCTACTCACCCATCACTCCCTCCCCAACACCCGCCAATACGTGCATCACTTGCCCCGCTGCTTGACCTATTTCCTGGTGGTGCAAGTTGCTGCTGAAGTTCAGTCTATTGATCGTGTCTTTGATCAATCATGTCATGTCTGTCACCGATCAGTTTTTACAAAAACTTTCCTTTAACGTCCACCGCCTAAATTGCTTTGATTACGAGCAGTCGCCATATTCTCTCTCCCCCCGCAAGAGAATGGAGCACACTTCCTGTTGACCTCAACATATTTTTATTTCTGACACTGCCATCTACTGGATCGGGTGAAAATTACAGAAAGAAAGACGATCAACACTTGTTTATTTCTGACAAGCTTCGCCAGAGTGTCCTGCAGCTCCCCCCCTCCCCATGAAATTGGCAATTACATTTATAGACATGAATGGCAGTTAATGTTTGGTTTGGATTAATGTCTAAGTGAATGGCAGCCAGTGAGTTAAGCATTGACAGATAAACCCCAGCTCTTTCAAGATTTCTGCTCAACACACTTGCAGATACCGTGATGAGGACTTGGTTGGTGTGGTCGCGTGACTTTTGGCATGCTTCCACTAGCAAGATCAAAACAGAATCGAACAGATGGGCTCGAGCATAACATCCCTAGTGTACGATTCTCTAGAACAATGCATCTTCCAGTGAATTTGCTGTTTTGGTTGCAAAAAATTGCTGTGTATCAGCTAAATTGCATGTTCTAACGCTAAATCTCCAGTGCAAATGATGGCATAACAAGCCATTTCTTTAATACAATGTGAGTTAACCATAATAACATTACTGCAGTTTTGTACACAGATGCATTATAAACCCTTTTTTGTAATTTATCCACAAGTCACTCCTGCATGCTCATAACTAGTCTTTGCAGTTTGGCTGCCCTACTGATAAAAACATGGGTTAAAGCAGGAGGAGGCAACTCTGAATACAACATTAATCACAGCTTTGGGGTTGAGGTTGGGGTATGGAGATGATGGGAATAAAATAAAAATAATTTTTTTTTTTTTTTCTCTTTGTTTATTTTTTTATTTAATATTTATTATACTTTATATGTCACTTATTTTCACCTTTTTAAACTCTATACTCTTTTCACCTCTTTTTATACCCCCTCTCTTCCTATATTTTTTTTTTTTTTTTTTACCATTTTTTTTCCTTTTTTTTTGATTTTTTTTTTTTTTTTACGCAATAAAAACAACATTTTTTTAATTTTTTTTTAATTATTAATATTTTAATTTTTTATTTTTCAAAAACATACTTCTCCCCAAAATACTCATTAATTTTTGTTTTTTTATCACAACTTTAAATTTTTATTTTTTTTTTATTAACCAAATTATTTTTTTTTATATTTTTAAATATATTAATTCTTAATCTTTTATACATCATTTTTCCATTATTACTCCTTCCTTAAATCTTTTTTATACATATTCTTTATTGTTTTCTCCAATGTGTTAAATAATTGAATTTTCACACTGTTAAGGTTAGATTAAGCTTTTCATGATATGGTATTTGCATCACTGACAAACCAGTTATAATTTTTTTCTATTTATGCTTTCACTACAGTGCTAAGGCATGTACTAATGGTAAGTAACTATGGTAGTAAATATTTCATACAAACTCACAAATTTCTTTTCCAATCAATGTCCTATAAGTAGTTAATAACAGGAATTCGTTATTGCAGGTAGTTACGAAGCCCTAACTACTTACATACTTTAAAAGTATATGGTGTGAGCTCATCTAAAGTGTGCATTATCTATGCCTTATAAAGTAGTTACAAATTAGATTTAAAGGTTGGTAATGCCTAAAGACTCACAAAACTGTCAGTTGTTCTAAAAACGGAAAGACACAGTAGATATCAGATAAACTGCATAAATATTTATTGCACCTTTCACAATAAAGAACATGGTTCAGTAAAAACTCCCAAAAAATGAGTGTCATTCAAAACTCAAGTCTCAAAATTCATTGTTGCTTTTGGAGAAAGTCAACAGAATTCCACAGAACTAAATGATGCCTTCATCTTTGAGCAAGATGACCCAACTCAGAAGATACCTGAGGAAGACTATCCATTAAGCTGGAAACCTTCCCTGAAAAGAAAGAGGGTGGATGAAGACGAACTGGAGAACACAAGCCCTGATAACACTTCTCCAAAGAGAAAGAAGGCTAGGTTTTCTTCAACCCTGAAGACTACACAATACTTTGGATGTCATCTTATGAAGACAAACCAATCCAAGAACCATCTGAACCAGACCACCCTTCAAGCAGGAAGCCTGCCCTGAAAAGAAAGAGGGTGGATGAAGACGACCTGGAGAACACAAGCCCTGATAACACCTTCCCAAAGAGAAAGAGGGCTATGCTTTTCTTCAGCTCTGAAGAAAACACAAAACCTACCCTGAACATGAAGAGGATGGATGAAGACAAACTGCAGAACAGAAGCCCTGATAACACCTCCAGAGCAATGAAGAGGGCTAAGCCTTGTGGACAAAGACCTCTGTTAAAAAGGACTCGTACAAAGATCTGGCTCATTGGATCAAGTTATATCAGACATGGAGAAGAAGGAGCCCTTCATAGGTTTGGGAAAAACTTTGGCCTCAATGCCAAAGTTGAGTGGTTCAGTAAAGGGGGATGCGCTGGAGCGGTGTCCTTCCACGTTTTTACTCTGAGATCTCCACTCAGAGTCCCCCGGACATTTTAGTTGTTCATGCTGGAGGCAATGACCTGGGACTCACATCTGCAGCAGAGCTCACATCAGCCATGCAAAGAGACCTGATGCAGCTTCATAGAGAGTTTCCACATGAAAATCCTACTTTCCAGCATCAACGAGCATCAAGCGTGGAGGTACGGAACAATCCACAGTCAACAACGATAGAAAGTTTGTCAATGAATGGATGAGGAAGGCTGCCGAGGGCTTCGGAGGTGTGGTAATTGAACATCCCTTCCTCCGACATTGCAATGGCACGCTGTATCTGCCAGATGGTGTGCACTTCACTAGAAAAGGAAACAATGTCTTTACAAGCAGCATTCGTGCCGCCATCAAGGAGACTCTAAAGGCCCTTTCAGATAGGACGCGTTTTTCGCGGCGTTCACCGCGGGGTAGGGCGCAGAGTCGGCGAAAGAGCACAGCGGCAGCGAGCACGTCAGGCACGCGTTGCTAAGCGACAGACCAGGAAGTGTTTCCTCCCCGGCCGCCGTTGGAGAGATGTTCATCTCATCATCGCAGCAAAGAGCTTTTCTCCTGAGGAGGAGGAGGAGATCAGCAGCAGATAAAAGGGTGGGGGTCCACCTGATCCTGATAACAAGGCAGAACGTGGGGGAGTTCAGGCTCGTCCGGGAGCTGCATTCTTTCACACAGACCTGTTCCAGGTTTACTTCAGGCTGAACAAGGACCACTTTTTTCCCTGAACTGGCCTCTCCTATTGGACGCGCTAGGATGTCGTCACAGCGCCTCGCCCGTAAAATGTTCAATTCGTGCGTAGCGGCGTCAGCGCCACCGCGGCGACATGCGCCCACCTTGCGCGCCGCGGAGCTCCGCGGCATGGCGGAACGCGCTGCCGCGGCGGTACCACATACACAATGAATGGGTTTGCCGCTGTCCTCCTGCGCTTGCCGCGTTCTATCTGAAAGGGCCTTAACACTAATGTCTCTGTGAAAGGACTCCAGGTGTCCTCAGAGACCCTGATGTAATCTACTGTGATTGCTTTGGTTGTAAATCGTCCTGTTTTTCAGTTTAAGAAATAACTTTGTTTAAATTATTATTATTATTAGTAGTAGTAATAGTAGTATTAGCATTAGCATTATTAGCATTCTTGGTTTTAGATTACAATTATCACTATTATATTAATTCACTCTTATTATTGTTTGCGTTGACATTACTAGCCTCATCATTTCATCTTACTATTATTATTATTATTGTTAATAGCGTTAACATATTAGTATAGCATTATTATTATTGTTAGCATTAGCATTATTAGCATTATTATTTCATCTTATTATTATTATTATTACTATTATTTATAGTTTTGCATGTTATTCATCATTTCATGCATAGTAAAAATATATTTAAAAAACACTTTAAAGGGTTTCGTTTCCTGCATTCATTTGGCAGTGCAACATTTTATTCAGTTTTACATTATATTACAGAAAATAAGTATTTCTTTTAATAAATATGCAATGTTGAAACAAATATGAAATTGAAATTGATGCAGGTTTGCTTTACCCTGTCATGTCTTACACAAAAAAAATGATATAAAAAAAACAAAATAATAATAATAATAATAGTACAAAAAAAAAAAAGCAAAGGCACTGGTTTGGTACTCTCAGTGATGGGATGGGGTTCAATTCCCTGCAGCACCCTGCTAAAAGCATTTGACATTGACATGGAATGTAAAAATAATAATAATAATAACAACAAAAGCATTTCAGAAGAAACGCCCCAGAAACACCTTAGTGCAGATGAATCTTCAAGAACGAACAAAGGGACAAAACAGGGAAAAATGAAATTTGCATTTTTTGATCATATGTTTATGTTTCCGAAGCCTGCCTATGTCCCCGAAGGGATTAAATTATTAATCAAATCAAATCAAATCAAACAAAGATACTTTATTGATCCCCGAGGGGAAATTTATGTTTTAGTACAACCCGTCCAAGACACACAGACAAAAAAAAAAAAAAAAAAAAAAAACATAACAAGACAGGATCAGGCAGACCGTGGTCAAGCAGTCCCTCGCAGGGCGCACCTTTGCAGAAAGAAAACTGTGACATGAGGAAAGATGGGTAGGTGGTAAAAAAAGAGGTCTCCAAACTCTCCACGTACACAGGTGGAGACCTGGGAGACAAAAAAAAGACACACCAATACATAGAAGCACAAACTCAGGCAATCACAACATGAAAGACACACTATGGGCAGAAAGGAGGTGTGTCCCCTCCAGACAGCCAAGCGGGGACGCTCAGGCACCCTCCAGGCCCAGTCTGTCCAGAAAGGCGGTAAAAAGAGGAGGTACGGTGGGGGCGTTGAGTCTTAAGGGGAGGTGTGCAGTGATCTTGTGTGTCCGTGGATGCGTGTGTGTGTGTGTCAGGCTGTGAACCCGCCTGAGTTCACACCCAGTCTCTGTCCACAGATGTTATGGTGGCCTTGGGGGTGCTGGCCAGGTGGTCCACTTCCCATGAGAGATGTGCGGGGGAGGGAACAGGGAGGGATGCTGAGAGTCCATTCGCATAACTTTCTCGGGGAGTTTGCAGAGACAGCCCGTGTTAACCCAAACACAGGCCTCCCTTCAGGGTTGCCAAAGCAGATAGCTTTGGTGACTGCAGATACTAGCAGATATGAGATACTGCTATATATCAGATACTAGCAGGTATTACATACTACCATATCAGATGATAGCAGGTATTAGATACTACCATATATCAGATACTAGCAGGTATTAGATACAACCAGATATCAGATATTACCATATATCAGATACTTGCAGGTATTAGATACTACCATATATCAGACAGCAGGTATTACTACTATTTTCAAACTAGTATTAACCCAGAATCAGAACACCATATACAACACAACACTTTTCAATACTAGCAGGAAACAACCAGAACAAACACCATATATCAACCAGAAACACCAAACAACTCAATACACTTCAACGCAGATAACAACCAACAACACCAACACTCAGAAACCCAACAACAGGTATTACTACTATGTTTCAGATACTAGCAGGTATTAGCCAACATGTGTCTAATTCTAATGTTTCTGACAACTTGGTAACTTAACCAATAACGTAAAACCAGACATATTATCAGCAGCTTCAAAGCAAGTCAGTCTGTAGCAGCAGCAGCAGCACCGTAGTCACATGATTCTGATAAAGGAATGCTGGGAAATGAAGTTCTTCCAGGATAACGGGGATCTTTCTACATGCTGAACCAATTCTAATGGAACAAGATCTCGCCAGATTTCGTTAGTAACAATATTGGTCTGAAAAAAAACTGATACAGATATTTTCCAATGTCACATTTTATTGCCAATATCAGCCAATAGCTTTGGTTAGCTGATAAAATCGGACACCCTAGTGACATCTTTTATAGTTTGTTTACAATACAGAGCATCTGTACAGCTTTCAGTACAGATGCATTAAAACTGACAGAATTAAAACATCATCTAAAAAGAGTGAACAATATGAAAAATATAGTGTGGTAATCTTTTTGCCACACTGTCCAGCCCTAATTTGAATTGATGGTTTTGGCTTGTTGATGACCGAAGCAATAAACTGAAAATGAATGTGTTGTTTGACCTCCAAAATATATAAAGTACCAGTCAAAAGTCTGGACATACTTGACCACTGAATCGAATGGAAAAAAAAAATATCCAAATTAGTTTTGACTAGGTTTGCCACCTTGGAACGGTGAAATAAAGGGACACTTGACCAAATGTTAAGGGCAAAGGGCACGGACATTAGTTCCAGTTCAGACTAACCAAATTAACATGAAATTTGAACATAGGAGACAGAAACAAAGTCATTTTAATACATTTAATCATTCAAGGGTCAAAATCTCAATGCTGACTGCTCAGCAAACCAGGGTAGATGTAGCACTACAGCAGCTAATAATTTTGATGAGTCACCCCAGCCATGAGACATCTGAGTCCAGCAGCCATGCCAACACACTAGAACACAGAGAGATAAGCAGTGGAGGATGTGACAGGAATATATTATTGCCAATACTGGGTTAGCTATACTACATTGACTACTAAGTTATCCAGGCTAAACCAAGTTGTAGGACTCCCTGTTGCCTCACAGACTACCGAGGGTACCACGGCTCATCTTTGACAGGGATAGATATATCTTGTGCTGAGCCTCTAGAGTAAAATTTAAACCCATGATCTGAACATATCTCATAATGTTGCTGCTGATTTCTTTAGTTTTTCATAATAATAATAATAATAACAATAATAATAATCTCAACCTCAGACAGGCAGTCATTTCATATAGCTACATGGAATGTTCTATTTCTGTTCTAGTTGTCAGATCACAGCTGATTTCAGATTTAAGATCAAACTCAGACTTTTTAAAAAAAAATTAGAGGCAAATAAATATTTATTGTAACATATGCGCAATTTGCTTCTAAACAAATCAGATGCTGTGGCCACTTGAACTTTATTCCAGCTGTTGATCATAGAGGTGCCAAGTGTGTTTAAACCACAGAGAGGGGAAAGTCAGGTCAGATGAACTAGTTTGGAGACTCTCTCCTCATGTTGCATTTCTGACAGGGAAATATAATAAGCCTACACGTATTAATGTAACTCTGGCTGGTCTGAAACATGCTAGATTCATGTCTGAATCTCAGGAATCACTGACTGAAGCAGAAATACAGCGTCTGTTGCTGTCACATCAGCCAGCTGTAGTGGAGTCTCCACAGAGCCGTGCGTGCACGCTGGCATCATAATGCAACATTAATAACTGCAGTTACAGACATCAATGACGGCGCTGCAGGTGACACCTGAAGTCACTGACTAATTCCAGCAAAAACATATGTGAATGATGCCCAGTCTCCTTCATGTTGTAGCAGGGAGGGCGCATCATTGTGTGCATTTACGCACACTGAATATTATTTTCTTTTTTTCTCCAGACGCCGCGGGTCGTCCAGATTCAGTGAAATGGTTTGGAATGAAGCCGCATCATCCAGATAAACTCTGAGCTCCATCAGAACTGTTTAAAAATCTGACGTCAGAAGCTAAAACTTTATTTTGGAAATTAATCAAAACACACAGTTGAAGAAATCACCAGCGTGCCTCGGCTTGGAGAAGCCTACAGTAGACCTAATTATATCTAATTATATCTGAATCTTGTAGTTTTTTTGTTTTTTTTCAACAGTTTAGATCAGTAATCTAACTATTTGCCGGCACTGTAAATCTGGTCTCCTCTTGTCTGTTTGTTTGCAAGCGCACTGCAGTTTCATATTTGCAGAGTTTTGGGGGGAAACTGTAGGCGATTTCATTCCTTCACATTTTACCAAATTGTGTTGTGGCAGCAAATATTTATTCATTTGCAGAAGCAAAACGCCTAACCATTTGTAGTTCAGCACCTGACAGCGCTGAGTCAGTCTTCTTAACACACGTTTTCTCACATGGAAATCCTTGTTGGAATGATGGGAGATTTATGTGTCAGAATAGCGGCATGTCTAAATGGTGGTATGTCGGAATGCCAGCATGCAACTGTGAAATTTTTGCTCTGTCTCTCTTTGGTCAAGTTTCCTTCCCTACTTGGCTTGCGTGAGCCGCTTTCAGCGCTGGGGCGTGCGAGTGTGACGTACGCATACTGTAGATGGGAAACATACTGAGACCATTTTAAATAACCACAGGAGGACAGGGGACCTCTCTAGACTACAGAAGAAGGAAATCAAATTAGGTTTTTGCATTTTCCCCCCAAAAAATGGGACAAATTGTGTCCTGGGAGAGATTCTTTTTTTCCTGGGACAGCTGGTGAAAAAAAGAGAACAGTGCTGGGAAAAACGGGACGGGTGGCAACCTTAGTTTTGACAGGTAGGTTATGTGCAAATTCCAGTCTCACTCCAAAACGTGACAGTCCTACATTGGCCCACAGCACAATACGTACCTATTTCACAATTTGGCCTCTTAAAACATAGATTTACTATGTTTGATCTCCCCATTCATATTTCTGTAGGTCACGTGACTGCAGAGTTTCTCCCAAGATAACATTGCGGATATCCCTTCAATTTCTATCTATCTATCTATCTATCTATCTATCTATCTATCTATCTATCTATCTATCTATCTATCTATCTATCTATCTATCTATGTATCTATCTATCTATCTATCTATCTATCTATCTATCTATCTATCTATCTATCTATCTATCTATCTATATATATTCTGCAAGATCAGAGGAAAAAAAAAGTTTACATGTTCAGAGAGTTGAACCATAGACCCTCAGATCAAAAGTCAGTTGTTTTACCAACTGAGCAATCTTAACTCTAGCATCTCACTCACAAATAGCGATCTGATCTGTTTATCTCGTCTTCCTTCTCCTCATCTTCTCCTGTTGCTGTTTTTACTGGTAATTTGTGAGGTGCACTACCACCACATACTGGTAGGGGGTGTGAACTATCGTTCTTTTAGTGATCTCACTCTCCAACCCTGACATCTGATTGGCTAACCCCTTGGCCAATAGGTGGCATGCAGTGAGATGATGTCAGACATAGCTCGCATCAACATGCTCAGAACCTCGCCAGAGCAGGTACAGAAAATGTCTCAACTCAGCCCGGAAAACCCTCGAGTAGAAAAGCCCACTAACCGAGGCGAGGTGAGCAGAAAAGTGATGGTGAAATTTATGTGAATCTTGCAATCATCAATATTTTAGTAGCTCCGATCTGTTTGTTGCTACTAATTTCTGCCTATTTCCACAAATTGCACCCTAGTTGAGGCATATCCTAGACATGACAAACAAAGAAATATAGGCTACATTTAGTCAGGGATGATTCCTGATAAAGTGCTCTAATACTTCCTCCTATGTGTTCGTCTAACAACTTTTTCCTGTGTGCACTAATATGTTTCTTTTTACCTCGGGCATGGGGACAGCAGAGACCGCATGGTCTGTTATTCCTTCCAGACTTTTGATTTGCTTGTCTGACACGTGTTCACGATCAAATCTGAGTTTCCCAAACACAATTTCACGTGTTCCTGAATCTGGAGCAAGTTTTTAGTGGAGTAGGCCTTTACGAGTAAATCTGTTGGTAAATTTACTAACGTTTCGTGAATGAGACCCATTGTGTCATAAATTTGGATGGTGTCTTATTACTTGCGATTGGTCACACTGCAAGAATATCAGCAGACACAACAACCATCTGATCATTGCGTGGTGTTGCAAGAGTTGGCACATGATAGGGAGGCGGGACAAGCAGCTGTCAATCAGTCATGGTAACATGGAACATGTTGCAGGACACGACACACTAGGTGGACAAACCCAAAAAATTCTGACACGCCAGTCTTTCTGCCTTGTAGTCATGTGGTCATTGGCCAAAATCGCCAAACGCTGATGATGTCACACTACACGGAGCGAAAACGGGATGTTCTGTGATCTGAAAATGCAGAATTGGGCGCGACTGTCTGCGATGTCAGGCCAAAATTGGGCTAGATTCGTGTAGTCTGATCCAGGCTTGACTGGACTGAAAATGGCTGAAACTGGTCTCATAGGTTCATGAATCCAAATTCTAATGGTTGACTCAAGTTTTTGATCTGGTAAACGTCTACAATCACTAACTGAGCTTTCAATAATGATACTCAACTTATTTCCATTTACTCACGTTTTATAAAGTCTATAGGACCAACATAAGATTAGTATAGCATTAGATTGACTGGGTCAAACATCAAGTTGTTGAATAACATTTTGACAAAAAAAACCCTAAACAAAACGGTAAAAATGTGAATTCTAACAGAAAAAGCTCGATCTTTGAACTAGCTGTAGCTCTCACTGACAGCAAGCTCTCTTTCAATTTCAGATCGCTGTTTTTTTCCCAAGTACACTACACGCTCAGGCCAAGGGAGTAAATATTCTGCATTCCCCTGATTCATGTCAATGCACCTGCTCTCCCTCTGTACAAATGGACTGTGCCAGCACCATCTCCGAGTGGTCCATTTTCCTACTGAGGTAACCACTTTCATTTGTGTTCATCAGGCTTGCCTACCGAGGCAGCACTTTACTGACATCTGTTAGATGCTGGCGTTCACTCGCTAAAAGGCAAAATGTTCCATACACAGAGGCACAGAAAGACCCTTTTGGCTTGATGTCTCCATGAAAACGTTGCAGAGCCCCACAAGTATTAACTTACAGCTTCTGACATGCATAGCTGATAAAACATTTCCCCAACAATACCACAAAAACTGACCTGGTTCTACCAAAATCCAGCTGGTTTGTGATTAATGACATGTTGTAAATGACAGAATCAGTGGCTTGATGAATGAAATTTGACAGAAAACCAGAATAAAGGATGTGAACTGTAACAAAACTATTCAGTAATGACGAATGCACTGTAACAGATTTCTGTAATGTGGGCAGTATTTTACTGTATTATCAACTGAAAAATACTATGAAATTTTATACAGTACACAACTGTAAACTGCAATGGATTGTGGGAAAATTCAGTCACGAATGTAATTTTCTTGTAATGTAAACCAAAATAAAGAAATTTAATGGCCTGCAAAGAAAAAAACAATGGCAAAAGAGTATTTTTTCTCATTTTTTATAATTATTTGTTCTAACAAAGTCCAACTGAAAGTCTGTAAAGAAAATGGATCTAACTGAAAAAGCTATTAAAAAAGGTTAATGCATATTTTTTAGAGATGGGATTTACGGCTCTTTAAAAGGCGCCCGATCTTGAGGAGCTGTTCCTTCTAAAGAACTACTCAAAAGACCGGCTTGATTTTCTTATCCTAGAATTAAATCAATAACAAATCTTTATCAAGTATTATCACTGGTAGCAATTTATAAAGCAAGATTTGGAACTGAACCACTTAAACTTACACACCACTCTTGTTGGTGATCAAACAAGATCAAAAACTGTGTTGAGACAAGCAGCATGAACATAGTTGTATCCTATATTTTAATGCTGGAAGGTGGATATTTGGCATGGGGCGTTGGCTCTAAAAAGGTTGAGAAGCGCTGATCTAAAGCAAACTTCTTTGAATTATTGCTCAGTATTTAAATAAATGCACTCTTTTCCATCATTGCAAATAACGTGCTACATAAAAACATCAATATGGCAAATTAACAAAAAAGACATAGCGAGGACAACAAAAAATTATCACGGACACTAAACTGCAATTTTTCAAGTTGATATTGTAGTGGTTGCTGTGGTTGCTTTCTGGAAAATCAGTTTATTTACATATTTCTTATTGTGCTTCACGGCATCTTCAGTTCTGGTCTGCACCATGAGTAAAATATCCACTTGACCCCATGAGTCCCTCCCCGTCCAGCTGTCATGCTAGGAGCTGATTCTGTCTGTGCAGATGGCTCCCTGAATGTGATCATATGTACTTCCAGAAAGTACATTAACATGCTGGGTGTTGTGTTGTTAGAAGGTGAAGAAACTAACATATATGTCAGTGGTAAATACCGTTATATTCATCCCTGGAAGAAAATACAGTAGTGATACTGTAAACAGTTTTGCAGTTTTACAGTAACGTACCTGTGTCCAGCTGCCAGTATGTTACCAGTATGTTACGGTAAAAATTACAGCAACCTCTTTACATTGTGAGAAAAGTGTTGAGAGGGAGGAAGCTCTGAGAGTAAGAGGTGAGGTTGCGTGGGCGCTGCTGTGTATGAGTCAACCCGTCATTAGAGAAAAGAAAGGGTGAGAAAGCTCAGCTGCTATCAGTGAATCAATATGACACTAAGTAAGCACTTGTACAGTTGTAAATATTCACAATCAATACTTATTAAAAATGAAAAGGCTGCCTTCATAGTGTTCCCAGAATGAGGAAGATTCTGTCTCAGAGTAGCTCCATTCACATGGACAAATTCATCTGTCCCAGCTGGCATTCGACCGACTGTAAACGTTTAAATGTGGTTGAAATAACTTCAGTTGATGAATGAACGTTAATTCAGTGTCATAACAACATTGAACACCAAATGGTTGAAATGGTTAACTCACCATAGATACAACTTTGAAATATCAACAGTTTTATAGCTGTATTTCTAATCAAAATTATTTTTACGATATCGCAAAAAAAAAAAATTGTAATAATATAGCAGTTGAAAAATAACATCATTTCAATGTTCAAACATTGATTTGCAAAATCTAAACTAAAATCAATGTTGATTCAACGTTGACAATTCACCCGCATTTAACCCATTAAGCAAGATCTAGGGAAACTGCCATAGAAAGTGTAGGCTCAGAAAAAAAAAAAGCTTTGTCTACCTAAATCTGTTCTTCTGTAATGTGCAGGAGAACATGGAGTATTTACACAAACAGCCAGTTTTCTCAGTTTTCAACCAAAAGCAGGCATTTTTGCTGCACTTACAGCAGAAAATTGACTTTGATGTCAATATTTGTAACTTTAGTGCCATGTCTTACATCTAAACAGCTTACTTCTAAACAATAAAAACAACACTGAGAAAAGGGTTTTGGGTGGCAAAATAGGCTAATTTATTCACTAAAAACAGCAATTTTGCGTCACAACATAATGTTTGAGCAAAAGATGACCCCCCCTTCCCACATCCATCAATCCACCTACCACGATTAGTCTGGGTCAGGTTTACTTTCTGCACTGCAAAAACTCAAATCTTAGCAAGCATATTTTTCTAATTTCTAGTCAAAACATCTCATTATGCACAAAATAAAACAAAATTACCTAAAGAGAAACATTTCAGTGAGAAAAAGGAACTTGTTTTAAGGCAATATATCTTATTTAAAGAATTCTAAACAAGAAAATTTGCTTGTTTGATTGGCAGAATTTTTTTGCTTAATACAAGCAAAATCTTGGCCAATCTTAAAATGGGTAAAAAACACAAACAAAAAAACTGGGGGCTGTGGAACCAGCTCCCAGTCTGGCTCTAGGTAGCCAGCTTGCACCATGTCCAACAACCACTGCAGAGGAGTTTTATAACTGACAGCTAACATTAGCAACGTTAGCAAGCCAGTTAGCTTATTGATCTAGGAGAAAAGTTGCCGTTTCCATATTTTGATGCCGTGGAAAGGGTTTCTGTGGGTCCATCTAGAGTATGCTTCACTTACGTTTACTTTAGTTGCTCTTCTCAGGTCACTCCTCTTCTGAGACAGATAATGATATCTCCGGGGTTCTGATGCAGCTGCTGGACTTGCTGATTCCACCAGTTCCCCCATTGCCACCCTAGCTATGCCCAACAGGCTATTGCAGCATAAGCACCCTCTCCACCAGTGGGTCGGTCCACGTATTTTGCACTCCACAGATAAAAACTGGGACGGGTACCCTTATATCTGATTCGACCCATCCTACGTTTTTTGGTGCCCCTCCGTATGGGTACTGATCTAACCAGTCCAGACCAAAAAGGTGGAGCTTAACACACTGCAAACCATTTTTGGTTGAAAAAATATGTCACTTCCCACACAACCCAGCATAAAAGCAAAGCAGGGATCGCTTTGTCTCGTGTGGTGTGCTGCTTTGGTTTAAAGGCATTGCACTGCCATGATGTCATGTGATCACATGGCAGTGCTAACCGGTTAATACTCTGCCTCCAGGGTAAGGGTACAGTTTGCGGTGGGGATGCAACGTGAAATCAACATATTTGTACCAAAACCTACCTGACGCCAACCTGCGGGTGGAAATGGGGCTTTACAGGCCATATCTGGTAAACCGCCATGGCACTTTGCAGCTTGTAGATGTAAATAGCCATTGTCCAACCATTAAAATTTATTTCATATTTATTTCCAGGCAAAACATTATTTTTAAGGACACATTCTTTTTTCATTCTGGACCCCTCTAAACACCTCCTGGAGGGATTATTGTTTAAAATATACACCTTTTAATGAAAATGTTCCATGTTCAGCTTTTTACTAAAGTTGTGTGAAACTGAGTGTCAGACACATGTTGTAAGGGTGAATTCCAATTCCTGTCTTAACCCTCAATCTCAAAAATGCGCACTCCCGCGTAGTGCAAGTGCTTCCCCAATTCACAGAACGTTAAGTTGAGGGGCAAGTTTGAGGGCTGAATCGCCCTCAATACTGATTCTCCAACACCACCCTTGTGAGTAAGGGCTACCTAGAATGCAAGCGCCAAAGAAGGCGAGCTAGAAATGCAAGTATTTTCTTTGTTAATGGAGATATAACTATTACAAAAACCATTGTATTATCTTAGTTTAGGCCCATGTTTTGGATTAATTACCTCATTCTTGCATAAAATTTATTTTTATTTTACAATGTTTTGTCAATAGCAGCCAGTCCGATCAAGCCATGTTGCTACAGTATCATTTAAGTTAGTTAATGTTACAAAATGGTCATTTTTCTCAGTGCTAATGTAGTTTTTTTTATCAAGATAAGCTTTGGTGTGGAGGACCCGGGTTTGAGTCCCCATCACGGCACTCAGGTGAACCACTGTGGAACCCTGAGCAAGGTCCTTAACCCCCACCAACTGATACCCGGGCGCTTTAAGTAGCAGAGATGTGTAAAATGCCCTAATTTCTCCTCGGGGATCATAACAGTATATCAAAAAAAAAAAAAGATATCAGCCTGTACAACATGCTTGTGCCAATGATGGTATAAGACGACAAGGCTAATGTCATCTCCTGTAGCAGCAGAGTCATCTAACAATATAGCTGGTGTTTACCTTTCAAAAAGCCGTGGTACAGATCTGGGCATGAAAAAGTTCCTTCTTTTTCTGCCAGAAGTGGTGCACTAATAGTGCACCATTGCTGCACTATCACTGGCTGAACGACTTGTCCCGCAAATACGCCTTCACGCATGGTGTCCAAACTTGGCATGTGGAAACGTCCTTGTTCTGGGCATTTATTTATGCTCTGAAATAGTTTCCCCTGGGCACACAGGCGTTTCTCTGTGCAATTGAATTAGCAGACAAGTTGTTGGTAAGTGGCTGGCAGTCGGCTGAAAGGGGAACTTTTTCATGCCCAGGGGTCTCATTTATAAAACTTTGCGTAGGATCTTTACTAAAAGTGTACGTACGCCCAAAACCAAAAGTTTGCGTACGCCAAAAAATATTCAGATTTATAAAACCGTGCGTACGCACAGATTCAAGCAATTTCCCCTTTATAAATCACACTCTTCCTGGAAGTTTGCGCAGGTGAATTTGGCTCATATTCCGCCTCCTACACGCCCACATTCTACCATAGATGGTCAATGCAAAGCACCTCATGGATGTTTCTGCATATAAATGAGCTAGCTGATCTGAGGCATTTGAAACTGAATTGTGGCGATCGAAAAGAGATTTAAACGTAATTTCGCGGAGACGGAAGTAGAGGTGCTTGTTGGTGAAGTGGAGCCTCACAAAATCATTTTATTTGGGCGTCACAGGAAACACAGATTAACGTAAGTCTGCTGAGTGACAGCAGGTTGTTGTGGCGGTGATGATGTGACGGAGGTCTATTCCAGAAGTCGCTGTGGAGGAAACGCTGTCAGAGCGACTGTGTGCAGAACACAGAACACCTGTTTGGTGTGGTGCAGCGCGATTCCCCCTCACGTGCCCTCCCTTCGCCTGTAAACACCTCCGCCGGTCTTTGCTGAGGTTGATGGCTCCACAACGGCGTGCGCTGTGGTCAGCAGCTGCTGATGCGTCGGGGCGGGCACGGTTTCGGTGGTTGGGGTATCTGGGTCCAGTTCATAGACAAAAGCGCTGCAAAAGTAAATGTGATTATTAGCCGGTCATCATCATTGGCCAGAAAATCCTCATGGTCTCTAAAGACTCTCTCCATCCTCATCCTGCCATTGGCATAGTCTTCAAGCAATGCCAGCGCATCCATTGTAAAGCATTACGCAACAGTGCCACTGCAGTATACTCAGTAATTACAGTAATTGCTATACAGCTTGTCACAATTAATGGAACAATAATCTTTTATTCTTTTACGTTTTGATGTTTTCTCTTCTGCACCCCTGCTGCAATGCTTTTTATGTTTTATGTAAAGCATTTTGAATTATCCTGTACATTAATTTGCTTTATAGATAAACTTGTCATTGCTACATAATTTGAAGATAAACATACACTTCGAACACACTGTGCTGTAAGTCCTGAATGGGTGCTTATGGGTTGTATGGCTTATTTGAGGACCATACGAGGGTTTACGAGGGTCTACAGTCTGATATTAATGGTTAAATTCATGAACGTGGCTTAAGTTCATCATCTCACCAGCGGTGCCGCCAGTTTCCCCGTCTCCAAAATGTTCGTGCGCAAAGTTCAGAATGTGCGCACCGGTGCGCACATTCTCCCGTCAGGTTTGTTTTTATAAATCAGAAACTTTGCGTGGAAAATCACTTACGCCACTTTCAAGCCCTGTTTTGTGCGTAAGCAAGCTTTATAAATGAGACCCCAGATCTGTACATGGTGACAGCTGAATATGTCAGTGGTGGTGTTATTTATACAGACTATTTGTTTTATAACTCTAACTGAAGGAATAATTGACAGATAGTCCACAACAATATCAAAAACATGGACCTGATGGACCTGTCAACAGGCGCTTTTGGACTGTAGGAACCTTTTTGAGTTCCTATAACCTTTTTGGGAACCAGGCCATTTTTTGTGCATTCAGACATATAGGAACTAGGGACCTCGGACCTCAGTTCCTATAACCTTTTTAGCTCCTACTCCGAGGCAGGGTTTTTTTGGAGTTCCATAAGAACTGAAATACGTAGATGTTTGGTGATTGGTAGAATTGGCAAGCCCTGCCCCTTGTGTGATCTCTGCTTCTTCCGGCCCTGCCATATTTAAAAGCAGCTGTTTACCTGTTTAACTGTTTACTGAGATCGTAATAATAACAAGAACTATTACAATTGTAGTTTACCAACTCATTATTAAATCAATCACAGTGGTACACTAATGAATCGATAACTATTTTGAAATGTCCAAAAGCAATTATCTTCATACTAATTTAACTCACTGGCTGCCATTCACGTGTTTCCACGTTAATTCAAATCCGAACGTTAACTGCCAATCACATGTTTCCACGTTAATTAAAGGTTTTAATTGGCGGAGCTTGTCAGAGAGTACCAAGACCTCATGATAATTTTTTCAGTAGTTTTCATCTAATCCAGCAGATGGCGGTGTCAGACAACCTTAAAAAAAAACCTACCAGGAAGTGATTTAATTCTATGATGCTTCCTGTGTTGTTAGCGGGCTGAAGTGTGCTGGATCCTGCTTCGAGGGGTAGAGAACATGGCGACCGGTCGTAATCGAAGCAGTTTAGGAGGTGGATGAAGGAGGAAAGTTTGTGGGAAAAGTGATCGTGACAGACATGCACGATCGATCGAAGACACGGTGGAAATACAGCAGCGAAGTGCGGCAGCTGAAAGTGAAAGTAAGTCAACAGCACGCGGTTGTTTCCCGCAGGGGGGGGGGGGGTAGCTAGTAAATAATTATTTTGCCTCCAAAACTCTTTTCTCAGTGTTGTATTTGTTGTTTCATAGAAGTAAACAGCTGCTCAGATGATGAGGGTGTTACTAAAGTAAAAAAATATTGGCATCAAAGACACTTTTCCACTTAAAGCGGACGATTGCATTCAAAGCTAGTTTTCTCTGATTTTTGATCAGAAACAGGCATTTTTGCTGCAACAAAGCCATGTTCTACTGCAGATTACTAAAGAATGGAAAAAGCTAGAAACAAATGTTTTTTTCTGATAAAAGAAGAGAGTCTAAGCTTTCCTTTGGTACATTCAGTGTTTGTATTGGCATAGTACACAATATTCTGTGGATCTCCCAAAATCAGTGAAAATGCTTAAAAATCCTGGCAATATGGAGCGCTCTGCTCGGAAAAGGTCTGGCAGTCAATGAGTTAATGACCCAAATAGAGCTGCAAAGTGTGGCAGTAGAATCTGCGGCTGGCGCCCAGACACTTTAGTGGAACGACCATCCACTTCAACAAAAGGTTAACAAGACACATTGGAGGGTTTTCCAGCATGAACCGCCTGTTTAAGGTCATACCACAGCATCTCAATGGGATTCAGGTCAGGAATTTGAATAGGCCACTCCAAAGTCTTCATTTTGTTTTTCTTAAACCGTTCAGAGGTGGACTTGCTGGTGTGTTTTGGATCATTGTCCTGCTGCAGAACCCAAGTGCGCTTCAGCTTGAGGCCTTAAAAGATGGCCGGACATTCTCCTTTAGGATTTTTTGACAGACAGCAGAATTCATGGTTCCATTTACCACAGCAAATCTTCCAGGTCCTGAAGCAGCAAAGCTGCCCCAGACCATCACACTACCACTACCGTGTTTACTTTTGGTATGATGTTTTTTTTATTAGTTAGGTAGTTCGATTTATTCAGTCATCATACAACAATACATAAAGATACATAAGTCTTCACATTTACAATAACAAAGACTGAAAAGGTATAGGCTGAAGCAAAAGCTTATATTGCCTATCCCACAACAAAATTCCTAACTTAATCCTCCAATTGAGGAAGAGAAGGGAAAAAAAGGAACTAGATATAAACAAGAAAATATGTTTTCTTTTACCGCATTTTCCCATTTTCTTTATCTCCTACTTATAGCTTTGAAAAAAATGCTGTGTCACTTTTACGCCAGATGTAATGGGACCTACACCTTCCGAAAAGTTCAGCTTTTGTCTCATCAGTCCGCAGAGTATTTTTTCCAAAAGTCTTGGGGATCATCAAGATGCTTTCTGGCTAAACTGAGATGAGCCTTTATGTTATTTTTGCTCAGCAGTGGTTTTGGTCTTGGAAATCTGCCATGCAGGCCATTTTTGCCCAGTCTCTTTCTTATGGTGTAGTCATGAACACGGACCTTAATTGAAGCAAGTGAGGCTTGCAGTTCTTTGGATGTTGTTTTGGGGTCTTTTGTGACCTCTTGGATGAGTTGTCGCTGTTCTCTTGAGGTAATTTTGGTCGGCCGGCCATTCCTGGA
Organism: Atherinomorus stipes; assembly: GCA_023101725.1. Taxonomy (NCBI): domain Eukaryota; kingdom Metazoa; phylum Chordata; class Actinopteri; order Atheriniformes; family Atherinidae; genus Atherinomorus; species Atherinomorus stipes. The sequence continues at coordinate 539,429 of JALJCO010014259.1, read as the reverse complement.
GGGTTCACCACTGTTCCATGTTTTCATCATTTGTGGATAATGGCTCTCACTGTGGTTCGCTGGAGTCCCAAAGCTGATGGACTCTCAATTACTTTGTTTCTCATTTTTTTCCTGAATTTTTCTGGATCACAGCATGATGTCTAGCTTTTGAGGATCTTTTGGTCGACTTCACGTCTTCAGGCAGGTCCTATTTAAATGATTTCTTGATTGAGAAAAGGAGTGGCAGTAATCTGGCCTGGATGTGGCAAGAGAAATTGAACTCAGCTTTCCAAAGACGTGATAAACCACAGTTTATTTATGTTTTAATAGGGGGGCAATCACTTTTTCACAGGGCCATGGAGGTTTGTGTTTACTTGTGTTATTTTTCTTACATTTAAATTTGTTTGATGTTCTGAAGTGTGACAAACATGCAAAAAAAAAAAAAGAAATCAGGAAGCGGGAAAACACTTTTTCACACAACTGTATGACCGTGATGAGGGAAAGCTGGTAAGTTAGCTTTTAGCTTTGAATAAAAGAGATGGAAAACCTAAATACAGTTGTGAATTGTGTTAGTACAATCTGCACTAAAGTGGAAGAACCCCGGTCCGTCCACTAAAGTGTCCGGGCACACTTCAACGAAAGGTAAACAAGACGTTCGTAGGGCAGCCTTCCAACAGAGGGCTTTTCCGTCACGTGATACAAATGACCATGATGAGGGAAAGCTGTTAAGCTAACTTTTATAATAGCTTTGAATAAAAGAGATGAGAAACCTCAGTTTTGTATTAGATCTGCTGGAGCATAAATTCGTCTCTGTCACAGACGATTGCGTCAAACACGGTCCCTATCAAGGTCCTTCCTCATGTGAGAACACAAACTGATGGGAAAGGGTAGTTCTTATAACAAAACTTGAGATGGGTATAGGAACTCTGTTCCTAGAACTTCTCTGTCTGAATGAGCCTAATGATAGCTGCGTCTTTGGCTTATGATTAAACAGGCAGGGTTAACAGTGCAAATAAATGTAAATAAAGTAAATGCTTCCTCCTTCTTCTTCTTCTGAATTGACAGACTGAATGCTGCTTTGGCGTAATGCTGCCCTCCACAGTTTGAAGACGTGTCCGCATTTAAGGGGTGTCCCATTTCTAAGTCACAAAATAGCCCTTAACACTTGGTTTTCAGGGTTACTAAGATTGAGCATTGAGCTTGAGGGGTAAGACTGAGGGTTAAGAGAGGAATTGGAATTGGCCCTAACAACCAGTCGAGAACTGGTCAGTATTTGGTGTTTTGGGAGGGGGACAGCAGTTACGAAGCCCGAGACTGTGACCCTGACCCCTGGTCTCAACCCCTGCTTTTAAAACTTCCAGATTCATCAATATTTCTAAACATTAGAGCTGCCCTATATGGAGGAATGGATGAACCTGTCCTAATCAGACCAGGATTTCTGGACATCAGCTGGACAGCCGACAGCTGAAGGATGACAGCTAAACGTTTTATCACTGGTCAGATTTAACAGCAGCCCAGAAAAACCTTCCCCTGTAACAGTCAGATAGGTGGTATGTGTCAAATTATGTCTAATAAACATATAGAACCAAAGCTTTTCCACAGAAAACTGAATTTTAATGAGCTGATCACTTCAGCTGTCAGTCGTTTTCATATCATTGCTGACTGGTGGTATCAGCCTGCGGTTTGCAGGCTTTTCCTGCAGTGTGTCTGTCGTCTGCTCGGGCTTCTTACCCTCCAAAGGTCTTTGGCCGAGGCTATTTGAATTCTCATCATGAACCCCCTGGGATGCCCCGATGCTTTGAACTGCAGCTGTTCTGAATGTCTGGCATCCTGCCTTGTGGTCCCGCCTGTTTCTGGCCATGCCATCATTGTAGATCCCGGTGGACATTTAGGTTACAGTTATGTAATAAACACAGGCTGAACGTGTAGATAGTCTACATTAACATATTGATCAAAGCATGAATAAAATTGTGTGGCATTAATGATTTAAGAATTTGTCTTATTGAGTTTTCTTACTTTCCAAATTTCAGTCACACCTTCTTTCTCCCTGCCACCATTCTTACGGCCCAGTGTTGGTACCAACACTCTGCTGTGAAAGCTCTAAAAGCCCTGGTATTTGGCGATTATCTTATCTAGCCATGCCTCGTGGCTGTGGGCATCCCTCCAGAACCAACCCTACCAAGCAGGCCTGCTCGTCTGCCTGTCTGCCGAGGAAAATGAAATTAGGGAAGACATGATGGCACAGTCATCCTCTCCCCACCCGCAAGCTGATTGCATTAGCAGAGCAAAAACTCGATTTGGTGCTTTTCTATGGCCACTGGAGAGGAATTGATTTGGATTTAGACTAACTGGCTCAGTCACATGTCCTCAACCAACAGGGCTTATTTCTGAGGAGGGTCATTTGAGGTATGAAGACATTGGAGGTGGTAGAAGAGATAAAAAAAAAAGAGGGCTACCTTAGGGATGTGAAAAGTAAACAATGCAGATTTGAAAAGTTCAAGGTGGCGACATAGCATACTGAATTTTAACATATTTCTGAGCGGATATTTATTTCTTAAGATGAACTTTATGTCTGTTAGATCAATAAAACTTGGTGTTAACCCTTGGGCTTTGTTTGTTTTTACTATCCTTTCAGTTTGATCGTGGCCAGAAATGGCCACTTCCTAATGTGAGTGTATTTTTTTAGTTTCTGTGGGTTTTTTAATACTTAAATGGCATCAATGTTTTAAGTAACATCTATTGTTGTCTTTGTATAAAAAATCTATTCCCTTAAAATGTTTAACCCTTCAAATACTGGTTACACCCATTCATGAAGAACCTCAAAACCAGCCACTTGCTATTTCCTCAGTACCACTGGATTTTCTTATATCCCTAAAAGTAGTGTCTGAGACTTGCAACTAAATAACAACATTAATGAAAACACTTGTTCGGGCCAACAGTGTCCACCTCCTGTTTATATTCAAACAATGCTCTAATAGTTATACATAATCAAAACTTTTTATACTTGCATTAACTTTTTTATAGGAGCATAACTTTTAATAACAGAAACGAAAATTTCATTCAAATTCAGAAATTTAACCCTGTAAATGCCCCCGTAAAATGGTAATGATTTATAAAAACAGTAAAAGTATTCAATCACTGTATACACTATATTGCCAAAAGTATTGGCTCACCTGCCTTGACTCACATATGATCTTAAGTGACATCAAATTCCTAATCCATAGGGTTCACATTGATGGTGTGTTGACGTTGGTCCACCTTTGCAGCTAGAACAGCTTCAGCTCTTCTGGGGAGGCTGTCCACAAGGTTTGGGAGTGTGTTTATGGGAATTTTTGACCATTCTTCCAGAAATCTGTGAGGTCACACACTGATGATGGATGAGAAGGCCTGGCTCAAAGTCTCCGCTCTAATTCATCCCAAAGGTGTTCTCTCAAGTTGTGGTCAGGACTGTGTGCAGGCCAGTCCAGTTCCTCCATACAGGACTCTGTCATCCATGTCTTAATGGACCTGCTTTGTGCACTGGTGCACAGTCATGTTGGAAGAGGAAGGGGCCAGCTCCAAACTGTTCCCATAAAGTTGGGAGCATGGAATTGTCCAGAATGTCTTGGTATGCTGAAGCATTCAGAGTTCCTTTCACTGGAACTAAGGGGCCAAGCCCAGCTCCTGAAAAACACTCTCTTACCATAATCCCCTCTCCACCAGACTTCACACTTGGCACAATGCAGTCAGACAAGTTGTCCTGGCAACCACCAAACCCAGACTTGTCCATCAGATTGCCAAATGGAGAACCAGTAGCGGCTACTTTACACCACCGCTTTGCACTGCACTTGGTGATGGCTTGGATGCAGCTGCTGGACCATGGAAACCCATTCCATGAAGCTCTCTGCGCACTGTTCTTGAGCTGATCTGAAGGCCATATGATGTTTGGAGGTCTGTAGTGATTGATTGCAGAAAGTTAGCGACCTTTGCACTTCAGCATCTGCTGACCCCGCTCCATCAGTTTACGTGGGCTACCACTTTGTGGCTGAGTTGCTGTCGTTCCCAAACACTTTCATTTTCTTATAATACAGCTGACAGTTGACTGTGGAATATTTAGGAGTGAGGAAATTTCACGACTGGATTATCACAGTTCCACGCTGGAATTCACTGAGCTCCTAAGAGTGACCCATTCTTTCACAAATGCTTGTAAAAACAGTTTGCATGCCTAGCTGCTTCATTTTATACACCTGTGGCAGTGGAAGGGATTGGAACCCCTGATTCTGATCATTTGGAAGGGTGAGCAAATACTTTTGGCAATATAGTGTATTATAAGCAGCTTCAAAGCAAGTCAGTCTTTCCCAGCAGCAGCTGCGCCATAGTCACATGACTCTAAAAGGAATGCCGGGATATGAAGTTCTTCCACAATAACAGGGACTTTTCTACATGCTGGACCGCTTCTAATGGAACAAGATCTTGCCAGATTTTGTTAGTAAAAATGTTGGGATAAAAAACAGATATTGATATTTTCCGTTATCACTTTTTTTCTTCTCTAACTTGTCCTGTCCAGCATGGTAGCAGCAGAATGGTGATCTGGCTGCTTTCTTGTGTTGAACAACAAAGTTTTTTTTTTTTTTCCCCAGGGGCCTTTTATTTAGAGATCCTCTTCATATTCTTCATATAGAGTTTGTTCATTTTATTTCTTTAATTAAGTATCACAAATTATTGCTGATATCATCTGATAATACCGGACATCTCTAGAATACTTCCAACACCTTGCTGAATTTATGACACCAGGAATTAAAGCAGTTCTGGAGAAGTAGGTCCCACCCAGGTAGAGCAGATGGTGGGTGTAATAATGTACATTCACAAAACCAGAAGTTTCCTATGACTGAACAGAACAGCTCCAATACTGTACAGTTCTCTCTTTTCTATTCCTCACACACCTCTGATAGACATTTTGACTCTATTGACCTGTGATCAAAGTCCCATCCTAAAGATGTGATAAAGTAATTTTCCCTAGCAGGAGGCTTCAAAGGGGTCCACAGCTGGATGGAGAGACCACAGTGGGTTCGGTCTACCAACAAAAGACATCAACTTGATTTCGTCTTTTACCTGCACTGAAAATAGCACCCTGTGTCCAGAGCAATTACTCTGATAGAAGGACTCATACTGTATTGCATCCTCTCTCACCTCTCTGGATGATGTGTGGACCAAATCTCACATGTTCTTATTCAGAGTTCATTTATTCATATGCTGGGAATTATTCTTCCGTACAGACCAAATACAGATCTCATTTACAGGGAGGGGGCCATTAAATCCATGAGACAGGAAAGGAATATAGTGCAATATTTAGCGTGATCAGATTACCTGTAATGTGATAATAAATATAAACTGTTGATTTGAATAACTGTGACTCCCAGATGGATCCCTGGCTCCCTGGCTGAATCCTCAGCTGGATTTACATTCCAGGAGAGCAGAGGTTGCAGAATTTACCAGTGCTGGTGACTTCTGCTACAGCTGGACAGTAAACGAAATATTCAACGCATCAAAACAGTTTGATGCAGTTAAAATAAGCTCTGGTCGATACGGTCGTGTTTTTCATTCAGCTGATCTGAGATCTGTCAGTTTACTTCAGGGACTCATGTCATGATTGGAAGCCAAACCTAAAAAATCTTTTATTAGAAAACAGCCAGTTTAACAGCTAAAGTACTGAAAATGGTGAAGGCTACTTTAATTTTAGGTCTGTTCAGTTTTGGCCAGGGATGTTTTCTATTTCTTTTTCTTCTTTTTTTTTTTAAGCTGAAATGAAATTGAATGGATTGTCAGAATTATAGAGCTGGAGTTCACAATATTTGTGTCTGTATCTGTTACTTGATTCAGTTGTCCAATAAATTCCATTTAAATACGGAATATGTTACTTTTTTAGGCAATTCTTGTAGTGTAATTAATCAGATTAATTTTTTCAATCCCTATGGAAACCTAGAGTGGTCATCCTCACATTTTTTAAAACACTGTTTTCTTCATATAATTATCTTGAGTTAACCAGATCATTATCTTGTTTTCTCGAAATAACAAACATTGTTTTCATGAGATAAAGAGGTAATTTATGTTGTTATCTCAGGATTGTAATGACTGTTATGCCGTTATAACGAGAAAATTAACTCATTATCTCGAGAAAATGGTGAAAAAAAAAAATTCTAGAGGAAAACATTTAAATACAGAAAACTGTTAGTTTTGAGACAGTTTTTGTAATGTGATTAATTGTATGTTTGTATGTATGTTGTATCTATGTTTATGTTGTTTTGTATTGTAATGTTGCTTCAGTTTGGTCTGTCTTGTGTATATTTGTGTCTTTTGGACCCCCTTGAAAATGAGATTTTTCATCTTAAGGGGCTATCCAACAAATAAATTTCAAATTTCAAATTAATCGAGACTAATTCATCACATAGCTCCTAATTAATCTAATCCATTTTTTAATCAAGTCCCTATGGAAGCCAAGAGGGGTCATGGTTGCATTTTTTTTTTCTTTTTTACTTGTCCTGTCCAGCATCGAAGCAAGCAGAATGGAAATCTGATTGCTTTATTCTGTTGAACAGTTTTGCTTTACCAAGCGGAGCTTTATGAACATAAGGCTCCACTTGATATCATGTTTATTCATTTTATTTCTTTATTTAAACATTTGTCTATTACACCATTCCATTTCATACTGCTGGGCCTGACAAGGGAGAAATGAAAGTTAACAGAGGTAATGATAGAAAGTGAAACAGAGAGAAAGGAGTAAGGAAGAGGAAGAGAGAGAGGAGAGAAAACATGAATCCACTTACACAGTTCACTGGTACATCTGTACCGCGATCCCTAAACAACCAAGGTCTCTGTTGGAAAACAAAACAAGCAATCCCCTACAGGAGGACCTGCAGGTGGCTTAAATATCCTCAGATCATACAAACACACGCAGAACTACGCAGAGAAGAGGTACAACCTAGTCAGCGCAATGGGAAGTAGAGAAGAGGTAAAACCTAGTCCTCTCAATGGAAAGCAGTGTCACAGTGTCAACATGCATAATAAAGGGTGCTCCGTGGTGATACAGTCATGCAGATGCAGCCTCGTCTCTGCAAGGAGGAGGAAGCCCGCAAGGCTCACGACCCAGGCCCCCAGCAGCCACCCAGAGGCCCAGATCCCAGCTACCCCCCCCCCCCCCCCCCCCCCCAAAGAGCGGACATGCATCCCCCCGAAGGGCGGCAAAAGGCGGCCCCAGCCGGAGCCCCCTGCAGTCTGGAGGCCCAGGCCCCAGCGGACCAAGACCAGCAGCTGCCGACCCCACCGGGCGCCGGGCGTCCCCCGGAGCAGAGACAGCGCCGGGCCCAGGGCCCAAGCGCCCAGGAGCAGCCACCCCCCACCCCAACGTCCCTGCCTCACACACCTGACACCAGGGCGCCACCACCTCTACCACCCCCTACCCCGCCACCACGCTCACACACACACTCCCCACACACCTACCCCAACACTAGGGCTGAAAGATATACCGTCACCGCATCCACATCGAGACACGGGCACCCAAGACATCAACACCGCAAGAGCAACCACACACAAGATACAGATCCCCCCGTGCCCGCCCCGCATACAAAGCCCCGGAAGCCACAAACAAAACCGCACCCCCCACCAAAGCGCCCGGCCCCCAACCAACCCGCAGCCACACCGCACCACACCGACACCGAAATGCCCGGCACGAACACCGAGATACGAAACCCCGCCCACACCGCCCAGCCCTACCCAACACCTCCATGTACCCCCCCACACACACACACATACACCCACCCACCCGCTCTCCGACCCTACATACCCACACCCACTCCTCCCTCCACCCCCAACACTCTCCTCCCTCTACCGTCCACACCTACCCCCACCTCCTCATACCCTCTAACACACACATGCACTCCCCCCACATAACTGCACCAACCCCTGCACCAACTGCATTTTTTTTTCAAACGCTGTTTTCTCTAGATGATCTTGATAACCTCGAGATTTTGAGATCATCTTGAGAAAACAAAACCATTATATCGTTTTCTCGAGATTACAAACTTTGTTTTCTTTAGATAATTTATGTTATCTCAAATAATAATGACTGTTATCCCGTGATAATGAGATACAGTAATTATCTTGTTATCTCGAGAAAACAGTTTGTTTTCTTGAGATAACAAGTTAGTTTATCTCGTTATCTCGAGAAACGAGATACTTAATCAGATTCATGTTTTTAATCAAGTTCCTATGGAAGCTGAGAGCGGTCGTGGTCGCATTTTCAAATGCTGTTTTCTCGAGATAACGAGATCATTATCTTGTTATCTTGAGATAAACTTAATTTTCTCAAGATAACGAGATAATGTATGTCCTTATCTCGGGACAATAATGGCCGTTATCCCAAAAGAGGCGAAAAAAATTAAGTCATTATCTAGAGAAAATGGGGAAAAAAAAAAAAAAATAGCAGCAGAAAACAACTGCTCTCAGCTTCTGTGGTGTCCCACCCCAATTTTTTTAATCTTTTAGAGATTGCTTAGTCAGGATTATTTTCACAAATATTTCCAAGCTTCCAGCAATCAATGGAAACTTTTCTCTCTGAATTACAGAAAACCGAGTAAATCTGAATTTACTCAAATAAAATGAGCAGATTCCACCTTGTCATGTCAGCCCCAGTCACTTGCACCAAAGTCTTGTCCACAGGGCTTTATGGGCCAGAAAGTCTTGATCCCATTAAGTATGGTATAAGGCAGTTTTAGAGAGAGAGAGAGGGGAGTTTATCTGTGGTTTGAGACAGTTGCAAGGTTCCGCAGACCACCAACTTTCATTTGGGAGCAACACAATACAAAACATACTAATGCTACAGAGATGGTCTAAGTCAGAGGTGTCAAAGTCATTTTAGTTCAGGGGCCACAAATGGCACGATTTGATCTTAAGTGGGCCGGACCGGGAAAATTATCACACAATAACCTATAAATAACGATAACTGCAAATCTTTCCCCCTTATTTTAGAACATTGTCAAGAGGTTTATATTTAATGAACTTTCCTTTTTAGAAAAAAAGTGAACATGAAATTTATTGAGAAACATAAATGGTTCCAACAATATTTACCTCATTTGATTATATTTTATTTGATTTATTCATTTTATGCATTAATTTCACTCAACATTTTATATTTTTATATAACAAAATATTTATATACATTTTAATATAAAATCATAAATCTGAATTTATAAAGTTAATTTTCTGTTAAAACTTCCCAAACATAGAATATTTTTAATATATGTGTTTTAATATTTTTACTTATATTATTAACATTATGATCAACTCGTTCAAATACTACACTACATGTTCATTGCTACTTACAGATCATAGTGGATGTACAAAATCACTTACTGTAATATTAAATGTCTTTTTTAGTATCTGGAACTAAAAAAGACAATAATTGAGAACTTTCTACGAGAAATAAGATTTCCACATGTGTGAAGTAATACTGACCTCACAATATAAACTATGTGGTCAGATCTGTATAGTATTATTGAAATACTTCATATTTAGACATTTAAAAAGATTCCAAGCTCTGGTGGACCAATCAGAAACTAGAGTTTGTTTTATTGTTTCAAATGTGACATTAAATAATTCACCTTGCGGGCCAGACTGGACCCTCTGGCGGGCCAGTTTTGGCCCCCAGGCCTTATATTTGACACCCCTGGTCTAAGTGGAGAAATCACCATCAATATTTTTCATTCCTTTGCATCTCCACTCGCTTATTTAGCCATTTTCAGTGAAGGTCTACATCTGCAGCCAACAACCTAAGTGGTTGGGGTTTATTTTGACCACAACTCTATGTAAGGACAGCCTACATAAATACTACTCTGCAGCAAAACCAGCTTCAGTTGTAGTTGTTCAGATTTCTCAAATGTCTTTCATGATCTTTACATTTTACCCTCTGTAGTCAGGACGCACCACCCTCCCCCCAACCCTCATGAACTTTCACCATGCTGATTGTACACATAGGATAAATTATTTATATGACTTTAGCATAATCTTGTAATATACCAAAGCTTGACCTTGATAGTCCTGATGCATATATGTGTGTATTTCTGGATTCACACTGTGCAGTCGGTTAATGGTGCAGCCCAGCTCTCCTCCAGCCCCCGTGCTTCCTTCCTCTATGATGTTTATTCAGCCTGTGGCCATCAAACAAACTCATCACATTTTCAGACAATTATAACGTTTTTATTTCCCATTTCATTCATACATCAATGTGAAGGGCATCCACATAGACATACACTCACCCTAAAAGCCTAAAAACCTCTTTGGATGCTTCCTGCCTGCAGTAATTATAGGAGGTTTTCATTGACCAGTAGCCAGTGCATGGCCACTTGCTTTGTGTGGTTATGCTAATATGCCTCCACGATTACTGTGGCTTGGCTTTTAGTCGTCAGTGTAATTATGTAACCCAGGCTCCGGTATGTCTCTGTGATAGAGGTTTTATAGAATTGTGAGCCCAAGGTTTGCAGTACTGAAATGTGAATCCTTCAGAGTATCTGAAAGCTTTCAGAATGAATGTCAGCTTCCAGTATGACAGAAAACCTTGGAGGTATTCTGGACCAGGATCAGTCCTTTCACTCACATATAAAACAGGTCTCTAGGACCTCCTCCATCCACCTCTGTAATATTCCCAGACTGAGGAAGATCCTGTCTCAGAGTGATGCAGGAGAACTGGTCCATGGATCTGGTCCTTCCAGACTGGACAACTGTAATTCTTGATTATTGATCTGAAAAGTCTCCATCTGATCCAAGATGCTGGATCAGGACTCTGATGAGAAAACCATCATCGAAGATCAGGTTTTTCGAGGTTTATCTTCTCTCCATCAGCTTCCTGTTACATCCAGAGAAGAGTTCAGATTCTCCTCAAGATGTTAAGGCAGAGACACATTGGGCCGATGTTCGGCCGTCTGGTGTCGTCGTGGAGTCTTCTGAAGTCGGGGTCGTGAGTCAGTTTGGTGTGTTCTGTGTTGTCGGCTGTCTGCAGCTGTTGCCAACCCTGTCAGCATTCTTTTCAGCTGATTGAACATGTGTAGTCGGCGTCAGCCAGTCGTTCATGCGGTGATGGGCTGTCCAATCAGATTGGAGGAGGTTTGACCTTGCTGGCGAATCGGCAAATGGGAAGACCCGATGTGAAGTTAAACAAACCAGATGAAGAGCGGACATAATGCAAACTCTCACACATCGTATTGGGACCTTAGCTAGCAGTCTTTGCTCTCTGCTAACAACTGCAGCAGCTTTTACTTGTTTTCGTCTGGAGAAATGGTTGGTCATTTACGGGTTTTGGGGCCACAATATAGATCAGCGCCGCCTGCTGTCATGGCGACATTATATTTTGCACATGCACAGAAGGTACAAATAGGTCTGGAGTCGGCTCAATGTCTTCTTGGGAACTTTTCTCACTGATCAGCCCGACCCCATTTTCTGGCAACGGCCGCGATGGTCGCAGTCTGTCCGGTGTGTCTCTGCCCTTAGAGACCAAGACCCACTGGACCTGAGAGATCTCAGAGATCCAGATCTTCCAGCAGAGCTTCACTTTCAGACTGCAGGGCTCCTGCTGGTTCCAAGAGGTTCTGAAGGTAGAACAGGAGGCAGAACCACTAGTCATCAGACCCCTTTCTGCATAACCAGCTCCTAGTCCGGGTTCAGGAAGCAGACCGGAAGTTTTTCTTTCTGGTTCTGGTTCTGATGGAGGTTTTTCTTTCTGGTTCTGGTCCTGATGGAGGTTTTCCTTCCTAGTTCAGGTCCTGATGGAGGTTTTTCTTCTTGGTTCTGGTCCTGATGGAGGTTTTCCTTCTGGGTTCTGGTCCTGATGGAGGTTTTTTCTTCTTGGTTCTGGTCCTGATGGAGGTTTTCCTTCTTGGTTCTGGTCCTGATGGAGGTTTTCCTTCTGGGTTCTGGTCCTGATGGAGGTTTTTCTTCTTGGTTCTGGTCCTGATGGAGGTTTTCCTTCTGGGTTCTGGTCTCAATAGAGGTTTTTCTTCCTGGTTCTGGTTCTGATGGAGGTTTTCCTTCTTGGTTCTGGTCTTGATGGAGGTTTTCCATCGTGGTTCTGGTCCCAATGGAGGTTTTTCTGCCTGGTTCTGGTTCTGATGGAGGTTGTTCCTCCTGGTTCTGGTTCTGACGGAGGTTTTCCTTCTTGGTTCTGGTCTTGATGAAAGTTTTTCTTCCTGGTTCTGGTTCCAATGGCGGTTTTTCTTCCTGGTTCTGGTCCTGATGAAGGTTTGCCTTTTTGGTTCTGGTTCTAATGGAGGTTTTTCCTCCTGGTTCTGGTCCTGATGGAGGTTTTCCTTCCTAGTTCAGGTCCTGATGGAGGTTTTTCTTCTTGGTTCTGGTCCTGATGGAGGTTTTCCTTCTGGGTTCTGGTCCTGATGGAGGTTTTTCTTCTTGGTTCTGGTCCTGATGGAGGTTTTCCTTCTTGGTTCTGGTCCTGATGGAGGTTTTCCTTCTGGGTTCTGGTCCTGATGGAGGTTTTTCTTCTTGGTTCTGGTCCTGATGGAGGTTTTCCTTCTTGGTTCTGGTCCTGATGGAGGTTTTCCTTCTGGGTTCTGGTCCTGATGGAGGTTTTTCTTCTTGGTTCTGGTCCTGATGGAGGTTTTCCTTCTGGGTTCTGGTCTCAATAGAGGTTTTTCTTCCTGGTTCTGGTTCTGATGGAGGTTTTCCTTCTTGGTTCTGGTCTTGATGGAGGTTTTCCATCGTGGTTCTGGTCCCAATGGAGGTTTTTCTGCCTGGTTCTGGTTCTGATGGAGGTTGTTCCTCCTGGTTCTGGTTCTGACGGAGGTTTTCCTTCTTGGTTCTGGTCTTGATGAAAGTTTTTCTTCCTGGTTCTGGTTCCAATGGCGGTTTTTCTTCCTGGTTCTGGTCCTGATGAAGGTTTGCCTTTTTGGTTCTGGTTCTAATGGAGGTTTTTCCTCCTGGTTCTGGTCGTAATGAAGGTTTTCCTGTTTGATTCTGGTCCCTGGTCACTTTTTTAATGTAAATTATTGACACCATGAACTAATTATCTCTTCTTTTACCAAAAGGCATAACAGTAGTAGTAGGCACTCCATTTTGTTTTTAAAATGACATGATGTGTACTGCACTGCTTTAACTGTTTAATACAGTTTTGATCAGCATGTTTAATGATTTCACACTTTTGGCATGAATGTTTAAAATCAGCAAATACTAATGCAGTATGAACAGTAATGTTTAATGTAGACACAGAATCATCTTACTGATGTGATTATATGCATCAAATCATTAATTCAAGGCTAAGGTAAAATGTCGAAATAAATATCGTGTATTGTGGCATGCCATAAAAATATCGAGATATTACTAAAAGGTAATATCCCCCAGCCCTAATCCTAATTTAAATACTGCTGTTTGCGCATGTTGCCGGTTGCATGTGCAATCTTTGTAGATCCCCCCCACAAGCGCTGAAGAGACAGCACGCGCTACATATCAGCGCCGTAAACAAATTAGTGCTCTTTATTTGAAATCTTAGTAAATCAGGGCCACAAACAATTTGGTAGATCCGACCCAGAATCTGCCATGTTCTCTGGGGTGGAAAGTGATGATGGTATCTGACTCTGTGCTGATATTTCAGATGTGATGTATTTTTCGAAAGTAAACAAGTATAACATGTCATTAACGACAGAGCAATCACATCACTGGTCTACAGTGGTACAGTAGTACAAAGCTACTCTGCCATCACTCCCTGCACTTGAACCGTTATCCAGCTCCACTCACCTCCATCCACCCCTCTGCAAATGAATAAAGGTGTAAAAATGCAGCAGACTCCCTCCTCCACCCCCCTTTTGATGACGGAACTGCCTTTTTCAATGTGTACAGAGGAACTTTGATGTAGCTGCACCCCACCCTCACCACCGTGCTTCGCCCAGCAGCCCAACATCATCTGTTCTGACATTATTAAAAACACTGGCGAATGAGCATGAATGCAAATCCAGAGTAGTGTAATAGATAGCATCATGCACCGTTACCCCGAAGGCAGAGCCAGAAAGACTGAGACGAGGCTGCATATGAGTTGTTCTGTAGTCTCGGCAGCATTATTTGAATTTGCATATTATCACACACAGGACGTCGAGCTGCAAATGTCAGACTGGCCCTGCATCTCCGCAACGATTGCTGGTGAGAGAGCACAATAAGTTAGAGTTTAACTACTTCATGGAAAGGATATTCACACAATAGCAGTGTGCTATCATAATTTCCCCTTTTTAAATGTCAAAACTCAGGTCTACTGGTTGTTTGAGCAGCCGAGGCCAGCTTTCATACAGTATACAGGAGACCTGCAGCAAGCGGTTAAGGAAGGTTTCATCTTAACAGAAGACAACGTGAACGTAAACAGACATCGGAGAATAAGAGACGCAACATGAAACCTGCAGCCACAGGCTTCTGTCTTCTTTCTCTTTTAATGACGTGTTTCTGTTGTACATGTGATAAAGTAATACATCGCTGGGGGGGAAAGACTCTCACTGACCGATGCAACCTGTCAGGTGAGAAGACCGAGCAGGTTCATACATCAGGTAAAACAGGTAAACTGTGGACTGAGGAGAGCCCAGAGACAGATGGATGATGCAGACAGCAGGGGGAAGATGAGGGAGATGCAGAGGGATGTGGACACATTTAATGTTGCAGACATAATCTTCAATTTTTCAACATCAACATTTCAACGTGCAGATGTTTCTTGTTATGTGTGCTGTGTTTTGTGCTTGGGTGTGTGAAGGCTTGTTTTTTTTTTTTAAATATGCATTTGTTTTCATTGTCACGCAAAGTACTTTGAGTTGCCTTTGGCAGGAAAAGCACTTTACAAATAAAGTTTGATTTGATTTGATATAATTGCAGTGAAGGGGAAGAATGAATATAAGGAATTGTCTGCAGCAAACTCTCAAATCTTACCAAGTATATTTTTCTAATTTCTACTCAAAATATCTCATCACACTTAAAATAAGACAAAATCACCTAGTGAAACATTTCAGTGAGATATAGGAACTTATTTTAAGAAAAATGCATCTTACTTCAAGAAATCTTATAAGAAAATTTCACTTGCTCTATTGGCAGAACTATTTTGCTTATTACAAGCAAAAAAAATATTTTTTTAAACTTATTTCAAGAGTGGTCAAGATTTTTTTTTTTATTGTAATAAGCAGTTCCATATGTGTGTGTGTCACAATTTTTTGTGTCGTAAACAAATGACATCAGAAAACATCACTATGACGATCCACCTACACTGAAAGCCAGACCTGAAGACACCTCAGCTGCCCTCAATAGTAACGTGGACAAACTAAATGGGGGTAGTGTGGTGTTGGTCCAATGAGGGCCGGCCTATCAGATTCTAGCTTCTGTGTCACATGATGGTGGTAGCCTATCAGATTCTAGCTTCTGTATGACATGATTGTGGTAGCCTATCAGATTCTAGCTTCTGTATGACATGATGGTGGTAGCCTATCAGATTCTAGCTTCTGTATCACACGATGGTGGTAGCCTACCAGATTCTAGCGTCTGTGTCACATGATGGTGGTAGCCTACCAGATTCTAGCGCCTGTGTCACATGATGGTGGTAGCCTATCAGATTCTAGCTTCTGTGTCACATGATGGTGGTAACCTATCAGATTCTAGCGTCTGTGTCACATGATGGTGGTAGCCTATCAGATTCTAGCTTCTGTGTCACATGATGGTGGTAACCTATCAGATTCTAGCGTCTGTGTCACATGATGGTGGTAGCCTAACAGATTCTAGCGTCTGTGTCACATGATGGTGGTAGCCTACCAGATTCTAGCTTCTGTGTCACATGATGGTGGTAACCTATCAGATTCTAGCTTCTGTGTCACATGATGGTGGTAACCTATCAGATTCTAGCTTCTGTGTCACATGATGGTGGTAACCTATCAGATTCTAGCTTCTGTGTCACATGATGGTGGTAGCCTACCAGATGTAATAATGCTGCTACTGTTAATGATGATGGTGATGGTTCGGAATTTTTCAGTAGTTTAATGCAGATTATTGTATACTTTGTTTTGGTAAATTTATAACATTACCGTTAGATTTTATATTTGAACATTTTCCACCAAATGAATTCAAATAATTTTAACCCGTACTTAAGTAATTTGATCATTGAAAGAATTTTTTTAATCTTATTTTTGTTTCATTTACTCATCAGTATAATTTATTGTTTTAGGAGCATTTCTTTCCAGTACTTCTGTTCTTAAGTTTTACTTTTACAACAAAACTCTTTGTATTTATATTAGTATTGGTGTTTTTTTTTTGTCTAATGTTGCCCTTGCATTCAAAATATTAATGCAAACTGTACAATCGTGATTTTCTTTCAAAGGAAAAAAGTATCAGTATCAATGCAAAATTACCATAAATGACAGGTATCATATCGACAGGAAAAATTCCAGTATCGTCCATCCCTAGAAGGTACCAGTCCAATAAAGGTCCAAAATCCAGCACCCATCCCTAATCGTTAACAGATAATACAAAATTGTCTGTCAGTCAGGATAAACCTCCTCAGGACCAGACCAGAGACCCCCCCCCCCCCCCCCCCCACATAATGCATACCCTAGCCCCTTACCCTAAACCTAACACCCATAACTGATTGCCTAAACCTAACCCTTGTCCTAATCCTAACCTAAACCTAATTGGAACTTAATCTCTAAAACCTAATCTTGACCCTCAAACGGGGTTCATCCCCATGGGGACCGGGAAAATGTCCCCACGAGGGCAAGACGTCCCCACAGTGATGGTAAAAATCCAGAACACAGTCCCCACAATGTTGCAATTACGCGTCCACACACACACACACACACACACACACACACACACACACACACACACACACACACACACAGTTTTCTGTGCGGTATAGAATGTTCTGGTTGACTGGGCCAGAAATTGGCAGAGTTGTGTCTTTGCCTCTGTTAGATGTACAGTATCTGTTAAAAAAAAACTGGCTTTTCTGAGGCAGAAGAAGTATGTTTTTGTAGCCTCTAAACTTTCAGACTTTCTTTTTCATTTGTCAAGTTTTGCTGATACGAAACAAAACATCTACATTTGAGTGTCACAGAATTTTTTTATGTTAAATCCTCAAACACTTTACACCATGTAAACACCAGTAATTCCAGTGCTTCCATAGAAAGCTAAAGAGCATCGCCTCTGAAAACAAACAAACAAACCGACCACCTGTGCAGCCCGGCTTCTCCAAACCATAAGCCTTTCTTTGATAAAAGGATTTGTTCTTTCGATGTCTGAGCTTCTGTGGAAAGAGGGAAGATGGACAACTTAACAGGAATTCCTGCTTTAATCTTGTCCTTCTTTTCTGCAGCTGTCAGTCTAGCAGTACCTGTGCAGCCGGAGGATCACGCCGCCCTCTCATGCTGGATGCTGGACTTAAAAGTGATTGACTGGCAGTTGGATGGACTGAGCTGTGAGGCTGTTTGGTCTTTTCACCATGCATAATGACCAACAGCAGCTTAAGCCGGTCTCTCGTCTGACAGAGCGATGAACTGTTGCACGCTTTAAAATGTCGGGTGTGAAGCAGAATCTCTCGAGCAAAGCTACCATGCAGCATCAATATATTCATAAAGTACTTATGTACACATCGCAGTATGAATGAAGGCATTTCTTTAAACAATCTGATTACCTTACTGTCATTTAATATTTAAATAGGTACCGAGAAATAATGTCAACTACACTGTTAATTGTTTAAAGATAACACTATTGTTTGTATTAATTATTCAAGATCAAGTTAAAGATGCATTTTCTATAAACTACAACATTTCAAACCTTTGCAGATACTGTATATTGTAGAGGATTTTTTGCCATTGATTGCACATTACTAGAATGTTGCTCTGCCAGCTACTATACATGATAGTACAGTAAATACTAGTAATGTACGATACAAATAATTTCAACCATTACAATAACCGATAGTTTTCTGCTTCTCATGTCCGATACCTATATTAAAACTGGGAATGATGTAATATTCATGCCTTGAACAAAGTTACAAAAATTATCTGGCTGCAGATCCAGTAGTTCTTAAAGACGGCATGATGTTACACGGTGGCTGTGGCCTAATGTTGTTCCAATATCCCACAGAGTTATAAAAAACAAAACAAAAAACAACAGCATTCTGCAGGTTCACCACCAAACAGTACCTGTTCATATTGGTTAAAGGAATAGTACACCCAGAGAATGATGTTTCTTGATTTTCTACTCACCCTCATGCTAAGCAAGACTCTGGAGCATTTTTTTTATATCTCAAATGCAGCCGGAGATCGGACAGGTTTTCTTTTTATGGAGTTCACCGCCAACTGAATAAAAGAGTTCCATAAAAGTCCACAAAAACTTGGCAATATTCCTCCATACTGTTCATCCAATGTAATCCAAGTGTCCTGAGTGCGTAGCGTCCATAATTTACTGGAAACAACATAATTTACATGTTGTAGGGTTAGCAGTAGTACAGTACAGTGTACAGTAGTACACTGCACTTTCTATTTGCACGCTCGTGCGAGTTCACGACACTACCGAGGCCATGACCTTCAGAGCCTACTCTGCCGATAATGCAAGCGTAGAAGAAGACATTGGCTGTTTACATTGTGCTAAGAGCAAACGAGCTGCGGACAAACTGGGACAAAAAGAGAGGGACTGGCTATTGATTTACAAGAAAGAAAGAAAGAAAAAGAGAACGCGCGATCTTGTCTGCAGCGGCTTCTGTAGTGTCGTGAACTTGCATGAGCGGCAGCTAGATGTAGTACACAGCAAATTTGACAGTGTATATCCAACACTTTAGGAGTATATTGTACACCAACTTCGGTGTTTATTTGGGTCCAAGGAGTCAGTGTACATTTTACACTGTTCTCAGAGTTTTAAGTCAACACTAATCTAGAGTTAAATGCCTAACACTATAAGAGTAAAAATGAACTCTTAGGTTGCTCTCAAGTATAAAAATAAAATACCTGCTTTGAGGTAATGGAGGGAATAATAAAGATTTTAATTATGTTTAATATTAACACATTATTTCCCATCATGCATTACCCAAAATTGCTGTCCTAATATCAGCACAGAATTTTGGGAGAATTGTGAAGTTTAGTTGGTACTTTGAGAGCTACCAAGCAAGTACTGATAGTCAGCATAAACTACCAACTTCAACATGTTTTAATTAATACACTGTGCACACCAAGGAACCCAAAGGGATCACATACAGTTTACACTTAACTCACGGTGCAGGACCATACAGGGGAGTCACAAAGCATGATGGGAAATATTCAAGCCAAAGAAGGCGGAGTCTTCCTGGGTGCACTTAGTTACACTTCATAGAGTTAATTAAACACTGAAAAAGGAAACTTGTTTTAACTCTGAAAATTTTCACCGGCACTGGTGGTTATTTTACTCTCAATGGTGTTAGAGTTACTCTGAAAGAGTAAATATGACTTAACAACTCAAATTTAACACTGGGATTTCACTGTGTACTGTTTAAGCTTTGAAAATATACCAAATGATGTGGTTTCCAGTAAATGGAAACCACATGGACGCTACCCACTCAGGACACTTGGATTACTTTGGACAAGCAGTATGGAGGAATATTGACAACTTTTTGTGCACTTTTATGGACCTTGCATGGCTCAGTTGCTGGTGAACTCCATTATATGAAAGTCGGCAGAGAACAACCCCCCCCCCCCGAATCTGCGGCTGCATTTGAGATATTTAAAAAGTGCTCCAGAGTCTTGCTCAGCATGAGGGTGAGTAGAAAATCAAGAAACATCATTCTCTGGGTTTTCTATCCCTTTACCTTACAACATGGTGGTATACCATTTTTTTTTCTTTTAATTTCAAACATTTTTTAACCATATTTTTAACATCTTATTTCGGTATAAATTAATGTGCGTTCTTGCTGAATTGTAAAGTTTTATACCATAAATCTAAAAGTACTCATCAGCTAAATCTGTAATTTAAAGGTAGAATCCGAAGTACCCCCACCGTTTCTGTTTGCAAACAACAGTATTCAAACTGAGCCCCTCCCTCTCAGGCTAATGGCTGCCTCGTTCTTCAGCCTACTCAGCTTCAAGCTTCTCCTTCAGAGCTCAGAAGTGGGTAAAAGCCAAACTAATATTAACCCTGGTTTTCCAACTTGCACTATCTGAAGCTCTTACCTTTTCTTCGGTGCATCCGCCATTTTTCTTTCTTTCTTTTTGTTTTTCTTCAATAGTTCAAGTGACTGGCTTCTGCTCCAATCATGAGCTTATTACGGCTTCGTGTCCTTAGCTCTGTCATTGGCTGGTGATATAAACAGAAATCTCCATCCAGAAACGTCCTGAACACAACAAAACAAAGCTAAAGAGCAAGGCATCTCGACGCCATCAAGAGCTGCGGGCCTGTATGCAGGCGCTGGGCTTGGCTCCTGTCATGCCAGTGTTTGCTGTTGTGACCAGATGGGGTTCCTGGATTGAAGCTGTCCAGTACCTTGCAGAGAACCTGGACATTTTGTGCGATTTCATACCATCTTTGCCACTGTCATCTAAGGCTATTCGGGACCTAAGAGTGCTGCTAGAGGAGAAGGAAAGTGCTATAAAGGCCCGGGCTGTCTTCGTTGTTGAGCACAGTGCTGAGACCAAGGCCACACTCACAAAACTGCAGGAGACTTCCACCCCCTCTGCTGCCACCATCCATGATCAACTGGAGAACCTCCTCATGCTGTTTGAATATGGGCGCAGTGTAGAGGCTGACGGTTGGCATCCCAGGACCACAGCACAGCTGAGGCAGCTGGACAGTGATGATCGGGCTGCCTGCATTCAGCTCTTCCAGGACACCATGGCTGACTGCGCTGCAAAGCTGCAGAATGTGATGGAGGCACACCCCAGCATGGAGCTCTTCAAAGCCCTCCCAGTTTTTGACCCTGCAAAGGTAGCTGGTATGAGAAAGGCCCTCCCAGAGTACGTCCAGGTGGCCCCTGCCCTTACATGTGTGTCAGCTGAGGAATGGCACCGCTACATCCACATGGACAAAAGAGACGTTGAGGACGTCAGCCCTGGGGAGTGGTGGGCTGCGAGAGAGGACAGAATGCCCACGCTTCCCCCCCTTGCAACATTGTACCTCCATCTCCCCACAACCTCGGTGGATGTTGAGAGACTTTTCTTCCCACTATACGATGCTGCTAACTCAGTACAGACGGAGCCTGACTGAAAACAACATTAAAATGATGCTCATTGCTAAATTCAACAGTCTGCTGCAGGTTTAAGCATTTGACTGACAGACGATCTTTGTTTGACAGACTGATGGACGACCTTATTGCTTGTTACACAGAATTTTTTTCATGCAAATCAGTGCATAAATAGTTACGGTTTCCTTTTATTGAATGTTCCAAGAATTTAAAAACCTTCCCAGTGGTTCACTGATTTTTTAAACTGTTGTTCTCTCAAACAAGAATGTGTACAATATTCATTTATGTCCTTGTTCCTAATTTATTCTTAGATACAAATCAACAAATGCAGGTTTATGTTCTCATGATGGTGTTAATGAATAAGACATTAAAGTAAGCTGTTCTATTCCAATGATCAAAAACAAACCCATTTAAAAGAAATAGAAACCTGTGGTTAGGTTTTGTGATTGTATTTAATTGTCTGTTTAAGTTGTTTAAAACTTAAAAGTTGGTTTTGCTTTGTTTGCACTATATTAACTTATTTCTTAATGTCTTCATTCCATTATTTATTGAAAGAAGTTAATGTTTTTAATGGCAGAAAAAATACTTTTGTTTTTACATGTGTCCCATTCTGAATAAATTCTATACATGGTAAATTATTTGCCATCAAATAAAAATGTTCAAACCTAATTTTGACTATGCTGTGTCAATATGGTGACTATGTTTTTGACCCTGTGGTACTTTTTGATAGGGCCTCACATCTAGAGTTTAGGCCATTACATGGAATTCACACCTATGTTGTCCTGCCAATCCCACCACCATAACTGTAGGCATAAGGAGTGGGGAGCCTAGTGGTGGCGTCGTGGGCTTTACCTTTAGAGTGAGATGCTGAAACTACTAAAATTGGGTTCAGAACTGTCCAACACATTATTAAAAGCTGGAGGGATAGTGGGACCCATCATCTTCCAGTAAGGAATGTGGCTGAAAAGGCAGATACAGACCTATTGCCAATGTTCCCCCTACTTTCAACCACTAGCCCTCGGCCACTACCACTACACCCTCGAATTGAAGCCACAAGGGGTAGGGCTTTGCAATCTTCCCTATGAATTGGGACACCACCTACTGTATTTACATTCAGGCACGTAAGCAACTGCGTAGTAACGTTTGCACATACGTCTCAGCACAACAACACACCTCGAAACAACAGGGAGTTAACAATTGCGATTTTTTTTCCTTTTTTTCATCATTCATCATGCTTCGGTTGATTAATAAAACAATCACACGGAGAAGAAGTTGCCATTGACGACTGCTGTCTTCACGAGCTTTTCATCAGTATTTTATCTTAGCTAGTGTGACTAGTCTGGCTAACATTATGAACAAAGGTGCAATCTGTACAACCACACACTGGCCACTTTATTAGGTACACCTGTCTAATTGCTCGTTAATGCAAATTTCTTATCAGCCAATCACATGGTAGCAGCTCAATGCATTTAGGCATTAGACATGGTCAAGATGATCTGCTGCAGTTCAAACCGAGCATCAGAATGGGGAAGAAAGGTGATTTAAGTGACTTTGAACGTGGCATGGTTGTTGGTGCCAGACGGGCTGGTCTGAGTATTTCAGAAACTGCTGATCTACTGGGATTTTCACGCACAACCATTTCTAGGGTTTTACAGAGAATGGTCTGAAAAAGAGAAAATATCCCGCGAGCAGCAGTTCTGTGGGCACAAATGCCTTGTTGCTGCCAGAGGTCAGAGGAGAATGGCCAGATGGGTTCAAGCTGATAAAAAGGCAACAGTAATTCAAATAACCACTTGTTTCAACCGAAGTGAATGCACGACACATCCAACCTGGAAGCAGTTGGGCTTCAGCAACAGAAGACCACACCAGGTGCCACTCCTGTCAGCTAAGAACAGGAAACTGAGGCTACAATTCGCACAGACTCACCAACATTGGACAATAGAAGATGGAGAAATGTTGCCTTGTCTGATGAGTCTCCATTTCTGCTACAGAATTCGAATGGTAGGCTCAGAATTTGAACAACATGAAAGCATGGATCCATCCTGCCTTGAATCAACCGTTCAGGTTGGTGGTGGTGGCGTAATGGTGTGGGAGAGATTTTCTTGGCACGCTTTGGGCCCCTTAGTGCCAATGTGGCAGTTTAACCACCACAGCCTACCCAAGTACTGTTGCTGACCATGTCCATCCCTTTATGACCACAGTGTAGCATCCTCTAATGGCTACTTCCAGCAGGATAACGCACCATGTCATAAAGTGGGAACATGACAGTTTTGAACATGACAGTGAGTTCATTGTACTCAAATGGCCTCCACAGTCACCAGATCTCAGTCCAATATAGCAGCTTTGGGATGTGGTGGAACAGGAGGTTCTCAACGTGGATGTGCAGCCGACAAATCTGCAGCCACTGCGTGATGCTGTCATGTCAATATGGAGCAAAATCTCTGAGGAATGTTTCAAGTACCTTGTTGAATCTATGCCACAAAGGATTAAGGCAGTTCTGAAAAGGTACTAGCAAGTTGTACCTAATAAAGTGGCGGTGAGTGTATATACATTTGTGAGTTTTCTTCTCCGAGTCCTGTCGCTCTCTGGAGGTTGCTATTGTTCCGTTTTCTCTGGTCCTTACTCAGCAAGTCAGCATCTGACACCCTTTGTTCTGAAGGGCTAGATTCATACCCACTACCCCTACATGCAAAGAGGAATCGGGACACCACTCCCTTCATGGGAATGTGCAAAATTTAGGAGTAGGGCTAAAAAGTAGAGCTAGGGGGTGTATTGGGACGGGCCTGAAGTTATGCAGCATCATGCCTAGTGCCCACTCTACAAGCCTGTGGGGGCAGTGGTATGATCTGGGGTTGCTGCAGTTGCTCAGGTCTAGGTTCAGCAACAGTATATGCTCAATGAATGAGGTCAGCTGATACCTAAATATACTGAATGACCAGGCTATTCAGTCAATGGATTTTTCTTCCCTGATGGCACGGCCATATTCCAAGATGACAACTCCAGAATTCATCGGGCTCAGATTGTGAAAGACTGGTTCAGGGAGCATGAGACATTATTTCCACACATGGATTGGCCACCACAGAGTCCAGACCTGAAAACCGTTGAGAGTCTTTGGGATGTGCTGGAGAAGGCTGTGGTCAGACTCTACCACCATCAATGCAAGATCTTGGTGGAAAATTAATGCAACACTGGATGGAAATAAATCTGCTGACATTGCAGAAGTTATTGAAACAATGCCACAATGAATGCTGCCGTAATAAAAGCTAAAGGTGCTCCAACCAAATACAGGCAGTGTAACACACGCAGCTTCCTCCATTGGTCAGGAGATGAATCTATTTAAACGGATTTGTCGATTCAATATTAAATTACACAGGGAGTATTGCGATGCATCGATTAATCAATATTTTTACCCACCCCTACTGGTAAATAGCAAGGCTGCCTCCCATTGTCTGCTTTCCTGTCTGTACTTCACTCATCATTTTAGTTTGACTTTCCCAAGTTGTGCTGGGTTTACTCTTCTACCCCCATGTGGAAGCTAAAGTAATCCCTTTGAAATGACTTATTGTATTGTGCTTTACAGACAATGTCATCATTTGTTTTAATAGAGAGCAGCTCCTAATAACATGCCCCAATGAAAAGGTCAATATTATCTCTCTGGCTTGGGCTGTATGAGCCAGGGCCCAGGAGGAGGACTGGAGAAATGAGAGAGAGAGGCAGTGCCTATTAACATTTATGAATAATTTAATCCTACATAGCTGGCCAAAGTCCAAGTGCATAATTCACTAATTGCAATCAGAGAGGGAAAGCTGGAGAAGCAGAGAGCTGTGTGCTTGCTCGCGTTCGTGTGTCTGTGTGGCTCAGAGATATGGAGGTTGGGGAATTGGCTTTGTGGATGGAAAAGAGAGAACCGTATCATCCATGCATGGTAAGCTCTTCTCACCGGACCTGATTTGCTATTACACCAGCCAGCGTGCGTGTGTGTGTGTGGCAGCATGCATTCATCACTAACCCAGCCTTCACTGGAACATTAAAGATAGAATTCCAACAAATATAACAGTAAAAAACTATTGAAGAAAATCTGGAGACTTTTCCATTCGTCTAATAATCCAGAGCCAGAGGAGAATCCAGTTTATCAGGATTATCCGGTGTCCCCTCCCCCTACCAAAATTATTCCACAAAACTCAACAAGAGCCTTGGAGACATGCTCGGTGAGTAGTTTTTTTTCTTGGGATTCTTCTGGACAGCTGGATGGGAAAGTGTGCAGAGAGGGGGGTGGCATGCAGCTAATGCCGTGCTAAAGACCCTCAGAATCTGGTCCTGGAACTCCTGTCCAACCAGCTGAGCTACCCAGTGCCCCCAGGCATTCATTATAATGCCTCTTTCACAAGATTATGTGAAAGAGCTCCGGCCTCTGACTTTAGAGGCCAGAGCTGCATTTTGTTACTTCAACTAATCTCTGACAAGTCTCCCAAACTCACACAGAGAATTACAGATGATCTTGACGGGATACTTGAAGCTCGCGGCAGTGTAGCTCTTTTCTATATAAGATTTCTAATTGTTGATGTGAAGATGGGCAAGTTAAGTCTCTATTATCTGATTAATTAATTCACATTGACAAATATTTTTCTCACATTCACCTAATTTTCCAAAGTCCATCACTCACTGACTGAACCCATGAACACAGGTGCGGGGTTCACTGACATGGGATGGCCATCATCATCACGTGTCTCAACAACTGAGAGCATTCAGGGTGCGCTGCGTTCACATGAACTGGTGTTGTGTTGAGATCAAGGAGCAAACTCCATCGGAGAAAAGTGAAGCCTGGAAGAAAAGTTAAATATTTGTAGTTCATTCTTCGTCTGGTAGGGGCTGACTCCAAAACAGAGCAAATCCCAATAGACTCCCATGTTAAAAAGGCCAACTTCACAGCAGAAACAAGCATGTTTACGGCAGAAATAAATATGTTTACAGCCTGGTTCAAATCATTATTTTAGTTTTAATAGGTCAAATTTAACTTCATGTCAACTGTAAGGGGGTGAATTTTTTTTTTTTAACTCATAAAACTCAACATCCGTTTAGATGTTATCTTGAAAAAAATATAATCTTGAAATTACACATAATTAGGGGCGTATCCTTTTGATTGACAGGTGGCAGACTGGGAACTGGTTTTAGATGTGGAGACTAAGGCCCAATTCCATTTCCTGTCTTAACCCTCAATCTTAACCCTCAATCTCAAAAATGCGCACTCCCGCGAAGTGTAAGTGCTGTCCCGATTCTTAGACAGCTAAGTTGAGGGGCAAGTTTAAGGGCTGAATTGCCCTCAATATTGAGATTCTCCGACACCACCCTTGTGAGTAAGGGCTACCCAGAATGCATTGCGTATTTTCAGCAGATAAACATGGCGTCCAAAGCAGCAAAGAAGGCCAGCTATAAATGTAAGTATTTTCTTTGTTAATGGAGATATAAAAATTACGAAAATCATTATTATTAGTATTATCTTAGTTTAGGCCTATGTTATGGATTAGTTACCTTATTGTTGCATAATATTATTTTTTATTTTACGATCTTTTCTCAATAGCAGCCGGTGCGGTCAAACCGTGTTGCTACCGTTTAAGCTATTTAACGTTACAAAATGGTAATTTTTCTTGGTGCAAATGTTGTTGTTTTATTAAGATAACAGCCTGCATAACGTGCTTTTGCCGATAATGGCATAAAACGACCGGGCTGTCATTTCCCGTAGCCGCAGTGTTATCTAACGAGAGTTCTCGCTGGTGTTTACCTTTCAGTCATCCGTGGTATGCGGTGACAGCTGAACATGTCCATGCTGGTGTTATTTATACAGAATATTTGTTTGATAACTAACAGAAGGAATAGCTGACAGTCCACAACAATTTCAAAAACATGGCCCTGATGGGTCAGTGATAAATGCATTTGTGGCTGAAGATTAAACAGACAGGGCTAACAGTGCATTGAAATAAATAAATCAATAAAATAATGCTGTGTGCCATTTCAGGGACTACAGAGACAACGTGGGCCCTGATTAATTTTCGGGCCCAAAACGAACAGGGATTCTTACAAACAAGCAGGCCCCGAAAAAGCTCTGGGATAGTATCTGGGATAGTATCAGAAATTGTAAATTCTTTAAAAAACATATTTGCCATGGGCTGAAACTACAAGGTGAACAATTCATTTTAAAAAAGCTCAAAATTTTTAAGTAAAATCCTGTTTAAAAATCAGCTTTCCCCTCCCCCCACCTACAACTGCATCTGCCTTTCCATACCAAACAGAACATTTTTTGGAACAATGCATGTTTAACATATTTTATTAAATATGCACGTAGATTATCACACTAACACTTATCAATAGCGTAAAGTAACAGCTTCCTTTATTAAAAGGCGTCATTTCAAATGAATGGACACAATATTACTATTGAACCGCTGTGAAAATTAAAGTTAACACGTGGTCAGCTAGGCATGTTAGCTTACAACAATACATATTTGCAGTCCATTTTACAAACCTGTATTTGATCCATCAGCGGTTCCATGCATCGGTAGAGTCTTCTCCTTCGTACAGCTTTTCTTTTAGCTGTGGACAATCTCAAAAAGATGCCCAAAGCCCACGCAAAAGACGTCAACACAGCTGCAGACGGCATTGTCACTAATACACTAATCCTGTAAACGCTTCCTCGTCGTCTTCTCGTCTTTTTCTCGTCTTCTTCTTCGTTTTCTTCTCATCTTCTTCTTCTGAATTGACAGACTGAATGCTGCTTTGGCATAACTCTGCCCCCCACAGTCTGAAGACGTATCTGCATTTAAGGGGTGTCCCATTTCTAAGTCACAAAATAGCCCTTAACACTTGGTTTTGAGGGCGACTAAGATTGAGGGTTGAGCTTGAGGGTTAAGATAGGAATTGGAATAGGGCCTAAAGTTAGTTCTCTGCTTGCTCCCAGGAAGGCCTCGGTCTGTCGCAGAGTTGCACAGCGGTGGTTTTTAGCTGGTTAACAGCAAGTCTGAGCATGTCTTACCTTTAAAACACCAATCTTCATTCATTCCTGTTCACTTTGGACTAGCTCAGTTAGCATTAGCTTGGCAGTCAATCATTTGCCTCGCAGCTTGGAGCAGCCATATCGTTGCGGCATTTATAAGAGTAACAGATGCATTATGGCCTATTACCAGCGCCTAATTATAAACTTATGAATATCATCTTGCTGGTACAGTCGGACCCTCTCTTTCCTCCAGAATTGATTTAATTTTGAGTGACACAGATCCAAACAGGTGTTGAAATATCCCTCAGAAACTTTGCTCAATATTGACATGATAGCATCACAAAGTTGCTGCAGATCCATGATGATTCCACCACATCATGATGAGAATCTCCTGTTCCACAACACTGGAGTACAATGAACTCATGGTCATGTTCCAGAAAGCAGTTGGAGATGATGTGAACTTTGTGACATGGTGCATTATCCTGCTGGAAGGAGCATCAGAGGATGTTCAACTGTGGTTACAAAGGGATGGACATGGTCAGCAACAATACTCAGGTAGGCTGTGGTGTGTAAACCATGCCACGTTGGTACTAAGAGGCCCAAAGTGGGCCAAGAAAATCTCTCCTACACCATAATACCACCACCACCAACCTGAACCGTTGATACATGCTTTCATGATGTTTCCAGCAAATTCTGAGCCTAGCATCTGAATGTGAAGCTGAAATGGAGACTCATCAGACCAGCAACGTTTCTCCATTTTCTTTTGTCCAGTTCTGGTGAGTCTGTGTGAGTTGTAGCCTCGGTTTCCTGTTCTTGGCTGACAGGAGGAGAAGGGTCTATCTGCGGCTCGCAAGACAGGGGCATGTCATAGAGTGGGCGTGTCGTAGTGTGATGTTACTCGACGACACGCCCACCAGGCCAATGAGAGCACGGTAAAATCCAGCCCTACCCCTGACCCTTCCCCTAAACCTAACCAGACCCACCCACAATGCGACACGCCCACTGTAGGACACGCCCACTATATGACACGCCCACTGGGTTGCAAGCCGCAGATAGATACACTTGGACAGGAGTGGCACCCAGTGTGGTCTTATGCTGCATTCTGGTCTGGACAACTGCTGCTCACTGGATATTTTCTCTTCTTCAGACCATTCTCTGGAAACCATAGAGATGGTTGTGTATGTAAATCCCAGTAAATACTCAGACCAACAACCATTAAATCCCCTTTCTTCCTCATTCTAATGCTCAGTTTGAACTTCATCAGGCCCATGTGACTAGATGCTGCCGTGTGATTGACTGGTTAGATAGTGTAAACAGACAATGAAACAGGTGGATACTGTTTCTCTTGTCTTGTGTTGGTATCCCAGCTTCTTGTGCTACTTTTATCCATCAGTTTTTATGCCTATGTTTGTTTACATGAAGACTGTGTGTGTGTGTGTGTGTGTGTGTGCGTGTGTGTGTGTGTGTGTGTGCTGGTGGATGGTAGGTCTCATACATTGGAACTGAGCGGTGAAGTGTGGAAAGAGCTTAAGTCAGTGCTGTGGAGTCAATGAGCTGTGAGCTTCCAGCCAGCCCTGCAGGACGAAACTCCAGGAGTACGCTAGCAGCAGTATGCTAGCCGCACTGCCGGCTGCTGCTGCTCCGCTCACACCATCTACTCCTAGCCCTGCTGCCACCTCTAACAGAACAACAGTCACTTCCACTTATATCTCCTGAGGGTGTTTAAAAACTCTGCTATTTAAAACATTGTTTAAAAGTCTTATACTGGACTTCATTGCCTCCATGCATGTACTAATCCATCTCTGAATGTCTGAAACAGCCAATAAATAACACAACTACTGTAATGCTCCAGAATGAGCAGATAAAAACCCCACACTCCTATTTAGGATTTGATTTGACCTCTATAACGTATCGATGGATTGAAAATGATAGCGTCCGATTATAAAAGATGAATTTTATCATTGGTAGCTGTATTGTTTCCATCTCTGCTATTTCTCCATTGCACAGAACGGCTTGACTCAACTTGACTCCACTCAGCTTGACTCGTCTCTACTTCTCTCCGGGGAAGGTTTTTCTGCTCATCATCAGTGTGAAGCCATATAAGGGAATGAACACAATCCCTCTGTGTGTGTGCGTGGAGTGGTCTGAATGCAGAAGTGCAGGACATCTACACAGAGAGCACAATTGTGCAGTAAAGGCTTATCTCCAGTCAGCAGGGGGAACAGAAGGATGTGCATCTAAACTGTTGCTTCATGTTCAGACACACTCATGGATTTGCTGAGCTGAGGTCTAAGCTTCTACCAGCGATGAACTTCAGGATCCAAAACAACCTGGTCTCAGAAATGCGTGAGAAAGCCACCAATCACCATGAGGTGTCAACACTCGTGTACACTATATTGCCAAAATTCAGTCACCTGCCTTGACTCACATATGAGCTTTGTGACATCCCATTCCTAATCCATAGGTTTCAATATGACGTTGGTCCACCTTTGCAGCTAGAACAGCTTCAACTCTTCTGGGAAGGCTGTCCACAAGGTTTAGGAGTGTGTTTATGGGAATTTTTGACCATTCTTCCAGAAGCGTATTTGTGAGGTCACACTGA
The DNA here is from genome assembly GCA_023101725.1 of Atherinomorus stipes. Lineage (NCBI taxonomy): Eukaryota > Metazoa > Chordata > Actinopteri > Atheriniformes > Atherinidae > Atherinomorus > Atherinomorus stipes. The sequence goes on along the minus strand of JALJCO010014259.1, from coordinate 508,667 downwards.
TGCTGGACAAGAAGGCCTGGCTCTCAGTCTCCGCTCTAATTCATCCCAAAGGTGTTCTGTCGGGTTGAGGTCAAGACTCTGTGCAGGCCAGTCCAGTTCCTCCACACCAGACTCTGCATCCAGGTCTTTATGGACCTGCTTTGTGCACTGGTGCAGTCATGTTGACAGAGGAAGGGGCCAGCTCCAAACTGTTCCCATAAAGTTGGGAGCATGGAATTGTCCAGAATGTCTTGGTATGCTGAAGCATTCAGAGTTCCTTTTACTGGAACTAAGGGGCCAAGCCCAGCTCCTGAAAGACAACCCCACACCATAATCCCCCCTCCACCAAACTTCACACTTGGCACGATGCAGTCAGACAAGTACTGTTGTCCTGACAACCGCTAAACCCAGACTCATCTCAGACAAATGGATAAGCGCGGTTTGTCACTCCAGAGAACCCCTCCACTGCTCTAGAGTCCAGTGGCGGCTGCTTTCCACCACTGCATCCATGCTTTGCATTACACTTGGTGGTGTGTGGATGGATGGGTGATCTGGACCATGGAAAAACCCATTCCATGAAGCTCTCTGCACACTGTTCTTGAGCTGATCTGAAGGCCACATGAAGTTTGGAGGTCTGTATTGATTGACTCTGCAGAAAGTTGGCAACTTCTTTGCACTATGTGCTTCAGAATACGCTGACCCGCTCCATCAATTTACGTGGCCGACCACTTTGTGGCTGAGTTGCTGTCGTTCCCAAACGCTTCCAGCTGACAGTTGACTGCGGAATATTTAGCAGCAAGGAAACTTCACAACTGGATTTGTTGCACAGGTGGCATTCTATCACAGTTCCACACTGGAATTCACTGAGCTCCTGAGAGCAACCCATTCCTTCACAAATGTTTGTAAAAACAGTCTGCATGCCTAGCTGCTTCATTTTATGCACCTGTGGCCATGGAAGTGATTGGAACACCCGAGTCCAAGAATCTGGATGTCTGAGAAAATACTTTTGGCAATATAGTGTATGTCCTTTGTAGCTAAAATATTTAATGCTGGTTTGAAGGCAAATGTAGTAACACTAGATATAGATGTGATTTAAGAATTTCTTCGGTTTACCATATTTGTATTTTGAGAATTAATCAAAATTAACAGTTTTTATTCACACCTTTGAAAGCATTCTTAGGTAACAGAGTCACTGGCCTAAAACTTGCACACCAGCATATATACAGTGGGTACGGAAAGTATTCAGACCCCTTTAAACTTTTCACTCTTTGTTTCATTGCAGCCATTTGCCAAAATAAAAAAAAAGTTCATTTTATTTCTCATTAATGTACACTCAACGCCCCATCTGGGCAGAAAAAAATAGGAATGTAGAAATTTTGGCAGATTTACTAAAAAAGAAAAACTGAAATACCACACAGTCAAAAGTATTCAGACCCTTTGCTCAGTACTGAGTAGAAGCATCCTTTTGAGCTAGAACAGCCATGAGTCTTCACGATGCAACAAGTTTTTCACACCTGCATTTGGGATCTTCTGCCATTCTTCCTTGCAGATCCTCTCCAGTTCTGTCAGGTTGGATGGTGAACGGTGGTGGACAGCCATTTTCAGGTCTCTCCAGAGATGCTCAATTGGGTTTAAGTCAGGGCTCTGGCTGGGCCAGTCCAGAATGGTCCAGAGCTGTTCTGAAGCCACGCCTTTGTTATTTCAGCTGTGTGCTGAGGGTCATTGTCTTGTTGGAAGATGAACCTTCGGCCCAGTCTGAGGTCCTGAGCACTCTGGAAGAGCTTTTCTTCCAGGATCTCTCTGTACTTGGCCGCATTCATCTTTCCTTCAACTGCAACCAGTCGTCCTGTCCCTGCAACTGAAAAACACCCCCATAGCATGATGCTGCCACCACCTTGTTTCACTGTTGGGATGGTATTGGGCAGGTGATGAGCAGTGCCTGGTTTTCTCCACACATACCGCTTAGAGTTAAATCCAAAAAGTTCAATCTTGGTCTCATCAGACCAGAGAATCTTATTTCTCACAGTCTGGGAGTCCTTCATGTGTTTTTTGGTAAAACTCTATGCTGGCTTTCATATGTCTACACTGAGGAGAGGCTTCTGTTGGGCCACTCTGCCATAAAGCCCCGACTGGTGGAGGCTGCAGTGATAGTTGACTTTGTGGAACTTTCTCCATCTCCCTACTGCATCTCTGGAGCTCAGCCACAGTGATCTTTGGCTTCTTCTTTACTTCTCTCACCAAGGCTCTTCTTCCACGGTTGCTCAGTTTGGCTGGACAGCCGGGTCTAGAAAGCGTTCTGGTCGTCCCAAACTTCTTCCATTTAAGGACTATAGAGGCCACCGTGCTTTTAGGAACCTTTAGTGCTGCAGAAATTCTTTTGTAACCTTGTCCAGATCTGTGCCTCGCCACAATTCTGTCTCTGAGTTCCTTGGACAGTTCCTTCCACCTCATGATTATCATTTGCTCTGACATGCACAATGAGCTGTAAGGTCTTATATAGACAGGTGTGTGCCTTTCCTAATCAAGTCCAATCAGTTTAATTAAACACAGCTGGACTTCAATGAAGGAGTAGAACCGTCTCAAGGAGGTTCAGAAGAAATGGACAGCCTGTGAGTTAAAAATGAGTGTCACTGCAAAGGGTCACTGAGGTGACCATGTGATATTTCAGTTTTTCATTTCTTATAAATTTGCAAAAATTTCTGCATTTCTGTTTTTTTCTGTCACGATGGGGCATTGAGTGTACATTATTGAAAAACAAAATGAACTTTGTTTACTTTGGCAAATGGCTGCAATGAAACAAAAAGTGAAAAGTTTAAAGGGGTCTGAATACTTTCCGTACCCACTGTATATACTGTATACTATATATGTATATAGTCATCCTCAAACTTATTCATCCCCTCCAATTAAAGAAGAAAAAAACAGCTGTCAGTGAAATAAGTTGAAATAGGCAAAAGTAATATTAAATAAAAATTTGATGAAAATCATGACATTGATTTTGAATTGTGGTTTAACAGAAATATTAAAAACCAACTCACAAAAAACTAAAACAAGGGAACAAGCATTATGGGGCTCCGAAGCTAAAATTTTGTTAAGCAACACTTTGAAACAATCACTGCAATCATGTGATTTCTGTGATGTTCAAAAAGACGTCTACACCTGTTGACAGGTATTTTGGTCCGGTGTTCATGGGAAAGGTGCTCTAATGTATCTGGGACAGTTTTGTTTGTTTGTTTTAAATCTAGATTTTCAATCACAATTCAAGAGCAATAATTTGTTTTACTAAATTATAAATTTTTATTTACTACAGTATTACTTTCTTTAGTTTCCTGTTATTTGAATTACTGTTGTTAATTTGGCCTTTTCTTGAGGATGACTGTATGTATATACAGGTACTACCCCAAAAATTTGAATATCCTGAAAACGTTCATGTATTTCTGTAATTAAACTTAAAAAGTGCAATTTACATATTGTTTAGACAAATAATATGTGAATCAATATAGAATAGTGTGAAAAGCTCCATTATTGTAGGCTCAGACTGTCACATTCTAATCAAACCTTTAAAAAAGTCCCTGTCTTTGTTTAGAAGAATTCACAATCATGGGGAAGACTGATGATCTGACAGTTGTGCAGAAAACCTGTATTTAAAGGGCCTTTTTAAAATTGATTTCATGCAATATTCTGATTTTTTAGTTTTACAATTTGAGTTTTTCTTAAGCTGCAAGTCCTAATCAGCAACATTCAAACAAATAAAAGCTTGAAATATATTGATTTGCATATTATTTATCGATACAATATGTAAATTGCACATTTTAAGTTGAGTTATAGAAATACATGAACTTGGTGGGTGAATGGGCGGGGGTTCTGGCGGGGTGGGAGGATTGTGTATGTCACGGCCTGGGTTGGGGGTGCGGGCTTGAGTAAAGAGAGGGGGTGCATGGGTACCAGGGGGCTGATGTACGGGGACTAGCTAACAACAACAAAAAAAAAGCAGGTCTGCACAGCAAATTTGACAGTGTATATCCAACACTTTAGGAGTATATTGTACACCAATTTTGGTGTTTATTTGGGTCCAAGGAGTCAGTGTACATTTTACACTGTTCTCAGAGTTTTAAGTCAACACTAATCTAGAGTTAAATGCCTAACACTATAAGAGTACAAATGAACTCTTAGGGTTGCTCTCAAGTATAAAAATGAAAATAGGCCTGCTTTGAGGTAACGGAGGTGAATAATAAAGGATTTTGAGTTATGTTTAATATTAACACATTATTTCCCATCATCCATTGACCCAAAATTGCTGTCCTGAATACCAGCACAGAAATTTAGGAGAGTTGTGAAGTTTATTTGGTACTTTGACAGTTACCAAGGAGGTACTGGTAGTCAGCACAAAGTACCAACTTCAACATGTTTTAATTAATACACTGTGCACACCAAGGAGACCCAAAGGGATCACATACAGTTTACACTTAACTCACGGTGCAGGACCATACAGGGGAGTCACAAAGCATGATGGGAAATATTCAAGCCAAAGAAGGCGGAGTCTTCCTGGGTGCACTTAGTTACACTTCATAGAGTTAATTAAACACTGAAAAAGGAAACTTGTTTTAACTCTGAAAATTTTCACCGGCACTGGTGGTTATTTTACTCTCAATGGTGTTAGAATTACTCTGAAAGAGTAAATATGACTAAACAACTCAAATTTAACACTGGGGATTTCACTGTGTGCGTGCCTCTTGGGGGGTTTGCAGGGCCGGTGACTCTGGCCCCTCTGCTGACCTTGTTCGCTCCCGTCCCTTTTCCCCCTCCTGGCCTGGGGTGGTCAGGCGCCCCCAGGGGCCGAGGCTGGCCCCTCTGTGGTGAATGCCAGTCGCCTGGCCGTAGGGGCGGCCATGCCTGCCCCCTGCTGCCCTGGGGGGATCCCAGGGAGGCAGGGGTACCTAATGCCGGTAACGGCTCATCTTCCAGGGGGGAAATCATACCCCCCTGGTCTCCTTTCCCAAGACCTCTCTCCCCCCTGCTCTACCTCACACACACACACGTAGGGTTTTGGGGAGGGTGCGTGTCAAGCGGGCGTGGTGAGGGGGGGCACCAAAGTGCCTTTGTTTGCCGCATCTAGAGACAGCCTGCTCCCCAGTTTAACCAGACTTAGACACCTAAACACATAAAATAACAACAGCTCACAACCACTGCTGAGAGGTGGGCTATATAGTGTGTGGAAGGAGGGGGGGGGTTGGGTGGTCATACCGCCTACGCGACCCCACTCCCGACATGACATAGCACTACCTTTCAGTTTTAACTGCAAACAACACACATCTTTCACACAGTCATGAGCGGGGGGGGGGGGGGGGGACAGGGTCCTTTTCTACCCCAGTCTCCCAGGTGCTACTGGGGAGAGGGGGAGTGGTGGCTGCTTCACGTGCTAGTGGTTAAGGCCGGTTACATTGCGGGGGATCTGCTGGCCCGGGGGATGCCTGGCCTGCTGCGTCCGGGGGTGGGGGATGAAGGGTGGGTGGGGTGGGGAGGAACGTGTTGGGGGCTTGGAGCTTGCGGCTCCTTCCCCGGCCCGGGCTACCACTCAGGAGGCACGGGGGCATGGGCAAGAGTCAGGTGGGTATGTGAGAATAATGAAAGAGTGAAGAAAGAGGAAATGTGGGAGGGAGGAACTTGGGCTGGAAGAGGGAGGAGATGTGGGTAAGTGGTTGGAGGAAAGAGGGGATGGAGGAAGGAGAGGCATGCTCGTGAGTGTCTAGTCGGGATGGTCGTGAGGGGCTGAAGAAAGAAGGGCGGGAGTGTGATAGGTCAGAGGGATGGGCAGGGTTGGACATGTAAGGGGGATTTTATGGGGTATTGGGGGTATAGGGAGGTGGGAGCGTATGTGTGGGGTGGAGGGAGAGGTTGGTGCAGTTATGTGGGGGGAGTGCATGTGTGTGATAGAGGGTATCAGGAGGTGGGGGTATGTGAGGACGGTAGAGGGAGGGAGAGTGTTGGGGGTGGAGGGGGGGTATGTAAGGTCGGAGAGCGGAGCGGGTGGGTGTATGTGTGTGGGGGGGGAGTGCATGTGGGTGTTGGGGTATGTGTGTGGGGAGTGTGTGTGTGAGCGTGGTGGTGGGGTAGGGGGGTGGTAGCGGTGGTGGCGCCCTGGTGTCAGGTGTGTGGGGCAGGGACGTTGGGGTGGGGGCTGGCCTGCCTTGGCGAGGTGTTGTCTGGGGGGTCCGGTCCTCTTGGGTTGCGGTTGGGCCGCCCGGGTCGGGGGGGGGGGGGGGGGGGGGGGGGCTGCTCCTGGGCGCTTGGGCCCTGGGCCCGGCGCTGTCTCTGCCCCGGGGGCGGCTGGCGCCCAGTGGGGTCGGCAGCTGCTGGTCTTGGTCCATTGGGGCCTGGGCCCCCAGACCGCGGTGGGCTCCGGCTGGGGCCGCCTTTTGCCGCTCTCTGCGGGATGCATGTCCGTTCTTTTCGGATCTGGGCCTCTGGGTGGCTGCTGGGGGCCTGGGTCGTGAGCTTTGCGGGCTTCCTCCTCCTTGCAGAGACGAGGCTGCATCTGCATGACTGTATCACCATGGAGACCCTCTTATTATGCATGTTGACACTGTGACACTGCTTCCCATTGCGATGACTAGGTTTTACCTCTTCTCTGCTTCCCGTTGCACTGTCTAGGTTGTACCTCTTCTCTGTGTAGTTCTGCATGTGTTTGTATGATCTGAGAATACTCAAGCCACCTGCGGGTCCTCCTGTAGGTGATTGCTTGTTTTGTTTTCCGACAGAGACCTTGGAATGTTGTTTAGGGATTGCTGTACAGATGTACCAGTGAACTGTGTAAGTGGATTCATGTTTTCTCTCCTCTCTCTCCCTCTCTCTCTTCCTCTTCCTTACTCCTTTCTCTCTGTTCCACTTTCTATCATTACCTCTGTTAACTTTCATTTCTCCCTTGTCAAGCCCAGCAGTATGGTATGGAATGCTGTTATAGACAAATGTTTAATTAAAGAAATAAAATGAATAAACAGGATATCAAGTGGAGCCTTATGTTCATAAAGCTCCGCTTGGTAAAGCAAAACTGTTCAACAAAATAAAGCAATCAGATTTCCATTCTGCTTGCTATGATGCTGGACAGGACAAGTAGAAGAAAAGAACAAAAAAAAAAAAAAGAAATACATGAACTTTTTCAGGATATTCAAATTTTTGGGTAGTACCTGTGTTGGTATATATATATATATATATATATATATATATATATATATATATATATATATATATATATATATATATATATATATATATATATGTATGTATATATATATGTATAGAAATATATGGTAGGTATGTTTTTATTTTTATATGATGTCAGAATAACCTAAAATCCACTGTGACCTGTCCAGGTGAACTGAGGTAGACTTTCTCTAAACTTTTAGATGCACATGTACATTGTTCAACGATTAAATATGAACATTTTATATTTTCCTGAATTTATAACCGAAAGTCAAATATCCCAAACTTTTTGTGAGTAGTGTACACACACACACACACACACACACACACACACACACACATATATATATATATATATATATATATATATATATATATATGAAAACAAAGGAAAATTCTAAATATGCCAGATATTGCCAAAAGGCTAGTTTCCATCTGAAAATAAAACAGTTATCAGTATAATCACGTCCGTAAATAACTGATCCACAACAGATGCAGTAGAAGTAGTTTCCTAATTTTGCACAAGGAATGAATATCACATCATTTACAGTGTTATTATCGCCATCGGCCATGAGAAGCAGAAAATGATCGGTTATTGAAATGCTGCTTACAATTTATACAAGATTAAAGAAAGAAAGATATAAAGTATTTACAAGTAAGCTATTTAAATACAACAGTCTACGGTCTGAGACTGTCTACACATTAATAAATGTTACAGTGCTCTGAAACTGATATGTAAGGCTTTCCACAGTTGCTACAACAGCACAGTATTGAACATGCTGGTGTCATTGCCCATGAAGTAAGAGCCGGTTTTACATTCCTTCTGAGGTCAGAAATGTCACGGCTAAACCAAATTCAGTTCTGTGACAGCGCTGGGGGAAAAACTGTGTATTATTCCGTTTGTTTTTTTACTTCGCAGCCCTGTAACGCTGCCTGAGGGTAGGATGTGTCCAGGATGGGCAGGGCCCTGAGAGAAAAGTGTGAGCATCAAACTGAAGCCCTCCCAGGACAGCTGGAACTATAAATGTCTGTTAGGGAGGGGAGAGGACATCATGACTCTCTGGGTGGGGGAGATGATCTGCTGTGTTGCACTCTGCCTGCAGAGGAGCAGCTTGGAAACCATGCTGAGATGCAGTACGACAGCATGCTGTCTGGAGCAGTGATACTTCCATGGGTCATTCCTTCTGAGGATCCTTCAGGAAGTGGAGTCACTGCTGTGCCTTCTTCAGTCGGTTCTCCATGAGAGGTCATCATCGACACCCAGAAATTTAAAGCTGGACATCCTCTACACCAGGGGTGCCCATGTCCGGTCCTCGAGAACTACTACCCTACAATTTTTCAAGCATACTCTCTCCAGCATACCTGAATCAAATGTCAAATTTCCTCATACGCATGTCATTCAGCTCTGCAGAGGCTCTTAATGAGCCGTCATTTGATTCAGGTGTGCTGGAGGAGGGATGCAACCAAAATGTGCAGGATAAGAGCTCTCGAGGTCAGATCTTTTCTTCCTGTAGTCCAGGGTCAACTCCTTGGTCTTAGAGATGTTAAGGACTAGTTGTTCTCTTTAGCCCCCCCCGCGCCCGCCCTCCCCCCGTCTTTCCTTCCCCCCCCATAAAGATAACCACTCCCTCCCTCCTCTCCCCCCCCCCCCCCCTTCTCTTCTCCCCCCCCGCTTGTGGTTTACTTCTCCCCCATCTCAACACCAAAGTGGAAATACAACACACCCATCTCCCTTTTTATTTTATAATCCCCCCCCCCCCCCTCCCCCCCCAAAAAAAAAACCCCGGGTGCCTCTCTCCTTTTTTTTCCTCTGGCGCCGCCGGTTTTTTTTTTATACCGTGCTCCGCCGAGGGTGTCACACACTCTCACAGCACCGCTCCCCCCCCATTTCCCCCCCCCCAGAATAAGGGTACAGGTTTCTGTGGGGACACAGCGTGAAAACCACACCCCCCCCCCCACACCCCCCCCCTCCCCCCCGGCCCCCCCCCCCCTCACCCAGACCCGCGGGTGGAAACGGGGCTTTAGTAACATAGGCAGCTTCAGGACTCTCCTGAAGCCTGAAACTGCGATTTCTGGTCCAAAAGGAACGAATAGGATTTGCCTGAAATCTGTCTCTGTCTCCAGGTAATAGCCTGAGACAGATTTAATATCGTCATGACGACCTCTGACAGCTGTGCTGCTCAGTCATTCCACATCTTTTTGTTGACCCCATGTGGTCTAGCTGTTTTACTTGGTTTCACTGAGCTCAGCAACATTCTCCCCTCATGTTCCTCCACTGTGTGGTCGTGGCTACTGTTGGCTGGTGACTCCTCTTATGTGGATGCCTGTCTATATGCACCTCAAGGCCAGCAAAGGAGCATTTGAGGTCCTCCACCAGCGCGGTGCCGCCATCTGATGATGCAATATTGCTCAGAGTATAGTTGGTAAAATGCTGGACACCAATCCGAACCTGATGAGTTGTTTCTTGTGAGATGGTTTTCAATATATTCTTGTGCTTTATTTTCTCTTATTTCCCCTTTACGTTGGTTCTGGCAATGCTGTAATCGACCCCATCACTGGATCTGAAGGTGGTGTAACGGTCCTTTAGCAAGTTTGGAACATTCCTGGTCATCCATGACTTTTGACTGGATTGCACTCTTATGTGCTTGTCAACAGTGACAATGCAGTTTTATGCAAACTGGACACACTAACACATACTTACTCAATTAGCATTAGCAATGTTACAGTACTGGCTGACTTTTAATCAGCATTAGCAAATGCTTACCTCGCATGTCCAGGAGGAAAGCAGCAACCTCTGCGGGGCTTTTGAGCCCCTTTTACTACCTTCACCTTCATCCTGCTTTTTTTTTTTGTCCACTTGAATTTGATAAGTTGACATAATGCATTCCCTATTCCCTTACCCTAACCATCACAACTGATTGCCTAAACTTGACCCTTTCCCTAGCCATAACCAAAACCTAATCATAACCTAAACTCTAAAACCAAATGTTGACCCTCAAAAAGGGGTTTTCTTAGGCTTTCTTAGTGAGGACCAAAATGTCCTCACTTTCCAAAAATGTTCTCACTTTGTTGGTTTAACAAGCAAAATGGTCTATACAATCTATGTTGCCTTTACAAGTACACACACACACACATAACAATGATGTTATTAGGGTGTGTTCATACTGTGGCTGTTTGATCTGCTTCCACAGATAGTCCACTTCATTTGGTGCAGTGTGAACACCAACCATACACTGGTGCACACCAAAGAAGCAGACTTCAGTCCGCCTGAAAGCCGGGGGTCTCAGTTCACTTGCAAACAGACTATCGGACTATCCAGCGGACCTAATGGAAGGGATGTTTGAGAACTGCAAGAAAGCATAAAAAAGTAGATAAAGTAGGGTGGATTATTATTTGGGTTGGAGGAAAAACAAAGCAAACAGTGAGTGTTGGAAGAAGCTGAGGTCAAAACAACAATACACATGGAAAATGTTTAGAGATGGAGTAATAATAAGAAGCAGAAAGATTTCCACTTTAATAATGGAGTCTGGTTTTCTTCTTCCTGTGTCCTTATCATTGATTAGTGGTTGTATTGGGGAGCGCCACCCCCTAGCGAGCAGTTGTTGTAACTATGGTGATTTAACCAGGTGGTTTGGTCCACTTCAGTTACTGCAGTATGAACGCAAACCAAGGAAGAAAAGGTGGTTCAGAAATCCCTGCCCAATCAGACCAATCCTTGGAATATCCTGGTGTTAATGCACAGTTAGAAAAGAAAACTGTCGTATTTGATCATTCAGAGCTCATCTACATTCACATTCTCAGATTATCTACTTGTTAGCACCAGAGGTGTAGCCTCCAGTCACAAATTTGATGACTTCAGGCTTGACTGAATTTATGAAGACTCTCAACTCTAATTGAACTTTAAGAGTAATGACTTGTGACTTTACATAGCTCAAGGTTCCTCATGGACCAGGACTGGTATGGGCCGAGCAGGAAGTGATTCAGAAAGAAATTAATCAATGAAAAACCCTGAATAACAAGCATATCACGACAGACACGCCCTGTTCCACTGGCCAGAAGGAACAACTGCTCCCTCTGGGGTACTTGGCTTCACTGTCAGCTGAAGATGACCCATGAAGTACAAATGTATGGCTCCACGACTCATTTGTGAACGACCCCGGAGAGTCCGAAAGATCAGCTTCTTGGAACCGATAGAGGACTGAAAGGTTTGCTTACATCATCTCTGCCAGCAGCTCAGACAAAAGTCAACTCTGAAAATCAAGGAACTATTGAAAGTGGTTCCAGTTTCCATCCTCATAACCCTGCAATGAAACTCAGCCGTCTAACAGACTGGATGTGCGTGCATTGATATCTCTGTCTGACAAAATGTTATTTAATTCAGTTATTCAGTTCACATTATTAAGTCCTGGAAGAAAATGACCTTGCTTCTCGTCATAGAAATCTTATTGTTGAAGAGACGAAAAGTGATTTTCCACAGCCATGTGTGCTGCTGTGACTGTGTATAGAGACCCAGACAAAGTGTGTCATGATTGGCAGTTTCTGTCAGCTTCATCCTCCAGGAAAAGTAGCATTTCTTCTCCGGTTCTGGAGGCAACTGGACCTGATTATTGTGCGACTGGTGGGATGTTTTAAGCAGTTTGGATGAAGGAAGTGAAGACAAACAACCATAATATACACAAACATGAGTACACTGCCTGATGTACATTGACTCCAGGCCAGAAAGACTCAAAGACTTGTTTACAGGGCAGACCACCCTATAAAAAAGAGGCTGGATGTCAGCACAGAGATGGTGTGTGACATTATGCTATGTTCTAGATGGAATTACTAGGGGTGTGATGAGATCTTGCAAGATTAAATTGTAACAATATTTCTTGTATGAGTGAAAAGTTAGCCTGGTACACCAGGCTGACCATCGCTATGTATGAGAAACATGGTGAGTCAGTCTGGGTTCCCTCCTTTCCAACTCGAGACAAGAGGCAGGACTAACAGTAACAAACTGAACTGGAGAGAACCAATCAGAAGCCCCTTTCAGACTTGCACTGGAAACGCTTGCATTCAGACATGCATTCCGGTCTTTTACCTCGGAATTGTAGCGGACATGTACCGGCTGCTCTCCATGTCATAAGAATGAAAATGTTGCGGCATGTCGTGTTGGCTGAATGCACAAGAAAATGTTCCGGACAGAGTTGAAAGGGTAGCAGGGCTGTGCTGACTTTTCCACAACATTTCCTGATGTCTGAGGGCGCCCGGGACGCTATAAGACAGCAAGAAAGCAACATGTTTGAAAAGACGAGTCCGTTAAAAGAGCGGATGGACTTGAACGCTCATGTTCCGTGCTGCAAGTCTGAAAGCGGCTAGAGAAACACAACAGTGACACAAACACCTTTTTGTAGGAGGAAAGCCCTTAGAGTGTCAAGTTTCTGCAGGTTTAAGGACATGTGCAGCTCATTTTAGACATCAGAAAGGGCGTTGTTATAGGGAGCCAGAGTCACGCCCATCTACTTCCGCTTCATGGGACCTAAGAAACAAAAAAATATGAATGGAAGTCAATGGGGAGAAAAAATTATATTCTGGTCCCAGTCGTTCTCTGTCCTTGATTCCAGATATGTTGGTTATGGATTTAAGTGAAAATTTTTCGTGCAAAGAAAAAATAAGATACTGCGAAAAACTTTGATTATTTCAGGATTTACTCGAAGCTGCTTTGTGGACTAAAGCTCTCGCTGCCAGTGATGACATTGCTCCCTGCGACTGACGTGAAGGAGACCAGTCATCATTCCATTGGCGTAATGGAGGTACTCATCATTTCCTGACTTATAATGGGTTCACATCTGTCCATGCTTTATCCTGTTCTTGAAAAAAAAAAATTAAATTGTGACATGCCGGAGTAAAATTGCAATGCTAGTGTACTCGGGCAGCTGGTGACACATGTTGCTTGCGACGAGAGCTGTAGTCCACACAGAGGCTTCAAGCAAAACCTGGGATAATCTAAAATTTTGCGGTATCTTGTTTCTTCTTTGAAAATTTTTCATTTAAATCCACAACCAACATATCTGGAATTCAGGGCAGAGAGCGACTGGGACCAGAAGGTAATTATTTTCACCCATTTAACTTTAATTCATGTTTTTTTGTCTCTTAGGTCCCATGGGCCTCACTGGAAGGGGCGTGACTTCGGCTCCCTATATTGTTGATCCTCTGCAGCCGCCATTTTGACTGTTTATTGTTAGAGAACTGAGTTGCCGAAAAAGACGTATCTTAAAGTCCCGCCTCCCGTGATGTGATTGGTCCGGTCAACTTTTTACCGGAGTGGAAATCATTTTCACCTGGAGGGAACCCAGACTGATTTGCTGTGTATGTCATACATGGAGTTGGTCGGGCTGGTGTGCCAGGCTAGTGAAAAGCTGTCTCACGGGTCACCTGTAGGGGGCAGCAATGCACCTGAGCAGCATCTAGTCTGCCAGAAACTGACAGAAGAAGACCAGCAGCAACAGTGTTGCTAACTTTGTTGCTGCATTCTAGCTGCTTTCAGACTTGCAATGCGTAACATGAGCGGTAAAGTCCATCCGCTCTTTAACCGGACTCGACTTTTCAAACATGCCGCTTCTTTGCAGACTTATTGTGTTTCAGGTGCTTTTAGACTTCAAGAAATGTTCTAGATAAGTCAACACAGCCACACTCTCCCTTCAACCCTGTATAGAACATTTTCTTGTGTGTTCAGTCAAAACAGCATACAGCAACATTTCCGCGCTTATGATATGGAGGCCAGCCAGTACATGTCTGCTACATCTGCGAGATATAGAAGCGGAACGCATGTCTGAATGCAAGCAGTATAAAGGACAAAGTCTGCACTATTACCACCTTCCAGCGCAAGTCTGAAAGGGCTTTAGTGAATTTTCAGATCCCTCTAGCCACTTTTTCTTTTTTTTTTGTTTTTCCCCAAAAGAGTGACTAGCAACAAATCTAGCAACTTTTTCTGATGGTATTGGGGACTGCTGTGAAAGCATGTATTATAAGGGGCACTTTGCACTGTAGCAACCTTTTGACGTTACCTTTTCAGGAATGTGAATGTTTTTTTGCGCATTCAGAAAGACAGAAACTAAAGACCACAGATTTCAGTTCCTAGAACCATTTTAGCTCCTACTCTGAGGCAGGGTCTATTTGTGGTTCCATAGGAACCAATATGATGAAGGTGTTCAGTATTATGCGCCACTGAACGCAAACAACAGAATAATGTCTTTAACATTTACACAGCAAAATTGACAGTGTATATTTAACACTTTAGAGTATATTGTACACCAATTTTGGTGTTTATGTGGGTCCAAGGAGTCAGTGTACATTTTACACTGTTCTTAGTTTTAAATCAACACTTATCTAGAGTTAAATGCCTAACACTATAAGAGTAAAAATGAACCTTAAAGTTGCTCTCAAGTATAAAAATGAAAAAAGGCCTGCTTTGAGTTGTTAGAGGTGAATACTAAAGGATTTTGAATTTTGTATAAATATTAACACATTTCCTTTCATGCATTGACCCAAAAGTACTGGTAGTCAGCACAAACTACCAACTTCAACAACTTGTTTTAATTAATACACCATACACACCAAGGAGACCCGAAGGGATCACATACAGCATACACTTAACTCACGGTGCAGGACTGTACAGGGGAATCAAAAAGTATGATGGTAAATATTTGAGCCAAAGAGGGCAGAGTCTTCCTGGGTGCACTTAGTTACACTTCATAGAGTCAATTATACACTGAACTTGTAAAACACTAAAACTTATTTTACCTCTGAAAACTTTCACCAGCACCGGTGGTTATTTTACTCTCAAGGGTGTTAGAATTACTCTGAAAGAGTTTATATGACTTAACAACTCAAATTTAACACTGGGGATTTTACTGTGTACAGATATGAAACAGATATAACCGGCGCATGTTTGTTGGGACGCAAAAGTAACACGTCTGTCACAGACAGTTGCGTCACATCGGTCCCTATGCAAAATGAAACAGTTCCCCTGGAAAGGGGTAGTTCATAGAACCGAATTGGAGGTGATCAGTTCTTAGAACTGTGTTCTTAGAACTTCTCTGTCTGAATGCAGCTATTTACTCTTCTCTAACAGTGGGGGCTCCTGCAGGCCCCTCCCTCCTTCAGAAACATGGAGGGTCAGTTGCACTGCAGCGTCGCTGCTCCCAGTTGCAGAGTGGGAGCAGCTGCCCTGGTTGATTTTACTGCTACAACCTGAGCGGCTGTAGCTCAGGTGGAAGAGCAGTCGTCTTTCAATCGGAGGGTTGTGGGATCGATTCCAGGCTTCCCCAGACTACATGCCAAAGGGTCCTTGGGCAAGACACTGAACCCCAAGTTGCCTCCCGATGTGCCCATCGGGGTATGAATGTGTGTGTGATTGTGTGTGCGACTGGGTGAATGTGATATGTAGTGTAAAGCGCTTTGAGCGGTTAGTATGACTGGAAAAGCGCTATATAAATACAGTCCATTTAAGTACAGTCCATTTGATCTGCCCTGACTTACCCCGGCTTTTCGACTTACCTCTAGCTGTTGCTAGATCCGTGACATCACAGAATCACTGGGGGATTGCAAGATCGCCTGTGATTCTTATCCAAATGGTTAATTTTGTCCACATGTTTGTGTTTCATGCTTTCTTATTTCACTGAAACCTTGTGTCCACGGAGATGATGTCACGTTCAGATGGTTCAGCAGTTTACAATTTCCGCAGTGGCTTTTGTTTAGAAAGTTACCGGATATTTTACACTGAATCCAGTATCTGACTTCCTGTCTGGTCCGATCTGAACTACTGAAATTTACGTGGAGTCGGTGCTTCCTCCGACAAAAATAGATCTGGTATGTATCATTAGCGCAGCGGCGCAACATGCCGGAGCGACGATGGAGCGCTCACACGCTGCAACGCACTTGATATAAATAAAACCATCGACTACAACAGGTGCGATTCATACGCATGGTTGCACTCATGGATCTGGTGTAAAGCTGGGGTACTGTCAGATATTAATATCTGTTAATGAAGAGTGTGGACAATAGAAAATTAAAAGTACTGCAGCATGTTGTAAACTGTTGATTGAAAACTAAACTAAAGTGTCTGTTTGCACTTTTTTATGCTAGTAGTACTTGCAGTTTTGCACACATTGTTTGTACTTAAAAAAAAAATATATATATATATATATATATATATTTGTGGAAAGGAGTCCAGCTGTGAAAGCTCGTGCTTCAGTCCTGCATAGATGCAACTTATAAAACATTTCTGAAAACACCTGCATTGTTTTAAGACATGAGATTTTTCCAAGCCATATTTTGTCATTTTAGCTTTCTCAAAAGTGATGTGAAAATATTGTCTCGTCTCGTGAGTGTATCATCACACCACTAGGAATTACACATGTAGAGCTTCACATTTCAAATTTTTAATTCCTTCAAACTGGAAATGATAAACTCTCACTTATTAGTACACTAGTATTGGAACTGTTTTTGTAGCCTTATAATGACTTAGCTAACGATGCCGCACAGCAACAAAAAGCTCATTTATTATACAGCATATTTCATCTGTTATCCACAATGTATATTATCGGGTGAGGATTAAAAAACACCTTTCTTACTCGTGTCTGGTGAAAATGTCGTCTTATTACACTTCAGTCAAATCCTGCCTGAACACAATCAATTATTCCTGCTGAAGTACGTCACATCATGTTAGATGAAATGAAAAATACGCAGCTGATGTCAATCAGAATGGACACAAAGATTCTGTCATTATACTTGCATCACTGTAAGAGGTTGCTTGATACCCTGAATGAGTCTCATGTTACAGACCTGCATCAGTTCAGGCTCTGTTTACCTTCAGCAAAGCAATAAAACCTGCTACCGTTTTTACTTTATTGCAAATTAAATACATTTAAATGCATCTTTATGATGTAGTCTGGGTGATCCGTTGCCATTTTTTGTCATTCTGATCATGTAGTCAAGATAACACGTAATCCAACTCTGCATATCAGATATAAAAATGTAGCAATTTGCATAATATATTAAGAAAGTTTTGTGTTTATAATTACTGAAGCACAAAGGAAAAGAGTCATTTGTTCCGCTCAGCCTCGGAGAGCGCGAGGACATCAAACAAATGAGACATAGAGGCAGAGCTGGGCATGATGTGTGCCCCGCTGGTTGATCCACTGTACCCCGCAGGCGAGGTGGAGTACCAGAGGGATTAAAGCAAAGCCTCATAAGCACAGCACCGAGCATGCACCATCTCCCAGAGCTGTGGCCAGGGCGACGGAGACAAACAAAGCAACTCAGCACATGAAGAGCAACGGGGAGGAGGCCACGTGTCAAACGCAGGGTTTACCACCCGTTACAGGAGAATGTTGCACTTCTTTTAATCTCATTTTCATATTAAAGAAATATGGAAATGGAACATTGTGTGGGAGAGGACTGAAAGGACGTCCTGCAGAGACGACCACACGTTGACATGTCAACGAGATTACATCTCTGCAGCCATGCTGGACCGGGTCAGTCTGAGCAGAAATCCCGACCTCCTCCTCCAGCATACACTGTAAATCCTAACAAGTTCAGTTTACTTAAATACATTTAGGAAAGTGTTGCCTCAGTAAAATTAGGTTAACAAACTTAAAGGAGTGATGACATAGCAGTAAAAACTAGTTTATGTTGTTGGCATTACTGCATATGTAAATACTCCAAAGAAAAAAACGGCATTTTTTACAGCGGAATATTGTTTTGAAACGCCAGACCTCACTTCCTCAGTAATACAGTTGGGTCCGGTGATGATATGGAGCTTTACCCGGAGACCACGTTGACTTCATTTTGATTGGCTACACCTTATTTGGCTATGACCTTATTTGGAGAATCTAGGTCAAGCTGCGGTCGGAGTTTGCTAAAGGCTAACTGCTAGCAACAATCCAGACAGTGAGCTACGTTTATCAGACAAGACAGCATTTAGAAAATAAATAAACTTACAGGTAATGACAAGGTTGTGGCCCCCTCCCTCAGTGTTGCTGCAGAAGTTTTCTTTTAAATCCATTTGTTTGAAAATCCAGACCTGACTGCACAGAAGTTACTACTAGCTCCACGAAGCTGAATCAGACAGGGAGGGGAGGGGGGGAGCGGACGGTGCATAGGCCGTTAGGAGAGAGAGAGGGGGGCGCTGCTTACTCGATAGTGTGCTCTTATTGGAGCAATTAAATTACGTAGAATGATAGAACTACGTAGAATGATAGCCTGCTGTCTGATTCAACTGTTTCTGAGCAGAGAGACAAAGCTGACAGACCATAAACAGGAACTTTGATTCTCACTCTGGACATTCACATGGCCTCATCAGTGCACAACAGATCATATTATACACCCAAAACCCCAGAAAAGTGAAATTTGATGTCATGGCACCTTTAAGTGTGAAAACTAGTGAATTTGATATATTTGAGTGAGCTGTACTTTTTTAAAAAGTTGTGACCACTTATTGTTAGTGATGCATGATGTTATGATGATATTATTCTCATTTTATTTGTTTATTTGATGGGTCCACAGCACATAAAAAAAAAAAGAAAAACTTCTGAATATGGCAGATTTAGTCAAAAGACTGGTTTCCATCTGAAATGAGGAAATACAGAAAACAATTGTCAATAAAATTAACCAATGCAGTGTTTGTGGTAAACCTGCGGAAAGCTGTTTTTTGTTTATTCCCTCTTTTAAAAAAATAAATAAATAATCTGTGGGGCATGGGATCAATATGACCACATTTTCCCCAAAAGTACCTTCCTCCAGTTACAATGGCCAATCAGGGCGCCGCCATACATCCAATCCATACTGGAAGTCTCGTTAAACACCGCCAAGAGTATCTATCTGCAGCTTGCAACACAGATGTGTGTGGTGTACTTGGGTGGTTAGGGTTAGGGGATGGGTTAGGGTTAGACTTTACCGTGCTCTCATAAGTGTGGTCTAGGGATGTAGAAATTCACAGATTTGAATCAGTATAGGGGATTATCATGCTTCCGTGTTCCTCTTCCGGGCCAGTTCAACAGTAGCTGAATCCAATGTCCCTGCTCTGTTCCACTTCATAAATTGAATAAACGCCAGCCCTACTTAGATTTTCATGGATTCCTGACTAAAGCGATGCAAAGGAATTAGTGGATCAAAGCGTTTCGCCGGGTTGAAGGGCAGAACTTTATAATAAAACACTTTTGTCTGTAGCCGTGTGGTAGAAAACTAGAGGCCATACAGGGTGAAAGCAGGACTCTGTCCTTAGAGTGAACTTTAGTGAAGGCCAAGCTGAGTTCTGGGAAACCAGGATGTTTGTGCAAACTGAGTGCTGTGTCAGGAAAAGAGTTGAACGGTTCCTAGAAATTAGACAATGCTAAAGAGTGTGCCAGGGATTTAGTGATAAACAACAGGATGATAGAAACCAGACGTTAGGTTGACGCAGTTACTCAGGGGGAGCTCTGATTGGCCAGCTTAGTTGGAGTTAGGAAGGATTAGGTGGGGTCTGGGACTCTATGGCAGGGCCAGAGTTTAGAGACTACATTTCCATAGATGCATTTCGGGTCAGCTAGGTATAAATCAACACCCAAGTTCTTGTTTGGGGTTGAGAACCAGAAAGCAGAGAGAGAGCCGACCGCAAAGCACTTCTCATTGTGGTAGCAGCTGACCCTGGATCCGTGAATATCAGATCATCTAACTTCTGTATTAGTTTGTAGTCGTTCAATAAAGCGTCGTAATCCACATCAGAGCCTCTGTCACTCATTCCCACCTGAGGGACCCCGGAAATAGGAGGGCATCAGCCCCTTATTCGGTGAATGAAGAATATCAGAGTATATTCTGTACATGCTTAGTGTACCTGAATTAGTAGCTAAACCAATGCACACCCTCTGATAACTGGAGTCAGATTAACGTAGAGGTGACGATCAATTCAACCACAGCCGGCACATCAATGATGTTGACAGCTGGCGTTAACAGGCTAGCGTTAGCTGACGTGCCTAAATGCCCTTTCAGATAGAACGCGTTTTTCGCCGAGTTCACCGTGGGGTAGGGCGCAGACTCGGCGGCAGACCCGGCGGTAGCAAACACGTCAGGCACGCGTTGCTAAGCGACAGACCAAGAAGTGTTTTCTCCCCGGCACGCTTCGTTGTGAGAGATGAACATCTCATGCTCGCAGCAAAGAGCTTTGCTCCAAGGGAGGAGGAGGAGATCAGCAGCAGATAAAAGGGTGGGGGTCCACCTGATCCTTATAACAAGGCAGAACGTGGGGAGTTCAGGCTCGTCCGCGAGGTGCATTCTTTCACACAGACCGCTTCCAGCTTTACTTCAGGCTGAACAACGACCACTTTTTTCCCCTGAACTGGCCTCTCCTATTGGACGCGCTAGGATGTCGTCACAGCGCGCTGCGCCCGAATTGAAAAATGTTCAATTCGAGCGCAGCGGCGTGAGCGCCACCGCGACGGCATGCGCCCACCTTGCGCGCCGCGGTGCTCCGCGGCATGGCGGAACGCGCTGCCGCGGCGGTACCACATACACAATGAATGGGTTTGCCGCCGTCCTCTTGCGCTTGCCGCGTTCTATCTGAAAGGGCCTTAACTCTGTGCGTCTGAAAACACACAAGCATTTGAAAATCGGGTCTGTACCCTCCCGTTTCCAGCGGATCAACTGGGGACTGCCAAAGGAGACGGCTTATAAAAGAGCATTTTCACAGATTTGCTGTATCAGACAAGGACATTGTCTCTTCACATAGTAGCAGCTGCACGTCACCACTACTGGGTGAACATCATGGCCTTAGCCAGTTTTTTTTTTCTAATGCTTTATTGATGATAAGGCCTAAGATCTGATTTCCAGTACTTGTGTGTGTTCAACGCACAGTTGAGCACATCAACTAACACTAGCCTGCTAACACCAGTTGTTGTGTCTCACTGACTACAAATAAGAATGCTACCTTTTTTTATTATAATGTTCGGAAACTTTTATAAGTGGTATCTTTCTTGGCAGTCCCCAGTTGTTCCACTGGAAACGGGAGGGTACAGACCCGATTTTCAGATGCTTGTGTGTTTTCAGATGCACAAAGTTAGGCACATTAGCAAACGCTAGCCTGCTAATGCTAGCTATAATGTAGCTGCATCATTGACGTGCCGGCTACAAATAAACGTGCTGCCTTGTTTTATTATAAAGTTCTGCCCTTCACCCCGGCAAATCGCTTTGATCCACTAATTTCTTAGCATCACTTCAGTCGAGAATCCATGAAAATTTAACTAGGGCGGCGTTTTTTATTAGATTTACAAGTGGGACAGAGCAGTAACATTGGATTCAGCTATTGTTGAACTGGCCCGGTAGAGGAAGGGGCTAAATGTTACAAGTTCCGGAAACAGGAACATGAAGGGTGAAAGGGAAAGGGAGAAAGTAAAATTACTGTGATGATGTTTAGAAACCAGATGGAGACTTCTAAGTTATTTGTTTCGTGTTGAAAAGTTGACTGGGTTTGCTGCTAGTAATGCTGCCTTCATGTGGCATGGGAAAGATGACCCTTTCCACTTGTTAAGCATAAATAACCAGTGTGTTGTGTTCAAGTGATTTGTGAAACTCTTGTAGGCTATCTTTGACTGACTAGCTAGCTAGCTGCTAGCTTGCATCTTCTCTGAGGAGGTAAACCAAAACAATAACCATATTTTTACAAACAAAACTAATTTGAAATAGCTCAAGTTCAAGTTCAATTTATTTTTTAGAGCACATTGAGCCCAAGGTGCTGTACAACCCAACTAAATGATTGGATACTTAAATCACAATAAAAGATGAGATAACCTGGGAATGTCCAGGAGAAGCAAGGAGGAAGATCTCAGTGATCTGGGGGGAGTGTAACAGGTGAGAAGCTCAAATGGTGATGTTATTGAACTTCTGTATGTCACAGGGGGGTCCAACTAAAGTTTGGTAACAAAACATTGCCTTATTTAGAGGCTGTGCGTGGTTGCCCACATCACTTCCATTATATTGGACATACGCTGATCTGGAGTGGATCTAAATATCTCCTGAAGGAATTCAAGTTACACCAAAACTGTCTGGGGGAGGAAATGAATGTATTTCATGCTAGAAAATAGGTCCAGATAGAAAAAAACCTAACTTCCCCTTTAATGTCGATATGATAACGCAACACAAAGTTTTTATATTTTATGGTATCAATATTTTGTCACACCCTTAATGTTGAGCAAAGAACGTAATGTTTAAAACTCCACCTGACCGAGTGCTACAGAAAAAATAAACCCTTCAGGCAGTAAATCGCAGTAACAGTGACAGGACATGGCTGGTAAATAAATACATGTAAACAGAAGCAGCTCCTGCTGTGTTTCTAAACCAACTCTCACGATTTACTGGAGAACGGACATAAACAAAGGTAATCTGATCCGTACATGTCTCTAATAACATCTAGCACATAGTTGACAGCAGGTCAAACTGTCCATATTGATCGAACAATGTGAAATTACTTCTGTTCAAATTTCCTCCTTCAGCCCCCAAAACTCTTCTGTTCTCAGCTGTAATAAGAACTGCTGCCATCTTGCCGTAACTGCAGGCCAGAGTTGATGTGCTTTCTGTGGGGTGATGAAGGCAGCGAGGAGTTCACACCCTCAGTCTGTTGACTCGTTTCAACGCCTCCAAAAAGAGGGATGCTAATCCTGCCACGGCTGCTGATGAAGAGGATGCTAGTTAATTTCTACACTGTCTCATTTGCAGACGCCCCGCTGCTTAAGGTTTCTCAGACTCACCGTCTTTCCTGTCAGACACACCAACTAGTAATTATGGGCTAATTACACACATGCATGCAGGCACACACATAGAGCAGAAGCAAATGCATGATGGGAAAAATCTTTCATACATTCTGTATGTTGTATTTTCAGTTCTAGATGTTTCTGTTGGAACTACTGTAATTTCATTAGACCCTGGTTAAATGTGGCAACTTCAATGGCGCCTGCAGACTTTTTATCATTGTTAGTGAATTTTTAATAAAACATAACTTTACATATATATATATATATATATATATATATATATATATATATATATATATATATATATTGTAGTGTTGACGTGACCACCCCTAGGGTGTGGTAGTCTAACAAGATCACACATTATGCCACTTTCTGAGCCTAAATCTCTGCATTCTGGACTCATTTGATGACAGAGATGTCTATTATGTGCATTTCTGGAGCCATTCTTGCCCAGCAGCATCTGGCAGCTAAAAGTATGCAAAAACTTTTCAATCTGGCACACCAGGTAATGTTGCAGCAGAGTTTTACAGGCCGCGTCACAGTTAAGGCTAATTTATAGTCATCTACGTAGGTTACGGAGAGCCCTCTATGTTGACAGAGAGCTTGTCGGAGAGCCTTGCACAGAGAAGGCAAGGGCTGTGATTGGTCTATCTAACGTAAACACTGGCAGCGCCATTTTTAAAACACGAGCTAGTCTACAAAAACGCAGAGATGACTCCAACCGAAGAACATTTGGCCAAAGAAGTGAGGAAATTCCAAAATCGCTCCATCATCTCCATTTCTGCATCAAAAGTCTGTTTCAATGTTACTCAGCACACTAAACTAAACACAGATTAAACACGTATGTTATATCAGTTAGAAAACTAGGTAGTACATTTAATATCATAAATTGTATCGAATTTGGTGTCGACAAGATTTAAGAACTGGTTTAGAGTTTGAAGTCGGTCCCATCCATAGAGGTTGGAATGGAGTCTCCACGTCGCTGCGTTTAGCTGGTACGTCATCTTAAATCGGACATGCGATCTGGACGCACCGGTGCATCCAACAGCCCCAAATAGAAATAGATTTCATATCAACCCAAAAGGCTTATGTATTAAATACATTTACAAAGACTAAAACTAAGAATGTTTTTGCAAAAAATTTTGTTAGTTTTGTAAAGACACAATACAGTTTTGGTTAGTTATTGTTTTTTTTATTTTTGTTTCAGTGAACGAAAATATTTTTTCAATTTTTATTTTTCATTTTTTCACTAGTTTTAGTTAACTATAATAACCTTGGGGATCAGGCCAGTCTTGTGTAGCGACCCCTACTGATCGGGCGGGAAATTGTACTACGTATCCAGCATCATGACGGGGAACTGTGAAGGCTCGAGGGGTCTCCGTGGTTACGTAGTTTGATAATGCATTACACAATCGGAGAAGTATACTGTAGCCTTTAGCATGTGTACAGTGTAGTTAACAGTAAAATGACATGTTATTGAAATGATGATAAATTCAGAAAAGTAATTTGACTTTTTTTGTAACTTGTCCCCCACATGGACTGGCCAAACTACAGCAGATCCTGCTCCTCACCTCTGAATCAAACGTTTATAGTTTCTAACTCTTTGCATGTTTGTGCCTGTTTCCTGACTTACCCCGTCTTAACCGGACGCCTCAATTTGCCTAGATTTCAATGTGCGAATTCTGGATGTTTACTAGCTTGATTCGGGTGTTTTTCTTTTTTTTTGTGTGAATGGAGGGAATAATACGCGTGAATAAAACGTTTCATTCGCGCGCCAAGTTTAACTTTCTGTAGTGGGGGATGGTGGTTTGTCATGTCAGTCACTTCAGTCAGGTGAACATGGCAGAACCTAGTTATTCTGAGTACTTTGAGAGAGCTGCAGCGTTGAACATGCATTGGAAGTCGGAGAACCGAGGTGCCACCGTGTTTGGGTCCAGCAGATTCTCCAGAGGTCTCCGAGCTCGTTGAATTTGATCACCTGATCCAGGAGTTACGTCGGGATGATGGCTGCTTCCAGAGGGATTTCCCCACCCCAGTTTGATGATCTGTTGGGGACGATCGGAGCTGGATATCCCTCCAGGATACAAACTACAGGCGCAGTATTCCAGCTGCTGAGCGTCTGTCCATCTGCCTGTGGTGAATAAGCTAGCTGCAGCTAGTTAGCGCTTCCAGCTAAACTTCCAACAACTTCCAACTCTCAGCAAAAGAACATGGCTGCCGTCACTAAGCTACCTATTGTAGCTCAGTTTAACAAGTCTCTGTTGTCTCGTCGCCTCCACCTCTCATAATTTAACCAGCTTATTAAATGCAACTCCTACAGGCCTTTTCAGATAGAACATGGTTTTCGCTGCGCTCACCGCAGGGTAGGGGGCAAGCCCGGCGGCAGAGCACAGCGGCAGTAAGCACGTCGGGCACGTGTTGCTAAAGCCCCGTTTCCACCCGCGGGTCTGGGTCAGGTCGGGCCGGGTGGGTTTGGGTACGGATGTGTTGATTTCACGCTGTGTCCCCACAGCAACCTGTACCCTTATTCTGGAGGTGGAGAATTAGCTGGACAGCGCTGCTACGTGATTGTGTGACATCATCGCCGTGTAACGCCGTTTAACCAAAACACCGGCGCCACACGTGACAGAAACAGAAAGGAGTCACCCCGGCTTTGTTTTTACGCTGGGTCACGCGGGAAGTGGCGGATTTTTCAATGAATCAGCTGATTACTGTGTATTAGCTCCACCTCTTTGGTCCAGATCGGTTAGATCAGTACCCCTACCGAAGGGTGCCAAAAAAGTAGTCCGGGTCGGGTCGGATATAAGGGTACCCGTCCCAGTTTTTATCTGTGGAGACGCAAAAAAACGTGGACCGATCCGGCCCGACCCGACCCAGACCCGCTGGTGGAAGCGGGGCTTAAGTGACAGACCAGGAAGTGTTTTCACCTTCTCTCACACACTTCATTGTGAGAGATGTACCTCTCGTCGTCGCAGAAAAGAGCTTTTCTCCCGAGGAGGAGGAGGAGATCAGCAGCAGATACAGTAAAAGGGTGTGGGTGCACCTGATCCTGATAACAAGGCAGGACTCGGGGGAGTTCAGGCTCGTCCGGGAGCTGCGTTCTTTCACACAGACCTCTTCCAGGTTTACTTCAGGCTGACCAAGGACCACTTTTTTTTTACCTGAACTGCCTCTCCTTTTGGACGTGGTTGAATCTCATCACAGCGTGCTGCGCCTGAATTGAAAGATTTTCAATTCGGGTGCAGCGGCATCAGGGGTACCATCGCGGAATGCGCCCACCTCGCGTGCTGCTGAGATCCGCGGCATGGCGGAACATGCTGCCGCCGCGGTGCCACTTACTGGGTTTGCCGCCTGCGCTCCCTGTCTGAAAAGGCCTTAACTGACCGCTGTTTTCATCCTTAGGATCACAAAACAGAGCGCATGTTTGTTTACATCAGTTGAGGCTGTACTCCTGGTACTGGAGCATCATTTGGTGACCAAACTGAATACTACACTAGTCTGAGCACAGACTCATATTAGCTGTGTCTCATCTTGCAGTCTGCTCACTGCAAAGTGTGCACACTACGTAGGCTACGTAGTGTGCGCACTCCGAAGCAGCCTCCTGAAACGGTAGGCTGCTGAAATGGGACGTCCTAGCAGATGAGAATTACCCATAGTGCTCCAGTCTCGTTGCTTAGCAACTGCAGACTCCACAGCTGTCTAGTGACGGCTTTCTTTCCGCTTATTCCTTCATCTACGTTGTAGAAAAAAAAAAAAAAAACCTAATATGGAACTGTGCATTTTATTCTTTTTCATTTCTGATGTTATCTGAATGTGGATACCCCGTTAACCCCCTGTTTACCCATGAATAATATCAAACAAAATCGCAAAACCTCTCTTTCTTTCTTTCTTTCTTTCCTTTTTTCTTTCATTCTTTCTTTCTATGCTTGCCCGCATATTTTAAAATTTTCCATAGAGATTATCTGTCGTTTCTTACCAGTAAACACTTCATTTAACACTTAAAAATCCATGAATATATCCAAATATTACACTCGTAGCTTTGCAGCTTCCCTCCCATCTTCTGCGGGATGAAACAAAATACCTACCTTTGCCTGTTTTATTGATTTTTACAATATTTCTCATCACTTAAAAAATATCAGGTACAATTGCAAAAAAGATCTGTAAAAAAGTCTCCTACCCTTCTGTTTAATTTTTTCCCTTCCTTTAAGCCCAGTCATGATGATTAACTTTGTGTTTACATTGCTTTGTAAATATAATTTATCGTATATTGTGCGCTAAAAATAATATTTTCCTTTATTTTATTTAAACCTCTTTGTATGTTTATTGTTCAAACCTTTCAGTGCATTTGTTCTTGATGTAACTATGTACAGTATTGTATCAAACTCCTTGTTCCCCTCATTAGAGTTTGGACATTCTGCATGTGTTAATAAAGTTTGTTAAAAAAATCTTGTGTGCAATGAATCCTGGGATAGGCGAGGCCACAAAGGATACATGCGATGTATCCTTCATTTCAGGCCAAACAGAGTGCGGGTTTGGAGGCTGGATTCGGAGGATCCTTCAGACATTTTTGAAACAGGACGAATCCGACGACGAATCCCAGATAAGACACACCTGCTGAATTATAGTGATGTTTGATAAACAACCTCAGTTTATTTATGTAGCGAGGGCAGAGCTGCATATTCCTCCGAGAACTACAGGTTTTCCGTTCCCGCTGCAGAGTGTCTGCGTTGTGACGTTTCATCCCGTCAAACACTGGCTGCAGAGACAAGCAGCTTTTGGTTAATGAGGTTTTGCCTGACCGGGTTTTCAGTCCTAAATTTAAAGGTAGAGTCCCAAGTCCCCCCACCATTTCTGTTTGCTAACAACAGCATTCAGACTTAGCCCCCCTCCGTCTCAGGCTAATGGCCACCTCATTCTTCAAACTATTCAGCTTCAAGCTTCTCCTTCAAAGCTCAGAAGCAGGTAAAAGCCAAACTAATATTAGCCCTGGTTTTCCAACTTGCATTATCTAAGCTCTCACCTTTTCTTCGGTGCATCGGCCATTTTTTCTTTCTTTCTTTTTTCCTTCGAGAGTTCAAGTGACTGGCGTCTGCTCCAATCATGAGCTTATTCCCACATGGCGTCATGTCCTTAGCTCTGTTATTGGCTGGTGATATAAACAGAAATCTCCACCCAGAAAAATCTTGAACACAACAAAACAAAGCGAAAGAGCGAATTGCAGGCAGGGGGAGAGAGAGTTGCATTCAAATGCACCACTGCACGCAAGTAGAGGCCCAAAGGCGCAGTTTGAGACGGATTTCACTTGCACAAATCTAACGTTTATTTTCACTGGGGGGAACATCGGACTATACCTTTAAGGTATTATTACATCGCTTCTGTGTGCAGCACTTTATGATTTTATCAGTGAAAAGCTCTTTTCTCTTCTTACTAAAGAAGAGAGCAGCGAGCTGCAGAGCGCCAGTATGTTCACATCACGTCTCATTCATTTTCAATGACCGGGCTCATGTTGTTTGCGCGTATAAACACTCGAGTTCAATTTTTTCATCTCAAGCGAATAGGCGGAATACGCTCTATTCGTGCAAGTACGCCTCACTCACGCAAATAAGACACACGTTTGGGGAAGCAAATTCACGTCAAACGCGCCGCTCCAAGCAAACGCCGTCAGTTTACTTAACATGTAATTCATTTGCACGAATAATTTTATTCTAGTCTGGTGTGAACAGAGGGTTTGACTTCACTTCCATGTGTTCCATCACATTGTTCCAGTTCATGAGACATTCTTTGTACTGGCAGACTGGATCCTCGAGGGAATTTTACTCTGTCATTCTTCCATGTCGGATGTTGTTGGATTTGACTGCGTCGACGTTGGCTACTTTTCAGGTGAAGTTTGTCTCTGTTCTGTAAGCTTTATCAAACAGATCCTGTTGCTTTCTGAGGTTGATGAGCTCCCCCCTCAGCTAAGGCAGCTCCTCCAGAAGGCCGTGACGGCCACATGTTATTTTTAGATCTCTGACAGATGATAATGAGCATGTAAATGTTTGGTTTTCTTCCAGCACAGCGAGACAGTGAGCCCGAGTCTTTTTCCCCGTACAGATTTCTCTGGTTAAATCATCCCAATTAGCCAACAAACCCAGACGGTGTCTCCCGGGAACATGCTCCCTGCAGGAGGGCTGGATTAAATGAATCACAGTGCAGCGACGCTCCTGTTCCTTCAAGAAAAAAAGAACACTTTTCTTCTTTTCTAAATCTTTGATTCCAGACTGAATTGATTTCCAGCAGATACGTAGTTAATGATTATGTTTTCCACAGTTTTCTGACACCATACAGGGATGTGAATTTTAATCTTTGATGGAGCATTTCGAACATTTTCACACCCCGCAGTCCCTGTGTATTCTGCTCTTAAATCTAACCTGATGTATAATGATGATCTTCTTGCTGAGCTACCAGTCACACGCTATTAAAGCCTCAGCACAGAGCCTGAAATCCTTTCCTTCACTTCTCAGTAGTTCTTTAATGTCTTATTTTAAGGATTCGTGTTTTCTCAACTTTGAGCTTTTGTTCCATTTCACTGTGGAAAGAGATCAGAGGAGAAAGCCTTTCTGCCTGACCTTTCCTTTTACACCAGCTACTCAGAATTTCTCCTCACATTTGTTTAGGAAAAACATCTTTGTATCTCATTTGAATGACTTTTTTTTTTTTGGTGCAGTTTAATGTTTTGGGTCTCATCTGAGTGAGGCAAGCTGCTGATTCGCCCTGAAGCTGTGAGCTGAGTCATTTCTGTTTGGTTCCCATTAGTATTTACTGACCCAACGAGTTCACCCCGAGGCCAGACCGCTGCTCTGCTCTGCTTAGAGGAACTACAGAGAAACCTACAAGTCAGAGTCTACTG
Source organism: Atherinomorus stipes (assembly GCA_023101725.1). Classification (NCBI taxonomy): domain Eukaryota; kingdom Metazoa; phylum Chordata; class Actinopteri; order Atheriniformes; family Atherinidae; genus Atherinomorus; species Atherinomorus stipes. Next base: position 478,841 of record JALJCO010014259.1, on the reverse strand, counting down.
GCCTCCGGTGCTGTTTTTGATGTGTTAACAAGAGCGCTGTTAGAAAAAGACCGGACAACTCTGGACTGCTGGGACTCTGTAAAATGTTAACAGAACATAGTGATTTGCAAATCTCATGAGCCAATATTATATTTGAAATGAAATCTGCAAGTTTCTCCTTGCCTGAGGAGATCTTTGAAAAATCTCTGTCTGTGAACATAGTTCACCCTAAAGTCCACAAATGCAGGTTAAAGCTCTGTCATGCAGAGAAGAAGCCATATGTGACCAGGATCCATCTTCCCTGGACCAAAGCTCATTTAAAGGAGCTGTATCATGCTTTTCAAACATTCCAAAGTTAACTACAGGCATATATAAGCTAAGTACATTCCCCTTGCCACTGTAGAAACTAATCTGGTGTTAAATATTAGATTATTTTTTTGTGCACCTAATTTCCAACAAAGAAAATACTGTAAAATTAGATAAAATCTTTCTCATGAAAATAAAGTAATTTTCCATTGTAAAAATATATTTTATAACTTTGCTTTTACATGAATTCTTTGTTTTATTTTGGCATTTTGATGTGTAATGAATGTTGAGATGTATGATAACTAGGGATGTTCAACATTGGCTTTTCTTTTTTTTTTTTTACTGATATGATATCCGATATCCCAATGTTGTCCAACTCTTAAATTCCAATATCCCCTATCAACCGATACCGATATATGCAGATAACTGTGAGGTTGTATCTCTCATATTTTGAGAAATACAACTGTACTCTTCTCTGAGAACAAGGTCCCAGAATATCCTTAACTCAGCCAGAGGAGTGCATGTTGGACATCTGGCTGCCAGATATCAGATACTAGCAGGTATTAGCCAACATGTGGCTAATTATAATGTTTCTGACAATGTTTCTGGTAACTTAACCAACAACTTAAAGGAATAGTACACCCACAGAATGATGTAACTTTATTTTCCACTTACCCTCAAGGTGAGCAAGACTCTGGAACACTTTATTAATATCTCAAATGCAGCCAGCGATCAGGATCATACAATGGAGTTCGCCGGGGTCCGAGCCAAAAAGTTCCATAAAAGTCCACTAAAACTTGTCAATATTCCTCCATACTGCTTGTCCAATGTAATGCAAGTGTCCTGAGAGGGTAGCATCCATAATTTATTCGAAACGACATCATTTAGTATATTTTTAGAGCCTAAACAGTAGTACATCTGCCAGAAGTTGCTAAATAACGTCACCGCGACGCACAATCAATGTTGTGCATGTGTAGTATCACGTCATTACATCCGTCTTGTTCATTAGATAGGCTAGGTTGCTAATCTACGAGTGTACTGAAGAGGTGACATACACATTTGAGCCATGGGGCAAAGAAGACCCAGGTGTGCCAGAAGGCATCATGGGAAATAAGCAGCAACTGTTACATTAGGCTGTAATGGATGATTTACGATGACTCAAATGTTTTTACAATGAACGTTGCAGAAAAAATAAAATAAGATAATGACATAAGAATGCCAAAATGCACCTTATCATGCTCAGACCAGGAAAACAGAAAGTATCTTTTCACGCCTGCGCAGTTCATTTTTTATCTGGATGAGCAGTAGTGAATATCTCACGGCAGATCGGAAGAGCCGCTGCTGCACCAGGACAGCATGAACAGTGAGCGAGTGCTGGGAAACAGGGAAAGAGGGGCCGACGGCAGACAACACCCGATAAACAGGCAGAGAGCGATAGAAACTTTACCCTACGTACACACCAAAGGCGATTTGGGCATTAAAGGCGTCAGGTTTACATGCAAAGTCAATGGCCGACGTGCGTCGGGGAGGCGTCAAAAACCCTACGGTGTGTTGCGTGCCTTGGGCGCGCCGCGTCTAGGTGCGTAAAGGCTCTGTTGTGAAAGATGTACCTCTCATCGTCGCAGCAAAGAGCTTTTCTCCTGAGGAGAAGGGGGAGATCAGCAGGAAATAAAAGGGTGGGGGTCCACCTGATCCTGATGAGAAGGCAGGACTTGGAGGAGTTCAGGCTCGTCCGGCAGCTGCATTCTTTCACACAGACTGCTTCCAGGTTTACTTCAGGCTGAACAAGGACCCCTTTTTTCCCTGAACTGGAACCTATTGAACCTATTGAAACCTATTGGATGCGGTAGGATGTCGTCACAGCACGCTGCACCCAATTGAAAATTTCTCAATTCGGGCGCAGTGGCGTCAGCACTGCCGCGGTGGCGCCCACGTCGTGCACCACTGAGCTCCGCGGCATGGCAGAATGCGCTGCCGCCACGGCACCAGATACACAATGAATGGGTTTGCCGCCAGCCGCCTGCGCTTTGCGCGTCCTGTCTGCAAGGGCCTTTACGTGCACTTCGCATGGCAAGTTTTGAGATGTTGAGCATTGGCGGCAGATGTCGAAGTTGGAAAATCTGAACTTTGGCGTCTTGACGTGGGGCATCAACCAATCGGAGCAACTCAATATCATGACAGACACACACTTTTTATGACAGGATGGGAAACACCAAGAAGAACCAGGGGAATCTCCTCTCTGAAGACAGAGTAGGATAAACTGTGATCCGTATCTGGTCCCGGTGTCTGAACGCCGGTTTGATGACCTCCTGTGCCGATGGGATTTACTGAGCTGATAATGCTGCCCCGCAGCGAGACAGCGGGTTGTTAAACTGGGCCAGATCAAGGCCTTTGCAGATAGGACGTGTTTTCGCTGCACTCACCACGGGGTAGGGCACAGAGTCGGCGGCAGAACAGCGGCAGCAAGCATGTCAGGAATGCGTTGCTAAGCGACAGACGAGGAAGTGTTTTCTCCCCAGCACGCTTCGTTGTGAAAGATGTACACAAGGATCAGCAGCAAATAAAAGGGTGGGGGTCTACCTGATCCTGATAACAATGCAGAACTTGGGGGAGTTCAGGCTCGTCTGGGAGCTGCATTCTTTCACACAGACCGCTTCCAGGTTTACTTCAGGCTGACCAAGGACCACTTTTTTTCCCTGAACTGGCCTCTCCTAGTGGACGCACTAGGACGTCGTCACAGCGCGCAGCGCTCGAATTGAAAATTTCTCAATTCGAGCCGGGGAGCGAACTCAATTGAAAATTTTTCAATTCGAGCGCAGCGGCATAAGCGGCATAAGCGGCACTGCGGCGGCATGCGCCCACCTTATGCACCGTTGAGCTCTGCAGCATGGCGGAACGCGCTGCTGTCGCAGTACCACGTACACAATGAATGGGTTTGCCGCCGGCCGCCTGAACTTTGTGCGTCCTATCTGAAAGGCTTTTAGCTACCACCAACAATGGTGGAGGAAGACTATTTCAGCAGGCATTACTGCAGCTCCATGTGTTAGAAGTCTCAACACGTCCAGTAAACAGAAGCTGCAGACTGAAGGCAGCAGCGAGCAGGAGGCTCCTACTGGTAAGTCCGCTTTATCCTCTTTTAATATAATTCAGGATCTGTAGGAAACATAAATAAACAAATGCTGTCCTTACAAGCTTTTAAACATTAACTGGCAATACAACAGAAGGCTAAGACGTTACTGTTGGTGAGTAAAACTGGAAAAGGAGCTTCAAAACTGCTATGAAGCCACTGACTTCAATGTTACATGAGCAGCAAACTGACAGTCTGATCAGATGTGCTGAAATACAGCAATGATTCCTGATAACTCTTTTATGCAGGCACACTTATTTCTGTTGCATAGATCGTCATGAAGAACATTTTGATCTATACAACATGGAGAAAAATGTCAAACTCATGTCACCAGCATTTTAAGGCTGAAACTGAAAGTACTGTAACAACAAATCAAATATATTTTAGTATGTGAAAGTAAAGTGCTGCAACTAATATTTATTATCTCAATATAATTGGTTTTTTTTTCATTAACTCAAATAAAACAAAAATATGCAAACAATGAGCCTGTCTCAAACCGCACACTTGCCTCAGTGCCCTGGAATTTAGTGCGTAATGTGCACTGTGTACTTTGTCTGTAGTGAACACTACTGTCGCTAGATGCTGATGCGAACAGAGCACTGCACTTACAGAAAGTGACAGACAAGCATTCCCTGCTAACATGAACTAACTCTACTGAGCCGGTATAACCGCGGCCTCAAACACATGACCAGATCATAACTGTTATCAGAAGGTGAACAGCTTGGTAGCATGCCACAATATACATTAGTAATTATGTCTTACACACCAAATGCGATTTGGGCGTCAAGGGCATCAGGTTTACATGCAAAATCAATGGCTGATGCGCGTCAAGGAGTTCTTACCTTTTCCTGTTGTCCCCCCCAAAGGAATTGGAATATAATCTTGCTTAGTGCAATTATTGTTCTGTGCGGCAGGAGGAGAATGGTTGCTAGCTGAGCCAAAGAGGCAATAACCTCAGCTTTGATAATGAGCACCTTCCCAAAGAGGGACAAATCTCTATCTTTCCACTGGAGGAGCTTCCCTTGAATTTTTGGTATTTTTACTTCCCAGTTCTTATGTTGCATGTCATCTCCTATATTTACTCCTAATATCTTTATTGCATCAAATCTTTCGGCCATTTCCCCCAGTTCTTTCACCTCTTTCCAATTGCAAAACATAATCCCACTCTTTGTCTTAATCACTTTAGTGCCGGATGCGGCGGTGAATTTGTCGCACACTTGCATTGTCTTCTTAATAGACCTATTAGCTACAAGAAGGAGGGTTTAGTCATCCATACAGTATATAGTAGTGATGGGAAGACCAATTCTTTTGGCTGACTCGGATCTTCTACTCTCGAACAGTAAAAAGAACGAATCTTGAACGAGTCATTTCGTTCATTTTTACAGCAGGTGGTGCTGTAGCCCTGAGTGAGCTCCAAGTCATTGCTCGTATCTCACAACATGACCGAATCACTCAGTTCACTCTGTTGCCCGGCAACGGCGTCACTCGCAGCACACAAACTAAATAACTGGTGCAGTGGAAGCTCACAATATGTGTAGCAGCCGGACTCAAGCCAAGGATGAACCACTCACCTCCTTCCTCCTGAATCAGCTGCACATAGGACCACACAGTGACAGTGTCAGCTCACGAATCACCTCCTCCCTCCCGGGCTCCGGCTCACAGGTAGTCGCGCGGGCGCGAGTCAGTTGCAATACGCCGCCGCCCCCCGCCCACACACACACACACACACACACCCCTCCTATCTCCTTCTCGGCCCTCCGCGCGCTCGAGCTGTCTAAAATACCACAAGCAAATCAAAACGCATGAAAACCCAGAAAAGCAAATACACGCCTCAGTAAAGTCATTTGTGTTCTGTTTCCTCCCTGATATTATTGTTTACAACAGCGCGACAGTGACCAGGCAGCTGTCACATGACAAATGAACAAGGACTCAGGAGTCCGACCCGCCACCGCCAGTGTACTGCTGCCACAGTCTGAGCCGTGAACGGAGACCGACATACTGGTTGAACGAGAACGAGAAGGACGTACTGGCCTGAGTCGTGAACGAAGACCGACATACTGGTTGAACGAGAACGAGAAGAACGTACTGGTCTGAGCCGTGAACGAAGACCGACATACTGGTTGAACGAGAACGAGAAGGACGTACTGGTCTGAGCCGTGAATGAAGACCGACATACTGGTTGAACGAGAACGAGAAGGACGTACTGGTTGTTACACAGCCTGAGTCGTGAACGAAGAGCAATGAACAATAACCGAGAAGGACATACTGGTCTGAGCTGTGAACGGAGAACGAGAAAGACCCGTTCAGCCCCAGCTGCTGCTGTCACATGACAGCTGGGAGAAGGGAAGAGTGAATTTAAAACAAATGTAGATAATTAACAATTAAAACAAAAGTAATAAAAGTTTAATGAGATGTTTACGTGGTACATTTATTATGTCCAAAATGTATTATTATTATTATCATCATTATTATCATTACTATTATTATTGATTATTTTATTTTTTAAATGGCAGAATAAAACACAATCAATGTGTTGATATAAATTAAAACATTTATTAACAAACACACTTTACGTCATCAGATACACAGTCACACTATGCACATCTACAAGCCCACTAATCATTTGTGATTTCATGATTAATGTATATGTCAGATGTGGACAACGGACAAATGAATGAACATAAGATATCAGACATCATTCCTTGTTGGTCTCCTCTCCACAGCCCCGTAACCGTAGCGCAGCTCTCACGTGACAAATGGACGAAAGAAAGATCTGTACTGATCCGTATGAAAGATTATGAACGAACTAAAGTGCTTGCTCCTCCTCACCACACAGCCTGAGCAGCCTGACTGTCACAAAAGAACGATACCTGTGGACCGACACAGTTGGTTGAGTCATGAACTAATCATTTCTGTTTCCTGTCGTCCTGCTGGCTGGCTGAGCTTACAGCTGCTGCCGTGTGGCGAGAGAGCGCAGTGCATGAAAATGAACGAATCGCTCTCTGAGAGGACTCATTACTCTCGAGTCATATAAAAGATTAGTTCATATTGAAGGAATCGTTCGTGAACGACACATCACTAGTATATAGACTTAGTTTAGCTTCTTTACCCATACTACCTGGGATATGAAGGCCCTTTATGTTTTTGGCCTAGCGTAAAGAACATGCCAAGGGCTCCATGGCAAGGATAAAATGGGCAGGGGACAAGAAGCATCCTTCACCAACTCCAGATTTTGGGTGAATTCCAATTCCTGTCTTAACCCTCAATCTTAACCCTCAATCTCAAAAATGCGCACTCCCGCGAAATGCAAGTGCTGTCCTGATTCTCAAGGCCCTTTCAGATAGAACGCGGCAAGCGCAAGAGGACGGCGGCAAACCCATTCATTGTGTATGTGGTACCGCCGCGGCAGCACGTTCCGCCATGCCGCGGAGCACCGCGGCGCGCAAGGTGGGCACATGCCGCCGCGGTGGCGCTCACGCCGCTGCGCTCGAATTGAACATTTTTCAATTCGGGCGCAGCGCGCTGTGACGACATCCTAGCGCGTCCAATAGGAGAGGCCAGTTCAGGGAAAAAAGTGGTCCTTGTTCAGCCTGAAGTAAACCTGGAAGAGGTCTGTGTGAAAGAATGCAGCTCGCGGACGAGCCTGAACTCCCCACGTTCTGCCTTGTTATCAGGATCAGGTGGACCCCCACCCTTTATCTGCTGCTGATCTCCTCCTCCTCCCTGAGCAGCTCTTGCTGCATGTGAGGGTACATCTCACCGAGCGTGCCGGGGAGGAAACACTTCCTGGTCTGTCGCTAGCAACGCGTGCCTACGTGCCGCTGCCGCTCTGCTCTTCGCCGACTCTGCGCCCTCCCCGCGGTGAACGCCGCGCCGCCATCAGGCCTTCAGAAAGGTAAGTTAAGGGGCAAGTTTGAGGGCTGAATCTCCCTCAACATTGAGATTCTCAGACACCACCCTTGGGAGTAAGGGCCACCCAGAATGCAAGCGGCAAAGAAGGCGAGCTACAAATCTTAAGCATTTTCTTTGTTAATGGAGATATAAATATTACGAAAACCATTGTTTTATCTTAGTTTAGGCCCATGTTATGGATTAGTTACCTCATTGTTGCATAATATTTATTTTTATTTTACGATCTTTTGTCAATAGCGGCCGGTGCGTTCAAGCCATGTTGCTATCGTTTAAGTTAGTTAACGTTACAAAATGGTCATTTTTCTCGGCGCTAATGTTGTTGTTTTATAACGTGCTTGTGTCAATAACAGTATAAGACAACCGGGCTGATGTCATCTCCCGTAGTCGCAGAGTTATGGAACGATATTTCTGTTTCATTCCTTCTGTAAACAAAGCACCTCGCGCTCTTTGCAGGTCGAGTCCTACTGACAATTGTCAGTCAGGTGATGTGCAGGCCAGCTGACTGACAGTCATCCAGGAATTCACAGAACCACAGTTACCTACGTAACTTTCGTTATAGCTGGTGTTTACCTTTCAATAAGCCGTGGTATGCGGTGACAGCTGAATATGTCCATGGTTAGGCAGGGTTAACAGTGCAAATAAATGTAAATAAATTCTTCTTCTTCTGCGTCTTCTTCTTCACATTTTGTCGAGAGCCGCTTTAATATATTTATGACAAATGCTGTCAAAGGCTTTCTCTAGGTCCAAACCCAATGTACCAGTACGCATGGAAAGTGGCAGTACTCCTCTAAGAAAGGATTCTTTATAAATTTGAAGTAATGGTTCTTTTAACATGTACCAGAAGGTAGCATAATATTCTTTGGGGAGACCATTTAACCCTGGTGATTTGTTATTCTGCATGCCTAACATTGCCTTCGATATATCAGTTATTTCCAAATCCTGATACAGTTCCAGTCTATCCGTCTCTTCTGATTAATATTCCCTTACTCTCTTCATTTAGAGCAGACATTATTAAGGTTTTTAGTTTTTGAATATCTTCATCTACCTGAAAGCCTGAATACAAAAGATTGTAACACCGTTGAAGTTTTGCTTGTTTTCTCTTCCACCAATCCCTCTTTTTAATTGCCAAATTTCTTCCTTCTTTTGTGAAAAATTTCTTTGCTCTCTCTTTCGGGTTTTCCCACCATTCACCCCTGGTGTCAAAGAAGGGTTGAAGTGTTATCCACTGTTGTAATTTGTCTTTGTATTTTGAAACAATGTACAGATTAGATAATAAGCTTATGTTTAGTTTCCAAGGGCCTGAGCAGGGTTTAGGTAGATTTGTTACTGTAAGTGAAAAACTTAGCTTATTATGGTCGGAATAAGGAACTGGGGAAGTTGTACAAGTTACTGGTGTAATTCCCTTTGACACTAATATGAAATCTATCTGAGAAAAGATATGCCCATTTGACCATGTAAAACCTTTGCTTTCTGGGTTCAAAAATTTATAGGTGTCAATCAAATTACAATTATCATAGATGTTTTTAAGCAAAAGTGAACTTGCATCTAAAGGGCTTGTGGGGGCTGATATGGTACCTCTGCCTTTACTGTCCAAGATGCAATTAAAATCTCCTCCAATAATGACCTCTTTCCCACAACACAACAAAGACTGAAGTAGATTCAATATTGATGTATGTTCTTGCAAATTAGCTGGGCAGTAAACATCAATGATTCTAACAGCCACCCCATTTTGTTCAATACCAAGCAAAAGTATCCTGCCATCGATCACTATTTTTTTGCAATTTTATAGGATTTGTATTAAATAAGATGGCTATACCAGATGCTCTATTATCATTACTCCCTGACCAGACTGATGGACCAAAGGGACATCTTTCCTGAAAAGTTAAGGTAATTATCTTGGAAGCGGAGGTGGCATTCCTGCAAAAGAAATATGTCTCCTCCACACATATCAAATCAAATCAAACCAAAGACTGTCCTACATTTTACTGGGTCATTCAAACCTCTGGCGTGAATAGAAGGTACCTTTAGGGATGACTGAATCATAAATCAACAGCATGACAAGAAAGGCGGTGACAACGGGCATAGAATGTAATTTGCTCTTACATTACATTCACCTTCTTTCTTTTCTTCTTGCGTGTTTTTGTAAACCCTGTACCATCACTTGTTTCCCTACTCTCTGCTTCTTCTCTCATCATAGTCACCTCTGAGAAGGTGGCTAATGACCAAGAGTCCAGAAAGGGGGCAGATCCAGTTGGGGGAAGCCAATCCACAGATTCACCCCGACCATTGCTAGGCGAACCCTCTGATGTGGATCTGGAGCGTCTCTGTGGGGCAGGGGTTGCAGAAATTACAATGCCAAAGGAGAGGGGGAAACTGCTCAAGTCTGTCAAAGAGTGAGAGAGAGGTGAAACGTCCAGTTTTGTTGGAATATCCACCAACAGTGTGTCAAGCAACTTCCGGCAATCTTCAGTTGTCTTTGATTTTGATGAAGGGAAGTCTGTCATAGAGGGAGATGGTGTATGTCATTGATTTTCCAAAGCAAGCTTGTCATGTGGCTGTGGTGGCTCTTCCACATCAGGCTGAGGCAAGGTGGGCTGTAGATCCACATTTTCGACATGTCTTTGGACAAGAAACGTCTCGCTCCTGTTCAAATGCCATCCTCGTCCCGCATCTCCATTCCTCCTAATGCAGTGCAGTTGTTTGCAAGCCAAGTATGTATGTCATCTGACCTTAGCTGCTCCGAATACATTATTATTGTAATGGCATAAGGTTCCTTCTCCAATAGTGATGTTAAGGAGATATCGTGGAAGTAGGTTCTTGTTTCTTTGAGCCCTTGAAAAGTTGTTCTGCAGTTCTCAAAGAAGGTGCTAGTTGCACAAACCACCTCAAAGACATTTTCCCAGGGAGTGCAAAGAGATGATACAGTTGCTCAGGTGAGAATCCACACTCCTTTTAATGAAAGCCATGGTGAATTGAGGTTGATGCATCTCCATATTGCCGTTGAACTCAAAGCGCACTGCGTTCTTTATGGAACCAGAGGCCCTTGACACAATCAGGTTGCGAGGTGCCATGATGGAGAAAGCCCTGAGTGAACCAATTTCAATTTTTCAAGTTTTTTATTTGTTCCAGACAGCACAATTACAATTCAATACATGAAAAGACCAAAGACACAGAAAACCAAACTGAAAATCTTTTCCTACAGTGACAATGAATTTCAGTTCTATTTAAGCACTTTACCAACCAGTTTTGGGCTAATAACTAAATGACCCACTTCTCATCCTCTATTTTTCTTAATCCGTCAAAAAGATAACTTCCCATTTTCATTTTTCTCATTTTCCCTTTTCTTGGTAACTCTTGTAAAAAAAAAGTACAGAAGACCTTATCTAAGTTAAACAAAAACCACATGAATTGATAAAAATAGTCAAAGCATGCAAGAAAGAAAGGTAAAAAAACAAGTTGCTGGAAACATTCAGAGAAAATATATATATTTTTACATATATACATGGATATGCATACCGTTAAGCATACCTGTACATAGGCATGCATATACACATACGTACCCACACATATTTTAAAACCACTGTAAACAGGAAAACAAGTCTGAAGCTTTTGCATGGGTCACTAGTTTTTAAATTTGTCTGGTAACTTCCACCTAATGGTCCTTTCATCATTGGATTTACAAGTTTTGTCTCTTGCCATATATTGTTTCACCATATTTTCAATAGATGTCACCACTGTTTCTTCAGTGATGCTAAATTTTTTAAACACTAAGATATTTCTTGCTTTCCATATCCCCTCCTTCACACAGTTCACAACTAACCACCAGCGATAAATTCTACTTGTACATTTCTTTTTAATTGGCCGTACACAATACTTTCATAAGACAAAGGACAATGATAAATATTCTGAAGCCAAGGTGTCATCAAAGACCACACTTTCTTTGCAAATGGGCATAAGTAAAAGAGATGAGCGATTGTTTCCTCATCTCCACAAAAAGCTCTGGGACATTGAGCACTTCTCGTAAAATTCTTTTTTCCAAAAGGGCTCGAGTAGGCAAACACTGGTGAACAATTGACCAGGCCAGGTCTTTGTGCACATTTGTCAAAAGAGTACAGTTTACATTAAACCATACCCTTTCACGCAAATTTTCAGTTAGTTTTCCTACTGGTGTCAACCTCTGAATGTTAGACATTTTCTCCTCCACCTTTTTCCTTGTAATATTCACTGCAGGAATTTCAACAAGTTCATTTAATATTTTCTGGACCATTTTGTAAATTCCTGGGCAATTATCAGAGTAAGGAGTATTCAAATCCACTCTTTTACCCCATTTCATGAGAATTTTTCATCCTGTCCAGAATCTTACAAAAAACGCCCATGTTGACTCTATTTTATTACTTAAATAGGCTTTTAGAATTGGTGTCAAAAACATAGCTTGGAGTTTGGCTCCAATCTCTGGGGCCGCCCTTCCGCCCTTTTCTAACGGTCGATACATAATCTCTCTCCTTAGCTTTTCGTGTTTACCACCCCATATGAACTGAAAAATAATCTTCTGCAGAGTAATTATTGTTCGATGAGGTGGAGGCAAGGTAGCTGCCAGATGGGCTAGTGATGAAACTACTTCTGATTTTATTACCAGAATTTTTCCAAACAGAGATAATTCTCTGTCATTCCATTGGAAAAGTTTTCCTTGGACTTTGGGTATTTTCACACCCCAGTTTATTTGTTCCATATTCTCCCCAATGTGAACTCCCAAAATCTTTATGGTGTCAATTCTTTCTGACATGCCCCATGGTTCCTTTGTTTCCCCCCAGTTAAGATATAGGATTTCACTCTTTTGTTTATTAACTTTAGTACCCGATGCAGATGTAAATTTTTCACATAGTCAATGTCTCTCGTATGGAGCCATTGTCCGTCAGAAAAAGAGTGAAATCATCCATATACAAGCTTAATTTTACTTCCCCACCCATGCCACCTGGAGGTTTTAGCCCTTTTATTGCATCATTCTTCCTTAATGCACACGCTAAGGGTTCAATGGCTATGACAAACAAACTTGGGGAAAGGGGGCATCCTTGTCGTACCCCCGATCTTATCTCAAAGGGGGCAGTAAAAATACCATTGACCATTACCTTACTAATACAATCGTCATACAAGATGTTTATCCATTTTTTAAAATTTGCTCCAAAACCTAAAGTGTCAAGTACTGCTTTTATATATTTATGGCAAACACTGTCAAACGCTTTTTCCAAATCTAATCCTAAAACAGACAATGGCAGATGCCTTTCTTTACAGTACTAAAAGGAGTCCCTAGCCAAGGCTAGATTATCTGTTATAGTACGTCCTGGTAATGGCACATGTTTGTTCTAAGCCAATCATTTTGTGAATCACTGATTGCAGGCGAAAAAACAATGATTTTGATAATATTTTCATGTCAACTCCCAGTAGCGTTAACGGTCTCCAATTTTTCAGGTCATTTTTATTACCCTTTTTTAAACATTAAAGTAATTAAACCTGTGCGCATAGATAATGACAAATGGCTCGTAAATGATTCATTGTAAACTTGCAGTAAGGGTTTCTTAAGTTGATCCCAAAATGTAAAATAATATTCTTTTGGGAGTCCATCTATTCCTGGCGTTTTGTTGTTTTCCATACTCAACATAGCTTTGGTGAGATCGGCTATGGTCAAATTGCTTTCCAGAAACTCTTTATCAACTTCTTCTAATTTGGATGTTACTTTGCTGAGAAAAAAGTTAATTTCTTCGTCATCCAAATCTTTTTCAGTGTATAATTTTGAATAAAATGAATGCACTTCTTTAATAATTTTCTGGGGGTCAGAAACCTCCTTCCCCTCTGTATTCATCACACTATGAATGGTGTCTTTAGACTGAAACACTTTTCTAAAAAAGTAACTAGTGCATTTTTCGTTCTCTTCAAAGTGCTTCTCCTTACTTCTTATTAATACTCCATTACTTTTTTCATTGAGGGCAGACATAATTTCCATCTTCAGTGTTGCTATATCCTCTGCTACTGGAAAGCCTTGTTGCAAGAGGTTATAATATCTTTGTAATCTAGCTTGCTTTCGGTTTAGCCATCCATTCTTTTTCCTAGCCAATGTCTTTCCTTCTCTCAAAAAAAATGTTTTGGTTCTATCCTTTATATTTTACCACCAGTCCCCACAAGAATCAAAGAGTGGTTGCAGTGTAATCCATTGCTGCAATTTATTTTTATATCTTGAGGTAATATAGGTATTTGTTAATAAACTTGTGTTCAATTTCCATGGCCCTGACTTGAAGACTGAAGACCCCGAAAGTTTTACAGTACACATTAGTTTATTGTGGTCTGAAAAGGATACTGGGGTATTCTCACAAGTTAATACTGTAACTCCATTTGTAACAAAAATATAATCAATGCGGGAGGAGGTTCTCCCATTTGACCAGGTATAACCAGGGGTATCAGGGTTCAATGTTTTAAACGTGTCTTTTAATTTGCAACTTTCTACTATGGTTTTAAATGTTTGAGTGCTTGCATCTAACCGGATTGCTGAGTCCACAGAAGAAGTTCTATCCTTTGCTTCCAACACACTATTAAAATCACCCCCAATAATCACATGCCTTCCACAACACACTTGAGACTGGAGAGTTTGCAATGTTGAGACACGTTCATGCGTGTCCGTTGGACAATAAACATTGACAACTCTAAATTTAACTCCATTCCATTCAGTATCAACGGTCAGAATTCTCCCATCAATCACATTCTGATATTTTTGTACTGTCCAACTGTTGTTGTTGAACAGGATAGCAACTCCTGATGCCCTGTTTTTGTTGTCTCCTGACCAGACAGAGGGGCCATAAGGCCATCTTTCCTGAAATTTCCTATACGAGTCCTTAAACGGGAGGTGACATTCTTGCAAGAGAAAAATGTCCCCCCCACTGTTATATAAGTATGTGAAAATCGATTGACATTTTATAGGGTCATTTAGACCTCTGGTGTTTATGGTAACTATTCTCAGGGAAGATAGACACATAGGAAGAAGGTGAAGCAGGGAACGGGGAAACACGGCTAAGGCGGGCCCCTTGGCTTAGGGGCATTTACCTTTTTCTTTTTTTTTCTTCTGAGCCTTCCAGTAGTTGACATTGCCTTCCATTCCATCGTCGTCCACCTCGTCTTCCCTCATCATAGTAACCTCAGAGAAGGCTGCCAAACTTTGTGAGTCCAAGAAGGGGATGGAGTCTGTGAAGGGCAGCCAATTCCCTTCTCCCTCTGAATTATCGCAAGAAGCTGAAAACTTCCCGCTGCCTTCTCCGAGATGATTTGGGACTTGTCTGATTGGAGTTAGATGAGGTGGTAAGTGGTGCTGTTGTTTCCTCTTTGTTAGTGTCTGGGAGGGGGTGACCACCTGATTCGTTTGGGTGGGGGGGGGGGGTGGGGGGGGGGGGGTCCCCACCTCCTTGCTCTTTTGAAGAAAGGCTGGACATTATTTGGTCCAAAAGATCCCTGCATTCCTCGGTGCGTGAAAACCTTGGTGGGTCTCTGTGTCCTTGGTCTTGACAAACAAGATTCACATCTTGTATAGCCTCCTCTGGGTTTTGTGATTGCTGTTCAAGTAGAGTAGGTTCCTCCGTGGTCATAGGCTGCTCACTCCAGTCCACCTGGGGGGGATTTTCTGTGTTTAGCTCAGCTGTTGGGGCTGCCTGTGGTGCTACAAGTGCATCCCAATGACTCACAGTGCCCCCCATTTCAGCTGAGGATTCATTAACAGCCTCCAGCTGTGGCTGATTAGCTCCACCACTGATGGCTTCCAGGTGGGTGGGACAGTCCTCTTTCCTTTGGGATTCTGAACTTTGTGTTTTGACTTTACTGGCATAAGACTTTGGGCAGCCTCGAAAAGTATGAGTATCTGAACCACAGAGGTTGCATTTCTTTGGGTGCATGCATTCTCTGGTGAGGTGATCATCACTTTGACAGTTCCTACAGCAAGAAATGTCACAGTTCACTGCCAAATGAGTCTGTGAACCACATTTTCTGCATGCTTTTGGTTGTCCAGGATAAAAGACATATCCTCTGATAGCCCCTAGTTGAATGGTTTGGGGAAGGTGAATGAGCTGACCAGTGTGCTCGTCTTTCTTTAGTTGGACATAAAAACGTCTTGCTCCAGTTCTAACACCATCTTCATCCCGAAGTTCAATTCCTCTTAGAACTTTGCATTTTAAAGACAGCCAAGTTTGTATGTCTTCTGTTCTCACCTGTTCTGAGTACATGATGACGGTGACAGGTCTAGGGTCTCTCTCTGATAGGGAAATTAAAGTGATGTTTTGTAGGTGTGGTCTTGCCTCCTTCTGTCTGTTGAACGTCTGGATACATCTTTCACTCAGAGCTTGAGTGGCAAATACAACCTCAAAGATCTTTCTCCCAGGGAATATCGAAAACCCTTTCTTTTTATTTTTTCCTAATAAGTCCTTTTCAAATTCTTTTTAAATCGATTCCTTCCTCCTAACATTTTTTATTAATTCATTAATTTGGTTTCCCAATTATTTGCGCCGTGGGTGAACCACCTTGGTGATCATGGTATCTCCCCTGCCAGGTAAGTATGACTTGCACTGGCGGGAGCCAGAGAGGTCTTCTCCAAGTGTTGCGCTTTGACTTGCGGTGCTGCAAGCAGCTGTGGGGAAACTCAAGCCCTTGCCAGTATGTGAGCACACTTAGTGTGGTCCATCACTCCTGTCCTGATAAGCCTCAGCTTCTATTTTGCTGTTGTTTCGTTTTTCCCATAATATTTTCCGCTTCCATTTTGTAAAGCCCCAAAACATGTCAAAGGGAAGCCAGGGTTTCTTCCACCGTCATGGCAGGGCGACACACCCACATGCATTGGGCAAATTCAAGGCAGTTCTTCATGCAAACCCTAGAAGCAGACTTACCACCACACACTATCTGCAGCAGGCAAAAGCTGTAAACACTTGGTCCCAGTTGTGGCCAGGTACCTTGCCATAAGGTAGGATGGTCACAGACCAATACATGCTGTACCCTGAGTATTTTTTTTACTTCTTTGCCAGGTTTTGCTTTATACCATGTAACTCAGGGGAAAGCGCGAACGCAGTCCCCCACTACCAGAAATTATGCAGTCGAGATTCCCACATTTGGGGAATTCGCATGGGTCAGCACAGCCCGTGTGCAATGGCCGAGCCTCGCCGTGGGTGAACCACCTTGGTGATCATGGTATCTCCCCTGCCAGGTAAGTATGACTTGCACTGGGGGGAGCCAGAGAGGTCTTCTCCAAGTGTTGCGCTTTGACTTGCGGTGCTGCAAGCAGCTGTGGGGAAACTCAAGCCCTTGCCAGTATGTGAGCACACTTAGTGTGGTCCATCACTCCTGTCCTGATAAGCCTCAGCTTCTATTTTGCTGTTGTTTCGTTTTTCCCATAATATTTTCCGCTTCCATTTTGTAAAGCCCCAAAACATGTCAAAGGGAAGCCAGGGTTTCTTCCACCGTCATGGCACGGCCACACCCACATGCATTGGGCAAATTCAAGGCAGTTCTTCATGCAAACCCTAGAAGCAGACTTACCACCACACACTATCTGCAGCAGGCAAAAGCTGTAAACACTTGGTCCCAGTTGTGGCCAGGTACCTTGCCATAAGGTAGGATGGTCACAGACCAATACATGCTGTACCCTGAGTATTTTTTTACTTCTTTGCCAGGTTCTGCTTTTTACCATGTAATTCAGGGGAGAGCGCGAACGCAGTCCCCCACTACCAGAAATTATGCAGTCGAGATTCCCACATTTGGGGAATTCGCATGGGTCAGCACGGCCCGTGTGCAATGGCCGAGCCTCGCCGTGGGTGAACCACCTTGGTGATCATGGTATCTCCCCTGCCAGGTAAGTATGACTTGCTCTGGGGGGAGCCAGAGAGGTCTACTCCAAGTGTTGCGCTTTGACTTGCGGTGCTGCAAGCAGCTCTGGGGAAACTCAAGCCCTTGCCAGTATGTGAGCACACTTAGTGTGGTCCATCACTCCTGTCCTGATAAGCCTCAGCTTCTATTTTGTTGTTGTTTCGTTTTTCCCATAATATTTTCCGCTTCCATTTTGTAAAGCCCCAAAACATGTCAAAGGGAAGCCAGGGTTTCTTCCACCGTCATGGCAGGGCGACACACCCACATGCATTGGGCAAATTCAAGGCAGTTCTTCATGCAAACCCTAGAAGCAGACTTACCACCACACACTATCTGCAGCAGGCAAAAGCTGTAAACACTTGGTCCCAGTTGTGGCCAGGTACCTTGCCATAAGGTAGGATGGTCACAGACCAATACATGCTGTACCCTGAGTATTTTTTTTACTTCTTTGCCAGGTTTTGCTTTATACCATGTAACTCAGGGGAAAGCGCGAACGCAGTCCCCCACTACCAGAAATTATGCAGTCGAGATTCCCACATTTGGGGAATTCGCATGGGTCAGCACAGCCCGTGTGCAATGGCCGAGCCTCGCCGTGGGTGAACCACCTTGGTGATCATGGTATCTCCCCTGCCAGGTAAGTATGACTTGCACTGGGGGGAGCCAGAGAGGTCTTCTCCAAGTGTTGCGCTTTGACTTGCGGTGCTGCAAGCAGCTGTGGGGAAACTCAAGCCCTTGCCAGTATGTGAGCACACTTAGTGTGGTCCATCACTCCTGTCCTGATAAGCCTCAGCTTCTATTTTGCTGTTGTTTCGTTTTTCCCATAATATTTTCCGCTTCCATTTTGTAAAGCCCCAAAACATGTCAAAGGGAAGCCAGGGTTTCTTCCACCGTCATGGCACGGCGACACACCCACATGCATTGGGCAAATTCAAGGCAGTTCTTCATGCAAACCCTAGAAGCAGACTTACCACCACACACTATCTGCAGCAGGCAAAAGCTGTAAACACTTGGTCCCAGTTGTGGCCAGGTACCTTGCCATAAGGTAGGATGGTCACAGACCAATACATGCTGTACCCTGAGTATTTTTTTTTACTTCTTTGCCAGGTTTTGCTTTATACCATGTAACTCAGGGGAAAGCGCGAACGCAGTCCCCCACTACCAGAAATTATGCAGTCGAGATTCCCACATTTGGGGAATTCGCATGGGTCAGCACAGCCCGTGTGCAATGGCCGAGCCTCGCCGTGGGTGAACCACCTTGGTGATCATGGTATCTCCCCTGCCAGGTAAGTATGACTTGCACTGGGGGGAGCCAGAGAGGTCTTCTCCAAGTGTTGCGCTTTGACTTGCGGTGCTGCAAGCAGCTGTGGGGAAACTCAAGCCCTTGCCAGTATGTGAGCACACTTAGTGTGGTCCATCACTCCTGTCCTGATAAGCCTCAGCTTCTATTTTGCTGTTGTTTCGTTTTTCCCATAATATTTTCCGCTTCCATTTTGTAAAGCCCCAAAACATGTCAAAGGGAAGCCAGGGTTTCTTCCACCGTCATGGCAGGGCGACACACCCACATGCATTGGGCAAATTCAAGGCAGTTCTTCATGCAAACCCTAGAAGCAGACTTACCACCACACACTATCTGCAGCAGGCAAAAGCTGTAAACACTTGGTCCCAGTTGTGGCCAGGTACCTTGCCATAAGGTAGGATGGTCACAGACCAATACATGCTGTACCCTGAGTATTTTTTTTACTTCTTTGCCAGGTTTTGCTTTATACCATGTAACTCAGGGGAAAGCGCGAACGCAGTCCCCCACTACCAGAAATTATGCAGTCGAGATTCCCACATTTGGGGAATTCGCATGGGTCAGCACAGCCCGTGTGCAATGGCCGAGCCTCGCCGTGGGTGAACCACCTTGGTGATCATGGTATCTCCCCTGCCAGGTAAGTATGACTTGCACTGGGGGGAGCCAGAGAGGTCTTCTCCAAGTGTTGCGCTTTGACTTGCGGTGCTGCAAGCAGCTGTGGGGAAACTCAAGCCCTTGCCAGTATGTGAGCACACTTAGTGTGGTCCATCACTCCTGTCCTGATAAGCCTCAGCTTCTATTTTGCTGTTGTTTCGTTTTTCCCATAATATTTTCCGCTTCCATTTTGTAAAGCCCCAAAACATGTCAAAGGGAAGCCAGGGTTTCTTCCACCGTCATGGCAGGGCGACACACCCACATGCATTGGGCAAATTCAAGGCAGTTCTTCATGCAAACCCTAGAAGCAGACTTACCACCACACACTATCTGCAGCAGGCAAAAGCTGTAAACACTTGGTCCCAGTTGTGGCCAGGTACCTTGCCATAAGGTAGGATGGTCACAGACCAATACATGCTGTACCCTGAGTATTTTTTTTACTTCTTTGCCAGGTTTTGCTTTATACCATGTAACTCAGGGGAAAGCGCGAACGCAGTCCCCCACTACCAGAAATTATGCAGTCGAGATTCCCACATTTGGGGAATTCGCATGGGTCAGCACAGCCCGTGTGCAATGGCCGAGCCTCGCCGTGGGTGAACCACACACCTTGGTGATCATGGTATCTCCCCTGCCAGGTAAGTATGACTTGCACTGGGGGGAGCCAGAGAGGTCTTCTCCAAGTGTTGCGCTTTGACTTGCGGTGCTGCAAGCAGCTGTGGGGAAACTCAAGCCCTTGCCAGTATGTGAGCACACTTAGTGTGGTCCATCACTCCTGTCCTGATAAGCCTCAGCTTCTATTTTGCTGTTGTTTCGTTTTTCCCATAATATTTTCCGCTTCCATTTTGTAAAGCCCCAAAACATGTCAAAGGGAAGCCAGGGTTTCTTCCACCGTCATGGCAGGGCGACACACCCACATGCATTGGGCAAATTCAAGGCAGTTCTTCATGCAAACCCTAGAAGCAGACTTACCACCACACACTATCTGCAGCAGGCAAAAGCTGTAAACACTTGGTCCCAGTTGTGGCCAGGTACCTTGCCATAAGGTAGGATGGTCACAGACCAATACATGCTGTACCCTGAGTATTTTTTTTTACTTCTTTGCCAGGTTTTGCTTTATACCATGTAACTCAGGGGAAAGCGCGAACGCAGTCCCCCACTACCAGAAATTATGCAGTCGAGATTCCCACATTTGGGGAATTCGCATGGGTCAGCACAGCCCGTGTGCAATGGCCGAGCCTCGCCGTGGGTGAACCACCTTGGTGATCATGGTATCTCCCCTGCCAGGTAAGTATGACTTGCACTGGGGGGAGCCAGAGAGGTCTTCTCCAAGTGTTGCGCTTTGACTTGCGGTGCTGCAAGCAGCTGTGGGGAAACTCAAGCCCTTGCCAGTATGTGAGCACACTTAGTGTGGTCCATCACTCCTGTCCTGATAAGCCTCAGCTTCTATTTTGCTGTTGTTTCGTTTTTCCCATAATATTTTCCGCTTCCATTTTGTAAAGCCCCAAAACATGTCAAAGGGAAGCCAGGGTTTCTTCCACCGTCATGGCAGGGCGACACACCCACATGCATTGGGCAAATTCAAGGCAGTTCTTCATGCAAACCCTAGAAGCAGACTTACCACCACACACTATCTGCAGCAGGCAAAAGCTGTAAACACTTGGTCCCAGTTGTGGCCAGGTACCTTGCCATAAGGTAGGATGGTCACAGACCAATACATGCTGTACCCTGAGTATTTTTTTTACTTCTTTGCCAGGTTTTGCTTTATACCATGTAACTCAGGGGAAAGCGCGAACGCAGTCCCCCACTACCAGAAATTATGCAGTCGAGATTCCCACATTTGGGGAATTCGCATGGGTCAGCACAGCCCGTGTGCAATGGCCGAGCCTCGCCGTGGGTGAACCACCTTGGTGATCATGGTATCTCCCCTGCCAGGTAAGTATGACTTGCACTGGGGGGAGCCAGAGAGGTCTTCTCCAAGTGTTGCGCTTTGACTTGCGGTGCTGCAAGCAGCTGTGGGGAAACTCAAGCCCTTGCCAGTATGTGAGCACACTTAGTGTGGTCCATCACTCCTGTCCTGATAAGCCTCAGCTTCTATTTTGCTGTTGTTTCGTTTTTCCCATAATATTTTCCGCTTCCATTTTGTAAAGCCCCAAAACATGTCAAAGGGAAGCCAGGGTTTCTTCCACCGTCATGGCAGGGCGACACACCCACATGCATTGGGCAAATTCAAGGCAGTTCTTCATGCAAACCCTAGAAGCAGACTTACCACCACACACTATCTGCAGCAGGCAAAAGCTGTAAACACTTGGTCCCAGTTGTGGCCAGGTACCTTGCCATAAGGTAGGATGGTCACAGACCAATACATGCTGTACCCTGAGTATTTTTTTTACTTCTTTGCCAGGTTTTGCTTTATACCATGTAACTCAGGGGAAAGCGCGAACGCAGTCCCCCACTACCAGAAATTATGCAGTCGAGATTCCCACATTTGGGGAATTCGCATGGGTCAGCACCACACAGCCCGTGTGCAATGGCCGAGCCTCGCCGTGGGTGAACCACCCCCCCCCCCCCCCCCCCCCCCCCCCCCCTCCCCCCCCCCTCCCCCCCCCCCCCCCCCCCCCCCCCCCACCCCCCCCCCCCCCGGGAACCACCTTGGTGATCATGGTATCTCCCCTGCCAGGTAAGTATGACTTGCACTGGGGGGAGCCAGAGAGGTCTTCTCCAAGTGTTGCGCTTTGACTTGCGGTGCTGCAAGCAGCTGTGGGGAAACTCAAGCCCTTGCCAGTATGTGAGCACACTTAGTGTGGTCCATCACTCCTGTCCTGATAAGCCTCAGCTTCTATTTTGCTGTTGTTTCGTTTTTCCCATAATATTTTCCGCTTCCATTTTGTAAAGCCCCAAAACATGTCAAAGGGAAGCCAGGGTTTCTTCCACCGTCATGGCACGGCGACACACCCACATGCATTGGGCAAATTCAAGGCAGTTCTTCATGCAAACCCTAGAAGCAGACTTACCACCACACACTATCTGCAGCAGGCAAAAGCTGTAAACACTTGGTCCCAGTTGTGGCCAGGTACCTTGCCATAAGGTAGGATGGTCACAGACCAATACATGCTGTACCCTGAGTATTTTTTTTACTTCTTTGCCAGGTTTTGCTTTATACCATGTAACTCAGGGGAAAGCGCGAACGCAGTCCCCCACTACCAGAAATTATGCAGTCGAGATTCCCACATTTGGGGAATTCGCATGGGTCAGCACAGCCCGTGTGCAATGGCCGAGCCTCGCCGTGGGTGAACCACCTTGGTGATCATGGTATCTCCCCTGCCAGGTAAGTATGACTTGCACTGGGGGGAGCCAGAGAGGTCTTCTCCAAGTGTTGCGCTTTGACTTGCGGTGCTGCAAGCAGCTGTGGGGAAACTCAAGCCCTTGCCAGTATGTGAGCACACTTAGTGTGGTCCATCACTCCTGTCCTGATAAGCCTCAGCTTCTATTTTGCTGTTGTTTCGTTTTTCCCATAATATTTTCCGCTTCCATTTTGTAAAGCCCCAAAACATGTCAAAGGGAAGCCAGGGTTTCTTCCACCGTCATGGCAGGGCGCACACCCACATGCATTGGGCAAATTCAAGGCAGTTCTTCATGCAAACCCTAGAAGCAGACTTACCACCACACACTATCTGCAGCAGGCAAAAGCTGTAAACACTTGGTCCCAGTTGTGGCCAGGTACCTTGCCATAAGGTAGGATGGTCACAGACCAATACATGCTGTACCCTGAGTATTTTTTTTACTTCTTTGCCAGGTTTTGCTTTATACCATGTAATTCAGGGGAAAGCGCGAACGCAGTCCCCCACTACCAGAAATTATGCAGTCGAGATTCCCACATTTGGGGAATTCGCATGGGTCAGCACAGCCCGTGTGCAATGGCCGAGCCTCGCCGTGGGTGAACCACCTTGGTGATCATGGTATCTCCCCTGCCAGGTAAGTATGACTTGCACTGGGGGGAGCCAGAGAGGTCTTCTCCAAGTGTTGCGCTTTGACTTGCGGTGCTGCAAGCAGCTGTGGGGAAACTCAAGCCCTTGCCAGTATGTGAGCACACTTAAGGCCCTTTCAGATAGGATGCGTTTTTTGCGGCGCGCGCCGCGGGGTAGGGCGCACCTGGCGCAGAGTCGGCGAAAGAGCAAAGCGGCAGCGGGCATGTCATGCACGCGTTGCTAAGCGACAGAGAAGCGTTTCCTCCCCGACACGCTTCGTTGTGAGAGATGTAGCTCTCATCGTCACAGCAAAGAGCTTTTATCCTGAGGAGGAGGAGGAGGAGGAGATCTGCAGCAGATAAAAGATAACCTGATCCTGATGACAAGGCAGATCTTGGGGGAGTTCAGGTTCGTCCGGGAGCTGCATTCTTTCACTCAGACCGCTTCCAGGTTTACTTAAAGCTGACCAAGGACTACTTTTTTCCCCGAACTGTCCTCTCCTATTGGACGCGCTAGGATGTCGTCACAGCGCGCAGCGCCCGAAATAAAACATTTTTAATTCGAGCGCAGCGGCGTCAGCGCTGCCGCCGCGGCATGCGCCCACCTTGCGCTTCGCGGAGCTCCGCGGCATCGCGGTGCGCGCTGCCGTGGCGGTACCACATACACAATGAATGGGTTTGCCGCCGCGGCGCTGCGCTTGCCGCGTTCTATCTGAAAGGGCCTTTAGTGTGGTCCATCACTCCTGTCCTGATAAGCCTCAGCTTCTATTTTGCTGTTATTTCGTTTTTCCCATAATATTTTCCGCTTCCATTTTGTAAAGCCCCAAAACATGTCAAAGGGATGCCAGGGTGTCTTCCACCGTCATGGCACGGCCACACCCACATGCATTGGGCAAATTCAAGGCAGTTCTTCATGCAAACCCTAGAAGCAGACTTACCACCACACAGTATCTGCAGCAGGCAAAAGCTGTAAACACTTGGTCCCAGTTGTGGCCAGGTACCTTGCCATAAGGTCGGATGGTTGCAGACCAATACATACTGCACCCTGAGTATTATTTACTTTTTTGCCAGGTTTTGCTTTATACCATGTAATTCAGGGGAAAGCGCGAACGCAGTCCCCCACAACCAGAAATTATGCAGTCGAGATTCCCACATTTGGGGAATTCGCATGGCCGAGCCTCGCCGTGGGTGAACCAATTCAATTTTTCAAGGTTTTATTTGTTTCAGACAACACAAATACGATTCAATACATGAAAACACACAAGACACAGAAAAAAAACAAAAAACTTGTAAATCTTTTCCTTCAGTGACAATGAATTCCAGTAATGTTTAAGCACTTTATCGCAAACCAATTTGGGTCTAGTAACTAAAAAACCCTCTTTTCATCCTCCATTTTTCTTACGAGGTCAACAAAGTCTTTTTTTTTTTTCCTTTTTTCGTAACTTTTGTAAAGTAAAAAAACAGAAGTCCTTATTTAAATTAAACAACAAAAAAAACATCAATTGATAAAAATAATCGAAACATGCAAGGAGAACAAGGTTGGTGGAAACATTCAGGGATTATATATATTCTTTCATGTATACTTAGATATGCATTCCGTTACATATACCTGTAAATCGGCATATACACATACGTACCCACACGTTTTAAAACTACTGTAAACAAGAAAACAAGTCCGAAGCTTTTGGATGGGTCACTAGTTTTTAAATTTGTCTGGTAACTTCCACTCAATGTTCCTTTCATCATTCGATTTACAAGTTTGGTCTCTTGCCATATATTGTTTCACCATATTTTCAACAGATGTCACCACTGTTTCTTCAGTGACACTAAATTTTTTTAAACACAAAGATATTTCTTGCTTTCCATATCCCCTCCTTTACACAATTCACAACTATCCACCAGCGATAAATTCTAGTTGTACATTTCTCTTTTAATTGGCCATACACAATAGTTTCATAAGACAAAGGACAATGATAAATATTCTGAAGCCAGGGTGTCATCAAGGACCACACTTTCTTTGCAAACGGGCATAAATAAAAAAGATGAGCGATTGTTTCCTCATCTCCACAAAAAGCTCTGGGACATTGAGCACTTCTTGTAAAATTCCTTTTTTCTAAAAAGGCTCGAGTAGGCAAACACTGGTGAACAATTGACCAGGCCAGGTCTTTATGCACATTTGTCAAAAGAGTACAGTTTACATTAAACCATACCCTTTCACAAAAACTTTCAGTTAGTTTTCCTACTGGTGTCAACCTCTGAATGTTAGACATTTTTTCCTCCACCCTTTTCCTTGTAATATTCACTACAGGAATTTCAGCAAGTTCATCTAATCTTTTCTGGACCATTTTGTATATCCCTGGGCAATTATCAGAGTAGGGGGTATTCAAATCCACTCTTTTACCCCACTTCATAAGAATTTTCCGTCCTGTCCAGAATCTTGCAAAAAATGCCCATGTTGTCTCTATTTTATTACTCAAACAGGCTTTTAGAATTGGTGTCAAAAACATAGCTTGGAGTTTGGCTCCAATCTCTGGGGCTGCCCTTCCGCCCCTTTGCTAAGGGTCGATACATGATCTCTCTCCTGAGCTTTTCATGTTGGCCACCCCATATGAACTGAAAAATTATCTTCCGCAGAGTAATTACTGTTCTATGAGGTGGAGGCAAGGTAGCTGCCAGATGGGCTAGTGATGAAACCACTTCTGATTTTATTACCAGAATTTTTCCAAACAGAGATAATTCTCTGTCCTTCCATTGGAAAAGTTTCCCTTGGACTCTGGGTATTTTCGCACCCCAGTTTATATGTTCCATATTTTCCCCAATGTGAACTCCCAAAATCTTTATGGTGTCTATTCTTTCTGTCATGCCCCATGGTTCCTTAGTTTCTCTCCAGTTAATATATAGAATTTCACTCTTTTGTTTATTAACTTTGGTACCTGACGCAGATGTAAATTTTTCACAGATAGTCAATGTCTCTCGTATGGAGCCATTGTCCGTCAAAAAAAAGAGTGAAATCATCCATATACAAGCTTAATTTTACTTCCCCGCCCATGCCACCTGGGGGTTTTAGCCCTTTTATTACACCATTCTTCCGTAACGCACACGCTAAAGGTTCAATGGCTATAACAAACAAACTTGGGGAAAGGGGACATCCTTGCCGTACTCCCGATCGTATCTCAAAGGGGGCTGTAAAAGAACCATTGACCATTACCCTACTCCTACAATCGTCATACAAGATGTTTATCCATTTTTTAAATTTTGTTCCAAAACCCAAAGTATCAAGTACTGCTTTTATATATTCATGGCTAACACTGTCAAAGGCTTTTTCCAAATCTAATCCTAAAACAGACAATGGCAAATGCCTTTCTTTACAGTACAAAAAAAGAGTCCTTAGCCAAGGCTAGATTATCTGTTATTGTACGTCCTGGTATGGCACATGTTTGTTCTAAGCCAATCATTTTGTGAATCACTGATTGCAAGCGAAAAAACAATGATTTTGATAGTATTTTCATGTCAACTCCCAATAATGTTAAAGGTCTCCAATTTTTCAGGTCATTTTTTCCCCCTTTTTTAAACATTAAAGAAATTAAACCTGTGCGCATAGATAGTGGCAACTGGCTCGTGAATGATTCATTGTAAACTTGCAGTAAGGGTTTCTTAAGCTGATCCCAAAACGTAAAATAAAATTCTTTTGGGAGTCCATCTATTCCTGGTGTTTTGTTGTTTTCCATACTCGACATAGCTTTTGTGAGGTCGGCTATGGTCAAATCACTTTCCAGGAAATCTTTATCAGCTTCTTCTAATTTGAATGTTACTTTGCTGAGAAAAAAGTTAATTTCTTCATCATCCAACTCCTTCTCAGTGTATAATTTTGAATAAAATGAATGCACTTCTTCAATAATTTTCTGGGGGTCTGAAACCTCCTTCCCGTCTGTATCCGTCACACTATGAATGGTGTCTTTAGACTGAAACACTTTTCTAAAAAAGTAACTAGTGCATTTTTCGTTTTCTTCAAAGTGCTTCTCCTTACTTCTTATTAATACTCCTTTACTTTTTTCATTGAGGGCAGACATAATTTCCATCTTTAGTCTTGCTATATCCTCTGCTACTGGAAAGCCTAGTTGCAGGAGGTTATAACATCTTTGTAATCTGGCTTGCTTCCGGTTTAGCCATCCACTTTTTTTTCTAGCCAAAGTCTTTCCTTCTCTCAAAAAAAATGTTTTGGTTCTATCCTTTATGTTTCCCACCACTCTCCACACGAATCAAAGAGTGGTTGCAGTGTAATCCATTGCTGTAATTTATTTTTATATTTTGAGACGATATAGGTATTTGTTAATAAATTTGTGTTCAATTTCCATGGCCCTGATTTGAAGACTGAAGACCCTGAAAGTTTTAAGGCCCTTTCAGATAGAACGCGTTTTTCGCCGAGTTCACCGCGGGGTAGGGCGCAGAGTCAGCGGCAGACCCGGCGGCAGCAAGCACGTCAGGCACGCGTTGCTAAGCGACAGACCAGGAAGTGTTTCCTCCCCGGCACGCTTCGTTGTGAGAGATGTAGCTCTCATGGTCGCAGCAAAGAGCTTTGCTCCAGAGGAGCAGGAGGAGATCAGCAACAGATAAAAGGGTGGGGGTCCACCTGATCCTGATAACAAGGCAGAACTTGGGGGGGTTCAGGCTCGTCCGGGAGCTGCATTCTTTCACACAGACCGTTTCCAGGTTTACTTCAGGCTGAACAAGGACCACTTTTTTTCCCCCTGAACTGGCCTGTCCTATTGGACGCGCTAGGATGTCGTCACAGCGCGCTGCGCCCGAATTAAAAATTTCTCAGCGCAGCGGCGTCACGCCACCGCGGCGGCATGCGCCCACCTTGCGCGCCGCGGTGCTCCGCGGCATGGCGGACGCGCTGCCGCGGCGTACCCAACACAACGAATGGGGCCGCCGCCTCTTCCTTCCGCGTTCTATCTAAAGCCACAGTACACGTTAGTTTATTGTGGTCTGAAAAGGGTACTGGGGTATTCCCACACGTTAATACTGTAACTCCATTTGTAACAAAAATATAGTCAATACGGGAGGAATTTCTCCCATTTGACCAAGTATAACCGGGTGTATCAGGGTTCGATGTTTTAAACGTGTCTTTTAGTTTGCAGCTTTCCACTATGGTTTTTAATGTTTGAGTGCTTGCATCTAAACGGATTGTGGAGCCTGCAGAAGAAGCTCTATCCTTTGCTTCCAACACACAATTAAAATCACCCCCAATAATCACGTCCCTTCCACAACACACTTGAGACTGGAGATTTTGAAATGTTGTGACACGTTCTTGTGTGTCTGTTGGACAGTAAACATTGACAAGTCTAAATTTAACTCCATTCCACTCAGTATCAACCACCAGTATTCTCCCATCAATCACATTCTGATTTTTTTGTACTGTCCAGCTCTTGTTGTTGAAAAGGATAGCAACTCCTGATGCCCTGTTTCTGTTGTCTCCTGACCAGACAGAGGGGCCATAAGGCCATCTTTCCTGAAAAATCCTATATGAGTCCTTAAACGGGAGATGACATTCTTGCAGGAGAAAAATGTCCCCCCCCACTGTTATATAAATATGAGAAAACCGATTGACATTTTATAGGGTCATTAAGACCTCTAGTGTTTATGGTAACTATTCTCAGGGAAGATAGACACATTGGAAGAAGTTGAAGCAGGGAATGGGGATACAAGGCTAAGGCGGGCCCCTTGGTTTAGCGGCATTTACCTTTTTCTTTTTTTTCTTCTGAGTCTTCCAGTAGTTGACGTTGCCTTCCATTCCATCACTGTCCACCTCATCCTCCCTCATCATAGTGACCTCGGAGAAGGCTGCCAAACTTTGTGTGTCGAGGAAGGGGGTGGAGTCTGTGAAGGGCAGCCGGTTCCCTTCTCCCTCTGAAACGTCGCAAGAAGCTGAAAACGTCCGCTGTCTTCTCCGAGATGATTTTGGACTTGTCTGATTGGAGTTAGATGAGGTGGTAAGTGGTGCTGTTGTTTCCTCTTTGTTGGTGTCCGGATGGGGGTGACTGCCTGATTCGTTGAGGTGAGGGTGATCCGCAGCTCTTTGCTCTTTTGAAGAAAGGCTGGACATTATTTTGTCCAAAAGATCCCTGCATTCCTTGGTGCGTGAAAACATTGGTGGGTCTCTGTGTCTTTGGTCTTGAGAATCAAGATCCAACTTTTGTGATGTCTCCTCTTGGACTGGTGATTGTTGTTCAGGTGCAGCAGGTTCCTCCGTGGTCATAGGCTGCTCACTCCAGTCCGCCTGGGGGTTGTTGTCCATGTACACCTCAGGTGTTGGGGCTAGCTGTGGTGCTACAGATGCATCCTGATGATTCACCGGGCCCTCCATTTCAGCTGAGTACTCATTAACAGCCTCCAGCTGTGGCTGATTTGCACCACCACTGATGGCTTCCAGATGGGTGGGACAGTCCTCTTTCTTTTGGGATTCTGAGCTTTGTGTTCTGACTTTACTGGCATAAGATTTTGGGCAGCCTCGAAAAGTATGAGTGTCCGAACCACAGAGGTTGCATTTCTTTGGATGCATGCATTCTCTGGTGAGGTGATCCTCACTTTGACAGTTCCTACAGCAAGAAATGTCACAGTTCACTGCCAAAAGACTCTGTGAACCACATTTCCTGCATGCTTTTGGTTGTCCGGGGTAAAAGACATATCCTCTGATAGCCCCTAGTTGAATGGTTTGGGGAAGATGAATGAGCTGACCGGTGTGCTTTTTACTTCTTTGCCAGGTTTTGCTTTATACCATGTAATTCAGGGGAAAGCGCGAACGCAGTCCCCCACTACCAGAAATTATGCAGTCGAGATTTCCACATTTGGGGAATTCGCATGGGTCAGCACAGCCTGTGTGCAATGGCCGAGCCTCGCCGTGGGTGAACCACCTTGGTGATCATGGTATCTCCCCTCCCAGGTAAGTATGACTTGCACTGGGGGGAGCCAGAGAGGTCTTCTCCAAGTGTTGCGCTTTGACTTGCGGTGCTGCAAGCAGCTGTGGGGAAACTCAAGCCCTTGCCAGCATGTGAACACACTTAGTGTGGTCCATCACTCCTGTCCTGATAAGCCTCAGCTTCTATTTTGTTGTTGTTTCGTTTTTCCCATAATATTTTCCGCTTCCATTTTGTAAAGCCCCAAAACATGTCAAAGGGAAGCCAGGGTTTCCTCCACCGTCATGGCACGGCCACACCCACATGCACTGGGAAAATTCAAGGCAGTTCTTCATGCAAACCCTAGAAGCAGACTTACCACCACACAGTATCTGCAGCAGGCAAAAGCTGTAAACACTTGGTCCCTTGTGGCCAGGTACCTTGCCATAAGGTAGGATGGTCACAGACCAATACATGCTGTACCCTGAGTATTATTTACTGCTTTGCCAGGTTTTGCTTTATACCATGTAATTCAGGGAAAAGCGCGAACGCAGTCCCCCACTACCAGAAATTATGCAGTCGCGATTCCCACATTTGGGGAGTTCGCAGAAGTTGAGTCTACAGTAGCACAATGACGGTAGATGCCACTGTAGACTGCCAATAGGATCGTCCCGTTCACCGAACGTAGACTTTGACTGTAGACAACCAATAACGTCGCAGAGGCCAATGTAGACGGCCAGTCACAGAGCGAAGCGTACTACAGCGGAGAGTAGTGATGGAAAGTGCACTTGGAAGCGAATGTTTTTGAAAGGAAAGTAATATTATCCATCTAATTTCGAGATTCATATTCTTATTTTTTTTCCTTTTAAAGGATTTTTCTTCGTTTCGAAGGTATGTGAACTCAGATTTGCCGTGGTCCATAAAAATGTCGTCGGTAAAATCGAGAAGGCGCTATGTTTTTCATTGTACATGTATTTTTCATAAAACTCATATGAAAGCTTCGGTCTGTTTTTCTTCTGTCTCAGTTAAATGTGTTGAATCAAACTAAGGTAACACTATTTCAATGTGTATTGCTATGTGGTGTGAGCTAGCGAGCTAACTCGAGCTATCATTCTCTTTTTAATGGCGAAAAAGGTTTTGTGAAGAATTTTTTCTGTCAACATTTGTTTGGTCTCAGTTAAATGTTGCGAATTAAACTAGAGTGAATAAAACTAGTTTGAATCGTGAACTAGCGATCAAACTCCACAGAGCTATCATTCTTTTCTTTTTAGTCTTTTTTTTCAATAAGTTTCTGTCGTTCTCTTAGTTAAATGTGCCAAATTAAACTAAAGTAAATAACACTTATTTAAGTCGTGAATTGCAATGTTGCAGTGGCCTTTTTGAGTTACCTCAAGAGTAAAAGTTTGTATTTATTTATTTGTATTTATCAACTTGATCCAAGTCACATCATTATGTGCCAAGTAATGCATAACTGTATATCAAAAGCTCCATGTTAATCACATTACTTATCTCTTAAAATATGCTTATACTACACACACTAAACAGTATGTCTTTTGTGAGGTGTGTGTGTGTGTGTGTGAGTAATGCTTTATGACTTGTGAATTAAACAGTATGTCTTTTGTGATGTGTGTGTGTCTGTAGTAATGCTTTATGACTTGTGAATTGTTTCTCCAACTATCATTTAATCATGTCTGTATGTCTGTCTGTTTATGTAGATGACAACTCCTTGCATTAGGGTCATGACCCAGATGCCCCTGCACATCGGCAGCAAGCTGTACTCTTTGCAAGCAAAGAGTCACACTTGTATCGTGACCACAAGTTGGTTTTCCCCATGCCTCCCCAAGAACTTTTGAACCAGTCCACTGCTCTGGCCAATGCAGAGAAGCTCCTTAGAGCAGAGGGCATCCCCACACCCTCACGTCTGCAGTGTCTGGGAAAACTTGTGGTGCCATTTGGACAGTATGAGAACGCACCATTTGGCTGGCTGGTTGGGAATGATGTGGGCTACATGAAGTAGTAAGTACAATTACTGTAATACATAGACAGACTATAAATTTGTTAAAAGAAATAGAAAAAATTATGAAAATAATACCGGTAATTGTATGAAAAGATCTGTTATTTTATAAACCAACATGAGATTTCACACATCATATGAACAACTGTTGCACTAAGTTCACATATATGATTTCAGCATTCTTGACAAGCACAGAGTGGAGATAGCAAACCCACTCAAAAGAGGAGAAGCCATGAATCAGTGGGTAAAGGATTACCTCACTGAATATGCAGATTGCTTCCCACAAGTCTTAATTATGTTAGAGGCCAATGTGGACAGGTGCATCTATGGTCAGAAAGGATTTGAAGATCACACCTTTCAAGAAATGTGGGAACTCTACAGTCAGTTTACTGTCCAAAAACAAAAGCCAGAACAGTTCACTGACGAGCAGAGAGGAAACATTCAGAAGGCCCACAGCTCTGTAAAGAGGTGGCTGAACACACCGGTGACCCACATCACAAGTGTCCAGATGAAGCCGTTCCGGAAATATATTTATGAGAAGGAGCAAGTAAGTGCTGAGAGGCTGAAAATTTTTTGTTGCACAGCAAATTAAAATAACTCATGCTGGTAACTAAATGTGTGTTGGTAATTAAAAAATGCTTAAACATGTACATCATAAAATCCTGATCGTTACATTACTGTATTGTGTAGCAACCGCGTGCAAGCACCTCAATGTGTGATCCCCCGTCATGGCCAGGTGATGAAGCTGAAATGGTGGCTGCATCCCAGTCTGTGGAAGGTCAGAGACACAAATTCATTAAATAAAAAAAAAATGTTTTAGAAACTGAGTTAAGATAAATATATTGAAAAGTAATATTTTGAATTTTAGATTCTATCAAGTCCCAGTCCCAGGATTCCGAACCCACGGGCAACATTAAGGTGCCAGATTCCAGCATCTTCCAGAGGCTTTTTGAGCCTTCTTCACTCCCCAAACTGCCAGAGTCCACTGCACCCCGGCTGCCAGAGTCCAGTGCACCATCACCCAGCAAGCCTGATTCTGCCGGGCAGCCAGCTGGGTCCACATACCAAGGGCCTGATCATCCGCAGGAACCACCAGAAAGTGACTCACCTGTAAGCTGCACTTACATGAACTGTAAAAATGTGAATTAGAACAGTTTGTTTTAAATGTTCTTAAATGTTTGTTATGTTTACCATTACATAGTAACAAATACACAGTTCTTATGTAACGCACCATGTGTGTGTGTGTGTGTGTGTGTGTATGTGTGTGTGTGTGTGTGTGTGTTACAGGTGGAATTAGAGGGTTGGGTACGACTGTGGGAAAACTTAAACGGCATTCCACCAGCTGACATCTCTTGGCTCAAAGAGGACACAGATCGAGGTCTCTTCACACCTGTCCAGGTTTATAAGGACATTACAGGTGTCCTGAAGAGGAGGTGGGTGATGAAGTCCGACCGCATGTGGTTTCATCCTCCGGAGCCTCCAGGGTTTGTTGGCGGTGCTCTGCCTGTGCCACAGATGTTCTTCCGCAGTCGTGTCTTTGTGTGGCGCCCTGTGGGAGTCTGGAGGTGTTCACTAAAGTGTCCACATGGAGAAGAATGTGTTGGGACAGGACGGGATGTGTTTCTGTACAAGTCTGGCTACCATCACCGGGTATGACACAGTTCACCTTTAGAGTTAAAGTATTATGGTTTGATATTGATTACACTATATTGAAGTGTTATACATTTATTCCCTGATGTGCACTCCAGGTGCGTCACATTTGTGACGTGTCCAACTGGTACACGATGCTGACAGAGGTCCTGTGCTGTGGACCATGCACTAAAGCTGCCAGGAGCAAGGAAGGTGTCACAGCGGGTCGATGGCTGGCATGGGATACCGTTATTCTGTCACAGCTTAGTGAGGCTCATCAGGCAATGTTCCCCGCCATCCTTACCAGCAAGTGAGTGTATTAACATCATATATGCAAGAGTCAGCTATCATTATTTCATCCGAATAATCCTAAACAGATCAATTGTGACTCCATTTACAGACAAGGTGTGGACAAGAATGTCGTGCGTCTTTTGAGGGACCGAACTGAAGGCAACACGATGGTCAAAGTGTGGCGGCAGATCCAGGAAAATCACATGGAGGAGTACCTTCATGGCAAGGACCTGTACGCCACACTCCTTATGACTGTTGTGAAACCAGGAGGGATCGTCTCTTCCGGATTGTGAGGATTGTTTCCTCATCGCCACAAAAAGCTCTGGGACATTGAGGACTTCTCGTAAAATTCCTTTTTTCCAAAAAGGCTCGAGTAGGCAAACACTGGTGAACAATTGACCAGGCCAGGTCTTTATTTTTATTTATTTATTATTTTTTTCTTTTCTTCTCTACTTGTCCTGTCCAGCATCAAAGCAAGCAGAATGGAAGTCTGATTGCTTTATTCTGTTAAACAGTTTCTCTTTACCAAACGGAGCTCCACGAACACAAGGCTCCACTTGCGATTTTTCATTTCAGGTGGAGCAGCGTCAGCGTCACTGCGGCGGCATGCGCCCACCTTGCGCGCCGCCGCAGTGATGCTGCGAAAAATGGTTTCATTAGCGGACATCCTCCACTGCGAAAAACAGGAGGAGGGAGTGTAACTTCCCTTGACATGCTAATGAAGTGCTGGGGGACACACTCTTTATCTCGTGACGTATATTCCTCAATCATTGTGACAATATTCTTCAATATAGATCTTTGCAATATAGCATACTTCTTAAACACCAACATATTTCTTGCTTTCCACAAACCCTGTTTCACACAGTTTATAATCATCCACAAATGGTAAAAGGACATTCCATGATTCTCTCCCAAAATTCCATACATTTTTGCCTGACAAGTTTAGTCACAGTTGCATACACCTTGCTGCCATTGGCCCATTTTTAGCCACATTTTCCTTGCAAAGGAGCAGTACCAAAACAGATGACATTTTGTTTCATCATTTTCACAATAGCTTCTAGGGCACTGGGGTGACCTCGTACAATTCCTTTGTTTTAGAAAGGATCTTGTTGGCAAATATTTATTAGCAATATATGATGCTAAGTCTTTGTCTTTGTTTGTTCAAAAGGTACTATTTATATTAGCCCATGCAATAATGCTAGATCTGTCATTTAGTTTCCATACAGGGGTAAGTTGCTGGGGGGAGTACAATGTCTCCTCTACCAAAGGTCTAGAAATCTTTTCAGGGGGTATAGCAAGAATGTCACTATTTAGGTTTACCAATACAAACTTAAATATTTCGAGACATGTCTCATAGTAAGGGGTATCCAGATTAACTCTTTTCCCCCATGCCCTTAAGAAAAATCGCCCTAGCCAAAAATTGGTGAAATAAAACCGGATCGGTTTTTCACTGGGCTTCAGAAATGCTTTCGAAAGGGGGGTTATAAACATTGCTTTTAACTTGGATTCAATCTCTGGGACTGCTCTTCCCCAATTTTTTACTGACCTATACATTATTTCCCTTCTTAACTTTTCCTGTTGTCCTCCCCAAAAGAATTGGAATATAATCTTGCATAGTGCAATTATTGTTATGTGCGGCGGGGGGAGAATGGTTGCTAGCTGACCCAAAGAAGCAATAACCTCAGCTTTGATAATGAGCACCTTCCCAAAGAGGGACAATTCTCTATCTTTCCACTGGAGGAGCTTCCCTTGAATTTTTGGTATTTTTACTTTCCAGTTCTTATGTTGCATGTCATCTCCTATATGTACTCCTAATATTTTCATTGTATCAAATCTTTCGGCCATTCCCACCAGTTCCTTCACCTCTTTTCAATTGCAAAACACAATCTCACTCTTTGTCTTAATCACTTTAGTGCCGGATGCGGCGGTGAATTTGATTGCACACTTGCATTGTCTCTTTAATAGACCTATTGTCTATAAGAAGGAGGGTTAAGTCGTCATCCATATATAGACTTAGTTTAGCTTCTTTACCCATACCACCTGGGATTTGCAGGCCCGTTATGTTTTTGGCCTAGCGTATAGCACATGCCAAGAGCTCCATGGCAAGGATAAAAAGGGCGGGGGACAATGGGCATTCTTGTCTAACTCCAGATTTTATGTCAAAATAAGGAGTAAGTGTACCATTAACTCAAATTTTACACAGTGCGCGCTGCTGCCGGGTCTGCCGCCAACTCTGCGCCCTACCCCGCGGTGAACTCAGTGAAAAACGCGTTCTATCTGAAAAGGCCTTGAGAGTAGAACCAGGACACCCCTCTCCTGTGTTTTTCCGTGGCAGTTGCAAAAAACACACCAGAGGTGGTTTAGTAGGGCTATTTAGCATTTATTACCTAGTGTAGCAAATCATTTAGGCAGTTTATGACCTGTAGGCCCTGAGAAGATCCTGTTTAAGAGGAAGATGTCTTTGCCATACGACTACTTACTGATTTTAGACAGACAGGGGACAAGCGCGAATGATTAGTAGTTTTGCATTGTTGTGCTCCCCCTTTTTCTGTATTTTTCCATCCTTTCAAGCTCACAGGAATCAAGGAGCCAGGAAATGCCAGGATGTCTGCTCAGCTGTCCTCTACGGGGGAGGCGCTGTGACTCTTCAAGACTCTACATTTGACATATATAAGGGAAACAAGGACAGTTAGGAGGGGTCAGACTTCTGAACTGGCTCCAGCACTCTGTTGGTGTAAGGGCAAGAATTCTGAACCAGAGCTCTGTAATGTGTTGCTTTTGATCTGTAATAAATTGTTAACTTTTATTCTGCATTGTTTGGTTTTCATTCCTGATGCAAAAGGTCCCGCTGAGAATGGGTAAAGAAGGTTACAGCAGGTTTAATGTTTAGAAGGTATCTTAAACACCCATTTTTCTTACACTTTCTAGGTCCAAACCCAATATACATAAGGAAAGCTTTCAATCAATACTGTATAGGTATGAGTCTCTATGGGTGCTGTTTCTTGGGTGTTGGCAGGATGGGGACCAGTGGATGGGCAGCAAATATGACATCCAGTCTTGTCTTGGGGTCCGTCATGTAGGGTGCTCTCGGGGTCTTCTGAACAGTGGGCTCGTTTCCTCCCTCCTCAGCATGGGGTTCCTGACCTTCAGCCTCTCGGACAGGAACTCGATTGGTCCATGACTTCACGACACTGTGAATGAATGTCAAAAGACTGTTGCATTTGCCATGTGGGTTTTTTGCTTTGTAAATGACAAAAGCATTGAATAAACTGATTTCAAATAAATATGCCACACATTTCTTTGTCCACTTGTGGGACTTTCTGATAAAGGGGTAGTACACAATGTTTTGGTCTAATTTATCGACTCCATTCATTGCGTTGTTGTACTCAACAATACAAGTTGGTTGGGTGGCTCCTCCTTGGTTCGAGTCCCTTTCATCTTTGTCCGGCCTTCTCCCCCCCCCGCCCCACTCTCCCCCCCCCCCCCGTGAGCCGGTCCCTCCCCGTGAACCGACGGAACCAAAAAACTCAATATACTTATTATTTTAAGCTCTTGATATATTGTTGTTGGATATAACTAGGTAAGAATTTTTACTTTTCTATCGAGCCCCTCCATTTAAGGCCCTTCCAACCGCCCCCCGACCCCCCAAGCCCCCCCCCCCCCCCCCCCCCCCCCCGCCCCCCCGGGGGGTCGCGGAGGTTGGTAGGCCCGAGGGCCGGCAACCCCCCCGCCCCCCGCCCCCCCGCTCACCCCCCGCCCCCCCCCCCCCCCCCCCGTACTTGCGGCGATTCCCAGGCCATGAGTGGTGGAAGGAGTGGTATTTGGGTGTGTTTTGTGTGTGTGGTGCAGATTCTGGTGCGTGTTATAGTTTAGTCTCGCCCCCCGCCCCCCCCCCCCCCCCCCACGCCAGTCAAAGTTTTTTGTTTCTTGGTTTTTTTTTTTCAAAATTTAATTTATGCCCTTTTCTCCCTTTGTCTGTTTTTTTTTTTTTTTTTTTTTTTGGTTTTTAATTATTTTTTTGGGTTTAAAAGTAAATTTTAATTTCGCCCCCCATTTTTACCCCAACCTTTTTAAATCCAACCTTAAAATTTTTTTTAAAAAATCCCCCCCTTTATTATGGTGCTACTTTTGCTCGTTTGTTCTATTTTTCATATTCAGCCTGAAATGTGAGCCATTACACCTTGTGGGGTCTGGGCAGTCCTTTGTGAAATGTTAATTGTTTTGACAGTTTTTGCAGTATGTTGTGTCACAGGTCGAGGCAAGATGGGCTGTAGATCCACATTTTTGACATGTCTTTGGTTGGTCGGGGTAAAAAACACAACCTCTGATAGCCCTGATTTGAATGGTTTGGGGGAGATGTATAATTTGACCTGAGATTATTCTTGTAACAACATTAGGTTCCTTCTCCGATAGTGGTGTTAAGGCCCTTTCAGATAAAACGCAGCAAACACAGGCAGACGGCGGCAAACCCATTCATTGTGTATGTGGTACCGCTACACTGATGCCACTGCGCCCGAATTGAAAAATTTTAAATTCGGGCGCAGCGCGCAGTGACGACATCCTAGCGCATCCAATAGGAGAGGCCAGTTCAGGGGAAAAAAGTGGTCCTTGGTCAGCCTGAAGTAAACCTGGAAGCGGTCTGTGTGAAAGAATGTAGCTCCCGGACGAGCCTGAACTCCCCCAAGTTCTGCCTTGTTATCAGGATCAGGTGGACCCCCACCCTTTTATCTGCTGCTGATCTCCTCCTCCTTAGGAGAGAAGCTCTTTGCTGCAATGATGAGAGGTACATCTCTCACAACGAAGCGTGCGGGGGAGAAAACACTTCCTGGTCTGTCGCTTAGCAATGCGTGCCTGACGTGTTTGCTGCTGCTGTGTTCTGCCGCCGACTCTGCGCCCTACCCCGCGATGAGCGGAGCGAAAAACGCGTTTTATCTGAAAGGGCCTTTAAGGAGATATCGTGGAAGCAGGCTCTTATTTCTTTGAGCCTTTGAAAAGTTGTAATACAGTTTTCGAATAAGGTGCTAGTCACAAAAACTACCTCAAAGATCTTTTTCCCAGGGAGTGCAGAGAGATAATCCAGCTGTTCAAGTCGAAATCCAAGTGCCATTTGAATGACAGTCCTGCTGAATTGAAGGCGATCCATCTACAAATTGCCATTCAACTCAAATCGCACTGTGTTCCTTCTGGAACCAGAAGCTCTTGATACCATCTGGTTGTGAGATGCCATAATGGAGGAAGTTCTGGGTAAACCACCTTGGTGATCATGGTTTCTCCCCTACCAGGTAAGTATGATTTGCACTGGGGGGAGCCAGAGAGGTCTTCTCCAAGTGTTGTGTTTTTTCTTACAGTGCTGCAAGCAGCTGTGGGGAAACTCAAGGAGCCATGTCTCAAACTGCACACTTGCCTGAGTGCACTGGAATTCAGTGCGTAGTGCGCACTGTGTACTTCGTCTGTAGTGCACACTATTGTCACTAAATGCTGACCCAAATAGAGCACTGAACTTACAGGAAGTGACGGACTAGCATTGCCTGCTAATGTGAGCTAACTCTACTGAGATGGTATAACCGCAGCCTCAAACACAAAACCAGATCATAATTGTCATCAGGGAGTGAACAGCTTGGTAGCATGCCACAATATACATTAGTAATTATGTCTAAATCATTTCATAAACGTTACTTAAATCAGTATCGCGTCCAATGCAGCAGGGGTCACCACCACTTTGTTCACCGCCATTATTCAGCTCTGAAAGCAGTTCAAAAGTCCCACATCTTCCACTCCGTCAGCAAGATGGCGTCCGTTTAGTGCGAGTAGTGTGCTTCGTTTTGCACTTTGATGTGGCCATTATTAGGGCAACATCCTGGTACTTAAAGTGCACTGAATTTTCACTTAAATTACACCATGAACGCACTACACACTCAAAAAGAGTGTTTGAGACACGGCCAATATCTGAGGTTCTATATCTGTTTAGAGAGCTCCTCTGTGTCTGTGCACAGTCCTCTCTTACTTTTAATGCGTGTTGGAGCTACGCCAGTCCTCGACACTGGAGTCGACACTTCATGACTTTCCACTCTGCCAGCACTTCCCATCTGAAGGATGCTTGGGTCTCACCTTTCCACCATATGCCAGTAAATAGTAGAGGATAATTCATTTTCACAGACATGGTACTAACTACCCAAAAATTAGTACCACTCCTGCCTACTGTTAACCTTTCAGCTGCCAGTTTCTCAAAGAAAATGTTAGATTTTGATTATTATTATTTCAAAAGTCGGCAGCTTGGAGGTGGTTTTACATAAAAACAAACAGGACATGAGAGAAATGTTGAAGTTTATGATCAGAGTGATTTACTCTGCTTTTCACAGATGAAAATAGCAAAGTGCTTCATAATAAAATCCCTAGGACAGAAAACAGTGCGTCAAAGCAGAGCATGTAAATAAAAGAAACGAGTAGTGTCTATATAATAGTTGAATTATTTAATCTTTTTCATTCTGCTTTATGCCATATTTTTGTTGGTGTCAACAGAAAATTGTCCTCAAGCCTCCATGATGTCATGAGGTGCATTCGGACAGAGAGGTTCTTGAAACCCAGTTCCTTTAACTACCCATCTGGAGTTTAGTTATCAGAACTACCCTTCCCCATCAGTTTGTTTTCGCACATGAGGTAGGACCTTGATAGGAACCATGTGTGATGCAATCATCTGTGACAGAGACAAATTTATGCCCCAGCAGATCTAATGCAAAACTGAGGTTTCTCATCTCTTTTATTCAACGGGACAGCCCCCCCATTGGACAGCTGCCCGACTAACATCTTGTTTACCTTTCATTGAAGTACCCCCGGACACTTTAGTGGACGGACCGGGGTTCGTCCACTAAAGTGGCACAGATTGTACTGACACAATTCACATTTGGGTTTTTCATCTCTTTTACTCAAAACTATTATAAAAGCTAACTAACCAGCTTTCCCTCATCACGGTCATATGCATCACGTAACATCTTGTTACTTTTTGTTGAAGTGCGCCTGGACACTTTAGTGCACTACTAAACTTCTACTTCTAACTTCTACTCAAGTGTTCGGGTGGCAGCCGCAGATTCCACTGCCACACTTTGCAGCTGTATTTGGGTCATTAAAGGGACTTGAAGCAAGATTAAGAAATGAGACTCGCGACTGCCGCGACTGCCGCGACTGCCGCGACTGCCGCGACTGCCGCTCCGGGTAACTGCAGCCACGAGCCAAGCCGTTACGGGAGCGTGCACAAACTTAAGCTATAACATTGTTCACTATGCTGATATAGTCTTTTTCTTCGTAGTGACACTTTTTAGTGTCTTTCAGTTGATCTGGATCATTTGCTGACGTCAGAAAAATCCATAACTATCCCTTGCAGTGTTTGAATTTACCGCGACCGTCTTATTCCTGTATCAAAACTGTCAGGTATGCGGATGCAGCGTCATTTGACATCACATCCGCAGGACAGCATGGGACATTCTGCCACCAAATCACAGCACTTTATGCAGCACACACCTGTTCAAGGCAACGGAGAGAGACGTGGGTGGAAACGTTCTTTTTGTTTTGTAACGCTTCATCAACCATTAGTATTTAGAAACTGGACATGCTTGTTTATTCTTTTACAATTCCTGCCTCTAGTTCCTTTAAATTAATATGAAAATAATTGCTTTTGGCCATTTCAAAATAGTTATCGATTTGGAACGTGTACCATTGTGATGCATTGATTCAATAATGAATTGGTACATTTCTAATGTAAAAGTTCTTGCTGTCATTACGATTTCGGTCAACAGTTGTAACAGCTGTGGGACTTTTTAAATATGGCGGGAATGGAAGAAGCAGAGATCATGCAAGGGACACGGCTTGCCAGTTTGTTTTTTTCACTGATATTCAAGGAAGGGGAGGGGGGGGGGGTGGCGACAACGCGCGTTGGTATTGTTCACAAAAACAATAAAGTTCATTGAAAAAAACTCACAACAGCAATGGCGTTGGTGAGCGACTGATTTCAACTGTGTAGAAAACTTTAGCATTTGCCTCGTAAATCCTCAACCATCTCTACCTTTCTGCTCTTTCTTTGTTAATTTTCAGCGACACGCGGTGAGTCTTTATTTGCGCATGCGCTGTATCTTGTTCTAGGTTTGGAGTGTTACATAATCATCATAACGCCACCCACAGCCTTGTGTAATGTGCTACAGTGGTTTCATGGGGATCATTAAACCTTTTCCCGGATTTCTGCTATCGGTTTCACACCTAAACTGGCTTCAGCTCCGTGTGGACTAGGCATTATTTACTATGTTCCTAGAGTGTTTTAAATAAGTTAATACACATCATATTTTGACTTAAGGTATTCTGTCTACCCAAAAACTTTATTCATGGCATGAGGGGGTAGGGGCCCTAAACATTATTCTGCTTAGGGCCCCCTGAAATATAGAGCCGGCTCTGCAGACCTGAACCCCATTGAGAATCTTTGGGATGTGCTGGAGAAGGCTGTCGTCAGACTCTACCATCATCCAATGCAAGATCTTGGTGAGAAATGAATGCAACACTGGATGGAAATAAATCTGGTGATGGAATGGAAACAATGCCACAGAGAATGCAGCTGTAATCAAAGCTAAAGCCGGTCCAACAAAATATTAGCGTGTTCGACCTTATTTCTTTTTGGTGGCGACTTTTTG
Source organism: Atherinomorus stipes (assembly GCA_023101725.1). NCBI lineage: Eukaryota > Metazoa > Chordata > Actinopteri > Atheriniformes > Atherinidae > Atherinomorus > Atherinomorus stipes. Next base: position 436,218 of record JALJCO010014259.1, on the reverse strand, counting down.
TTTTGGCCAGGCAGTGTATATGTCACACCAGCTGAGGAGGCCTGACCACTTACACACCTGGTCCTCATCACCTTGATCCCCAGCAGCTGTCACTAAAAGGTGGGGCTTCAAAATGAACACATACATTTGATGAGATGGTAAAATGTCTCAGATTCAACAACTGATATGTTTTTTATGATCTATGGAGAATGAAATATGAGTTAATGAGATTCATAAATCAACTTTAAAGAGCTGGTTTCCAACATGAGGGAAACTTCTACGTAAAAATAATGAACTATCAGTTGTTTGTTTTAATATGAATACTGCTGAAAAAGAAAGACCATGGAGAACAGAAGCAAGAGAAATGTAAGAGACAGAGAAACAAATCACACTCCTTAATGATATATACAATTAAGCTCTGGACACCAACAAAGATATTCCAATCTTTAACACGTTCTTTGTTCACACAGGACTAAAGAAGCACTAAATGAGCGCATCCACTAAAGAACAAAATGATTTACTTTGCTGTAGATTTCAAAGGCTTATCCTGAGCAGGAGGAAATTGGAAATCCAAGTCCCACCATGCTACGTAACCTTTAAAACGACAGACTCTGCCTTTGATCAATCTCCTTCTCCAATATGCACATCACAGTTTCATTAGTAGAAACGGTCTTCATTTCATTTCTCACAAAAGCCCTCAGAGGAAAAGAAGACCACTCTGAAGGAAAGGAAGCTGAGCTTGTTTCCAAAATAAACTTACTAACCAGCTCCAGGTAGTCCTGGGTGGTTCAGGTTTTACCCTTAACAAGGTCCTCATAAATGTGTCAACTAGACTTTGAATAAGATATGTTTAATTATCCTTTTTTGTTTTTGTAAAAGAAGCCCTGAACTAAACAGACAATATTGAGGAGTGGATCAGTGAGATCTTAATTTTAACATTAGATCATGTTAACTTGAAAAACTGTGAAGAAAATAAACAATAAATTATCCAAAAACCTGATATTAGCATTCCTTAGAGAGTAGATGGAAAAAATAGAAGCAATAAAAATGGGAAACTGATGAAGAGCAACAATGACTGCAGAAAAGAGATTACTCCCCCAAGAGGCAACATCACTCATGAGATCACAACTGAGTTCACCACCTGCCCTAAATGTTTATATAATGTAAAACATAAATATGCATATTTACTCTAAAAGACCATCGTGAGTGTGTTTGGGTGCCTACCAAAACTGTAAAAAAAAATGGATGTAGTATCCGGTCCCATCTGAAGAGGGAACAGTGAAGTCAGTTGGGCATTTCCCAAAGTCTCCATCTTGAAATGTCACTTGTGTCGTCACTTTCAGAAAATACTAAAATGGCAAAGACAGGGCCGCTCCGGGCCACGGGGGAAATGATTGACAGCCAAGCGAAATGCTAACCAAGCTAATCCGAAGTGAACGGGAATGAAGATAGGCGGTCTAAAGGTAAGACATGCTCAGACTTGCTGTTAACCAGCTAAAAACTGCCGTTGTACAACTCTGCTACAGTCTGAGGCCTTCCTGGGAACAAGCAGGGAACTAACTATTAACATCGACACCTGGTCCTCTGCCTGTCAATCAAAAGGACACACCATCATTACGTGTAATTTCAAGATTAAATAACATCTAAACGGATGAGTTATATATACAAAAAAAATCACCCCCCCCCCCCCAATTAAACCTAAGATATGTTTTGAACCAGGCTGTAAACATGTTTATTTCTGCTGTAAACAGTCTTTGCCATGAAGTTGGTCTTAACATGAGTCTATGGGGATTTGCTCTGTTTTGGAGCCAGCACCTAGCAGATGAAGAAAGAACTACAAATATGTAACTTAACTTACAGGCTTCACTCTTCTCCAGCTGAGTTTGCTGCTTGGCGCCTGATCAGCCATCCCATTGTTTCCTGTGGAGAGAGTGGTGGTGCTGGCTAAGCGAATGGCACACCGCTTGGATCTGCCGCTTACCACTTTTTCAAGTCAAAATTATTTGAACTCTGACCTTGTTTGCAACTGACTTTACAGAGCTCAGCCAATAAGATAACAGTTTAACAGTTTTACGTAACAGTCAGAAGCACCACATACAAAAGAAGAAGAGAACTATATAGTACCACCTTAAAAAGCATGTCATGAACGTGACAGGAAGAGTAAGCCCGTGTTCACACCAGATGCGTCAATACACATATGCGCCCACATTTCAGCGCACAAATGCTGCATGTTATTCTCTTGAGTCAGGCGTTTTTTTTTTTTTGGGGGGGGGGGGGGGGGGGGGTGAGAATGTAGCATACACACCTTCATAAAACACTGAATTGCGCTTCAAGTTGAACTTACTGGAGTGTGAATAGTGGTTTGTCACACTTCAGTCACTTCAGTCAACTATAAACATGGCAGGTTTTCGTTATTACCTCTGCCAAAGAGGTAATGTTTTCATTAGCATTGGTTTGTCTGTCAGTCTGTCAGTCTGTCAGCAACTTTCAAAAAGATTTCAGGATGGATCAACCTGAAATCTTCACCAGCCATGTGCCTCAGCCCAAGGACGAACCCATTAAATTTTGATGGTGATCCGGATCACCTTCTGGATCCAGGAATGTTTTGAAGGATTCTTTATCATTGTGAAATCGGCCATGTTGGAAAGGCTGTTGATGAGGTGTGAGTGCCCCCTTGTGGCAGAAGTGTGCAGCTGCGGGACTGAGTTCATGATGTCAGGATGCAGAAATGAAACTCATGAGCAGCAGTGAGCACGAGGAGAGAAGACTGTTGGACAGACTTCTAGCCTGGTGAATATGGTGAACTGTGTGGGTCTGTGAAGAACTGGAAGTAACTAGTTGTATTTCTGTCTGAACATGATGTTTATTTAGCCTTTAATGTTATTTAGCTGATTTGCTTATTCAGATGTGTTCCTCCATTCACCATGTGTCTTTTTATGCTATTAAGCTAGCTGACCTGTTACATGCCAGTTACTGTAACTGATAGCCTTGAACACAAATGCATGTTTAGTCTTAACTGTAAGGGATTCATTAGTAATTAATACCTTGAATGTGTTTATTTGCTGAATGAATGTTCCTCACGGCTTTTTATTTCTGTATTTATAGACCACACTCACTTCCATCCAGACATTCACCTTAACTAGCCTGGAATTCCTCATCTGTAAGCCTGTCGTTTGTTGCATTACTGTGCTGTTGTGATTAAGAGTGACCAGTAAAGACAGTTAACTGTACAAGCGAGTCCTGCGTGTTCTGACCGACACCCCATGGTGAACATCAAACCTCCTTACCAACGCCTAAACAGTCTTACATCAACATCACCCTAACAGACCAAGTATTTGGATTCGTTCTATAACTCCATACAAATGACTCGAGTGTTTGGTATAAAATTACAAGGATCTCAATGAGTTCTATAATGTTTCTAAAGTTGATTCAGATCCAGAGAAAATTCTGGATACAATGATCCAGAACACACAAAAATAAGGAAATTGAGCTGCTTGGTGTAGGTCTGCACTCTCCGAGTCCTTTTACACTTTCTAATACTTTGAGAAAGTTGTGGTATTGTACCTGCTTTGGATGTCGGAGAACCGAAGAAGCCGGCGTGTTTGGGTCCACCAGATTCTCCAGAGGTGCTCGGAGCCCAGTGAATTTCATTACCTGATTCAGGAATTTCAGGGGAATTTCCCGATCCCAATTTGATGGTCTGTTGGGGAGGATTAGTGCCCACATATCCTTCCAGGATACAAACTACAGCTGCAGTAATCCAGCTGCAGAGCATCGGTCAGTCTGCCATCAGTGAGTAAGCTAGCCCCAACTAGTGCTGACAACTTTCAGCAAAAGAATGATGCTGTCAATAAGTAGCTATTGTAGCTCAGTTTAATAAGTCTCTGTTATCTCCTCACCTCCACCTTTCAAAATTTAGCCAGCTAATTAAATGCACCTCGTAACTGACAAAGCTTTCGTGCTATTTTGTCCTTGGATCACAACACACAGCAAGTGAGTGTTTACCACCAGCTGAAGCAGAACTCCTGGTACTGGAGTGTCGTCTAATGGCCAACTTTAATACTACACTAGTCTGATCAGAGGAGCTCTTATACCCCCATTTCTACTGAGCGGGACAATCTGAGTCGGTGCAGTATGCTAGTTTGTGTGTTTCCCTTGGGCCCATATGACCGAACCGCACCATTTATGGACCCTCCTCAGAAGAAGGTCTGTAGGAAGACAATACAGTATGGTATGGGGAGGGCTATGTGCATTGTTACACCTGCCAACGTCATAATGCCTGCAAACGTCATAAACCACAAACATAATAAAAATATGCAGCTTTTAATGTAATAATCGTGCAAATGTAACAGAGATTTCCCACAAATGTAATAACTAAGTGAAGAGTATAAATTCCTGCAAATGTAATGATGCAATTAATAATGGTGGTTGTGTTTGTTGTTTGATTGTTGTTGCCTGTGCTACATAATGCACAGCACCCGAGGTGGTTCTGAATCCAAGGATAACAAAGCTGGATTACAGAAGAAACCCCAACATAGGTTTGGTGCTTTAGGATTAAAAGATAGAGACAGTCACAAAGATGTTTCCCACATGCCATACATTCAGTTGGACTGGACTGGTTTAGAAAAAGAGTGTATAGCATGTACGACATGTGAGGAGCTCTAAAGCTGTCCAGCTCACCATCAATATGGTACCAAACTGGCTCCAGGTAAATCGTTTGTCAATAGTTTTGGTCTGTTAAGTGGAAAAGGCCACATCGCCACTGCAGCAGTCAGACGGGTCAATAAATCCATTTCCTTCACATGCTTGCACTGGGGGAGGGAGAAAAAGGTCAGCTAGAGTTGGAACCACACCTCAGCTTAACGGTGTAGGCAAACATTACTAATCAGTGCTGGTCTTGGTTCCACAATAATGAGCACAATCCCGGAAAATTTAAAATGTATGCAATATATGAGTTTTACCCATCTGTCCTTGCAAGGCTAACTCCTAGAGAAGGAAGGAATTCCTCATGAATTTGTAGAAACCGATGTCTGTGCAGGACTTCCCTGATTCTGCATGGTTGGTCCTCAGAGTCATGACTAGATTGTGGGCAATCTAAGGTACGGCTGTTCTTTTTAAGTAAGTTAACCTTCAGGTTGGGAATGAATGTTTGCCTCCTCCAGAGGAGTTGAAGAATACTGGCATGTTGTCCATGAGTGATGGCAGGATGCAGCGATGGATGGACCAACAGACGGGGGCTTCATCAGCAGTACTGAGGATGCTGCACTGATCTGTGCAGGGGAAGAATGAACTGAGCTGAAGGCAAAACTTGTCATTTACTGGCCTATCCACACTCCAAAAAGATCGCAAATGTAAGCTTCTTCAGGAGGTGGACAAGTGATTGGGTGAGGAGCTCACACATCCAGTGGAGCTGCTGCTTCTCTGGATGGAGGAGCAGCAGCTGAGGTGGTTTAGTTTTATCTGAGTAGCTCTTGAACTTAACAGTCCCCTTTAAAACTGTTGACCCAACCTCAGATAAGAGCCAAAAGATGATGGATGGATGGATGGATGGATGGATGGATGGATGGATGGATAGATGGATAGATGGATGGAGTATCAATTGATGGGTGGGTGGATGGATGGATGGATGGATGGATGGATGGATGGATGGATGGATGGATGGATGGATGGATGGATGGATGGATAGAGTATAGAGGATGGATGGATTATAAATGGATGGATGGAGTATCAATGGATGATGGATGGATGAATGAATGAATGAATGAATGAATGAATGAATGAATGAATGAATGAATGAATGAATGAATGAATGAATGAATGGAGTATAGATGATGGATGGATGGATGGATGGATGGATTATAAATGAATGAATGAATCAATGAATGGAGTATAGATAGAAAGATGGTTCACCCCTTCTATAAAGATAACCAGTGACTGTGTACTACTGTGTACTACTGCATACTACTGTTTACTCCTGTGTGCTACTACATACTATTGTGTATAACTGTGTACTACTTCATACTTCTGTGTACTAATGTGTAACACTGCATACTACAGAGTATGACTGTGTGCTACTGCATACTACTGCATATTTCTGTGTACTACTGCATACTACTACATACTACTGCATACTACAGTATACTACAGTATGCTACTGCATCCTACTGGTTTTACTGGGAGAGCAGGAGGTCTGCTGGCCGTTACTAGGACAGACCTGCTGGTGTGAGTCATATCCAGTTATAATGAGTAGTATCAGTTATAGGGAGCCCACCCTGCTGACCGTTTGTACCCGAACATGAAGCCCAGCGTGGGGCTTTCAGAGCTCTCCGCTGGTGCTCAGACATCTGGTGCTCGTGTAGAGTTGATGAGAGATCACAGAATCTGCTTTTGGTCGATACTTGCAGAGTAACCCACATCAGCCGGGATCTCTGATGCTCCACAGACTCAAAATAAAGCTCTGCTGTCCCCTTATTGTACATGGCTGTGCTTCCAATTAAAACAGCGGTGCAGTGCGGTGGAGAGGGATATTAAAATGTGATAACATCAGCTCCGTCTGCCTGCATGGCTGCCGTGCCTCTTTTCCCGCTGGCCTCGCTAACACCTCTGCAGCAAGGTACATATCCTGGCTCTAAGACACAGGAAATTAAACTTGTTTTCATTCCCCTGATATTTCCTGCCAGAAGATTAGATCACCATGGTGAACTAACCTCACTCACTGTAAACCCTGTGGTGTCAGGCTGTCCCTCAGAGGCCACCGTAGGGGCCTCTCGGCTACACGTCTTTCCTGCCAATAATCATCCCATTAAAATGAATGATTTCGCCCAGACCGTGTACTGTACATAATCGTCAATTAGCTACTGGCGTCGAGATGGCACCTCTGCTAACCTCCAGCAGTCTGCTGCAGCCTCATTACGGGGAGTGAGACTCGCTCACCATCACAGACGGTCTCTGGGCCATTATGGCGACTCAAACATCAGCTTAAGCTTCATGAGATTCACACAGAGCAACGAAATGATCTGTGAGCATCTTCCCCTGCTTCATCATCCAGATGAGAGGAGCTTTTCCTTTAGTTTTATAATGACACAATTAGGAAGTTCTGAAAGAGGAGGCGGCAGGCGGCACAATGGCTGCGTTACAATAAACATAACAAACAAAGCGCTGCAACATTTGCATTTCTCTTTCAGATCAAGAGTTCTTTTTTTTAACATTGAGAGGGTTTGTAAGTGTGGATGAGGATCCAGTCTGCATGGTGGTGTTACTGCTTTAATTCATGTATGAGGGATGTTAAATGTAGGGTGATACCAACATTTTTCCTGAAAATATGATACAATCAGTTTATATTTGTTCATTTATATGAAACCAATAGATTCTCTTTACACTTTGAAGGAGAATCATACATGCAATCATGTCTTTATTATAAAGGCAATATGAAATATGGATAAAACTCATATACAAGTACAGTCGTCCTCAAAATTATTCACACCCTCCGATTAAAGAAAAGACTTAATTCACAACAGTAATTAAAATAAGAACAAACTAAAGAAACTGATAATAAATAAAAAATTACTAAATTATATTTTAGTAAAATAAAATTTTGCTTTTAAATTGTGGTTGAAAATAATAATAATTAAAAAAAAAAAAGCGAAAACTGTCCCGGACACATTAGAGCATCTTTCCCATGAATACTGGACCAACATTCCTGTCAACAGGTGTAGAAGTTGTTATGAACATTAGAGAAAACACCTGATTGCAGTGATCATCTCAAAGGTGTTGCTCTGCAAAATTTTAGCTTCCAAGCCCCATCATGCTTGTTCACTTGTTTTGTTTTTTGTGTATTTGTTGTTTAATGTTTCTTTCGGACCACAATTCAAAATCAATGTCATAATTTTCATAGATTTTTTATTTACTTGTTACTGTTGTCAATTTCAACTTATTTCACTGGCAGCTGATTTTTCTCCTTCTTTAATTAGAGGGTAAGAATAATTTTGTGGACTGTCTATGTAACCCTGTCCGTGAAAAGTAGTTCCATGGTGATGTTAACCATCGTGTAGCAACACGTCTGAAAAAAGTAGTTCCAGGGTGATGTTTACCATCGTGTAGTAATACATCTGTAAAAAGTAGTTCCTGGGTGATGTTTACCATCGTGTAGTAACACGTCTGTAAAAAGTAGTTCCAGGGTGATGGTTACCATCGTGTAGTAACACGTCTGTAAAAAGTAGTTCCAGGGTGATGGTTACCATCGTGTAGTAACACGTCTGTAAAAAGTAGTTCCAGGGTGATGGTTACCATCGTGTAGTAACACGTCTGTATAAAGTAGTTCCAGGGTGATGTTTACCATCGTGTAGTAACACGTCTGTAAAAAGTAGTTCCAGGGTGATGGTTACCATCGTGTAGTAACATGTCTGTGAAACGTAGTTCCAGAGTGATGTTTACCATCGTGTAGTAACACGTCTGTATAAAGTAGTTCCAGGGTGATGTTTACCATCGTGTAGTAACACGTCTGTAAAAAGTAGTTCCAGGGTGATGGTTACCATCGTGTAGTAACACGTCTGTATAAAGTAGTTCCAGGGTGATGGTTACCATCGTGTAGTAACACATCTGTAAAAAGTAGTTCCAGGGTAATGTTTACCATCGTGTAGTAACATGTCTGTGAAACGTAGTTCCAGAGTGATGTTTACCATCGTGTAGTAACACGTCTGTAAAAAGTAGTTCCAGGGTGATGTTTACCATCCTGTAGTAACACGTCTGTAAAAAGTAGTTCCAGGGTGATGGTTACCATCGTGTAGTAACACATCTGTAAAAAGTAGTTCCAGGGTAATGTTTACCATCGTGTAGTAACATGTCTGTGAAACGTAGTTCCAGAGTGATGTTTACCATCGTGTAGTAACACGTCTGTATAAAGTAGTTCCAGGGTGATGTTTACCATCGTGTAGTAACATGTCTGTAAAAAGTAGTTCCAGGGTGATGGTTACCATCGTGTAGTAACACATCTGTAAAAAGTAGTTCCAGGGTAATGTTTACTATCGTGTAGTAACATGTCTGTGAAACGTAGTTCCAGAGTGATGTTTACCATCGTGTAGTAACACGTCTGTATAAAGTAGTTCCAGGGTGATGTTTACCATCGTGTAGCAACATGTCTGTAAAAAGTAGTTCCAGGGTGATGTTTACCATCGTGTCGTAACATGTCTGTAAAAAGTAGTCCCAGGGTGATGTTAACCATCGTGTAGTAACACGTCTGTAAAAAGTAGTTCCAGGGTGATGTTAACCATCGTGTAGTAACACGTCTCTAAAAAGTAGTTCCAGGGTGATGGTTACCATCGTGTAGTAACACGTCTGTAAAAAGTAGTTCCAGGGTGATGGTTACCATCGTGTAGTAACACGTCTGTAAAAAGTAGTTCCTGGGTGATGTTTACCATCGTGTAGTAACACGTCTGTAAAAAGTAGTTGCTGGGTGATGGTTACCATCGTGTAGTAACACGTCTGTAAAAAGTAGTTCCAGGGTGATGGTTACCATCGTGTAGTAACACGTCTGTAAAAAGTAGTTCCTGGGTGATGTTTACCATCGTGTAGTAACACGTCTGTAAAAAGTAGTTCCTGGGTGATGTTTACCATCGTGTAGTAACATGTCTGTAAAAAGTAGTTCCAGGGTGATGGTTACCATCCTGTAGTAACACGTCTGTAAAAAGTAGTTCCAGGGTGATGGTTACCATCGTGTAGTAACACGTCTGCAAAAAGTAGTTCCAGGGTGATGTTAACCATCGTGTAGTAACACGTCTGCAAAAAGTAGTTCCAGGGTGATGTTAACCATCGTGTAGTAACACGTCTGTAAAAAGTAGTTCCAGGGTGATGTTAACCATCGTGTAGTAACACGTCTGTAAAAAGTAGTTCCAGGGTGATGGTTACCATCGTGTAGTAACACGTCTGTAAAAAGTAGCTCCAGGGTGATGTTTACCATCGTGTAGTAACACGTCTGTAAAAAGTAGTTCCAGAGTGATGTTTACCATCATGTAGTAACATGTCTGTGAAACGTAGTTCAGAACAGTTTCCACTTTGCCTCTGAGCATTGTAAATGATCTTTGGTCCAGACAAGATAAGTGGCAGTGTTTCTGGATCCTGGTCACATCTGGCTTCTTCTCTGCATCATAGAGCTTTTACCTGCATTTGTGGATTTCAGGGTGAACTGTGTTCACAGACAGAGATTTCTGGAAGTCTTCCTGAGTCCATCAGTGGTTTCCAGTAGAGAATCATGTCTGCTTTTAATGCAGAAGATCACCAGCATCCAGCCTTGTCCCATGCACACAGAGATTCCTCCTGATTCTCTCCATCTTCTCATGATATTCTACACTGTAGCCTGAAGATCTTCAAAGTCTGAAGAACATTTATCTGAACTCTGAGACGGGCTCCAAACAACAGCTTTAGAACAGAAACTTTATTCACTTCATGGCCAAACCAAAATCTAAACCTTTCCCAGGTTTGCTTGGATGGAATCAGTTCAGGACCGACGTGATGAGCTGCTCTCAGTCACATCAACGCACAGCAGAGCGACAGAAGCTGGAGATGAAACATCAGCCGGATGTTTAGTGTGAAATTCAGCAGCAACTTGTCGCAACTTGATGGCTAAAAACAAAGCAAAATATTGACAGAGTGGGGAAAGCTGAAGGTAGTTAACACCTCTCACCACCCGGTGGGAAGGCAGCTGCCGTGAATGAAAGAAATGAACTCTGAGAAGAAGTAAGTCAAATGTAAGGAGGGGAAGAATAAGTCAGTTTTATTATATATGGAGGGAAATGTCTCCAATTTCACTTTCCCTCCAAAAAACATCAATTAAATGGTTTTAATGGCAGTGGAGATATTTGCATATAGATAAAAAAAAGCCAGTTTAATATTGTAAATGATCTTTTCATGCGGCAATCTGGAAGATTTGGCTTTAATCTCTCAATAAATGTCGCGGCGTGTTTTCCTTTCCTACCTGGAGAGTGTGGGTGGTGGAGGCAGAGTGGAAGTGGGGTGGGAGGAAGAGGAGGGAGGAGGAGGAGAGCTGAGAGGAGATATCACACAGGAAAAAGGTTTCCCATTCATTCTGCTGCCTCTTCTTTAATTAATAGATTATGTACACATGCACACTCCTGTCAATCTCTCTCAGCTTCTCATTACCACGGTGACCTCTCTTTCTTCTGCCCAACAACTTCTAACACACACACCCACACACCACACACACACAGACACACACACACTGGCTGAGACACGGATACGCCTGAAGACAACAGCATATGTTCCAGCCTCAGGCCTGCACAGCTTACAGCGCGAGCAGGGATGCTGGTGTCACTGCTGGTGGACGGTATCCAGATCTGTTTCAGCACATTCACGCATTATTTATGTTTTATAATATTACTAATTTAACAGGAATATTTATCAGATGACAACTGTTGTAACTTACTGCAATTGGAAATAAAAAGCACTCATCCAAAAATGGACTCAAACTGACTTAAAAAGTGTTTTGTTAAAAGACAACTTAAAGGTACAGTAAGTCAAAAAATCAAAGGTCAGTGGCAGAAAAATTTGATTCATAATTCAAAACTGTGTTTGTATTGATGTGTAATCGCTTCACTAGAACTGCTGTTATATGTTTATTTTCTTAGAATGAGTCATTTATATCTACGTGCTGGGCGGTGCACATACATGGAGGCTGCCATATTTGTGCTGCCATTTTTACTACAGTGTCCCTGAAAGGCATTACAGAGATGTTTCTTTCAACAATTTTTGGAATATTCAGTAAATTGCATTCAGTACTCCATACGCTATGATTGATTAAACGCTTAAAATGTATAAATATTATTTACATCAGCTGTGAAAGTAATGGGGCTGAAAAATCATCCTCCAGTCATCTCTGCATTCCTTAACTTTTTCATTTGTCTACTGGCTCGTAAATCACTTTCACTACCGTAGTAAGAGTCATTGACGATCAGTTTAACGGGTAAGAGGCGAGACTGATTGACTGGCGAGAGTAATACTGTGACCCAGAAGTTGCGCACACTCATCTGATGTTTACAGCAGGTCGCTAACATCACTCTGCAGCAGTTAGCGACATTCAGACAACGACATCTGTTTTACTTGCGTTTGTGACATGATGGAGAATCTGTATCTGCTGTCTGCTAAACATCGGAGTAACTCGTGCACGTCATTCTATGGCCAGAGGAGGGCGCTGGGATTCTAGCAGGTTGGTCTCGCGCATGTGCATTATTCAAAAACTAGCTAACAGTCTCTGCTTTCTGAAATGCCGAAAACATTTTCTATAGCACCTTGAATGGACAAAACAATGTGTGTGTAGTGAGAATCCTCTGAACTGTAAAACTGTTGTACCAGCTTTGTTTAATGGGAGTAAATTCTTTATATTAATATTATAATATTAAATTATAAGTTTATTCTTCTTAAACTACAACTTATTCTTGTAAATTACAAGTTACTGTTATGTTACAACTTTATTCTTGTAAATTACAAGTATTCTTGTTAAATTGTGACTTTATTCTCATTAAGTTATGACTTTATTCTTGTTGAATCATTACAATTCTTGTAAATTACATCTTTATTGTCATTAAATTACAACTTAATTTTCATAAATTACAACTTTATTCTTGACAAATTACGGCTTTATTCTCATAAATTACAACTTTATTCTCATTAAATTACGACTTTATTCTTGTTGAATCGGGACTTTATTCTCGTAAATGACATCTTTATTGTTTTTAAGTTACAACTTTATTCTCATAAATTACAACTTTATTTTCATTACATTACAACTTAATTCTTGTGAAATTTCAACCTTATTCTTGTAAATTACAACTTTTAGACCCACAACGTAACTTTTCCTCCCTAAAAATCTGTGTTTTTGACGCATTTTGATTCCACACCAACATTAATTGTGGACATTTCTCCAGCTGTCACTGCTCAGCGGCGTCCCGAGGCTAAGAAACTGCAGGATGCAACCTTTCCATCTGGGACGCAGCCGTGTGCTGCAGCTGATTATTGGTTGCGCACTGTCTCGCATGCTAGCATATAAACACACCGTGTGTTATAATGCGCAGCACGGTGGATTCAGCAAAGAAACAAAAGAAAACATTATTGGAGGAAGAGAGGAAAAAAGAGAGGAAGGATGAAGTTTAGCTGTCGATGGGTGGGGGAGGGGTTCTGCAGTGCGTCTTTAACATATTAAAAATAAAAATCCCACTGCACCCAGCAGGTAAACAGGTTCTCAAATGATTAAAGCGTTGCATGAACGAGCACTGATTTACTGATTTGAAATGTTTCAGAGTTAGTGAGGTAATTAACACTGAGCCTCTACATCCATGACTTCAGCCTACAGTGACTCATGACAGCTGAGATCGAGCGAGGAAGGAGGCGTTGCACCAACATCATTTAGTCAAATTTACCTGTTCAAGTTTGACCGTTTCCACTTAATTCCCCTCTCGCTGCAGAACGGGGCACAGCAGGAATCAAATTTCTCATTCATATATTCTAATTGGAAAATTGGTGTTAACGAATGAATTCAGAAATGAGTCACTCAGCGTTGATCAAACTTAATTTTTAGCTTGTACTCAGCGGTCACTTTTGTTCTTTAATATAAATGAAACATGGAGATGAAGCTCCAGTCATTGTGGTGATTCAAAGGTAAACATCGGCAGACCTTTGCAGCCCGCTGTCGTTGCAGGCCAGAAGAATCATACCCAGTAGCTGCGTTTCCTTTACACTTAAAACCTTATAAAAGCGAAATAATGCAATAAAAAACTGGTCATGGAAACAGCTTGATAAAAAAAAAAAAAACCTCTCAAATATCACATAAAAGTTTTTATGCTCTCATGGGGGTTTTTCAGACGTGTCCATACAGACGTATCCTGCAAAAGTGTAACGGAAACAGTTTTTTGCATTCACATGCCATCAGAGGTGACGTAGGATGCAAAAAAACATGTTTATCCTTCTTAATTATGATGTTTATGATCATTTACAAGCATTAACTCTGGAATCAGAGTGACAGGGAAAGTTTTACCAAATAGAGGTCTTTATGAAAAAATGGCCTTATTTCAGTGAGAGGAGTTCATTTTAGACAACTGCGTTTACATGAGAGTTTTAATTCCGAATAAAATTTATTTCTGCTTTAAGAATCAGAATCAGAATAGCCTTTATTGTCATTGAACCAGCGTCCCGGTACAACGAAATTACTTTCCAAATACAACCCGTCCAAGAATAGGCAGACAGACAAAACATAACATACAGGACCGGAATGACTGGAGGAAGCAGCATGTGCACGCGCTCCCATGACGCTCCCATGAAGACCATGTTAATTCCAAGTGAAAACGACAATTCCAAATAAATCCAAACCACAATAAGTGGTTGGTTTATTCCTCTTTTAGTTTTGAATAAAACAATTCGCCTGTCATGTAACCTTTTATTCCGGTCTAAGTCAATTCCTGCTTTTCTGAGCATGCTCCTCTCCTTGTCCTGCTGTAATGGCGGATGTTGAAGCACATGTGAAACAAGCGCTGGACTCGGAAATTAAGCAGTATGTCGGTTTCAAGCTGCTGCTACAAAACTACAATCAAAATACAGTGAAAATGTGTGTTATTATGTGTTTTCATGTTGTAGTCTAAACAAAAAGGAGCAGGAACCGGCGTCTGTGTACTTGTGGGTAGACGTAAATGGGCGAAAATACGTCACGCCAATCCACTGTCCAATCAGAACCCTTCCCCACCCCTGGATCTAAAGCGATATTAGATAATGGTGTTATCCATGTAAACCTTAATTCAGAATCATCATTTCCATGTAAACACAAAGGAAAATAATTCAGTTCTGAATTATTTAATTCGGAATAATTAATTCTGAATTAAAAAACAACATGTTACCATGGCCAATACCCGGACATGGTGCAAGTTCTGGATGCATTAGTACTGACTGGCTACTAGGGAGGAATCGCCAGGTACCTCGGGATACGATACTATCACAATATTTGCCTAAAATAACTGTTCCAAGATTCAGCAATTCTGCAATAATCTATACACTGTAAAAAATCTAATCCAAGAATCATCATAATATGATACACTTTATTAATCCCAATTAGGAAATTCATTCTCTGCATTTAGCTCATCTTAGGTTGAACCTGAGAACTGTGGGCTGCTATTTAAAGCACCTGGGGAGCAGTTGGTGGGAGTTAAGGACCTTGCTCAAGGGTCCACAGTGGTTTACCTGAATGTTGTGTCAGGGACTCGAACCCTGGGTCTGCCGCACCCCAGCATAGCTAGCCACTAAAGCCCAGATTCTCCACCTTTTTTAACTAAACAGGTATCCGTAAGCAGCTGTACTGGAGGGATATCCTTCTTATTGACAGTGTTATAACAGGGTTACAGCCTAACTGTAAAGTTTAGTATCATCTTGTGTTTGCTAGATACTAATGTATTTCTAATGTTCACATTAACGGGGCTGTGACATGGGTTCCCGATTCAGCAATAATCCAGGCAGAGCCGGGTTACGGGTGTTGGTGGTTTATTGTGCCCGTTACTTCCACCTCGTGTTCAACAGTGCAGACGTGCAGAAATCGTCATGGCAGGACATTATGTACATATTTACAAATCAAAGGCAAACACATCATACTGAATGAAAACGTGTTTGTCTGTGGATACAACCTGAGTCCTCTGGGACAGAGCCTCGCTCTAACTGCCAACAATGCAACAAAAAATGGCCGCCCTCATCCTAACAGGCCTCCTTAACACTAGGAGCGCCGCGCTCTAAACATCCCGAGCAGCGCCACTAGCGGTCATTTGACCGCTATATATGTAATTAACACTTTGGGCTCATATAGCCCGCTGTATAGGTTGATGTTGACAAAATCAAAACTTGATATTGCTTGGTGATCATAAAAATAGTAATAATATGTCAAATATTTGTCTAAATAAGCTCAAGAATTGCAAAAGTGCTTTACAACAACCTACAATAACGTTTGGCACGTTTCTGCTGCTTCAATGAAGAGTGAACTGCTTTGAGCTTGTCAGCCTACTTGCTATGTAGTAGCTTTACACTACTTTAATAGACAATTAAAACTCGTCAGACCTACGACACATATAAAAAATCTTAGAACTTGGATAAAAGTTCTAAAAAGCGTCGCACAGCCGCAGGTCGGAGTCTCACGTACAAAGAATGATTGGTCTATGAGACCATGAGGATTATCATTTTAGTGCCACAAAGTCTTACTCTAATAATAATAAGCGTTTTATCATTACTATTTTCGCTATAATTATAATTATTATTATTATTATTAGGCTATTATTATTATTATGCAGGTAAAATTTTCAGTTTGATTTGGAAAAAGGACGCCATGATACAACACACATGAAAGGCGAAAATGTTTTTATTTACAAATAATTATGGTTCGAAATAAATAATAGCCAGTTGTTGTATTTGCTAAACGAATGTAGGCTATCAAAACATTGGCGCACTGGTTGTTTACAGCACAATAGGAAACGAATAACATCCGAACAATAAATATTTGCAAGAGAAATTAATCGGGTTTTTTTTTCCAAATCGTTTTTTTTTTTTTTTTTTTTTTTTTGCAAGAGATATGAATCTTTTTTTTCCAAAATAGACAACAAATACAACAATAATGAAACAAAGATAAAATGCGCCACGTGCACGACAAAAATATTAAACACTGTCAGCCACAAACTAACCAATTATGCAAATGAACATCCAGACAAACATGAACAGCCAAACGTGGCTGAACGGTGAATGAAACTGATTAGGTGCAAACAGATTGCTAAAAAAGATTAGGCTACTAAAAAATTTGTGATAACAAAATGTGAAAAAATAAATATATAATAACAAGGAAAACGCAATAATTATAACATTGATCAAACATTTCTATTTACAATTATACTATTTACAATTACACTATTTACAGTTACACTATTTACACTTCTACATTACACTTTGTACAGCGAGGTGCCGACGGGATCACACACTTTCCACACACAGGTCGCTTGCATCCACTGCAGGTCAACGTGGTCTTATTCTGCTTGCAGTGGGTGTTGATTTGGCACTGCCGCCGTTTCGCTGGTACCTGCGGGTCGGGGACCAACTGCAGCTCCACGGGCGCAGCGGGGCCAGCTCTTGCGCGCAGGTGTTCCCGTCGCAGCTCCTTTGCCATCTCCAAGATGAAGGCATGCCTTGCAATGTTGGATCCAGTGCACTGCTTGTACAAGATCCAAGCATTTATGGCAGCCAGATCCAGGATGTTGCAGAACACTGCAACAGGCCACCTCCTCGTTGCCCCTTTCACGGAATATTTCCGTGCCATCTGGTCCAGCGCGTCAACACCAGCCTATAATTACAGTAACACTCGTAAGTGGGAGACTGTAAACGGTGGGGGGGAGAAAAAAAAAGAGGTCGCCTACCTTCGTGGTATTGTAGAAGGTGACAGTCTCGGGCTTCCTCTTCCCCTCTCCACTCGCAGTGACCGTCTGATGCAAAGAGCTGAGGAGGCACACACTCTTCTTGCGCTTTGCCTGATAGATGGTGAGGGTGATGCGCTCGTGCTGCATCAGCCTGGTGCTGTGCAGCTCTGCACACAGGTTGGCCGATGGTGGGAGCTCTCTGCAAGCCGCATTCATGGTGCCAACGAGGCTGGTGTTCTTCCTCAGCAGACACTTGGCAAGTGACAGGGATGTAAAAAAGTTATCCGTCGTCACATTCCTGCCCTTGTTGAGGAACGGCTCCGTCAAGCTGAGGACGACTCTTTCCCCCAAGCGCTGTCCAGCAGGCCGCGCCTCGTCCTTCCCGAGATAAGGGCTCCCGTTCAAAAAATATTTGGAGTCGACCTCTGCTGCTACCCAAAACTTGATCCCAAATTTGTCGGGCTTGTTGGCCATGTACTGCGTGAAGCGGCAGCGCGCTTTTGTGGGGAATAGTTGTTCATCCACCGTGATGTTTTCACTTGGCCTGTAGCTGCGGATGCAGTTGCCCACGAATCCCTTCCACACGTCGGTGATAAGCGCAAACTTATCAGTAGCCAGTCGTGCCTGCCTCTCCTCTCTCCGGTCAAAGCGCAGGTACCTCATGATGTCTCTGTACCTGCTGCGAGGCATCGTGCTCCTGAAGAATGCCAGCCCCCACTCGTCTGACCACAAGCTCTCCATCTGAATATTTTTATTGAAGGCCCCCCTCACGTACAGGAGGGCCAGGAAAGCTTTCAGCTCTGGGATGGAGAGGTCCCACAGACGTGCCCCAGAGCGGCGCGCCTCGGCCACGGTGCAGTCCCTGATGTGCTGGAGGAGCATCGGGTCTAAAAGGCACAGTAGTGCACTCTCCAGGTCCTTCACCCCCTGTCGAGCATATGCAGTTGGCCCTGCAATTTCTCTTAGAATGTTGTGGGACTGCCGTCTCCCACGTCCCCCAGACGACAATGGCACTGCAAGCCACGCGCTCCCGTCCTTCCCCGTCTCCTCTGGACCTAGGCATAATTCAATCAGCACAAAAATAGTGATCTTTCGATAGTATTTAAGTATAATTATAGGTCATCTTGCCTAAATCAGTGAGCTCAATGCAAGATGTTTTGGGCGTGGCTCACCTGATTCTGAAGCAGGTGCGTCATGGTGAGGCATGGGACACGCCTGCTCCCCAACATCCTGTCTGCGCACTGAAGAGAAAGAAATAAACACATTTATCAGCACATCATGTGAAAAGAATTGTGTGTATATATATATATATATATATATATATATATATATATATATATATATATATATATATATATATATATATATATATATATATATATATATATAGCCTATCTTGTCATTTGGCCTATTTTTTGAGTGTGCGTCAGAGGACACAGAAACTGCAGAGGCTGCTGCACCTTTAGCCTCACTCCTCTCGGACACAGCGTGTCCATCAGCAACTGTTATCAGCTTACCACTAGTCTTATAGACTTAATATAGGATATTTCTTTTATAAATGTAAACACTAAGAGACTAAAATAATTTGTCTCAGCGGGTCAATGGAGTCTATTCTCCCACTGACATGACTTTTTTTTTTTCTTTTTTTTTCCGCCCTGGAAGTAGCTAATAGGCTGAGCCAGTTGATGGGAGATGAGTAACAGCTAGCTTTACCGGTCATTTTCTTGGTTAGTGTATCTAGTCAGTCCAAAAGAGTTGGTAAATATAAATATAAGCCAATGGGTATAAACAGCATGATAAAACAAATAATGTTTATTTACCTGTGGCAGATGAGGCGGTCTCAGAAAGAGGCAGGCGTGGTCTTCTCTGAGTAGGACGGGAGGAGGGTGTGTCCGGCACGTAGTCGCTGTCACTGTCTCCGTCTCCGCTGTCACTCTCCGCCTCAAAGTCTGACACCTCACCTCCGTCTGACTGTCCCTCATCAATATTTTGCAGCATTGACAGGGCTTCCTCCACCGTATATAATTTCTGCGTTCTCTTCATCTTCCTATCTTCTTCCAAATATACCGACTTACTTACAATAAAATGGCGATGGTCGTCTTCCTCTGCTCTCTCTCCCAGATACACAGTACCACACACTCCTAAATAGTCCAGTGATAACAAATTGATACATTTTTGTCAGGCGGGAAACTTCCCCGCCGAACTGTTACTATGACAATGGGTGTCCCTCGCGCTGGATTTACAATGTATCACTGCGGCTGCTCAGAGTCGCTCCGAGCTGCTGCGGGTTAGAAGTGTTAAAATGCTCGTAAATCTTGATATTTTTACTTTTACAAAGAAAGAAGCAAGTGAAAATATAAAAAACAGGTGTCTGTTAAAAGTCATATAATATCAGGTTCAGATGTTTTGTTTTTATTATGTTATTTGCGTATTAAAGTGACTGACGGTCAAAAGACCACTAGTGGCGCTTCTAGTGTTAAATAGCTTAAGCCCCTCCCCTCAGGCTCAATTATCTCTGATTTCTCATATAAACCAGTATTATCAGGATATCATTACTTCTACATACTCACAATGAATATAGAAAAAACACATAAATTATAAATTTTTATTTCTCCCTGCTCCTACACCAGAGCACCCAAAAGCAAATCACTATCAAGTGTTTCAAAGAAGAAAATTTAGAGAATATCTCTTTGGCGCGCATTCAGTCAGTCACATGACGGTGACGTCACTTCCGCCTGCTAACCGACCGGACGTATGTAACAGCTGACTGTCTGGGCATTTCCTCGGGTTCAAACCCAGCAATGGCGCTAACAGAGGGGAGATGGTGAGTCATCCCAGCACACACACAGTAAACCCAACTGAAATGTTAAGTGTGCACCCTTAACACAACCGAAGGTGACCAGATCAGGAATTTATGTTTGTGTTTGACTAATGTAATGTGACTGTCTGACTTTTGCGCGAGTACGCGGGTCCTCGCAAGTACAGCTGCGCAGGTATGTGTGTGTATGTGTATGTGTGGGCACGCGAAGTCCATAAGGCGGCTGTCAGTGACGATACAGCTTTGTCACAGGGGCGTTCACAAACACTGGAAAAATTACCAATGAGGGCTTAGCAGGCAAAGCATTTAATGCTCATGTTTACACTGGAACCTGTCTGTCCGCTGATATCTGCGTATAGTCAGGACTTCGTGGTTCAAGAAAATCAATCAGCGTCTTGCTCTGGTTTGTCTGGAAATCCGCCTCCAAATATGTGTGAAAACAACCTAAAACAAGTAAAAGAAATTTTTTTAGATGTGTATAGAAATATGTAAATATGGCTTCAGCCTCCCCATCAATGCTGTCCTTCCACAGGAGCTGGTTCATTAAATTCACATCTACGCTGGACTCTCACTTCCTTTTGTTATTTTTATTCCTTCTTATTGTTTATGATTATGTGTTGAGGGTCTGAAAGGATTTGGTATAATCATCAAATATTATTATTATTGAGGGTTTGGGTGGTCGTGGATAATATGGGGAGGGAATGAAAAGGTGGCATGAGGGAAGGTGGATACACGGTAAGTCCAGTGTCTGAATAAAACAAATCCAAATTATGAAGAGGATTTGTGACATCTTTGCCTGTGTGTTGGCGTAATTTGCATTTATGCGGTCCTGGTTTTGTGAACATCGGTTTATTGCAGTATGAAACACCGGCTGTTTAAAATAATCTTGTAGCCTATTAAAAATACCAACATGGATTTTTTACTGGGAACATCACATGAAAGTCCCGTCGGAAAATCGGAGCTTGCGTCAGTGAGAGGTGAAACCGATCCGGACCAGGTTTTGTTTGCGGTGAAAGCAAGACTCCAGGTCCACAATCTGTTTCTTCCAGACGGGTTGCTGCAGAGAACCAAAGTGGAACGAGCCCAGAACCTCCACAGCAATAAAGTAGGGCCTGTTGTGGGGGGAGAAGTCCTGTGTGGACCTGTGTTCCCCTTCAGAGCTCCCGTCCCATTGTGATATGCTAGGAACTAACTATGTAACGGCCAGTAATAGAAAAAAATCGATGATGGACTTCATGATCAGAATGTCCAACCACAGACACACGATGTCCCTGAACTCCAGGACATGTCGTTTCTTTATCCAATTCTTAACTTTATCCCTTTAGCTTTATCCAGACGCAAATGTGAACACGATTCTCCGCGACCAGCTCCAGCCTTTACCCGACTAAACTGCTACTGTACTTCCTGTGTGCACCGGAAGTTTCACCCATAACTGTTGATAATGACGCCGCCCAGCGACCGCCTCAGGGAAAGTGTGGATGGAGGCTGCCCCGTCCCTGCCGTTACATGGATGTACACCGGAGGGCAACTAATCTAAATATCGCCCAAAGGAGTCAAAGTGATACAGACATTTTAGAAATTTGTGAGTAAATGCACATATAAGGTCCCGGAAATAAGGTCCAGGATGGAAAAAAAAACAGTTTACCAGTTTGCAACAGTTCGGTAAACTGTTGCTTACAGAAATGCCTCGGATGAGAATAGCAGCAACAACAGTAGCTTCAAAACACAAAATGCTACATCTCCGTCCTCACATTGGAGTCTCGCAGGAAGATATTTTCCATGAATTACAGCTTATGGGCTAAACAGCTTTCAATGGAGACACCTGAATATCACAATTGGCAGCCCACTGCGTCCTGCTACATCTTATATAGGTGAAAGGCAGAAGCAGGAGACCATCAGGATGATGGACAGCACAGGAAAATAACTTAAAAAGACATATGTGATAGAGCACTGTTCCTGATCTGGTTCTGAGGAATGAAGATCAGTTTTTTAGCCTCTTGTGTAGACCTGGAACGTTACATAGTCTGAGCAAATGGCCACAGTATGAGGCTGCACATTCAGTTAAATTAAAGGGGAGACACTACAGGGGAAAAAAAAAACCCCCAAAAAACGTCCAAAATAAACATTTTAGGGGTTTATTTCATGATACTTTGTCTGATGCACCCAAATCCCCTCAAAATGCAGCAAAAATGTTGTTCAACCTGTATTCTTAAAGTTTTTACAGAAGGATTTTTTGATCTCTCATTCACAGTCGGATTTTTATAGAACATTTCATCCTAAACATATGCCAAAAAAAAGGATTTTTTTCTGGTTGTTGATATACTCTAAATTGTGAAATGATCTATAGAGATATCCAAAATCTCCCCTGTAAAAATCTGCCTTTTGGCTTTGATATGTGAACAAAATTCAAAAGGAACTTTGAACCTGGTTTAATTCTGTGTTTAGATTTTTTTTTTTCCTGTGGAAATTAGCCGTTTTTTGGCTATATAACACCTCATTTGCATATTTAAACATAAAATTTCAGAAAACTTGCAATACAAAAAATGACAGCCCTAAAGTGACGAATAAACCAGGAAAGTTTCATGGTGATACCAGTTAGTTAATTTTTTTGCCCTGTGTACCTGTAGTGTCTCCTTAACTTCAACTCATTCATCTATTTATTTGTCTATTTTTCTTCTGTTTGTGTTACTTCAGGTCTTCATCTTAATAGTGGACACAATGAGATGTTTCTCAGTTGCTTCTGTGTTAATGTCTCGCAGCGATGGTGGGGTGGGGGTCCTGATAATAATGTACTTTGGGCGACAGTGGTTGTACACCTTGATGATCAATGTAAGTCATAAAAAGCCCTGTGACATGGAGAAGTGATAAATCTCCCGAGTCCTCAGTGAAGCAAGACACATAAAAGCAGGCGGCTGTGGGTTTTCACGGCTACTGCCAGCTTCCATCCCTCACCTCGGGGGCGAAGGATGCAAATAAAATCAAGATTATAAAAACGGATAATGTGTGGGCTTTGCAGGGTGAGGGATGAGAATATCAGTGGGCCTCTTTTCGATTTGTATGTCCAGCGGCGACACTTGAGATGAACGAAGCATGTCTTAAATTACCATGTAATAAAATTTTTACCTCTGAAGGTGGGGCGTCTCACTCCAAAAAATGAAAGAGCATTGGCAGCTTAATGATGCCAGAACGTGGTGAAAAGAGGAGCATCATATTCACCCATCTGTGACAAATCCTATTAGTAACGTGGCATGTAAAGATGGAAGAGTGCTGCTATGTCTGCTGGATATCGTACTCTGTTGATTTGATGATGTAGATGCATGGAAACGTAAAAGAGAGCAATCACCATCAGGTCCTCTGCTGTGGGTATAGCGGGCAGATGTAACCTCGAAGCTCTCCTGGTCTTATCGGTTCATGTGTTGCTCACACAAACGCACCAAAACTAAATTAGCTTTCACTGTTTGAATTTAGTGTTTTACTCGTAAAACTGCTGTCAGCAATGGACGTAGTATCCGATCATGTCTGATGAGGGGAAAGTGAAGCCAGCTGGGCGTGTCCCACCGTCGCCATCTTGCTGGGTCGCGTGTGTCATCACTCCCGGAAAATACTAAAATGGGCAAAGGCAAGGCTGCTCCGAGCCGCGGGGCAAATGATTGACAGCCAAGCTAACGCTAACCGAGCTAATCCGAAGTGAACAGGAATGATCAAAGATAGGTGGTCTAAAGGTAAGACACGCTCAGACTTGCTGTTAACCAGCTAAAAACCACCGCTGTGCAACTCTGCTACAGGCTGAAGCCTTCCTGGGAGCATGGGGAGCTAACTGTTAAGGCCCTTTCAGATAGAACGCGGCAAGCGCAAGAGGACGGCGGCAAACCCATTCATTGTGTATGTGGTACCGCCGCGGCAGCGCGTTCCGCCATGCCGCGGAGCACCGCGGCGCGCAAGGTGGGCGCATGCCGCCGCGGTGGCGCTGACGCCGCTGCGCTCGAATTGAACATTTTTCAATTCGGGCGCAGCGCGCTGTGACGACATCCTAGCGCGTCCAATGAGAGGCCAGTTCAGGGAAAAAAAGTGGTCCTTGTTCAGCCTGAAGTAAACCTGGAAGCGGTCTGTGTGAAAGAATGCAGCTCCCGGACGAACCTGAACTCCCCCAAGTTCTGCCTTGTTATCAGGATCAGGTGGACCCCCACCCTTTTATCTACTGCTGATCTCCTCCTCCTCCTCCTCTGGAGCAAAGCTTTTGCTGCGACCATGAGATGTACATCTCTCACAACGAAGCGTGCCGGGGAGAAAACACTTCCTGGTCCGTCGCTTAGCAACGCGTGCCTGACATGTTTGCTGCCGCCGGGTCTGCCGCCGAGTCTGCGCCCTACCCCGCGGTGAACTCGGCGAAAAACGCGTTCTATCTGAAAGGGCCTTTAGCCTCCACGGCTAAAAGCGGCATCCGGAATTTAGCAGATGATGAAAGATTTAAAATTATTTAACTTAACTATCGGGCTTCAGTCTTTTAAAGTGGAGTTTGTCCCTTGATCGGGACTGAGGTAAGAAACATTTCCAGTCAGTCAGCCCCGATGACATCACATGTGCGTTCCCGCTGTCATGCTAGAACTAGCGCTAGTAGGTGGTCCAGAAAGTGTTGGACTGAAACTCTGACTGAGTTAAAGGTGATGTAAAAGATGTTTCTTTGAATAATTTTTTGCAATATTTGATGACATTGGGTTCACTGCCCCATCACGTATGATTAATTAAAAGCTTTGAATATATAGATATTATTATACATCAGCTGTGAAAGTAATGGGGGTTAAAACATCTGCCAATCATTTCTGCTTTCATCACGTGTTTAATTTGTCCATTGCCCATTGATCACTCTTTGTACAGTAGTAAGATTGATGGGCAATAAGCAAGAGTGACTGACTGGTGAAAGTAATACTACTACGCTTGTTCGACTTCGGCTATCTGCAGCGCAACCCGGCTGGAAATGAGGGATTGTGGTCCTGGAGTGTTGCATGCCGGTTAGAAACTTTGTCCGACTTCAGACTGCGCCTGCACTGCACTGAAAACGTGACCGTACCACATGATCATCAAACGTTGCGGGAGCCGTCCGACTGCAGTCATATCGTGCAGTTACACCTCAGCAACTGCAGCTTCTGGACCTGCCTCCTACAGAACCGGTTCCTGATTGGTTTAACCTCTCACTTACGCGAACTCCGATTTTCTGACAGGATTTCCATGTGATGCACCCAGTAATAGATCCATTATGTGTTTTCAACAGGCTACAAAATGATTTCAAACAGCCTTGGTGTTTCATATTGCAATTTGGCTGATGTTCACAAAACCTGGGCAGGCTGATATCTGACTGCTGCAACAAAGTAACACAAACGTGTTGTAGCCACAAGTTATTCCACTCAGATAAATATAAACCATAACTGTAAGTTATGCCAAAACCTTCACAAATCCTCTTCATAATTTGGATTTGTTGGACTTACTGGTGTGTTCCCACCTTTCCACATGCTCCCTTTGCACTCCCCCTCAGGATGAGTACCCAAACTCTTAATAATAATAATAATAATAATGATGATAATAATGATAATAATAAGAATATTATTATTATCATTATAGTAATACATTGCATTTACAGGCACCTTTCAGACCCGCAACATTTAACAATAAGAAGGAATAAGGATTTATACAGAAGTGAGAACCTACAGTGTAGATGTGAATTAACCCCCCAGGACAGTATTTATGGGGAGGTTGTCATAATATTTATTTCTACCTCCATCTAAAAAGAAGAAAGAAAGAAGATTGTAATTCTTTTATTTGTTTTAAATTCATTCACCAACACAAAGCATTTAAGTTTTGTATATTTGAGCCTGGACATTTCCCAGATTGCTGTCCTTAATGTTGCACCTGAACAGGTAAATAACATTCTGTCTGCAGACGTTTCGACTGCAGTACAGTACAAGTTCATGTAACTGGTGTCAGCAACATGCTGTCAGTCCACTGAAACTAGACTTGATTGATCTGCACAGCGTTCAGTAACTTTGAGCTAAATAAAGGCAAATGCAGCGAGATCCTCCATCCTTGCAGTCTTCTCGTTGGCAAACTTGTCCGAGTGAGATGCGCTGCTTTCATGGCCCGCCCCCAACGACTCACGCAGCTCCCGTCTGGACATCAAGTCAGACGATAGACAGACGCAGTCAATCCGAACGAGCCTATTGAGTGAGCGAGGCGGAACTTAGTCGCGTGCAGCTTCGACATTTGACCCCAAAATGTTCATAAGTTCATATGTAGGCCTACAGTGAATTTTGATTATTTGTCTTTTTTTTCTGTCTTCATTCAATACTGACGTTTTTAAATCTACAAAAATGTAAATGGAATTTTAAAAGTATAACAATCCATTTTAGACATTGGCGACAGCTGTTTTTAAAGCCGAGCCCGCGGGCACCCTCCCTCCTTTTTCATCCCATTCGCTACTCTTGTGGGCCCTGCACCTGCCAACACTCCTGCACTGCCAGTAAAACATTTTTCTGACTTCTTTCTACATGCATTTTGTGCCGCTGTCAGACTGTATCACATCTCACATTATACATTACTCTAATGTGTCTTTAATGTCTCTTCCAGCCTTTTTGTAAGATTGAAAGTCATTTTTCAGTCAGGAAAACTGGCACAATTCTGGCTGAAGAGCAAAGGCAGTCCTGGGTGACGGTGGCGGCAGACTGGCGCCGGTCCTGTGGCGGGGGGTGGGGGGGAGTATGCACCAAAACAAGCTGTACTCAAACAGACAGAAAAGCCCAAAAAGAGAAGAAAGGCTGAATCAATACTGCCATTATCAGCCCTGTGTAAGGCTGAATTAGATGTCATCCAGCTGCAGGGTTAAAGACGGGACTTGACATATGTGAACATTAAGAGCGCTTTGATGGAAATGGCTTTGTGTCAGTGTGTAATGACAGCAGTAAAACTGGCTGCTGGTGCAGGACTATGAGATCATCTTCCCCCACTACAAGCTGAGAGCTGTTTGCAGACAGCATACAGACACACTTTGTAAATCTCAAGTGTTCAGAGAATCGGTGGAGTGGAAATGATGAGTCAGCTGTGGATTGTGCAGATAATACAGTATGTAACTCGTCCACAGACAGCGTTCTCTAAAACTGTTTTTTTTTTCTTTAGCAATCAACTTTTATGTAAACAGGCTTTGCATCTTGGCCGGTCTCTGGACGATTGACCATCCATCAGTTTGTTTTCATGCTGATCTTGCTACTTTATGGTGACACACCAGATCTGTGGAAACTAGTGTATGCAGTCAAAAATGCAAAATGTCGCACATTGTTGCAACTAACCCCGTAAAGACCAGTTGCTATTCCATTCCAATGGACTTCCAAAGCTTTCTGACCGCCACGGGCAGTTGCAAGCATGTGCACACGCGAGTGACGTATGTACAAACTACGAAAATTGTCCACTGAGTTGATTATGTTTCTGTTAGAGGGGGCGGGGCTATCTTCAAAACTCAGCGTACTGTATCTGGACCACAAAGGCTCATGGGAAATGCAAATACAGCAAGAATTTAATGTTTGTAATGGAAATTTTATAATCACACTGCTATTAGTATGAGCACACTGAGTTTATGTTCCTGAGCACATACATTCGTGTATTTTGAACTTTTAATTGCAGCACATACCTTCATTGTCGTTTCTGCACCCATATGAAATATGAGTATAATGTTCTCTTTTCAGGGTTCAGCTAATGATAAGATTGCAGGTGTTCTCCTTCTGAACTGGCCTTGAATGTCTGAAGTTATGATATGTGTTTGCTAGTTAGATGTGTGAGGCGCATAGCACATACAGCTTCAGATAAGGATGTCTGATTCATGTCAATGTCAACTGTGACAGCAACAGTTCCCTGTTTCCAGCCTTTCTCTCTGCCACTGGATAAAAAGACATGTTCTTTCAGTATTTCTTCAGAGGGTGCTCACAATCTGATTGCGTGCATCATCTCCAACCTGGTTGTAAAATAAACTTTATATTCTGCAAAGATCACCTCATCTGGGTCTTTATTAGAATTTCCACCACATGTTTTATAATTGTTATTAATGTGAGTTATGTGTTCACATATAACCAAATTGTTGAAAAATTCTGTTCATCTTGACGTTAAAGTTGCACCATTAGTGTGAAGGATATTCGAGGAGATGTGTGATCCTGCAAAATATAGTTCCGATTCAAGACCAGGGCTAGTATTGTTGATACTGACGTTGAATTTAATACTGTTTGTCAAATGAACAAATTTATGCAGAGATATTTCTGTGGAATCTATCCACTATTTTTCAACCCATTAATCCACCAAAAACCACATCTCCTACTTATTTTTTAAGTGTGTGATAGTTTAAAGCCTTACATATAGAATTTTATAACTAAGTTTTAGAAACAAATTCATCACTGGAACCATTTTAAAAGTCTGAATTTGGCTTTATCTTAGTGAGAGAAGCTGGTTTATGGAACATGGGGACCTTGTCATAGCAGTGAACTGGATCCATAAAAAAAACCCACTTTATTCTCTTTAAAGGGTAAGTTTCTTTTTTTTTCAACCTGGACCTTATTTCTAGGAGTATATACGTGCATTTACTCACCGGTAAAGTTTCTGCATCACTTTAAGTCCTTGGGAAGATATCACGTTGTCGCTTTTCGGTGAATGTCCAGTATCAGGGTGGAGACGGGGCAGCCTCTATATAAGACAATGGGCCTCATGCAAGAAGCATTCGTACAAACAAATTCGTTCTTAAATGGTTCGTACGAGTGATTTAGGAAAAAAAATGCAGCATTCACCAATTTTCTCGCATTTCTAATCTTCTGTCAGGCACGAACAAATTTCACGACTGCTTCAGACTAGACGTAGGAGTCTTGCATCAGTCTGCTGTTATCCAAACCTGGTTTTCCATTAAAGGTGCCATGACATCAAATTTCACTTTTCTGGGGTTTTGGGTGTATAATATGATCTGTTGTGCACTGGTGAGGCCATGTGAATGTCCAGAGTAAGAATCAAAGTTCCTGTTTATGGTCTGTCAGCTTTGTCTCTCTGCTCAGAAACAGTTGAATCAGACAGCAGGCTATCATTCTACGTAGTTCTATCATTCTACATAATTTAATTGCTCCAATAAGAGCACACTATCAAGTAAACAGCGCCCCCCCCCTCTCTCTCCTAACGGTTTATGCACCGTCCGCTCCTCCCCCTCCCCCTCCCTGTCTGATTCAGCTTCGTGTATGAAGCTAGTAGTAACTTCTGTGCAGTCAGGTCTGGATTTTCAAACAAATGGATTTAAAAGCAAACTTCTGCAGCAACACTGAGGGAGGGGGCCACAACCTTGTCATTACCTGTAAGTTTATTTATTTTCTAAATGCTGTCTTGTCTGATAAACGTAGCTCACACTGTCTGAAGTGCCCATGTTGCTAGCAGTTAGTCTTTAGCAAACTCCGACCGCAGCTTGACCTAGATTCTCCAAATAAGGTCATAGCCAAATAAGGTGTAGCCAATCAAAATGAAGTCAACGTGGTCTCTGGGTAAAGCTCCATATCATCACCGGACCCAACTGTGTTACTGAGGAAGTGAGGTCTGGCGTTTCAAAACAATACTCCGCTGTAAAAAATGCCATTTTTTTCTTTGGAGTATTTACATATGCAGTAATGCCAACAACAGAAACTAGTTTTTAACTGTTATGTCATCACTCCTTTAAAGGACTGTATTAATCGTTACTTTGAAGCTATTGTGTATTTTAAAATCCAATATAAATGAGAGGCTTTTGTAGGCTATCACTCTGCAATTATAAATGACATTTTCATGCACAAACTGAGCAACTGTCAGACATTTCACTTGCAGCCGGCATGTCGGTGAGGGGACGATGGTTTCATTTGTTGTCATTTCATCAGTAGAAAGTGCAGTCAGTGAGCTCCAAGTGAGATCAAGCTGCTATAAAACTGAAATAACATCTCAAACAGAAAATTATGGAAAGTTCAGAAAGGAGATTCAGCAACAGTCGCTGCAACTCTTCTAATGGTCAGACACGCAGTTCATAACGCCTCGGCTTCGTTATAAAATGTGGATGTTTGGGTCTGAATTTATCACATTAGAGTTTCACATTTTTATGTGCTTTGTCTGAGAGAGATGGAGAGGCTGATGAAAGGATGGACATGGTCCAGCTACACGTCGGCTTTTTTATCCGGCTGGGACGCACAGTACGTGTGCGTGTGGATGTATTAAAAGGAAATTTTGCAGAATGCTGCAATCTGCGCTGTTTTGGTTGATGGAAACTCATATTAAACATTTCCATCATATATTCCACCTCTTAGCCTCCATCAGTAGGCTAGTTTTCAAGGACTGTGTTGCTTTTGTTAGACATCTATACCATTTTCAGATCAAATAAGTTTTATTTCTACTTCTGTAACAGTGCAACCAACAGATACGGCATTTACACCTGATTTATTCTCCACTGCTCGGCTTTTACCTCCGATAATGCAGCTGCTCAGATCTCAGTCAGCAAAATCTCCATCTCTGAATTTGTAAACTTTCTTTCCGCTGTCTTTGATGCCATTTTTCTGAATGAACACCTGACAAGTGTGGGAAGTCATGTCCTTATATGGAATTATTGGGGGGGGGGGGGGGTAATTATGCAGATTTGCAATTCTCATGAACGCGCACTCACTTCATCATGTTTACGAGGATCATTTACGCAGTTATTTGAAGTTGAGAACGTTTGTTGAATCTGACGTGGCGCACTCACAGGAATCCACGGTCGGAGAGAAAGCAAGAGAAAGATACGAAAAGAATACGAACATGTTGTTGCATGAGGCCCAGTATCTGCAGTAAAACTCCTTCATTTCATCAATGCTTCAAGTAGAATGAACTAACTATTGAGTACTATTGTCCTGTGAGTTCAGAGTTTCTCTAATTGTGTTTTTGTTGTTGTCTGGGTAAGGAGCCACTCGTCTCAGCTGTGCTATGGAAGCGCGCATCGTGAATACGCGGCCCCGAAAAGTGAGAACACCCTGATAACTAACGGAAAGCCAAATCTGCACTCACAGGACAATAGTACTTGTTCGTTCGTTCATTCAACTTAAAGTATTGGCGAAAATAAAGGAGTTTTCCTGCAGATAATGGCTAATATAGAGGCTTCTCCGTTTCCGCCATGTTACTGGATGTTCACCGAAAAGCGACTAAATGTAATATCTTCCCAAGGACTCAAAGTGATGCAGAAATTTTACCGGTGAGTAAATGCACATATATACTCCTAGAAATAAGCTCCAGGTTGGAAAAAAAGGAACTTACCCTTTAATTATGAAGATTCTGATAGTTTTCAAGACTTAATTGAAGTATTGATAAAACTGCACTGGTATTGATCGATATTGATACCAATGTCGGTATCGATATTTGTATTGATTCCCCCACTACTCTGTAGTATAGGTTAGAGAATGGAATTAACCTCCATCACTGACTACTCACACTGATCTGACTGCATCTACATTCCTGCATACGTAAGTCAACATGCTGTAGTTATTTAGACATGGGTGACATGCAGTGACTGAATTTCCCATTTGGGATGTATAACCCATTGAGTTAGGTTAAAATATGCATAACCTATTTTGTTGGGTCAAACGAACTACTGCTGAGTTGGTCTAACAGTTTCCCAGGATTTTTATGGTGTTACCATCCTGTATTCAATCTAAGTTAAATAAATTAGAATGAGCGACGACGCAACATCCAGTTTCTGTCTGTGCATATGCAGAATAAAAATGAGGAAAAGCTGAACCTCTCACCTGCCATGTCGGGTATTAAAACTGAAAATGAATTCTTGGCGTGTTAACACAGAGCAGCTTCAGACAGAAACATTTTCCTGTTATTTTAGTGCTGCTTTTCATTTTTCAGGATTTCAGAGACTGACAGAAAAACAGCAACTGGTTTTCCTTCCCCAAAGCAAGCTGTAGAAAGCTTCTTTTCATGGAATAAAACAGAGATCCCCTCAGCTCAGACTGGAGCGTGAAGCCCAGGAGACCAAATGTAACAACAGCATTCAGACGTGTTACTGTTTGCTGAAATGCTGCGGGAATGTCAGTTTGAGGAAGGTCTTCAGGGAGAACAGGGAGATGGTACACTCCAAAGACCAGACAGTGTCTATCTCCTCTTTTCACTTCCAGCAAAAAGGTATATGGAGTGAAAATATTCTGATAACAAATACAAACTTTCTTCATGAACAAACTGCATTAAGGTCCCTCTATGCTCCCTTCATGTATGCAGGCCCGGCCTTAACCAATCTGGTGCCCTAGGCAAGATTTTAGGTGGCGCCCCATTGCATCGCAGTACAGTACTTGCCCTGCTAGTGTACATATACTCACAAAAAACTTATAAGCTTTGTCTTGGACATTCTTTTATTTAAATAAAACAATTTGCACATTCAAAATATTTAAAAAAGAAACAAATACAAGAAATGAACTCGCCTGATGCTGCTGCATCACTGCTGGTTGTGTTGCTGAGGTGGAGGCGACAGGAAGATTCGCAACGGTGGGACTGAGAAACCTCAGCAGCGCATCTGAAGACAGAAGAGGAATATGTGACACCAGTCTAATAATAAACACGATTTCAAGACTTAAATAAAATGAAATAATTTAAATGAAAAAATTGCATAATACAGTACATGGAATATAGTGTATAATATACGATGTAATTTTTTAATTACTAAATTATATTAGTATTTCATATATCACTAATAATTTCAATTTTTTATTGTCATTACAGTGAAATGCTAATCAGCAGAATGCAAAGAATCAGTAAGCTGCAGTATAATATACTGAGCATGTGGGAACGTCATGCTGTAACATTAATGATGGGCACTGATGCACAGTTTAACATGATAAACACACTTTAGACAATATGAGCTGTAGCACAGCTAACAGCTAGCCTTATAACTATGGAAAATGAGTAGTATTTTGACTGACTATTACAAGCTGGAAAAACGTGAGATAACCATGTAAATGCAATTAACAACACATGCTGACAGATCTCATATTTACACATTTGCCCAAGGAAAGTAAGAGGGGGGTACTTAAATGACTATTTTCCATAACAACTGGGCCCTTCCATAACATTAACTGATGTTAAAACTAACAGCGCTGGCTATTTATTGATTAGCAAACCATGTTATGCTAATAGCTAATGCCGATGCCATTAGTGATCATTGTTCTGCAGCAGAACCTCTGGAACAGAAACATAATAATTAACATCATCTTTACTCTAACTCTCACCTACCTCTTTTCTTTGTCACGTTTTTCCTCCTCTTCTTTTCTTTGTGTCCTCCCCTGGGCACCAGGCAGTTTGGGACGCTTTGACATGTTGACTTTTTTGATTCAACAAAAAATGAAAACCGAGTAGCAGGTAAAGGAGGTCTGATTGGTGGGGGGCGGGGACTTGGGCTTATTAGGAAAGTAGGCTACTATTTAATAGGCTTTGACGTTAAATGTGGACTTATTCCTCGTTATTGTTTCTTAAGAAAAGAATAAGCCCTCTAAACATTACCTGGTATTATTATTACTGTTGTGGCTACTGTGATTGGCCCACTGGGGAAAGAGTATGTGCATGTTTCCCATCCTGCTTTGTGGCCCCCTATGTCTTGCTCTGACTGCACCATGAGTCAAGTGTATGAGTGATCCCTTCAGTGCCTCCTTGTGCGCGGATCATACAGTACGTCCTCTGAGGAAAACAGGTTTGTTAAATGACATGTTTTACACATGATACTAATTTTAAAATACGAAACATGTTTTCTATGGAATTTAAATGACTTTCTTCAGAGATCCCTATGCCCACATTCATATTTGTAAGTTCAAAAGAAAATGACGCACAGCTCACTACGATTTCTGGCGCCCCCTGATGGTAGGCGCCCTTAGCATTTGCCTATACTGCCCTAGCCACGGGCCGGCCCTGCATGTATGTAAACAGGTATGATTGTTTCAAGCATCACTGGCCTCATACTTCTGTGGCAAGGTATGCAACGAGGGCCTGGGCCAATCCCCAGACTCCCGGTTGAGAGTTATGCGCACTAACCAGTCAGCCAAAGGGATACTCCTGTGACCAAGTAGCCAGGGCGCATGATCAATCAGAGCCATAATCACAGGACCCCACACTGTCACACTTCCGTACGTTGTCTTGGTTGTTAGCCTATATGTCCACCAGAGGGCAGTGCAGAGCTTAAAGCTTCCTCCGAGTTTGGACATCAGCTTCAGATGATAACTGGAAAAGCACGGGAGAGTGCAGACCTCCGTCAAGCAGCTCAACTCCCTTATTTTTGTGTGTTCTGGATCATAGTATCTGAATTTTCTCTGGATCTGGATCAATTTTTGAAACATTATAGAACTCATTGAGATCAACTCCTAAATTTGGCCAATCTCACAATGATAAAGAATCCTTCAAATAATTCCTGGATCCAGAATGTGATAGAGATTACCACCAAAATTTAATGGGTTTGTCCTTGGGCTGAGGCACACAGCTGGTGAAATATCAGGTCAATTTACCCAGAACTTTTTCTGTAAAGTTGCTGACAGAAAAACAGACAAACAAACCAATGCTACCAAAAAACATAACCTTCTTGGTGGAGGTAACAAAAGCCCCGTTTCCATCAGCAGGTCTGGGTCGGGTCGGGTCGGATCGGGTCGGGCCGGATCGGTCCATATTTTTTTGTGTCTCCACAGATAAAAATTGGGACGGGTACCCTTATATCCGACCTGATCCGTCCTACTTTTTTGGTACCCTTCCGTCGGGGTACTGTTCTAACTGATCCGGATCAACGAGGTGGAGCTAACACACAGCAATCCGTTGATTCGTTGAAAAATCTGCCACTTCTGGTGTGATCCGGCGTTAAAACAAAGCAGGGATGATTTCTTTGTTTCTGTCATTGTGGTGTGGTGCTTTGGTTAAAAGGTGTTGCACTGTGATGTGTCACGCAATCACGTAGCAATGCTATCCGGTTAATACTTACCTCCAAGGTAAGGGGACAGTTTGCTGTGTGGATGCAACGTGAAATCAACATATCCGTACCAAAACCCACCTGATCCGACCCGACCAGACCTGTTGGTGGAAATGGGGCGTAACATGGAGACAGGGGATGAGATCATGATAATGTTCATTCTCAGACGACATAAAAGGAGGCAGCGCAGTAGATGGTGGTGGTCCCCTTGTGGTTTCTTCTTTGTTCCTTTTGCTGGTCGCACATCAGTTGTACTGCTTGACACTCCCCCAGCAGTTTCAAGTGATACTGCAAGGGAGACCAGCATAGCAGTCAATCACATGTGAGGGTGGGCAGCTCCAATCCTCGAGGTCCGGCGTCCTGCAGGTATCAGGAGTTTCCTGCAGCAACACACCTGACTTACAATCAATGGGTGATTGTGCAGAGCTTGATGTGAAGCTCTGCACAAGTCACAAGGTGTGTTGCCACAGGGAAACTCCTAATACCTGCAGGATGCCGGTCCACAAGGATTGGAGTTGCCCACCCCCGGTATAGGGCTTGGAAACGTGACGTCAAGTCGTAAGCCCGACGTGAGGATTCTCCACTTTCTGAGGCCATTATTTGAAGTCGTGCTACATATGCAACATGGGTAGAACTTGCTGGTTACATGCTGGCATTCCGACATACTGTCATTTCGACATACTACCATTACGAAGTCCTGCTATTCCATCACACAAACATCCCACGATTCCGACAAGGTTTTCCATGTAAGGAAACGTGTTAATAAGAGTTACTGACTCAACGCTGTCCAGTGCTGAACTGCAAACAATGAAGAGAGCCTGATTAGGAGTTTTGCTTCTGCAAATGAATAAATATTTGCTACCACAACACAATTTGGTAAAATGCCGAGGAATGACATTCAGTTTTCCCTCCAAACCCTCCAAATATGAAACTGCAGTGCACTTGCATATAAACAGACAAGAGGATACCAGACGGATACAATGATGGCAAATAGTTAGATTACTTATCTAAAATATATATTAATAAACAATGAAAAAGCTAAAAGATTTAGATATAATTAACAGTACTGTGGGCAATCTTCTCCTATTGGTTTTTAAATTGTGCCGAGAGCGAGAGCGCTGGTGATTTCTTTAACTGTGTATTCTGATTAATTTCCAAACTAAAGTTTTAGCTTCTGAAATCAGATTTTTAAACAGTTCTGATGGAGCTCAGTGTTTAGGCCCTTTCAGATAGAACGTGCAAGTGCAGGAGGACGGCGGCAAACCCATTCATTGTGTATGTGGTGCGCTGACGCCGCTAGGCTCAAATTGAACATTTTTCAATTCGGGCGCAGCGCGCTGTGACGACATCCTAGCGCGTCCAATAGGAGAGGCCAGTTCAGGGAAAAAAAAAGTGGTCCTTGTTCAGCGTGAAGTAAAGCTGGAAGTGGTCTGTGTGAAAGAATGCAGCTCCCGGACGAGCCTGAACTCCCCCAAGTTCTGCCTTGTTATCAGGATCAGGTGGACCCCCACCCTTTTATCTGCTGCTGATCTTCTCCTCCTTCTCAGGAGAAAAGCTCTTTGCTGCGATGATGAGATGTACATCTCTCACAACGAAGCGTGCCGGGGAGGAAACACTTCCTGGTCTGTCGCTTAGCAACGCGTGCCTGACGTGCTCGCTGCCGCTGTGCTCTTTCGCCGACTCTGCGCCCTACCCCGCAGTAAACTCAGCGAAAAACGCGTCCTATCTGAAAGGGCCTTTTATCTGGAAGATGCGGCTTTATTCCGAACCATTTCACTGAATCTGGACGAACCGCGGCGTCTGGAGATAAAAGAAACTAATATTCAGTGTAACGCCGGTTTTATGTGGCATGCCTAAAAGCGCACAATGATACGCCCTCCCCTGCTGTAAAACATGTAGACTCGACATTATTCACACGCTTTTGCTGGAATTAGTCAGTGACTTAAGGTGTCACCTGCAGCGCCGTCATTGATATCTGTAAGTGCAGTTATTAATGCAGCATTATGATGCCAGCGTGCGTGAAGACGCACAGCTCTGTGGAGAGCTCTGCTCTTACTGCGGTGACTGATGTTGTTTTTTCTGCTGACAGTCAGTGATCCCTGAGATTCAGACATTAATCTAACATGTTTAAGACCAGCTGGAGTTGCATTAATACGTGGAGGCAGATTATATTTCCCGTTTCAGGATATTTTGATAACAGATTATTAAGTTGCTTTGTGAGGTTGTGGAGTCCGTCTGCTGTAAAAGCACGGAAAAATCTAAATGCCATGAGAGGGAGCAGGCAGGAATTATTGGAATGGTGGGATGTCATTCCGACCATTGGAGGAAAAAAATGCCAGAATGATGAGACGTTTCGTAGAAATTTTTAGGTGTTGCCATTTTGACAGTTGGGGACCCATGTCAGAATGGAGGAATGGAGGAATGTCAGAATGGCGATTACCTCCCGAACTTTTGCTGTGTTGTGGGTTGCAATGTTCCTGCACATGATCAATCTGGAAAAAATTGAAAACGGGCTGTCTTTTTTTCCCTGTTTCCAATATAAAAACAAAATCAAGGGAGTCTTTTGTCAAAAGTAACCCGGAGGAGGCGAATGGCATGGATAGCAGCTACAAGACGCACAGACATACATTTTACTAACATCCCATCCTACCTGAAAGTGTGCTCTAGGCATTTTCATTCCAGTAAGTACAAATATGTGTCATAATTGGATGATTACCTTCCTACTTCTCCCATTTTTCATAGAAATTACCTGTAAAGCTCCCTTTTATTTTGTAACATAGCGTCTGTTTATAGTGCGGTTAGCATGCTAACAGGCTACAAGGGAGGCTCATTCAAACACATGAATGAATGGGACCCTGGAAAAGCACTTAACCGAGCCACTCAGATGCTTACAAATGACGGCGCTGTCTGAGCCCATCGGTTTGCAGGCTTCCACATCTTGGACCCAGCCGTTCGTAAACTTGTAATTCTGAAACTGAGACGAAGTGTAGGCACTCGCGTCACAGACCAAGTCGGATAAATGGAGAGGGGGGCAAGTGAGACCGCAGATTGTGGTGAGAAAAGTTAGGGCTGCGATATACTTGTTGCCGGCGACGTGTCGGCATCATGGCGCCAACGCGTTCCCAATGTACATACGGCATGTGGGTCGCATGCCCTGACGCGAGGTAACGTGACGTGCATGTGGTGCAATATTGACTTGAAAGCTAGAAGTGCTCATGCATAGCAAAGCATGACCACGAAGTCACAATGGCGAGTTGTTTTGAAGAGCACCGTTTTGACCACATTTGCAACTACCGGCATTTAAATGATTTTTCATTTCACTGGCAGATTGACCTTGTCACAACTTCAATGTTTAAACACAGTGTACTACTCCTAGTGGGAACCTCCTGTATAGAGTGTGTTGTGCCGTGACAGCCCTACAAACCGGGACACCCCTTCAACAAACATACATCATCAGTGATCCTGCCAGCTTGTATGTAAGCAGATGGACGCCGAGCTGTTGCTTGGAATCTGGAGAAATCAGCCGTCTACAACTGTGGGTTAACGTCACCAAGCAAGTCCGATCTGAGCATGACATTCCTGCCTGTGTTGTATCCCATAATGCCCTCCATGTAAGGGAAGACCACAGACAACAGTTTTTTTTTTTTATCATCTATCAATGTAGATTATCAGGGCTGCCTACAGAGCACCTCCAGTTTTTAACCTGGTAGCATTTATGTTACTGAAGCTTCAACATAGTACTAGACATTTTTCATGTGTATTTACAAAGAAAATGACGTTAAACGTTTAAACAACCTTAAACTAGACAATACAACAGTTGTCATACATTATAAAACTTTATCTATGGAGAAAATATTTACATTTGTGGATGTTTTTGGACTCGGTAGCAGCCATCTGGCTGGTGATTCGCAAATTTGTTATACCCCTCTGGTACTTGCCCCTGCCCCTCTCTCTCAACAGGACTGAGATTCCCCTACCCCTACATGTGAACATGCACAACAGAGGGGAGGGGCTAAGGGGGTAGGGTTGTCACGATACCAAATTTCTGTTTCGATACCGATACCATTTTGTATTTCGATACTTTTCGGTACTTTTCGATACTTTTTTAAAAAGGTAAACCAAACTCAATATTTATTTCTTTTATTTGTGTTATTGCTCTTGAAGTTTTTATTTTTAAAATAATCAAAGAGGTAAAATCTTCAATTTAAAACACAGAGAACCAGTAATATAAAGCAATGCCAAATTAAAATCAAAATCATTCTATACATGAAACATTATATGGACATAATTAGAAAAATAAATTGTAAAAATATCTAAATAAATTACATATTGTAAGGCTTTTGGAATATTTTTTAATGTGTTTCAAAATGTTAATTTATTTAAAGTTGTGTCTCAATAGTTTTTTATATGAAACATTATGAGGTAATGTCTATAAAATCATGTTTGTGTGACTGACTTCATCAGTCAAGTTGTATTAATAATTATAATTATATATATAATAAGTGAACATATCAGTCAGTTCATCTCTGTCACCATTTTTAAACTTATTTAAACATTTTAAGGATGTAATAACTTTGAAGAAAATTAAAAATGTATTTATTAACCGTTTAAGTGTGGTATGTAGGCTTCTGTAGGTTTCTACTGGGCTGGAAGAGGTTTGTGCTTTTTACTTTGACATAACTGAACAACATCAGCACCAGTTGCTCCTGACTGAAGTCACTAAGTCCGCGTAGTTTTCCTTTAGAGGAAAAAAGAAACGATGACGGCTTTGGAAAAGCCCGTGTTGATAAAGTAGGGGCTCAAACTACAGTTTGGAAGTATTACGGATTCAAAGCTAATGATGAAGGTGAGCCGTTGAACACTGAAGCGCCGCAGTGAAAGCGATGCTACAAAGTCCGTCTGCTAACGGAGGCAACACTTCAAACTTCAGGTAATCCGCGGCAGCGTCCACTCGCCATGAACCAGCCTGTCTGCTACCTGACGTCTCATCCTCCTTCTCAGTGAAGGTGCTTCACTGAAAGCCGCATCGTTAACTACGTCACACTCACTGCTGGCATCGCTGCTCTTAAAGAGACAGGCTCCAATTTACCAATTTAGCTGCGTTTTTTTTCTTTTTAAAGTACCGTTTCTTTTTAAATGCTGGTATAGTACCGTTTTAAACGCGTTAGTATTGCGGTACTATACTGGTACCGGTATACCGTGCAACCCTATAAGGGGGAAATTGAGATTGGGCCTAAATCTCATGTACATGAGACAAATCTGGAGCTGAAGGACAGACCCAGCAGAACTTCTTCCTCTGCACATCATGGTTTTATCCTAAGTACGACTACTTCAGTTTACCTCTGTTGGTTTTAATTAGGGATGTCCCAATACCAATGCACCAGTATCTCTAATACTGGCCTATTTTGCTGAACTTACTCGTCAAATACTCGCTCATGACAGTACAAGATGTCCTGTGACTCACTGTATTTACGCCACCATACTGGCAGGAAAATACTATTGAATATGAGCAGCGCCGGCTTGGAGTTTACGTCTAATTTTAAATCAGAAGACGCTTTTCATTACACGAGGATAGATTGAATATAGACTAATCCAGGCTAAGTAGACCATTCGCCATTGCTTGGACATCCTTTCTGTACATGTGTAATTAGAACAGATGAGAGTTGGACTTTTTTCTTAACAACATGGAGGAAATCTGGAAGGACTGTCACATTCCTGGTTGTTGGAACATCAGAGGAAAACTTTAATGTGGTAATAAGTGAATAAGAAGATCACGGACATGAAGATGTCTGCTGTCTGTGACAAAAGTGGAAGGTGCTGCTGCTCAGTCCACTGATGTCAGTGTGTTCATATCGGGGATGGGAGAAGTATCAGACACACAGAGCAGAGAAGGAACAACATGCTGCTATGGCAGAGAAAACACTGGATTTAATCCCCAACAACAAAAACACAGTTAATTATGGTGAACACTCATTAATCTGACACTTTATTTCCTCAATCTGTGCTCCCGAAAACGACGCACAGCATAACGTTATTATGCTAGCTCATGCTAACAGAAACAGTTGTGGTGTTGCAGCGAGTAAAGCCGCGCTCGCTACGCCTCGGGAGGATCCTCTCCTTTTCTTTTTCCTTTCACTGGTCTGTCTGCACCATGGCAGATGCAGGAGAGAGAGCGGCTCGGCTTAATGTGAAAAATAAAGCAGGGAACGTCGTCGTCGGACATCTCTGCTCTGTGTCCGGTTCACCAGATGATTCCAGGTGTTCTGACTGTGATGAGTTTCATCATTTACTTCAGGAGCTGCTGGCGAGCGGCACTTTCATCCGTCTGATCTAGCCCAGTTTAAGAACCCGCTTTCCCGATGCGGGGCAGCATTATCAGCCCAGTACATCCCATCAGGACAGCAGGTCATCAAATCACCGTTCAGAAACCGGGACCGGACACAGATCACAGTTTATCCTCCTCTGTCTTCAGATAGAGAGGAGATTTCCCTGGTTTTTCTGGGTGTTTCCTCTCCTGTCAGAAAAAGTGTGTCTGTGTCATGACTCGCTCTGATTGGTCGACGCCCCGCGTCAAGACGCCAAAGTTCAGATTTTCCAACTCCGGTGTCTGACGCCCTTGATGCGCGTAACGCCCGTCAAAACACGACGCGCCGCGCTCGGCGCGTGAATTGCGCCGCAAGTTTTTCGACGCCGGCCCGACCCGCGTTGGCCATTGACTTTGCATGTAAAGCTGATGCCCTTGACGCCCAAATCACGTTTGGTGTGTACGCAGCCATATTTTTTCGAACTGAGGTCAATTTTCTTAATATTCGCATCCGACAGATACACATTCCAACAATCAGAGAAGGCACTCTGACCGTCACAGAGCTGGTCGCAAACAAAAAGAGAAAGAAAAAAAGAGAGATGTGTCGCTTGGTCGCTGCTACTGTATCATCATGGCTCAGGTGTTATCACCTTTGTGTCGCAGCATCTTGTTTGGCAAACGAGAGGAAAAAATATAACCGCTGAAGCAACAGTGTTTCCCTACATGTTGTAGCTGTTCCAGGTTATTAGCTACAGGTATTACATTTAAAATCCGCATTTCGCATCTCCACGGTGAGATCAGCTGTTTTTCAGCATCCAGATGTTCACCTGCAGCCGCCTCTCCCTCCGTCACTGCTGCATGTGGTTAGCGTCCTCTGGAATAACAGAGGACGCATCTTCGTGATTTCGCGTCGGAGCAGGTGTGAATGGACGAATGTGTAGATATTTCTCCTCCAAATTATTCACAATTTTGTGCCATTTATTCGCATCGGTCCCAGTGTGAAAAGGCCTCAAGCCCTTGTATTAAGTGTCTTTGAATAAAACAAATCCAAATTAAATTGTGAAGAGGATTTGTGAAAATTTGCCTGTGTGTTGGC
The DNA here is from genome assembly GCA_023101725.1 of Atherinomorus stipes. Classification (NCBI taxonomy): domain Eukaryota; kingdom Metazoa; phylum Chordata; class Actinopteri; order Atheriniformes; family Atherinidae; genus Atherinomorus; species Atherinomorus stipes. Next base: position 393,594 of record JALJCO010014259.1, on the reverse strand, counting down.
ATAACATACAGTTCTGCTTCATATTTATCTGAATGGAATAACTTGGGGGTTAATAGGTTACAACACATTTTGTGTCACTTTGTTGAAGCTGCCAAATATCCTGTCCTGTTTTTTTTTTAATTTGAATATACCAAGGCTGTTTGAAATAATACTGTAGTGTAATCCCCCCCCCCACACCCCGTCCCGTCCTGCCTCAGTCTCAATCTCACTCCAAGCAATTTTCAAAACTTGAGAGCCCTGCATTTCATTGCCCAAAACTCTCAGAAGTAGAAACAAATTGCATGTTTTTTATCTGTACAGTGGTATCGTGATACTCAAAAAAGTATTGATTCAGATTTTTTGTCTGGCTGGTATCGAAGTATTGACTCCAAGATATTGATATGCCCATCCCTAACTCCAGTACCAGCACAGCCTCAGTTCACGGTGACCACACATACTCTCTGTGTTGTGATCCAAAGGATGAAAGCAGCAGGAAAGCAAACAGTTACAAGTTGCGTTTAATCAGCTGGTTAAATTCTGAGAGGTGGAGGCAAGGAGATGGCAGAGACTCGTTAAACTGAGCTGCAATAGCTTGCTTACTGACAGCAGCCATGTTCTTTTGCTGGAAGTTGTTAGAAGTTTGTTAGAAGCGCTAACTAGCTGCAGCTAGCTTACTCACCGAAGGCAGATGGACAGATGCTCAGCAGCTGGAGTAAAGCGCCTGTAGTTTGTATCCTAAAGAGATATGCAGCTCCGATCCTCCCCGACAGAAGCCCATCAAACTGGGCTCGGGAAATACCCCTGGAAGCGGCCGGCATCCAGACATTACTCCTGGACCAGGGGATGAAATTCACCGAGCTCCAAGCGGCGTCTTCGGTTCTCCGACTTCCAATGCAGGTACAACGCCACAACTCTCTCAAAGTACTCAAAATAACCAGGTTCTGCCATGTTCACCTGACTGAAGTGACTGACGTGACAAACCACCATCCCCCACTCCAGAAAGGTCAACTTGATGCATGAATGAAGCGTTCTATTCGCGCATATTATACGCTCCGCTCACGCTTATTATACACTCCATGCATGCGAAAAAAATGCGAGTAAACATCCAGCATTTGCGCATTGATATCTAGGCGCGTATGCGAATTGAGGCGTCCAGTGTGAACAGGGTAAGCTCCGTACTTGCCTGGTTTGTGTCCATCTCTAAAAAGCTTGTGACCAGCAAATATTAATGTCTGTGGACAACTTAAAGTGATATATGTGGAATCTGAAGCTTTCTTCCCCAAACAGATTATTAAGCCCCAAATGCGAGCATTGCAATTAATCATCTGAGCACGATAACAGTTTAAAAGAGAGGAAGTGTGGAGCCATGAGGGAGTTAAAGTCATGAGAGAGAGGCCTTGTCCTATCGTCTATGAAGAGAGTGATGGAGAGCAGGATCACAGCGCCCTGCCTGGTGATGCATTGGCTAGACTAACTATTGATTGGCTCTGCCTGTTTGCTTTGATACATCATGTCATCTTTGTTTAGAGAGTGGGATCTAGGACGCCAGCACTTCCACCGAAAGCTGCTGAAGTTAAAGCCCTTTGCTCTGGGTGTATGCCACTGTGTGATGATGGATCAGGTCATCTGGCCGGTCCCAGGGCCCGACTGTGGAGCCTCATCTTCATCAGACGACACTTGACAGGACGTCCATCATCGCAAAGTCGTGCCTATTGGCTGAGTCTCTGCCTGCTCACATCAACACAGCAGCTTCGTCATTTTCAGCCGTTAAGGCTGACTCGCTCCCAACAGGGGACGTGGGGGAAGGGGACATGCAAAATTGACTTTTTTTTAGCTTTGTATTGTGTTATCATGTCATTCCCTCCCCATAAAACATGCCCCGGGGGTTATTTTGACTCATTCACGCAGATTTGAGAAATCCCTGAATCTCCTGTGGAAACCAACATGGCTGCCAGAACGGCTGCTACCACAGAGCACCTCCAATTCCATGGAGCTCCTCCACCTCCCTTGCTAAGCTCCGCCCCACCAGAGCATGAGTGGAATGGGCGTGTCAGAAACAGCAGGACACATCTTGTGGTGCGTTCCAGTTGTCTCTGGGTTCCGAGCAGACGCGTGTTGGTGACGTCATTACCAGGTATTTTGTGAAATCTCCTAAGCAGCCTATTAGTGATGGGAAGACCGATTCTTTTGGCTGACTCGGATCTTCTACTCTCGAACAGTAAAAAGAACAAATCTTGAACGAGTCATTTCGTACATTTTTACAGCAGGTGGTGCTGTAGCCCTGAGTGAGCTCCAAGTCATTGCTCGTATCTCACAACATGACCGAATCACTCAGTTCACTCTGTTGCTCGGCGACGGCGTCACTCGCAGCACACAAACTAAATAACTGGTGCAGTGGAAGCTCACAATATGTGTAGCAGCCGGACTCAAGCCATGGATGAACCACTCACCTCCTTCCTCCTGGCTCAGCTGCACATAGCACAGTGACAGTGTCAGCTCACGAATCACCTCCCTCCCTCCCGGGCTCCGGCTCACAGGTAGCCGCGCGGGCGCGAGTCAATTGCAACACCCCCCCCCCCCCCCCCCCCCCCCTTTTTTTTCCTCCTTCTCGGCCCTCCGCGCGCTCGAGCCGTCTAAAATACCACAAGCAAATCAAAACGCGTGAAAACCCAGAAAAGCAAATACACGCCCAGTAAAGTCATTTGTGTTCTGTTTCCTCCCTGATATTATTGTTTACAACAGCGCAACAGTGACCAGCAGCTGTCACATGACAAATGAACAAGGACTCAGGAGTCCGACCCGCCACCGCCAGTGTACTGCTGCCACAGTCTGAGCCGTGAACGAAGTCCGACGTACTGGTTGAACGAGAACGAGAAGGACGTACTGGCCTGAGTCGTGAACGAAGAGCAATGAACAATAACCAAGAAGGACGTACTGGTCGAGCTGTGAACGGAGAACGAGAAAGACCCGTTCAGGCCGAGCTGCTGCTGTCACATGACAGCTGGGAGAAGGGAAGAGTGAATTTAAAACAAACGTAGACAATTAGCAATAACAATTAAAACAAAAGTAATAAAAGTTTAATGAGATGTTTACGTGGTACATTTATTATGTCCAAAATGTATTATTATTATTATCATCATTATTATCATTACTATTATTATTGATTATTTTATTTTTTAAATGGCAGAATAAAACACAATCAATGTGTTGATATAAATTAAAACATTTATTAACAAACACACTTTACGTCATCAGATACACAGTCACACTATGCACATCTACAAGCCCACTAATCATTTTGATTTCATGATTAATGTATATGTCAGATGTGGACAACGGACAAATGAATGAACATAAGATATCAGACATCATTCCTTGTTGGTCTCCTCTCCACAGCCCCGTAACCGCAGCGCAGCCTCACGTGACAAATAACGAAAGAAAGATCTGTACTGATCCGTATGAAAGATTATGAACGAACTAAAGTGCTTGCTCCTCCTCACCACACAGCCTGAGCAGCCTGACTGTCACAAAAGAACGATACCTGTGGACCGACACAGTTGGTTGAGTCATGAACTAATCATTTCTGTTTCCTGTCGTCCTGCTGGTTGGCTGAGCTTACAGCTGCTGCCGTGTGGCGAGAGAGCGCAGGCATGAAAATGAACGAATCGCTCTCTAGAGGACTCATTACTCCCGAGTCATATAAAAGATTAGTTCATATTGAACGAATCGTTCGTGAACGACACATCACTACAGCCTATGTGTGAGCTAGAACAGATGGAAAATAACACATTTCTAGCAAGAAAAATAACACAGATGTTACCATGATAACAGCTAATTTCAGAGTGTGTTTAATAAACAACATTTAATCACGCGGCGTTTTAAGGAAAAAAGACCGCCGTGACACCGTAAAATTCAATAACAACAATTCGGTGCTGTTTACACTTGAAAATTATGATCAGAAAATCTCTTATACAGAAGTTTAATAAACACAACAATGGACGCCGCCATCTTTAAATCTGCAATTACAAGCTCGCATCTCAGAAAAACGAGTTCCGAGACAACTGAAACGCACGATTAAGGGGACAACAGTGAATTTTTAAGGCGTCAGATGCAGACATGATGTCACATTTTTTTAGGTTGTTTTTTTTATGTATAGACCCTTCTCATGTGTCGTTGCTGATCACATGACAGTCACGTCGGGGGCTTACGTGGGTGGCAAAAATTTCAACAGCAGGTTTACTGCTGCGCCTCGGCTGCTGCAGCAGCATTTTAACTCTGAAAAAAAATTTACTGGTACCTTCGTGCTTTGGCTTTGGATGCGCTGATCGAGATTCCAGGATGGGATTTAATTTTCCAGGCTGCCTGCTGACCCCGATGGACAAGTTAAATGGGATACTGCCATAAAACGTGATAAATGTAACTGGAAACCATGGGAGATCTGAGGTGCAGCAGCCCGGTAGCAGCACTGTTGTCGGTGGTGAGTTTTCTGCGAATTCTGTTTTTGGTGAGCTGGTCTAAGTTTGATTATATTTATCTACATAAAAATAATGACAATGCAGCTAAAATGCAGCAAATTGCAGTTGTTTAGATGTTTTTGTGACCAGATGCGTCACGTTTGTCAGTTGTTCAACGACAAAAAGACGTCTGATGGAGGATTATTCATTATTCCTTCAAGTAAACATGAGACACCCGGTTGTCCCCAGCTTATGTTGTCCAGCTTCCTGTTTGTCTGCAATCCAGATAAAAGAAGGCAAAAGGAAAATCTGGGAACGTTTGCAAGAAGACAACAAGCAAACGGGAGTTTTCAGTTCTCAGTGTTAATGAAACTTGCAGACTTCTATTTTCCTTTGTGGTGTCAATAAACTAAACCGTCATAAAACAGCAGTGTTTTCTCTCAGTTATTGTAACGTTAACTCATAAATATAATGTGGAGACGGCCATAATGTTTACATGGTGTTAACATTATCTGGGTCTGCTGTTTTCATCTCTGACATGAAGAGGAAATACTTTGTTTGGGAAACTTTCCACAGCTGAAGGTCTGATACCGTCCTGCAACAGATATTTAGAAGCTTCTAACAACTTGTAATCTTTTATTTCTGCTCCTGTGAAGTGCGATTGTCGATGGGACAAGGTTGTATATGTCATGCTAAACTAATCAAGCAGCAACATCTCTGTCTGGGGGCAGTTTTGGAGGTTTGTTAACCAGGATTTTGAAAAATCATAACAGTCTTGAGCACAAACAAGTGCAAATTTATGAAAATATGGCTTACCGAGTTGTCAACATAAAAGCTGAACTGGCTTAAAAAACTGTAAAAAGTCATGTGGAGGCGTCATTAATCAAACAGCTCACAGCAAGTTTACGGTCACCACTGAGTACAGGCGAAGCGTTTTGCCACCCAGCATGGCTGTGTGGTGGAATGGTCACTTGACTGAGAGGGGTCTATCCTGTATTTTCAAAACTCCTGAAGGTAACGCTGTTATTTGGTTGTACCATAAAAGGGAATTATGTGCCTAATAATGACATGAAACACCCTCTTTAAAAGAACACACCTCAGTACAAATAAGCACATATGCAGACAAGTTACAGCCCACAAGTTTTACTCAGTAACATTAACAAGATACCTGTGAGGTCTTTTCAGGGTTTCAAAGTTCCTATGAATGTTTTTGGTTTTTTACATTTTAAAGGGCCCATATTATGCGCATCCCCCCCATTTGAAACAATTCTTTGATATCTTATGCTGCCTTCATGTGGTATGGGAAAGATGATCCTTTCCACTTTGTAAGTGGTAATTACCAGTGCGATGTGTTCAAGTGATTTGTTGTCATAATGAATGCTGCATTCCACGTACCTTGGAATTGGGAAGTGGGGACTGGGGGGTTACGTCACACCCAACCAACTTGCACTCCAGTCAAGCGGCAACTTCCAGTGGTCAACAATGAGGCTACCCGGAAGAAGTCATTTTTTGTAGTTCTCCCTTCATCCGCTAGGGGCTGGCTGCAGGACTAAACAAGTCCCCATAGCCTCCCATGTTAAAAACGCCAACGTCACAGCAGAAATAAACGTCGCAATTTTATGTTATTCTTTATGGGGATGTTTTTTATCCCTTTTTATTTTTTATTCTTCAATTTACACATTTTAAGGGTGTGTCCTTTTGATTGACATGCAGCAAACTGGATGCCCGGCCTGCCGACCGGTGGCTCCTAGTTAGCTCGTTGTTTGCTCTCAGTAAGGTCTCAGTTTGTAGCAGAGCAGCACAACAGTGTTTTTTTGTCAGCGAATAGCAAGTCTAAGCATGTCTTACCTTTATCCCGCCACTTAGGAGGCTTATCTTCGTTAGCTTCTGTTAGTTTCGAGTTAGCTCGGTTAGCGTTTAGCCCAGAGTATGTCAGCTGTCAATCATTTGCCCCGTGGCCAGGCTGCGCCCGTTTCAGTATTTTCCAGGAGTGACGACACAGGTGACACGGCAAGATGGTGACAGTGGGACACGCCCACCTGGCTTAATTTTTAGCTCTTCAGAAACCAATGGGTGACGTAGCAGAAGGTTCGCCCCTCTCTATAAACCGTCTATGGTTCCAGTTCACTGGTCGGAAAATGCTAGCAAAACAATGTGTTTGCTAAGGATATTGTTGGCACAGCTGGTGTTGTAGTTCCCATATACCACATGAAAAATGTGAATTACACTACAGCAGCTTCCCCTACATCTATGCCATACAATACCATGTGGGTCTTTAATAACTACGAAGTTGCTTTTATGAGCATTTTTAGTCTCTTTATAAGTTAAAAAACCCCAGAAGACCAAGCACAAAAGTCAAATGGGCCCTTTAATGTAAATATAACAGCCATCTACAAACTTACTGTTTTGGTCCCTTAAGAACTAAATTAGGAGCAGTGTTGACAGTGTGACAGTGTGGGGTCCTTTCACTATTGGGCCTTTTCCATTGCCCATTTTTGTAACCCTTCCACACGGCACAGCACGCTTTATTTGTGTTTCCTCTCAGAAAACCCGTTACAAGCCGCTACGATTTTTCGCACCCGTTTCGGCGCTAGCTCTGACCGTGCTGAACCTACACAAAACGTGACGTACCTGACGGCTCTCCACTGACTGGCCAAAGGAAGTTGTCGTCATACGCGTCATACGTGTTTCGCCTCACCTCTTCTAAAAATATCTGGCTCTGTTTTCGGTGACTACAATCCACAGAGAAACCAACAAAAGCAGTAACACCTCGACATCGTCAAATGCCTCCACTGTTGTTTTTATTTTACTGCCCACCACGTGGCAAGGCAGTGACATCACGGCAATCTCAATCGCGTCTACTTCGCCCACTTCCAGACGTAGACTACTATTTCTCCTGTGTGGAAACAAAAACCGTTGTGGCCCACCTAAGCCCTCTGATGTGTGCCGTGCCACACCAGGATGGAAATGATAAAAAGTCTAAGTTTAAAATTATTTGAGAAAATTTCTCCATTGCGCCCACTTGCATTATGATTTGCACATTTTTAAGTAACTCCTTCCTTTTTTTTATTAAATCGTCTTCTTCTAGTTGTCATGGTTTATTATAACAATACTCATGCACCCTGAAGCGCTTAGGCCATGTGCACATAAGAATCAAGTTATACAATATACAGGTACTACCCAAAAAATTTGAATATCCGGAAAAAGTTAATTTATTTCTGTAATTCAACTTAAAAGTTGCAATTTACATATTGTACAGATAAATAATATGCAAATAAATATATTTCAAGCTTTTATTTGTGTGGATGTTGCTGATTAGGACTTGCAGCTTAAGAAAACCTCAAATTCAAAAACTCAAAAAATTAGAATATTGCATGAAATCAATTATAAAAGGATTTTAAATACAAAAATATCAGGCCTCCTAAAATAAAATTGTGCATCTGTTAGTACTTGGTTTGGGCCCTTTTGCATGAATGACTGCCTTAACCCAGCGTGGCATGGATGCTAGCAGCTTTAACCCGGCGTGGCATGGATGCTAGCAGCTTCTGGCATATCTCAGATGTTATGGAAGGCAAACATGCTTCCATCACAGCCTTGAGCTCTTCTTTATTGTTTGGTCTCTTCCCATTCAGCTTTTTCTTGACAATGCCCCACAGATTTTCAATGAGGTTCAGGTCAGGTAGGTTTGCGGGCCAATCAAGCATGGTGATCCCATGGTTGTTGAACCAGGATTTTGTACTTTTGGCAGTGTGGGCAGGTGCCAAGTCCTGCTGGAAGATGAAGTCTGCATCCTCATACAGCTGGTCCACTGAAGCAAGCATGAAGGTCTCCAAAATGTCCTGGTAGACGGCTGCATTTATGCTGGACTTAATGAAGCAAAGAGGACCAACACCAGCAGCTGACATGGACCCCAGGTCATCACAGACTGGGAAACTTAACACTGACCATCTTCTCCAGGCTGCTGTCAGCCCTGTACACCGTTTTCTTCCACGCTTCTTCCTTCCACTTAACTGTCCATTAATGTGCTTTGAGACAGCACTCAGAGAACAACCAGTTTCTTTTGCTGTCACTTTTTGTGTCTTTCCCACCTGGTGCAGGGAGTCAATGCTGGTTTTCTGTCAGATCAGCAGTCTTCCCCATGATTGTGAATTCTCCTTAACCAAGACAGAGACTTTTTAAAAGGCTCAGGGCACTTATGGAGGTGTTTTGGATTACTTACCTGATTAGAAAGTGGCACTCTGAGCTACAATACTGGAGCTTTTCACAGTATTCTAATTTTTTGAGTTTTTGAATTTGAGGTTTTCTTAAGCAGCAAGTCTAATCAGCAACATCCAAACCAATAAAAGCTTGAAATATATTGATTCACATGTTATTTGTCTATACAATATGTAAATTGCAACTTTTAAGTTGAATTACAGAAATACATGAACTTTTTCAGGATATAGGGGATTATCACGCTTACCGGAAGTTCCCGGTATTTGGGCACTTCCTCTTCCGGTCATGTTAACGACAGCCGTTCCTGCTCCGTTATACTGTTTAAATTGGATAAACTCCAAACATACTCAAGTTTTCATTCTAGACTGAAGTGATACTAAGGAAGCGATCATCAAAGCGATCGATTCGCCGCGGTGAAGGGCCGAACTTTATAATAAAACACACGTTCCGAGGTTCCACGGCAGTGTCCTCTGTTTCGGACTGCATGATGATTTCCGGGCCTCTGCTGCCATGCAACGCTTGTCAGTGATGTTTGGTAGGACACAACATTTCCTGCCATGTTTTTTTAAAATAAACTGCTACAGATGCAGCTGCATAAAGAAAATCAGGATTCGTTTTGGTTTAACGTGCAGCTCTTACTTTCATGTTCTGCGTTTTATTTCAAAGCAGTGCAGGTGATCACATGTGGATGTGTTTTATATTTTGTGACAAAAATGTGGTGGTACTTTGAATGTTTGGATGAAAATGCATATGAAACAGAATATGAAGGAGCCATCTTAAAGCTGCCTGTGCTATCATGCATTTGGTCACACTAATTCTTCATTCACAGTGTTGACAGTTGTATGTGGACAGACACACAAAACCAAATGGATATGTTCCCTTATTCACATACTTGCACACAAACACTAGATTAACGCTGCAAGCATGTGTGGCTAGAAGATAATGGGGAATAAAGTAGAAGTTCTCTTTAGGAAAGAAAAAATGGTATTTTACTTGTGAAAATGACACCATTGAGAGGGAAACCCCTTCAAACACAACCAAAGAGCCCTTAGCCTCAAATGAAGCAGATAAATGAGAAAATGCAAGTTTTATACTTTGTATTTGAGCTGGACCAAAAACAGTGATTTGCATTAATTTCAAAAGGGGAGTAATTTAAATAGCATTGTTTACATTAGCCAAAAAATTAAAACACACTTGAAATAAATAACATAAAAATGCATTTTTTAACATCTGTCTGCAGAATGGGAGGGGGAAAGTATAAGATATGTTAGAAATTAAAACTGAAAAACATAAATGTGTCAAGTTTTGGTGAAATGTAGGAGGCCAATCACAGGCGAAGGACCGCAGATAGTTGCAAAGGCAGCACACATGCATTGTTGCGAACTTAGCGACTGTCGATATATTTAGCGACTTTACAGACACCTCTAGCGACTTATTTTCAAAAAAGCATCTAGCGACAAAAATAGCGACTTTTCCTGGTGATCATGGAGGCAGATAAAGTTGATATCACTCCACCCGTTCATCAGGAACTGCCTCCCGTCAGCCCCTCCCTTCCCTGTTTCCCGGCACTCACTCACTGCTCCCGCTGTCCCTTTGCAGACGGCAGCCCTCCTGAACCAATAGTATGTGTCTGACCACACCTCCTCATCTACATTATTTCCCATGATGCCTTGTGGGCACAACTGGGTCGTCTTTGCACCATGACTCAAAATGTGTACGTCACCCCTTCAGTAGTCTTGTAAATAAGCATTATAGAATGTCATAAGTAAATGCATGTAGTTATTGGCATTTGATTCTGTACTTGCTCGAATTCAAGAATCTCGTCTGGTGGCGTCACTTAGCAATTTCTGGTGACTTTTGGGTCAGCCAATGGCGATTTATCTCCATGAAGAGTTGGCAACACTGCACTCACGCACTGCATCTGGTAGCAACCCTGCTTATGGAAGTTGGGGATGCTGCGCATGCGTGCTGCCTTTGCGACTATCTGCATCGCTCTGCCTGCGATCGGCCTGTATATCCACAGCATACAGTCCCTCGATTGAATGCCACCTAATCAGTCCTTTGATGAAAAATCGGCTTCTCATTTGTACTTGATCAGAGTGTGCGGGTTGCGAAACGTAACAGGAAAAAATCTTGAGTTAATTAGTTCACTTTCGCCAAGTGGTGCTAGTTGGATCCGCCAGATTACAGCAACTACGCTAAGCTAAGACAAAGTCAGTGCTGCCAGATTCAGAGAATGACTGGGTCAGTTGGAAAATGCTTCTGCCCATTTGTCCAAATCAGGGGACTGTGGGTGGAGGCTCAATTTCACCCAGGGGTGGCATATGCCTTTAATGCGAAACCACACTAGGCCGATTTTCAGCCATCTGGTGTCGTTGTGGGGTCTTCCCACAACGACACCTTACTCAGTTTGGTGTGTGCTGAGCCATCTGCTGTCGCCAATACTGTCTGCGTTCTTTTCAGCTGATTGAACATGTGTAACAGTCATCAGCCAGTTGTTCAGTTGGTGATGGGCTGACCAATCAGATTGGAGGAGGGCTAACTCTTAACAAATCAGCGGATGAGAAGAGCCAAAGTGAAGATAGTAAATAAACCAGAAAAAGAGCAAAAGCACGGACAAAATACACTCTCACACGGTTTTTGATCAATCATCTTTAATAAATGAGACACAGCTATCAGCTGGTGGAGGTGAGGCCAGCGCTGTTCACGCTTGAAGAGACATTTCCGGTTTTCATTTTTTCGGGGTCACAATATAGATCAGCGCTGTCTGCTGTTGTGGCTACATCACATTTTGCGCACATGCACAAGGTAAACCAAAGTCTAGAATCGGTTTGATGTTCTTAAGCACTTTTCTCACGGTGTCAGCGACACTGCGGCCGATTGATCAGCCCAACCCCTTTTCTGGTGATGACCGTGACAGTCGGCAGTCTGTCTGGTGTGTCTCCGCCTGTAGAGCCTGACTAGAGAAGAGACCATTACCGGAGCAGGACATCAGAGTAGATTGTCAGCCGACAGGGCGGGAAAATCTACTCCAAGCCTGTGAATTAGCATCACTGCCTTATTACAACTTGCTTTCAACTGGTTCCAAAATTTAGACTTCCTTCCCATTCTGGGACTGAGGATGGCTTCAGAAGTGATACAGAGGAGGTGAATGCAGAGCTACAGAAGAGTTTATTAGGCATGCCACAAAGGTAATGCAGAATACACAAGAAAGGCTGAGAGGGAAAAGTCAGAAAGCAGGAAACCGTGCTGCACCTCCCCGTCCTTTAATTGGGCCTCACTGGAACATCACATCATTCTGAGCTGTAGAAAAGAAACAGAAATACATTTCTGTCCAAATCAGTGTGACAGTTCCCCAGAAATTAAAGGGAAAAAAAAAAACAAACCACTAAAGGCACAGAAACTTTGGTCCAACTGAGTAGCCCTCTCAGGTAAACTGTCACATGACAATGACATCACAGTGGACTGGACCGCTTCCACAGCATGCAACACTTTCTGATGAGACATCCTACCATCACTATGCATGCCTAAAGACATCGTCACCGACATAGACACCTCACTGCTATGGAAAATGTAGGGAAGGCTTCAAGAACAAACTTCATGACCAGCCATGTTGGGGGGAGAAATCTCAGTAAGAGGAGTCCAAGGTAAACTGGCAGTGCTGCTGAATCTTTAACGTGTTGCCTCGGTCCAAATCTGTAAAAACGTCTGGATGATGGTGGCGTAATCCAAGGAGAGCCGTTGTGTCCGGCTGGTCAAACAGCTGATACTGTCAAGTAAGGCACGGAAGTCCAATATCTGTTCAACTACATCCAGACTGACAACAGTGGCACGATGTGACCAGACCAGGGGGACGAACATACGTCACGTTTCTGTTTGACGTGACCGGACCAGGGGGACAAGCGTACGTCACGTTTCTGTTTGACGTGACCAGACCAGGGGGACGTTCATCTGTTAGACGTGACCAGACCAGGGGGACGAACATACGTCACGTTTCTGTTTGACGTGACCGGACCAGGGGGACTAGCGTATGTCACGTTTCTGTTTGACGTGACCAGACCAGGGGGACGTTCATCTGTTAGACGTGACCAGACCAGGGGGACGAACATACGTCACGTTTCTGTTTGACGTGACCAGACCAGGGGGACGTTCATCTGTTAGACGTGACCAGACCAGGGGGACAAGCGTACGTCACGCTTCTTTTTGACATGACCAGATCAGGGGGACGATTGTATGTTGCGCTTCTTTTTGACGTGACCAGACCAGGGGGACAAGCGTACGTCACGCTTCTTTTTGACATGACCAGATCAGGGGGACGATTGTATGTTGCGCTTCTTTTTGACATGACCAGACCAGGGGGACGAACATACTTCACGTTTCTGTTTGACGTGACCGGATCAGGGGGACGAGCGTACGTCACATTTCTGTTAGACGTGACCAGACCTGGGGGACGAGCGTACGTCACGCTTCTTTTTGACGTGACCAGATCAGGGGGACGATTGTATGTTGCGCTTCTTTTTGACGTGACCAGAGCAGGGGGACGAGCGTACGTCACGTTTCTGTTAGACATGACCTGACCAGGAGGACGATCATCTGTAAGACGTGACCGGCCCTAGGGGATGGGGGTACATCACACTTCTGTTGCCAGACTAGGGGGACGATTGTATGTTATGTTTCTGTTGACGTGACCAGATGAGCGAGACGAGCATACGTCACATTTCTGGTAAACGTGACTAGACCAGGGGGACGAGCATACGTCACACTTCTGTTTGACGTGACCAGACCAGGGGGACAAACATACGTCATACTTCTGTTTGAGGTGACCACACCAAAGGACGTCCGTATGTCATGCTTCTGTTTGGCGTGTGCGAAGGTACAGTCCATGGCAGGACAGATCCAGTGTCCTCTTTAACAAAGTCAAAGCTTTCAGTCCCTTTCAAGGAATGACAGAATGAAGAAAAGCCAACAAAAAAAATAAAACAAATTGGATCAACATGGTCCCCCAATTGTTCAGACAGTTGCCCGGTTTCTAGGAAGAGTAGACAAGAACCAGAACCAGGAGTCTCTGGGTTACATTCTTAGATGGTGGACTTGGAGAAAGAGACCCTGAGGTGCTGGTTTCCTCCCATGTTGTAGTTGTGGAGGTCGATTAGAGCCTGGATGGCCTCCTCCACCGTGGACATCTGGATTAGAGCCATCTTACGATCCCTGGAGACAGAGGGGACAGCTTAGACCCTGACCCAGCCAACACCTGATGATGGTGGGAAGGATGGGTCTACGTACTGGAAAAACTTGAACGCCTTGACGGTGCCTCCTGTGTTGGAAAAGAGCAGCCGAAGGTCATCCTCCGTCACATCTTGCCTGTTAGAGGGGGAGGAAGACACGGTGATGATGAATGCATTCTTTTTACACTGTATACCATAGCAACTTTATTTATAAACCACAACATAAGCAAACACTAAAAACTGAGAACTTCCGAAAGAATGTTTCTGATCATGGTCATACAGGATTTTTTTTTTTATTAATACGTTAAACATGTATTTAACCAATTCTGTGATTTCTGTAGTTGTGCTGGCCAAAAAAAAAAGTCGCCACCTGGATTTAACTAAGCAAATGGGTACGAGCCTCCTATTGGATAATTACTGCATGGGTGATTATCTTTCATTTGGCAACAAGCTATTTCACCCCAACTGGTGCAATGACTTGCTTCTCATTTCCTAAACAACCATGTGGAAAGACACATCCAGGGTCGTGGAAAAGATGTTAGTCTGTCTGAGAAGGGTCAAATCATTGGCATCAAGAGATGAAAACATCTAAGGAGATGCAGAAACTACTGAAACTGGGTTCAGAACAGTCCAAGGCATTATGAAAAACTGAAAGGATAGTGGAACATCGTCTTCCAGGAAGAAATGTGGCCGGAAAGGCAGATGAAGTGATGCAGCATCATGCCTAGTGCTACTGTATGAGCCTGTGGGGGCAGTGTGATGATCTGGGGTTGCTGCAGTTGCTCAGGTCCAGGTTCAGCAACAGTATGAGCTCAGATAATGAGGTCAGCTGATACCTGAATATACTGAATGACCAGGTTATTCCATCAATGGATGTTTCTTTCCTGATGGCACGCCCATATTCCAAGATGACAATGCCAGAATTTATCGGGCTCAGATTGTGAAAGATGGTTCAGGGATCATCACACATCATTTTCACACATGGATTGGCCACCACGGAGTCCAGACCTGAACCCCATTGAGAATCTTTGGGATGTGCTGTGGTCAGACTCTACAATCATCATCAAGATCTTGGTGAAAAATTGATGCAACAGGATGCAAACAAATCTGGTGACATTGCAGAAGCTTCTGGAAACACAGCAAATGCTGCCGCAATCAAAGCTAAAGGCGGTTCAACGAAATGTTAAATGTTTGACCTTTTTTTTGTTGGCGACTTTTTTTTTTTGGCTGGGCAGTGTATATATCTACATATATCGATATCTATATCTATATCTATCTATCTATATATATATATATATATATATCAGTCAGTCAGTCATTTTCTGTACCGCTTATCCAGTTCAGGGTCGCGGGGGTTGCTGGAGCCTATCCCAGCTAATATCAGGCGAGAGTAGGGGTACACCCTGGACAGGTCGCCAGTCCTGTCCAGGGCCAATATATATATATATATATATACAGTATATATATATATATATATATATATTAGAAGTCAACTGATTAATCCGTTTGGCTTATTAATCAGTTTGGCCGATTAATTGGCAGCGATAGGACGTTTAACAAACTATCGGTAACGGCTGAACTTGGCTCCGATTGTGGCCGATGGCTGCAGTTCTTTCCACAGCGCTATGAAGCGCTGCTCTCTGATCTCTGAGGGGCGGGGCTGCTCTTCACACAGAGAGAGTGGGGGAAGAGGTGGAGGTGAGTGCAGGCAGCAGAGGGAGGAGAAAAGTGGTCCAGGTGGAGATTTTAACAAGTGCAGCGACATCTGTAAGTGCAATACAACCTTCACGAGTTGAAACTCAAACAACAAAACCTCCTTGGCTGAGGCAAGTACCGTTCAACGAGCAGAAACGTTTACCATATTTCAGCATAAACAGCGACCGGCATGTTTAACATGGCCACAGTGCTTGTTAAGCTAATGGACAGCTAGTTAAGAACACGCTAAATGAAAGCTGTCTGTAGCTGCTTTCACACTTTCATGGCAGAATATGCCGTGAAGTCCACCTGCTGTTTAATCAGAGATATCTTTATAAACGTGCCGCTTCCTCTGGGACAAGTCCGTCTCAGCTCCGCTCCGAGGTAGAAGAGTTTGTCTGAATGTAAACGGAATAAAAGTCCAAGTCCGCACTATTGATTACTGAGAATTACTGCTTGGCTGGAACCATGTAAGTTGTTATCTTCTAATTTTTAAAAGGCTATTATTTGTCATGTGGGGGCCACGCCGCAGCGTCATGTGCAATAACATCCACCGTCACTCCAGTCCTTGCAGTTCTGTTAGTCCGCTCTGTACGGGTCTTGCAGGTTTGATTCTGCCACACAAACCAGTTTCCAGCTGTTCTGGAACCATCTTTCATGTATTTTACCGCTTCTAAAATTGTGTGCAGAACAATCATCCGACCGCGACGGGATCCCGCCGACATCACGTCTGTAAGGGATTTCCAGCCACTTCAGCGATCATTTAAACATGGATATTTACATGAAAACACGTCTGATTGATGTGACCTTAGTTTGTCATGAATCTTAAAATTTGGCAAATTCTTGTAAACTTCAGTGCTGGCTGAGACAAACCAGCCCCCCCTCGTTTTGTGTCCAGGTATGACTGAGTTTATAGTGACTTTGCTGTTTCTGCGGTGGAAAAAAATTTAGTTATTAATATGAAATGAAATGAAAAATACTTTATTTATCCCAGAAGGGAAATTCGACAATGTAAAAAAGCTCTCTTTTTTTTCTTTTTTTTCTTTGTTTTTTTTTTTGTTTTTACAATATAACATTGATAATAATAATAATAATAAGTCAGTCGGTCAGTCAGTCTTGTTCTTTAGGGTGATGACTGCTGGTAGGAATGAATTTCTGTATCTCTCCGTCCTACAGCGAACCTGACGCAGCCTCCCACTGAACACACTCTGTTGATTTTTCACCGTGTTGTGGAGAGGATGGGAAGAATCTTCCATCATCTTCATCAGCTTGTGCAGCATTCTTTTCTGAACGATCAGCTCCAGGGATAATAGTTATTTATTATAATAATAGTGACATAATATTTATTTATATCTAATATAAATAAATTCCTGTTGTGAATTTATTCTTTTAAAGAAAGATCATAAAAAAAAAGCTTTGTTGATTAATAACAGGACTGTTTAAAATGGATAAAATAAGAGAAAATCTGAACATCCCATCCCCTGCAGCTTGTTAATGGTTACAGCATGACTATGTGAGGATGAGAAAACCACAGTTCAACTTCCTTCACTACACGGCTGTTCAACAAGTTGTTTTGTGAATATTAATTTTTATGGCATAGAGTGCCATCACTCACATAAATGTGAAGGACCTCTCAATTTTCTAATAGCTATGTTTTTATTTCTAAAAAACCTATTAACAGCCTATATATTTATCCATCAGCTATATATACACAACATTAAACTTTTTTCACATGGGGAGGGTTATCGGCCGATTAATTGGCTATAGGCTTTTTCCTGTTCCGAACTATAGTTATTATATCAACCTTTAAAAATCCACCATCGGTTGACCTCCAATTATGTATATGTATATATATATATATATATATATATATATATATATATATATATATATATGCCTTGACTCACATATGAGCTTAAGTGACATCCCATTCCTTTCCTAATGACGGTCAACCTTTGCAGCTAGAACAGCTTCAACTCTTCTGGGAAGGTTGTCCACAAGGTTTAGGAGTGTGTTAATAGGAATTTTTGATCATTCTTCCAGAAGCACATTTGTGAGGTCACACTGATGTTGGATGAGAAGGCCTGGCTCTCAGTCTCCACTCTAATTCATCCAAAAGGTGTTCTATCGGGTTGAGGTCAGGACTCTGTGCAGGCCAGTCAGGTTCATCCACACCAGACTCTGCATCCATGTCTTTTGGACCTGCTTTGTCCAAAATGTCTTGGTATGCTGAAGCATTCAGAGTTCCTTTCACTGGAACTAAGTGGCCAAGCCCAGCTCCTGAAAAACCACCCCACACAATAACCCCCCCTCAACCAAACTTTGCCCTTTGTTCAATGCAGTCAGACAAGTGCCGTTCTCCTGGGAACCGCCAAACCTGGACTCGTCCATCAGATTGCCGGATGGAGAAGCGCAATTCATCACTCCAGAATACGTGCCTACACTGCTCTAGAGTACAGTGGCGGATTGCTTTACACCGCCCATTCCATGAAGCTTTCTGTCACTGTTCTTGATCTGATCTGAAGGCCACATGATGTTTGGAGGTCTGTAGTGATTGACTCTGCAGCAAGTTGGCGACCGCTTTGCACTATGCAGGGCTGTACAGTGAGAGCGTTTTACTCGCATATGCGCCTAAAAATACATTGGTGCGAGTACCGGGACAAAAATAGGAGCACGCATGCGAGTATAGATTTCATCCCTCTAATTTACACTTTGCTCCTAAATAAGTCAGGATTGATTTAAAGTGGAAATGAAACTGCCCACCAAACTAAATTTATTAATTTGCCAGTAGAAAAATGCATGAAAAATATGAGCAAATAAGAGAAAAATGTAGCAACGTTTTTATGGTCAGGACGCCGCCATGCGGCAGCTTTGAAGTCACCGCGTTGCGCTCCAGCTCCACATTGAACCATCGGTATCACCAGCTACACAACAACTAACAACCGTAACACAATTTAGAAGATGGACATAATGAAAGGCGAAGCTGAAAGACCAGTCCAGCATCCAGATCCTGTTGCAGATGCTTTCCAGTCCGTAGGCCGCGTGACTAGAGAGGAAGCCGGGGCTGGTCTGTAGCGGAGCGGGTTACGCTGATTACGGGGAGTCGCGGATAGAAACAGCTGACGTCAGAGAAACCTGCTGCAGAGCTGTTCCGATCATCGGACTGTAGCGAAGGAATTTATGAGCCGATTGAGGTGTTTCTGATCAGAGGCTTAAAGAGGAACGAAGTTGGTGAATTACGCAGCGATGTTTGTAAGGACCGATACCGCAGATACCGATACCGGTAAACGGAGCTCCGCTGGTGATATTAAAAACACTCAGAGCAGCTTCAGGCTTTCCTCTGCGGGCCTCTAGTTTACCAGACTCCAAGTCTTCAGATCGTTTTCCTCATTTTCTCTATAAAATGTTCACAGATGATCTGGAGTCAGAGGTTCAGAGCTGCACCAACCAAACTGGTGACGTCAAAGCTTAGCTTTGCAAGCGTCTTTGTGGGCTTTAAATAATAATGATAATAAATAATCATGATTATTATTATCACCATCATCATCATATTAATAATAATACATCTGGGAGATTTTCTGATTGAAGGTGATGTTTAGTTACAGCTGTAATCTAAACCATTAGACGTCTCTTTTACATCGTTAGCATGGCTAGTGCAGCTTCTCTTCCATGACCAATAATGAGTCTCTGGGTTTTTATGAGAACCTTTGCAGTCATGAGAACAGATATGGGGGGTCACAACACGGCAACTTCTCTCCATATTGCTGTTTAACAAAGATTAAATGAAGAGATTACCTGCTGCTGACAGTTAAGTATCTGCAGAAGAAGAATCAGGAAGCAGGTGTTATCGCCCCCTACAGTCACAGGTTTTAATGGGTCACAGGTTTTGCTGTAACACCGGTTTGGTGCCCTTTTATAGCAACAATGCATAATGCAAAATCAACATCCATACTAAAGCCCACCTGACCCAGACCAACCCCACCCAGACCAAATCCTGCTGTGGACCGCTGGATGGACACAGCCAAGTGTGGCAGGTGACTGGACAACAAAAAACTGTAGGACAGGGAAGTTCTCTGTATTTAAAACTGTTTGTTTCTCGGTGTAATGCATCATTTGGCCTGTTGCCTGGGCGAAGGTTATTATTAATATTTAAATGTGCTATTTAAGAAAATTCATATTGCTCCTAAATTTTTTTTTCTGTGCTCCTAAATTTTTTTCATTTGGGAGCACTAGTGCTCCTAGTGAAAAAGCTAAGCGTACAGCCCTGCTATGCACTTCAGCATCCGCTGACCCGCTCCATCAGCTTGCGTAGTCTACCACTTCGTAGCTGAGTTGCTGTCATTCCCAAACACTTTTATTTTCTTATAATACAGTTGACAGTTGACTGGAATATTTAGGAGCGAGGAAATTTACCGACAGGATTTGTTGCACAGGTGGAATCCTATCACAGTTCCATGCTGGAACACATTCTTTCACAAATGTTTGTAAAAACAGTCTGCATGCCGAGCTGCTTCATTTATACACTTGTGGCCATGGAAGTGATTGGAACACCTGAGTCCCATAATTTGGATGGGTGAGCAAATACTTCTGGCAATATAGTGCGTGTGTGTGTTCATATATATATATATATATATATATATATATATATATATATATATATATATATATGTATGTATATAAACTACTCACAAAAACTTAGGGATATTTGGTTTTTGTATGACGTCAGAATGAACCTAAAATTCACTGCAACCTGTCCAAGTGAACTAAATTAGACTTTTTCTTAACTTTTAGATGCACATGTACATTGTTCAATGGTTAAATATGGACATTTTATATTTTCCTGAATTTATAACCGAAAGTCGAATATCCCTAACTTTTTGTGAGGTAGTGTATATATACACGCGCATATACACACACACACACACACACACACACACACACACACACACAGGTACTACTCCAAAAATGAGAATATCTGGAAAAAGTTCTTGTAATTCTGTAATTCAATGGTTGTGAACAAAAGGACATTGGGTTAAAAAAAAACATGAAAATGTATTTTTTGTGTGTGTTGAAAAAATATATAACTGTGACACTAAAGTATTGAACTGAACAAAACAGTGAACACTAACGACAGTTTCTTGTATTACTGCACCCCTAATATATGTGGTAGTGGAAATTTTGGTCCCTATTGACTTCAGAGGGTAGTCATATTTTTCCTAACAGTCTTCAAAATAAAATGTGCCAGAAGAGACTTTGTTCCAGAAATCTCAACCATACAAACACAACCAAAATCTATCCTACATAAAGAGGAAAAGTTTGCCCAAATCAACAGAAATAATAATAATGATGCATGAAGCCACTGATTTGTTTACTTCTTTTTTTTTTTTGTCCAAGCAGAAAACTCCAAGCAGAAAAGAGTATAGAATATTTTTAATGATATGGAACTTCACCCCATCAGATCCCTGGCTGACTCGTTCAGTACTTACGGGATATTAGAGAGGTGAAGAGTGGCCGACGGCGGGAAGATGTTCTGGAAGTTTTTGGAACCAGGCTTCTTGAAGCGATGGAGTGGGGAGTTGACATAGTCCTTGGTGAGGCCCTGGTCATCCAGGCCGTCACGAGGCAGCGCCACCGTCTGATGCTTGGACAGCGTCACCCGGATTATCTTTCCGTACATCTTCTGGCCATTCAGGTGGCTCATTGCTTTGGCCGGGTGAAGGAGACAAAAGGTCAGAGCACCAACACATCTCAGTCTCATCAAACTCAATTTGGTAAATGTCAACCTGTTTTTCTGACATTCAATAAATTCTTTGTGCTGTAAAATCAAAGTCAAATCTTTGCAGATATTTTACTGACAAAGTCAGATGGTTCTGATCAAATGTCCGATATGTGTCACACTGTGGATGACACCAGTGTGAAATCTGATTATACAGCATGCAGAATCGAATTAGATTACATGGGAATTTACGTTTCCCTTTGTTCAGTACATTAGCCTCTTCATCACGTGGCCTAGATCATCTAAATGAAGCCACCCACAACCACAAGGTTGAACGTGAAATTACTACAAGCAAAATCAGATGTGTGTTGCTGGCAGCCCTCTTGTTTTTCTTCCCTCCTCTTCCTCCCCCTGAATGAGTAAAGTAATGTGTGATGAGGAATGGTACTACAGTAAAAGGTAAGTTTTTCAGGTGTTACATAGGTAAATATCTCAGGAAGCCATAGGCCGATGATGATGATCATCCCCCCAGCAACCAGTAAGATTTGGCCACCACTGACGACCCACCAATGTTGAGGGAGTTGTGGTTCAGGGTCGAAATACCCAATGATCGTTGGATACCGCCTGACGACATCAACTCTTCTTGGCAAAGGCTACGTTCATCAAGAGTGAATGAAGGAGAAGCATCTTTAGATGTGGTTGCATTCAGACTTATTATCCCACAGTGATTAGACAGAAGGCCGGTGTTTCACGTTAAACCTTCAAGGCCCTTTCAGATAGAACGCGTTTTTCGCCGAGTTCACCGCGGGGTAGGGCGCAGACTCGGCGGCAGACCCAGCGGCAGCAAACACGTCAGGCACGCGTTGCTAAGCGACAGACCAGGAAGTGTTTTCTCCCCGGCACGCTTCGTTGTGAGAGATGTACATCTCATGGTCCCAGCAAAGAACTTTGCTCCAAGGGAGGAGGAGGAGATCAGCAGCAGATAAAAGGGTGGGGGTCCACCTGATCCTGATAACAAGGCAGAACTTGGGGAGTTCAGGTTCGTCCGCGAGCTGCATTCTTTCACACAGACCGCTTCCAGGTTTACTTCAGGCTGAACAAGGACCACTTTTTTCCCTGAACTGACCTCTCCTATTGGACGCGCTAGGATGTCGTCACAGCGCGCTGCGCCCGAATTGAAAATTGTTCAATTCGAGCGCAGCGGCGTCAGCGCCACCGCGGCGGCATGCGCCACCGCGGCGGCATGCGCCCACCTTGCGCGCTGCGGTGCTCCGCGGCATGGCGGAACGCGCTGCCGCGGCGGTACCACATACACAATGAATGGGTTTGCCGCCGTCCTCTTGCGCTTGCCGCGTTCTATCTGAGAGGGCCTTCCATGTGACCGATGGCCGCGGCACGGTGCCCACCCCACCTCTGGAGGTGGTCTGCAACAGTTGCTGGCACGGAACGATTGCGTTATTCACTCACGGGACGAAAATGTAATGATGCCGCCTACGTAGAAGCCCTGTCCCTGCTCGAACATGCGAAGAAGAGGAGAAACAGCATGGCTTAAAAAAGCATGATAAGCAGCTCTTGTTCAGCTCAGCAGCTTACACAAGCTCGCTATCAGGCAGCTGTCGGAAAACTGTGAAGGTACAAAGCTTTGACATCCACTCAAACATGCTGATAAACAACACAAATGACTATTAGCGCCTCCCGCTGGACTGGAGTGAAGCAGGCGGTGTCACCTACGCAAATGCGGTCACGTTATGTGGAGGCATACTGGCACATTTCCAACTTTGCAAGCGTGACTGGAGGCAGTTTGTACCAGACTTTTGACACCTGGTGATTTGAAACGGGATTAAAGCAATCGTGCCAAGTGTGACCCTGCCCAGATATTCCACAGTGATGAGACAGACGTCTCTGTCACCAGCAGTCTCTCTGCTTTCAATGATCAGCAGCTCTAACGTGGACAATGCTGTTCTCATGATTTTCTTACATTCATAGAAGTGTTGGGGTCTGAACTGTGTTTTGTTTGGATGCTGATGCTTAGTAGATTCTTTGGCTGAGTTTCTGCCCTCATGTTGCTATGCTAGATGTTAGCATTGATGCTTCCTGGTGCAGACATCTGCTGGACTGGAGGGCCCCATGCATGATGAAGAGGTTAAATAAACCGACCACTTGGCCAATGACATGGAAGCACAAGGATAATAAACCTTCACAAGACCACTTGTGGTGATGTACTCACCTAACTGAGCCTGATTGGAGTCAGACATCTGAATCAGAGCACTGTCCTTCTTATTGTAAAGTATTTTCACCCTCTGGACATCACCATAAACTCCTGCATGAGAGCCACAGGCAGGCAGGAGGAGAGGAGGTGAGGTGGAGAGAAAGCAGACAGTTAGAAAATCCAAAGTTAGCACTGGAGAAAAAAACAGATGTTTAAAGACCAGAAACAGATGAAAGAAGAGCAGAATACGTACAGGAAGATTACAGTAGACTAAAGAGAGAGAGGAGAGGAAAGAGAGACGAGCCCCCTCTACACAGATACGTAATCAAGCTGTGTTGGAATAAAACATGCAAAAACAACGGCTGCACCGTGCATTAACACGCTACTGTGCTGGGACTCCAGCTCACTAATAAACATTAACCCAAACCAAGAAACAGGGGGCCCAAATACTTTACAAGTTAGAGAAAAACAAAAAATCAGCTTTAAAAATGTAATAATAATAATAATAATAATAATAAATGTCTCAAAGATAGAATTAAAACAGAACGTAAAGGTCAAAGAGAGAAGAAGAGAGAGAGAGAGTGAGAGAGAGCTAACGATAACATACCGAAGAGGGTAAACAGACTTTGGGGCGTAACCATCTTTAGAGGGAGAGAAGAGCAACAAGCAGCGTGAGACAGGTAGAGAGGTAGAAGAGTCGGAGCGGAGCGGAGGTAGAGATGGACAGATCGATCCAGAGCGGAGGTAGGTAGGAGGGATGGTGGTTTTGTTTTCCCCCCGGAGAGTGATGGAAGTGGTGGGTCATGGAGGAGGAGGAGGAGTCATGGAAGGGGGTTTACGTGGTTAATGTTGGAGCAAGAAGGGGTCGTTTGAGGTTAAAAAATTTCACCCCCCAAAACCAGCAAGATGGATTGGAGGGGGTGGGGGAGAGAGAGAGAGAGAGAGAGAGAGAGAGAGAGAGAGAGAGAGAGAGAGAGAGAGAGAGAGGGAGATTGACAGGGAGGTAAATGCAAATTGGGGGAAATAAAAAAAAAAAAAAATTCAAAATGAGAAAGGGGGAGGGACAAAAATAAAATACAGGTCAGTACACTGGAGTAATGCAGGTAGTATCATGGCTTGGATCAATGTTTTCTTTAGTTGAGATACCCTGGACAAGCATGGGGTAAAAAAGGTACAAAATCATAATGAAAACAGCAATATAAAGTCAGAACAACATGCAGCAGCTCAGAAACCTCAACATCTACCGTCTTTCTACGCAGAAGAATGGGAGCAGGAGACTGAGGTTGGGGTTGAGGGGGGTTAGTTCAGAGAGGCATGCAGTTCAACTTCTTCTCAGCAGCACATGCAAGAGTTGATGTGAAGGCCAGCTGGGGACAACGTGGCCTTCACACAAGTCACACACGAGGCCAAAAGAAAGCTGCAGGACAGTATCTGAAGATCGGGCTCGTTCGATACTGTCAGAAGGCTCCCGCACCACACAACCAATCACAGTCAGACGAGCAGAGAGAGAGGAGAGACACATTAGATTCATCTTCACAGTTTAAACAAAGAGAATAGTGGCGAGGGGGAGGAGGAACAGCGGGGAGGTGTTTGTTTCCGGGGCAGGGACGACAGAATGGTTTCAGAAGTGCTGAGGAGATCTCAGAGAGGAAACAGAGGAGACGGTCCAGTCTGGCCAGGAGGGAGGCGGGGCGTTAGAGGGGAGGGGAGGAAAACTTCCCCCTCTCTGCAGGGACACAATGAGTCTTCTAAGGAAGGAGAATGAATTAAACAGCATGACCGTGCACATGGAAAACACACACACACACACACACGCGCGCACATGAGTATAAATCAAGCCCACTTCTGAAAGGTCTGGATTAGAAAGCTGGAGCATCAACTGTTAGAGCCATCGGTGATGATCTGGACTAACCCCGGCTTTACACCGGGTCCGTGAGTGCAGCGGCTTCGCTCCGGCCTCCACGGCATGGGCCTTCACACGGCACGGGCCTTTACACGGCACGGGCCTTTACACGGCACGGGCCTTTACACGGCACGGGCCTTTACACTGTGAATTGAGCGCCCGCGAGCGCACCAGCTGTTGCTAGATCCGTGACATCACGGAATCACGGGAGGGATTGCAAGATCGCCTGCGATTCTCATCCAAATGGTTTATTTAGTCCACGTTTGTAGGGCTGGGAAAAAATATTCGATACACTGAAATATCGCAATATTTTCATATGTAGATTTCATATTGATATTTAAAAATGCAACACTGATCCATTTTACCAGCAAAATCTTACAAGATTTTACGAAAATTTTACGAAGTCTTACAGGATTTCGTTAGGAAAATAGATCGATGCCGCATTTCCAAAAAAGAGATATATCACCATATGAAAATATTGCAATATTTCAGTGTATCGATATTTTTTCCCAGCCCTACACGTCTGTGTGTCATTGTTTTTTAATTTCACTGAAACCTCGTCTATGGAGATGATGCCACGTTCAGAGAGTTCAGCAGTTGAAAATCTGCACGGTGGCTTTTGTTTATAAAGTTACTGGGTGTCTTACACTGAATCTCACGTCTCATTTCCTGTCTGGTCCGATCTGAACTCCTGAGATTGACGCGGTGTCGGTGCGTGCTCTGTCAAAAATAGAGCTGGCGCGAATCTTTAGCGCAGCGGCGCGACAGCGGACCGCTCACATGCTGGGGCGTGCTCGAAATAAATCAAACCATTGACTACAGCAGGCGTGATTTGGTGCGCATGGCATGGCGCTGTGCTCACAGACCCGGTGTAAGATCTGATGAACAGCCCAGAGTGGACCCCCCCGTAGACTCTCAGCACTCTTTACTCCTTCTTTGCTCTTTTCCCATTCACCCCCACCCCTCCCCCGTGAACTTTTTTCACACCTAACTTAAACACACTAAAAGGAAGCATTTAAATGTGGCCCCGTCGTGTTATACAACCGCTTCTGACACCTACTGTATCATTTTCTGGTAAAAACTTTGTTGTTGTTTACGATGTGATGTTTGTTGTCTGCCCCCTGGTGGACACCCTTTGTACAACAACAATTCTGGCATATCACATGATAATAACCAGAAAATATATGCAAATTATTCTGTTTATTTCATTCTAAACTTGGTTTTTACATTGGGTTCCAGAGAAAATAATCAACTATTTGGGGCCTTTTGTCTGTGAAATGAAAATCCGGCAAGCGTGAACTATATTTAGGAGTTTCTCCACATCTGAGGCGGCATTCAGATTCCAGCATCTCCATGCTGGAGATTTAATTTTGTTACGTCAGTGAAAGAATAACTTTGAGGAGGAGCAGGAATCCAACTGGTGGGCTGTAGATGTTTGGTGGCCTAAATGGTCCACCAGTCCACACAGAGACCCTCAACCACATTTATATTTTCTGCAATTATCTAATTAGACATCACTAGTTTATTTCAAATAAAATGTTTAAGATTCTGGGATTCATTTATCAGGGCCCTACCTTTTCCCCAGTTGTTTAAAGGGCTTGAAGTAAACAATATTTGAAAATGAATAAAATCCCACCATGCACTCCAAAATGTTTCCTGAGAGGCAGAAAAGAAAACAATCAAATGGAAATGATTCCACGAAGAGAACTGACTGCAACAGAAACATGGACAGAGGTGGTGGTGGATTTAAAGCCTGAGGTGCTCCATCTCACTGGTGTGTGTGTTTGTGCTACTAACCTCCTCGTTGAGGTTGCTAACGAGCAGGACCCCGCTGGACCCGGCCTGTCCAGCCAGGGCCACCCTCCCTGCAGCAGCAGCAGCTGCTGCTGCGGCGCTCAGAGGGTTCAGGGCTCCTGGCGGGAAGTAGATGAGAGAAGGATGGATGGAGAACAGGAATTCACCCAAACTGCAGCGTTACCACAGGAATCACTACTCGTCTGACTCGGATGAAAGAGGGAAAGTAAAAACGTCATGTACCTGGGATCTTACCGAGGAGGGAGCCGGAGTCTTTGCTGAGGGCGGCAGCCATGGCGGGGTCCAGACTGGGCTGGCCGTCCCCGGCGGGCAGCTCCGGCCGGGTGTAGTCACGACTCTTATCGTTGTTGTACTTCACATTTAGGTTGACCAGCTTGGAGAAGTCGATGCGCAGCGTGCAGCAGGAGTTGTAGATGTTCTGGCCGTCCAGCGCCTGCAGAGAAGACCAGACTTCAGGCTCCGTCGGCGCTTCCAAACCAACGTGATGGAAAGTGTGGAGCAGAGGGAGGAGCTTCTCACCAGCTTGGCATGCTGCGCGTTAACAGGATCGCTGAACTGCAGAAGAGCCTGGAACTGGTTGTTCTTGGTGAATGTGATGATCTTCATGACCGTGCCAAACTTGGAGAAAATCTGCAACAGAACACAAGCAGGATAGAAACCAACCAATCAGCTGCAAGCAGTGTGTTCTGAGCCATGCTGATGATGAGCTCATTTACCTGCTGTAGGACATCCAGCGTCACCGGGTAGAACATGTTGTCGATGATGATCCGCAGCACGGGGCTGGGGGCCGCAGCAAGGACCTCCTGAATGTCTGAGCTGGACGACTGGACAGCCGACAGCATGGCCTGAGTCCGCTACAACCAAACACGAGCTGTCATGCTTTTTAACCAACAGAGTTTACTAACGAACAACGCAGGGCCATGGTGACTACAGCTACCTGCCTGGCAGAAGACAACACAGCCATCACACCACATCCTGCAGGCTGCTGGACCTCAGCTTCTGACTGTGCTAGCACCACTTCCTGACACACTCAGCCTACAGTTTCTTTTCTGACTGCACTGCCAGATGACTTACGGTCAAGGTAAGGGGAAAGAGAAATGGCCGTTTCAGAGCCTCTCTGTAAACGTAATGGTTGGAAAATGAGATCCTGTAAACAAAAAGTGAGTTGAGCTCATCTTGTAGCCCTGACAGCAGCAGCAGTGGTGTCTCATTTAGCGTTGCCTTTGATGCCATTAAGGCCCAATCTCAATTCTCTCCTTTAGCCCTCCCCTCCATTTTACACGTTCACATGTCGGGGTAGGGGCGTCTCAGTCCTGTTAGGACAGAGAGGTAGGGGTGTCTTGCTCCTGTTATGACAGAGGGGTAGAGGCATCTCAGTCCTGTCAGGACAGAGAGGTAGGGGTGTCTCGGTCCTGTTACGACAGAGGGGTAGGGGTGTCTCAGTCCTGTTATGGCAGAAAGGTAGGGGTGTCTCATTCCTGTTAGAACAGAGGGGTAGGGGCATCTCAGTCCTGTTAGGACAGAGAGGTAGGGGTGTCTCGCTCCTGTTATGACAGAGGGGTAGGGGCATCTCAGTCCTGTTAGGACAGAGAGGTAGGGGTGTCTCCTGTTAAGGGGGGGTGTCTCTCCTGTTATGACAGAGGGGTAGGGGCATCTCAGTCCTGTTAGGACAGAGAGGTAGGGGTGTCTCGTTCCTGTTATGACAGAGGGGTAGGGGCATCTCAGTCCTGTTAGGACAGAAAGGTAGGGGTGTCTCACTCCTGTTAGAACAGAGGGGCAGGGGCATCTTAGTCCTGTTCGGACAGAAAGGTAGGGGTGTCTCATTCCTGTTAGAACAGAGGGGTAGGCGTGTCTCACTCCTGTTAGAACAGAGGGGTAGGGGTGTCTCACTCCTGTTAGAACAGAGGGGGTAGGGGTGTCTCAGGCTGTTAGACAGGGGCGTCCATTCCTGTTTGAACAGAGAGGTAGGGGTGTCTCGTTCCTGTTTGAACAGAGGGGTAGGGGCGTCCCAGTTTATAGGGGGTGATTCTCAACCCTACCTCTTGTGGCTCAATTTTAAGGGGCAAGGGGTGAACAAGGGAAATAGGATTGGGCCTAAAGCTGCAGCTGCAGAGTGGTGTTGGCAGAGTTTCAGACCACTGTGCGATGAACTCTCCGCTGTACTAACCTGATTCCCTGAATCAGTTTTGAGTTCCTTGTGATTGGAGTACTGAATAAAGACGGGGATGTTGCGGACATGTGGCGGTACTGTGGTGTAGTAGTTAACCAACGTGATGGCTGCCTCCTCTGTCCCCATCTCCAAGAAAGCCTGGAAGGAGAGAAAAACATTAGAAATTCAACATTTTCATGCCTCAAAAGGCAACACTCATCACTGATCATCTCTTCTTCTGTGATCTAAACAGAAATGTTTAACATTCAAGTCTTCTTTATTCAACATACTAAATGAAATGGGATTCCAGAGTCCCAGCAGATACTTTCAGAACAACCTACATGTCTGGAACCGAAAAGGAGGCAGATGTCAGTCCCACAGCTCTGTGACCAGAACAAAGCCGTCGTATCTGACAGGAATGTGAGGGACAAACATCTCCCACTGCCTCAGCTGCAGACACAATAAGCTGCTGGCTCGCTGCTGCGTTTCACATGCACTTCCTGGTAAGAGGCTGGATGCCCAGAGCAGTCATGTGACACAGACAACACTCACCTGGTTCTTTCCCTTTAGGGTCAGGATGTTGGTAACTTTCCCAAAAGGCAGCCCGAGAGCAATGACCTCAGCATCCGACGCCTCGTTGGGCAGCTTCCGGATGTGGATCACGCGTGACGGTGGAGCCTCCTCCACCCGTAGCTTCTTACTATCGTTGCCGTTAGACGCTCCATCTGGAAGATTTATATGAGAACTAATCAGTAAGGAGAGCTCTACCTTCTGACTTGGTACTGGGATACACATCCACGTACCCATCACGGCTGCTCGCGTTCCTTTAGCATGTTGATGCGAGGCAACGTCCACCAGTTACAGCACTGATTTCATGAGTGACAAGAGTGTTTCAAACTAAACATGAATACAAGGTCAAGGTAAAGAGAACGATGGACAGTTCTGACCAGCGCCTCTAAATAAATATATTAGGGATGCACGATAACTAATACGATAACTGATAAATTTCAGCTCCTAAAGGCCGATACCAATAACTGATATCATGGCATCAATACTATTAGCAAAAGCATGACTGTTAGCAAGACTTTCCACCCAGGGGTGGGTAACTCCGGTCCTGGCGGGCCGGCATCCTGCAGATATCAGGAGTTTCCTGATGCAACACACTTGACTCCAATCAATGGGGAATTGTGCAGAGCTTGGCATCAAACTCTGCACAGGTCACAACTTGTGTTGCAACAGGGAAACCCGATACCTGGATGACGGCTCTTGTGGACCGGAGTTGCCCGCCCCCTGCTTTTCATTCTTTAAATCAGGTGTCCAATTTTTTTACATTGGAGGGCCAAAAATGACTCAGGGTGGATGGTCACTGGCAAAACTAAATATTCATGTTGCAGTGTAAGAAATGAAATATGCTTAGCCTATGGTGTAATTGTTTAAAATAAAACCTCATAAAAAGTAATGAGGAAGATGAATAGCAATATTCTTTGTGTTCATTTGTTTTCACATTACTTTGTCTGAGGTTTTATTTTGGACAGCACCTTCTCACTTATTCTGTGATCTTGGGCTTCCAGATCTGAGCTCAGAGATGAACCACAGCGCGACCCACAATCCACAATGTAATGCAGCATTAATTTGTGTTCAGGAAGGAAAGTGCAACAGTGAATAAATATCAAAAGAACTTTTCACACTGCTGGGAAAATTATAAAAAAAAGAAAATGGGCAGCGGGCCAAAACTTTCGCCCCTGGGCCCTATACTGGACAGCCCTGCTTTAAATGAAGAAATATTATTTTTTACAGTGAAAAATTATCAGCAAGCTCTTGAACATTTTCTAAAATATCAAAACTATTCGATATCTCCAAAGCACATCAACTTAAATAAGGTGCATTGCTTACTGATACAAAATATTGAAAAACATCAACATTTTGCTCAGAAAACATATTTCTAGTAGAGCTATTGACATGAAATTTTCCCCAGATGTTGGCAGCAACCCAAGTCATGCACACATAGAAAGAAATCAAAACATTTATGTCCACAAATTATGTGTGATATAGTAAAATGTACTGAAATGTACTTAGTGCAAAAGCCTTTGTTGGCGTTTCCTGCCTTCAGATGCCTCCTGTTTTAAGAAACCAGTGAAATACGTTGCTCAGGTGTGATTTTGGTCCATTCTTCCACACAAACTGCCTTGGGATGGTCGTCTTGCTGAAAGATCCAGCCTCTTTTCATCTACAGCAGCTGCAGATGGCAGAAGATTCTGGTCCAGAATGTCTCTCTACTTTTCTAAATTTATTCTTCCTTCAATGATATGAAGTCTGCCAGTACCACATGCTGAAACACAGCCCCCACCATGATGTTCCCACCTCCAAACTTCACTGTCGCTATGGTGTTTTTGGGCTCAAGTACAGTGCCATTTCTTCTCCAAACATGTTGCGTCTTATGACATCTGAAGAGTTCAGTTCTGGTCTCATCTGACCAGACTGTTTTCCAGAATGTCATGGGTTTGTCCAGATGTTGTGTTGCAAACTTCAAACCAGCATCAACATACTTTTTCTTCAGAAATGGAGTCTTGCGTGGTATGCGTGCATGAAGGCCATGGTGGTTGAGTGCAATTACTTCTTCTTCTCTGAAACAACTGTAGCTGCTGGTTCCAGGTCTTTCTGAAGCTCTCCACGAGTGGTCCTGGGCTGTTGGAGAACCTTTCTGATTATTGTTCTGACTCCTCTGTCTGAAATCTTGTGAGGAGCACCTGGCCGTGGCCACTTCACGACAATGTCATGTTCTTTCCACTTCTGGATGATGACCCCAATGGTGCTCACTGGAACTTTCAGAAGTTTAGAAATGCACCTGGAACCAATGCCTCCAGTGTGTTTGCAATAATAAGGTTGCATAGGTCTTTAGACAGCTCTTTGGTTTTACCCATCATGGAATGCTTCTTGTCTGACACCTTGGTGATGTGAAACCTTTTTAAAGGGATCAATCAGGACTAAACCCGCTGATATTACTTTGCACTGATAGGGAACAGGATTACTTTCTAAATACTGACAGACTCCAGCTGCTTTTTTGGCTTTTTACCCTCCATTTCTTCATGTGTTCAATACTTATTCCCTGTGTCATTTCACTACATTACACATAATATATGGACATAAATGTTAGGATTTCTTCGTATGTGTGCATTACTTGGGTTGTTGTCGACATCTGGTTAAAATTTCATGTCAATAGCTCTACTAGAAAGATATTTTCTGAGAAAAATGTTGATGTGTTCAATCACTCACTGGCTCATGTCAGTCAATATGAATTAATACTTAAAAATATGTGAAATTGTATATATTTTCATATAAAAGTCGCACTGGACTATAAGTTGTGCAAGCTGCCGAACTATGAAAAAAAAGTGTGACTTACAGTCCGGAAAATACGGTACTAACTAATGCACATCACTAATATTTTGCTAAATTGGCATCAAAGTTTATAAAAACATTAAACGTAGAACCAGTAAGGATGCTTGTGCGGCTTTATAGTCCGACTGTTTATCATTTCATGAATGCAGAAAAGTTGACTATTTCTCTGACAACAGTTCTACCAAGAACATCTATGATAGTGACCTCACTAATGAGGGGCCCATGATGGCGACCCAGTCTCTCTCTCCCTGATTTATCGATTCTTGACTCTGATAACCCCACAAAGACTTCTGGAAAACAGCTGGCCCACCAGTTCCCCCCTTTTACCTGGTATTGTTTAGGACAGGAGGAAGTGGTTACCACACATTACCGATCAATTACATTCTTTGTTTATATCAGATGTAAGTTGATAAGATGGCTGCGGTGGTGAGATTAATGAACCATTGTGTTATGTTTATCTGCTTCAGCCCCCTCCTCCCTGATGGAACCACCATATCTGTGCTGGATAAATACGTCCATCAATCTTCTGTCCATCTCTGCCTCGTCCCTTTCTCAGCCCGGTCCCAGAGGGGACATCAGCCGTGATGTGGGAGTGGTGAAGCAGAGGAAAACATGGATATTTATGTCAGAAAGCATTTCTACAAGCACGGGTGTGCGTGTCCAGCCCTGCTCCTCTAAGATGCTCCAGATCTGATGCAAGGAGCGAGGAGGCATTAACATGCAGTCACATGCTGCTGTGTGGGTGCCCACCTACTGAGGAGCGGGAGGTTATCCACACACTCAACATCTCCCATGACGGTACAGTTCAACTCCTGCAGCTTATTTCAACATCTCTTTAACCCTTTCAGCTCCAAGCCGTTTTTGGTCTGCTGCCTTTTTCATGTGGAAATGCGTGTAGACCCTCGACCCTTCCAACAGGATTCTCTCTCCTCATCTGCATCTCCCTCTCTCGAGTCTTGGCTTTATTCCAGCCATGCAGGACCATTATTTTTTCTCTTTTCAGACACACAGAACTTCCTGCTCACTCGTTGATCTTTGGCTGCTCCTGATTGGACATCACTGTCAATTTAAGCTCTGATTGGTGGGAAGTTTGACAGGAAGTGTCTTCATCATTTCCAGGTCTAAATAGAGGTCTCTTAGCAGCATAGTAGTGATAGTGGTGTTTTTATGATAAAAATGGGATAAATAATGGTGTTATCATGGATCAATGTGGATTTACCAGACAGTCTCTCTGAATAAACATTAAGTGGCTGGATTGAATGGGATAGAAAGTCTCTGATCTGGTCCACAAGATGAATTTGGTAAATGTGACAATAACAGAAGATCTTAATTGTAATATTTAAATCAAATTAACAGTAATCCCTAATGTGTAAAACATCTCTGAGGGGGAGGAGAACTTCCATCTTTTCTATCTTTCTGACTTTGTACGATTATATTTGTACGAGTTTGTACAATGGGGTTGTGAGTACCGGTGTCAGGAACACTACACACGTGCAAACGTACATGTATGTATTACGGGTGAAATGATTACCAGTAAAATGGTTAACAGCGATAAAATTCTCAATGATTAGTAATACCGTTTCATATTGTAACTATCGTCAAAACTGTGACTGATTGCTTACTTTGAAAAACTCACAGTGATAATGCCCATTGCCGGGAAAAGCAGCAGCAGTCCCAGTTTGCAAGGTTTAAGTTATGAAAACATGGCAGAGAGCAACACCTGGACAGTGCTCTGGAGATTTTCCCCGTTTAAAATGGACTAAATAGGTCTAGATCCATTGTGGATATCTTTATGATGCTGGGGGGTATTTCAATAATACTGCGATAGCGATGATAAGGGCTGGATGATATGGAAAAAAAGATTATCAATTAAAAAAAATCTGTATCGATCGTTATTGATATTTATAAAAAAAAAAAATAAAAAAAAAAAAAGCCATTATCAAATTAAAAGCTATTTTTGGTGCAGCCCTGGGTTTCTTTTATCCTTTCCTTTTTCTCTTCTTTGGTCTTTTCTCACTCTTCCCCCTCTCCCTTCTCTTCCTCTTCTCCTTCACTCTCCCCCCCCCCCTCTCCTCCGCCCTCACACACCACCCTCATAACAAACACACGGGACAAAAATATAAAAATCCCTTCCTAAAAGAGTCTCTGAAATATTTATTAATCGTTTCCTCCCCCACACTCAAGTTATATATCCTCTTTCCAGCCTCCTTAAATACCCATTCAAAATAAACCATACTTCTCTCTAACTCTTAAACCACTAACAAAAGCGCATAATAAAAAAACACACCTAAATCTTAGCGGTCCTTAGGTGTGTTAACTTTAACTCAATTACCGTTAAATTTAATTAATTTTAAAATAACATAACCGACTTTAAAGTTAACGTCGGCTAAATTATTTAACGCTGGTTAAAAGATAACGAGTTTTGAAAATGGCCTGCCATTTAAGCTTTTGTTGAATGACCTACTTATAATAAAGTTCATACTAAAGCTGCTTTCAGACTTGCATTGCGGAACATGAGCGGTAAAGTCCATCCGCTCCTTAAATGGACTAGTCTTTTCAAACATGTCGCGTCCTTGCAGACTTATCGCGACCCGGGCGTTTTCATACATCAGGAAATGTTGCAGAAAAGTCAGCACAGCCCCTTCAACTCTGTCTGGAACATTTTTTTGTGCTTTCAGCCAAAAAGACGTGCCGCAACATTTCCACTCTTGTGACATGTAGACCAGCCGGTACATGTCCGCTACATCTCTGAGGTAAAAGACCGGTACGCATGTCTGAATGCAAACGTTATAAAGGACAGAGTTCGCAATATGACCGCTTTCCAGGTCTGAAAGGGGCATAACACTAAATTCCAATTCAGCCTTTGCCTGGGTCTGCGTTTGTGACTGGTTTGGCGGAAGGAGTGACTGTAGTATCATGCTACCCGATAGGCTACAGCGAAAAAACTGTGCTTCTATATTGAACTTTTATTGACCCTCTTTTTTTTTTCGATTAAAAAAAAACCTACATTGATCAATATATATCGATATTGAATTATCTGCCAGCCCTAGCGATAACTGTGATCATTTTGGTCACAATAACCGTGATGTGAAATTTTTTATATCGTTGCATCCCTAATATGTGTATGATCTGAAAAAGTTAACTCTGACCATGATGTGAAATACTGTATTTTTTCCTTTCCAGATGCATAAGATGAAAAGACTAGTGACTTTTTTTTTTTTTTCTATCAGATAAAATGTGTTCCACAAATTCCAGGTCACAATGAAATTCATAAACATGTAAATACACAAGATTAACACACACACACACACACATATATATATATATATATATATATATATATATATATATATACACACACACACATACATACACACACAAAATATATACATACAGTTACTACCTGAAAAATTTGAATATCTGGAAAAACTTCATTTATTTCTGTAATTCAATTTACATATTGTATACATAAATAATATGCAGATCAATATATTTCAAGCTTTTATTTGTTTGGATGTTGCTGACTAGGACTTGCAGCTTAAAAAAACCTCAAATTCAAAAACTCAAAAAATGAGAAAACTGTGAAAAGCTCCAGTATTGTAGCTCAGAGTGCCACTTTCTAATCAGGTAAGTAATCCAAAGCATAAGTGCCCTGAGCCTTTTAAAAAGTCCCTGTCTTGGTTAAGAAGAATTCACAATCATGGGGAAGACTGCTGATCTGACAGTTGTGCAGAAAACCATCATTGACTCCCTGCACAAGGTGGGAAAGACACAAAAAGTGATAGCAAAAGAAGCTGGATGTTCTCAGAGTGTCTGAAAGCACATTAATGGACAGTTAAGTGGAAGGAAGAAGTGTGGAAGAAAACGGTGTAGAAGCCGGAGGGCTGACAGCAGCCTGGAGAAGATGGTCAGGAAAGGGCCTTTCAAACGTGTGGAGGACTTCATAAGGAATGGACCTCTGTGTTTCATTAAGTCCAGCATAAATGCAGCCGTTTACCAGGACACTTTGGAGCACTTCATGCTTGCTTCAGTGGACCAGCTGTATGAGGATGCAGACTTCATCTTCCAGCAGGACTTGGCACCTGCCCACACTGCCAAAAGTACAAAATCCTGGTTCAACAACCATGGGATCACCATGCTTTACTGGCCCGCAAACTCACCTTACCTGAACCCCATTGAAAATCTGTGGGGTACTGTCAAGAGAAAGCTGAACGGGAAGAGACCAAACAACAAAGAAGAGCTCAAGGCTGTGATAGAAGCATGTTTGTCTTCCATAACACCTGAGATATGTCACAAGGTAGCATCCATGCCACGCCGGGTCAAGGCAGTCATTTCCACATGGTCCAAATCAAGTATTAAGTACAGATGCAATATTTTATTTTAGGAGGCCTGAATTTATTTCTTTTAAAATGCTTTTAGAATTGATTTCATGCAATTTTCTAATTTTTTTAGTTTTTGAATTTGAGGTTTTCTTAAACTGCAAGTTCTAATCAGCAACATCCAAACAAATAACAGCTTGAAATATATTGATTTGCAAATTATTTTCTCTATACAATATGTAAATTGCACTTTTTTAGTTAAATTACAGAAATAAATCAACTTTTTCAGGATATTCTAATTTTTTGGGTAGTACATGGAAAAAAAGTAAGAGATCACCTTGTTTTCTCATATTTCTTGGTCATTTTAATGCCCGGTACAACTAAAAGTACATTTGTCTGGACAAATATGATAACAAAAATAGCTCATAAGAGTTTCATTTAGAAACGGATATCTAGCCATTTTCCATGCTTTTATTTATAAGTGATTTTGGTTGTCAAGATCTTATATCAACAGCTATGACATTGCACTGCCAAAAACAGCTTTTAGGCATTCTATTTTTCTTTTCTGTCTCTTTTAGTCACATGATTCACACCACGGTTGGTACTCGATTGCATAACCATTATTTCTGATGACAAGGGTGGTCTATTCATTTTTTTCCATGGCTATATAATATTATTATAGACACTTGTTTTGTTTTGCATCTTTTTCTGTTAATCAACTTTTTTGAAAATGGCAAAATGTGCAATAAATATTTAAACATTGAACAATGTACACATGCATTCAAAAGATTTGAGAAAGTAATTAAGTTCATCTGGAAACAAAGTGCCTTTTGGGTTCATTTTGACAGAATAAAGAAAAAATATCCTTAACTTTTTGTGAGTAGTTTATAGTCATCCTCAAAATTATTCATCCCCTTCAATTAAAGAAAAGGCTAAATTCACAACCGCAATTCAAATAACAAAAATAAAGAAACTAATAATAAATAAAAATGTACAAAATTACAATTCAGTGAAAAAAAATATTGCTTTTGTGGTTAGAAAAAATAATCATAAAAAACAAAGCTGTTCCATGGACAGTGGACCAACATAACTGTCAACAGGTGCAGACGTCTTTTTGAACATTACAGAAAACACCTGATTGCAGCGATTGCCTCAAAGTGTTGCTCAACAAAATGTTAGCTTCATAACCCAACCATGCTTGTTTGGTTGTTTTATTTTTTTGTGTGTTATAAAAATTTCTTTCAAACCACAATTAAAAACTCAATGTCAAGTTTTTCATAGAATTTTTATTTATTATTACTTTGGTCAAATTCAACTTACAGCTGTTTCCTTTTTTAATTGGAGAGTAAGAATAATTTTGAGGATGTGTGTGTATGATATTGTGAAAATATATAATACACATGAAGTTAGTCAAATTGATTTAAAAATGTGAAAAACTGGTTTAAAAAACAACTTAAAATCGAATTTAAATTAGCAATTAAATTAGTAATTAAATTGCTTTGTCAAATGAAAAACAAAAATTATTTTAAGTTTTGTTCAATGTGTGCATTCTATCTTAAGTTCATATATTTTAATATTTATTGTTATTCCTATACTTTCATATATTAAAAAAACTTCCATAAAATATATCTTGAAAACACAATTGAGTCTGAAAATAAAATAAAACCTGTAACTGGAAAATGTAAATGTTTAGCTGTTTAAACTTTAAATTTCAGCTAATTTTCAGATTGTTCATAATGTTTTCTTAAAGTTCATTAAATGTAAACATCTTGGGAATGTACTTAATGTGCAAGTACTTCTTTGTACTAGAAGAGATGCAGGTTATTATACTGGTATGCTACTGGTCTGGCCCACTGGAGACCAGACTGCAGTGAATGTGGAGTCTGAACTAGACTGGGTCTGACACTGGTGATAAAAGGCATCAGTTTCAGGGCTGAATGGCTGGATTCCTGCTCAACAACCATCACACCGCTTCATTCTACGGCCTCTGCATGCACGCTGGTCGGAACGAACTCACCACTCATACCGCTCATGCCAGAGTTGGGACTGTTGTACATACTCAGCTCATCCGATCCTCTCTGTGGGGAAAGAGACAGAAGAGCGGTGGTGAGACTCTGCAGAGGAATCAGAAGCCTCCAAACACAACAGCGGAGCCTCCGAGGACGTCTCAGGCTGGAGAAGTGGGGGGGATAAAGTGGCACCAGTGTGATCCGGCTCCTCCTTTACTGGTCTGACTTTAATCTTGCTGAATTTAAGATGTCAAGATGTGTCGTTCCAGCCTGAGCTACACCGGGTCCCTGAAGGTTTGCCGGAGCTGCCGGGCGCCCCGTGCTCTTAAACCTGACTGATGGGGTGGCGAGGAATGCGGCTGGGGACCCATTACACACACAACTTTATAATAGCCCCCACCTCGTTTCTGTCCGACTGAATCTGAACCAATTGTTCTTCTGTCACTAACATTCTTTATGGTTAGGATAAACGAGACGTGGCGGGCTGCTACGCCAACATGACACAAATAAATTGAAGGGGTAATAAAGTTGTCTGACTCGGGCCACAATGTGAGCACACGCTGAATCCAAGAAATGACCCCCCCCTTCTTCCTGCGTCTTTGATGCTGAAATGTTGATGAAATAAAGGAGGGATGGGCATTTGGCAGCTGTTCCGTTTTCCTCCCAGAGAGGACTTTAACTGGGTTTAGTTCAGACCGAACTGCAGCTGGCACTCGGCTAATCAGGTTAGATACCCGGAGCTAGCACACGCTTCCACAAGGAACCCCCGCCCGCCCTGCCGGCTTTACTAAAGCTGCACAAACTGTTTTAAGACAGGAGACTAGGCATGTCGAAATGAAAATTTCATGTCACGGTTATTGTGATCACTGCGTTGTTGAAATGTGTTCAAAACTTAATTACTGAAAAAATTTCACAAAGTTTTATTAAAGAATGTTTTTGAGTAGCAAGCATAATGGGCTTTCTGTTGATAAAAACATTGAAATAATGTATATAATGTAAACATCAAACATATAAATGTGCATTAAAGATGATGTCTTATGGCCGCAAGAGCAGACTGCACTACGTCAAATCAGGTTGTTGATACTGCGCCGCTTTTTCCTCTGCGTGGTTTTCCCGTCATTTACAGTTTTATGAGCAGCGGTTGGTTTGATTCTGCCTCATATGAACCTGGAGTCCCACATGCAGCTCAGAGCTGTGTGATGCAGCATCACCGGGCGGTGCAGGAGTTAAATGGAACGCAGCAGCAGTTGTTCATCCAGACGCCAACTACAGTGAAGGCGGCTGTAGCGCTGAACTGAGCCGCTTTTACAAAGTTTGAACTATTTTCAAAGCATACGCAGGACTCCAGACTAACTTTTTCACATGTAGCACTGGTGCCACGGGCCTTTCAGTTGGTAGCGCCACCACAAATTAGGTAGCACCTTTTCTTCGTATAACATAGTATCATGGCTCTATCGTGATGATAGCTGTGTTAATTTACGTACCAAAGTTTTTCCTAATGTAAAAAAAAAAAAACAATAGCCTAAACTTGATATTTGAGAAACAATATTTTAATCTGCAATTTCTTTGCCTTATTTGTATAAATTTTAACTGCTGCAGATAACATTAATTAAACTAACAGTGCAGCTGATCAGAGACCAATTACAGACGGACAGAGGGAGGGGGGAAGACGGTACTCAATGGACTGAGCCAGAGAGTAATATTTTATCATCAATCAATCAATTTTATTTCTATAGCCCTTTACAGTACACGAGGTAACCAAAGTGCTTTCCATCAAAACATCATAGAAAGAAAATAAGAACAGCATGAAGAAAATAATACTCACAATGATACTCACAGTACAGAGATGGTAAAATGCAGAGCCCTAATTTCCCCTCGGGGATCATACAAGTATAACAAAAAAAAAAAAAAAAAAAGACAAATGCAAGTAAATACAAATAAATCAATCAATAGGGCAGGGCAACATTTATCACGATATAAATGATCAAATTTACGATAACGATATAACAGATGATATGATTGACACGAGACAAAATACTTGAAAATTGCACAACTTTATTTGTGCAAACGACATTTTACAATTTCTTTTCACTTTATCAGGCAGCTGCTTCTGATGTGCATTAAAGTTATAAACAATATCTTTTATAACTTTATAAAAATAATTTCATAATTTTGTATAAAATCAACAGTGTCAGTTCTTGCTGACAAGTAACTGCAGCCATGAGCCAAGCCGTCACGGGAGCGTGCACAAATTGAAGCTATAATGTTGTTTCCTACACTTTTTCTTCGTAGTTCCACTTTTTAGTGTCTTTCAGTTGATCTGGATCGTTTGCTGACGGCAGAAGAACCCATAACTATCACTTACAGTGTTTGAATTTACAGCGACCGTCTTCTTCCTGTATCAAAACTGCGGATGCAGCGTCCTTAACCCCACCAACTGCTCCCCGGGTGCTTTAAGATGCTTTAAGTAGCAGCCCACTGTTCTCTGATACTCACAGTACAGAGATGGGTGAAATGCAGAGCCCTAATTTCCCTTCGGGGATCTCACCAGTATAACAAAAAAAAAAAAACCTCCAATGTGGTTGAATTACAACAATTCTGCAAAGATGAGTGGAACAAAATTCCTCCACAGCGCTGTAGAAGACTATCGCAAACGCTTGATTGCAGTTGTTGCTGCTAAAGGTGGCACAACCAGTTATTAGGTTAAGGGGCAATCACTTTTTCACGCAGTTTGGATTTTTTTCCCCCTTTCGAATAAAAATCTTCATTTAAAAACTGCATTTTGTGTTTACTTGTGTTAACTTTGTCTTATATTTAAATTTGTTGGCTGATCTGAAACGTGTGACAAACATGCCAAAAAATAAGAAATCAGGAAGGAGGCAAACACTTTTTCACACAACTGTATGCATGTTCCTTTCTAGCCTAAATAATTTCTTTTTTAAACACACGTATAACTTTTTTGAGGGGCCGGAAAAAGGGAGTAGGCTGACGTAAAAATACTTATGTAGGCCTATCCCCTTGCATTCATTTCTTCCGAAATAATGACTCGGTTTAACCAATTAAACTCAAACAAGACAAACACCCACACCACATCAAACCATCCTATTAAATTTCCATTATTTTAGATTTAAAAAAAATAGAAAAATGAAATAGCATAAATCACAACAGGGAAAACCGCAACAGAGTAAATCCTCATTCAGTTTCCAAGCTGTACTTATTTAGCATGTCATTTTTGAAAAGCCTTTTAAATCTAATTATTGCATTACATGTTTTTATTTCATTACTACAGTCATTCCATAACTTAACTCCTGCGATTGATAGACAATGATACTTGGTATTTGTTCTTACCAATGGCATCTTTAGCCCACATGTACCTCGCAGGGCATGTGTGCTTGCCCTCACCTGAAACAACTCCTGGATACTATGTGGTACTTTTTAATGTATTACCTTAAACATAAATTGTAAAATCTTATAATAAACTAAATCTCTAAATTTGAGCATTTCAGTTTGATGTAAAGTTGTTTTGTTGGCTGTCTGTAGTCAACATGACATACTATTCTCATTGCTCGTTTCTGTATTATGTAAATAAATCTGTATTTGTTTTATAAGTACTTCCCCTATTAATCAAAACACAACACGAGACAGAAACAAAGGGGTCATCCCTGCTCTGTTTTTATGCCAGGTCATGCTGGAAGTGATGTATTTTTTCAAACCAATCATCGGTTTGCAGTGTGTTAAGCTCCACCTCTTTGGTCTGGACCGGTTAGATCAGTACCCCCACGGAGGGATACCTAAAAAGTAGGATGGGTCGGGTCAGATGTAAGGATAACCGTCCCAGTTTTCATCTGTGGAGACGCACAAGAATAAGGACCAACCCAACCCATTGGTGGAAACGGGGCTTTTCACTGTTTCATGTACCTTAAGTAGAAACAGATGTCCGTATAAAAGCAACTAGGGTTGTTACGATACTAAAATTTCATTTTCAATATCGATACTAAAGATGGTGGTTGATACTCTATACTACTTTCGATACTAAAGGGGAGAAAATCACAAAAAAATAACAATCCAAACAGTACAACAAAAATATATTCATAAATATGAGAAAAAATCTTAAAAATGGAAAATACATTATTTTAAAGATCTTGTGCAGAGATGCAGTCTTCATCCAGTCTCAAACATTTTTCTCTAACTGCTCTCTGTGATTCAGAAGAGACACTAAAAATCTTCAGCCACTAGTTTATGTACTTATTTATGTCCTTTTTTTCACAATACTTGAGACCAAATCAAGTAGACAATAAGAAAACAATAGAACAGAACCTAGTTTTAAACTAGATTAACTAATTAAATATTTTAAAAGATTAATTTTTAAATGCTTTTGTCTACAGTCTATATTAAAAGGCATCAATATGTGACTGTAAACCAGGTCGAGTCTGGACCATAAACGCACCGTGTCCTGTGAACATTGTAGTTTCTGCATTATTGATCAGGTATTTATCAGTAATACGGTAAAAATGAGAGGAAATGTGATGATTTGTAAGCTGATTTTAGTGTGGTCCTTAAATTTTCTGCTTGTGCCCCTAAAACTTTAAGTTAGGGGCCCCTGTGGTCCCAGTTAACACAGTGAGTCTGGAGGCCTGAGCCAACATGAACTCAATCAGCTACACCAGCCAATCAAAAGGGAGTACTTCCGCATCACTGCGTTTGTGTAGCCAGGATGCACGTCAGACCTCCGAGGAGCCGACAGCAGTTACACCGACACAGACGATGCACAAGTATAAATCCAGGTTTAGTTTTAAACTAGGGCTGGGCGACATATTGAATATATTCGA
Source organism: Atherinomorus stipes (assembly GCA_023101725.1). NCBI lineage: Eukaryota > Metazoa > Chordata > Actinopteri > Atheriniformes > Atherinidae > Atherinomorus > Atherinomorus stipes. The sequence goes on along the minus strand of JALJCO010014259.1, from coordinate 349,681 downwards.
CATATCGCGGCTAGCCCCCTGTAAGATACAGAACATGACTATTCATCATATTCGAGTATTTAATTGCTTTTAGTTGTGGGCGGTGTTTTCTCACTCCTCGTCTCTCTGCACTGCTCTGCACAGAGGGATAAAACAAGCGCACCCAGTTGCATACATCATGTGTGCTACATCATATGCCCACCACCAACTTCTCTGGCAGGTAACTGTACAGTGCCTCTCTGCACTGCACTGTCTTATTTTTCTTAAAAATTACAATTTATTGTACTTTTCATATGTGCAAAATAAAATTTAAAGAATAAAAAAAAAGCTCAGCTTAAGCCAGGGATGGGTGATATTTTATCATGTGCGAGAAATCGTCAAAGAAATTCCCCACAATAACAATTTGAAGTTATCGTTTTTATCGTGAGATGACAATTCATCAGGTTGTGTTTGCAGTTGCACTACTTTGGTTTTTTTAATAAGCCAAGTTAATTTTCCTGTTTGCATCGTTTGAATAAATGTGGAATTTGGTCTCTCATATTTCAGATTTGTTTAATTGGTGTCACTACAGTTTTGCAGTACAGGTGCACTACTTGAACTTAATTGATATAGTTTAGTGGCTTCTAGTTTTTTGTAGGGCTTTCAAAACAGAATCTAGTGACAGATTTATAATACATAATATTTTGCCGATAGTTTTTTATCGTCACTTATTACTGTGATAAATAAGAGAAATTATCGTGATACATTTAGTCCATATCGCCCATCCCTAACTTAAGCATGTAATGACATCGTGCTTCACGTTTCAACCAACCAATTACTGTAATTAACACACGTGCACAGCAGGGATGGGCATTTGCAAATATCTTTCTGATTGATCGTTGGGAGAATTTATCACTTATTGAAATGCATGTTAAAAAACTGATTCCACATACAACAGGCAGACTGTTATTGTTCTCTCAAATATGTATTTATTTCAACTCCCCGCTGCTCTACAGCCTCAATAATCTTCTAAGCAGGTCGGCAGTGGTGGCACGTTATGGTGAGGTAGCTCTCTACTGTTACAGTTGTCCAACAGTCTGTTCTTATGGCAATGCAAGCTAACGTGGCTAACTTGTTTAGCAGCTCCTGCTTTCGCTTCTCGTGTTTCAATGAGCCTGGTAACGGTGCGCCGGGAAGGAAACCGATAGACTGGTTCGAGTAAATTCATCAAATCTCGGAAACCATCGACGACACTTCTGGGCAACATGTCCATTTAAATCATCTTACAGATTCTCTGTTATTTTGTCTGCCTGATCTGCACCACAGCTCCTCCAGTTTCAGACTGAGGCAACGGTGGTTGAACGGAGGATTCATCACCTGTAAGTAGGGATGCACAATATTGGAATTTTGGCCGACATCCGATATGCCGATATTGTAAAACTCATGTGGCCAATAACCGATATCAATACCGATATTAAAGCTGAAAAAAAAGCAGTCATTGTAAATAGCAGTTTTGTTATCCGTTTCCAACACTTAGATAAACAGGGGTGGGAACAAATATCCATAAACTGAAATATTGCAATATTTTCGTATTCCGATATCAAATCTATATTTAAAAATGTGGTATCGATCTATTTTACTTACAAAATCTCCCAAGATTTCATTGTTCCGTTACAAAATTTCACCATATTTTATGAATTCTTGCAAGATTTCGGAACAGAACGATGAAATATCGCAAGATTTCATTAGTAAAATAGACTGATACCGCATCTTTAAATGTCGATATATCAGCATATGAAAATATTGTGATATTTCAGTGTATCTATATTTTTTCCCACCCCAAGTCTTTAGAAGTTTTAGAAGAAAAAGTTTTTTAAATTTAGACCTGAGAAACAGCGGGCTGATCGGTTAAATATCAGTGGGGTACGATGTCCGATGCTCAGTTTTAAGGCTGATATAGGCCAATACTGATAGGCTGGCCGATTATATCGTGCATCCCTACCTTTAAGCTCGGTCGGATGAGCGTTTTTTAAATGGTGCATCATGGGAGTTGTTGTCGAGTTGTTTTTTATAAAACATGTTGGAATATTTACAATGTGAGGTGATATTTTTTGACGCAAAATTTTTTCTTTACACAACTTTCTGAAAGTTGTTCTTAAGTTAAAGTTCATTTCTGTGGCTTCCATCCGGGCAATTTGTTGGGTGTCATTACCGAAAAACCTGCTAAATTTGGAATCGTAAAGTTTATTTTGAGATTTTTTTTTAATGTAAATAATATTTTTTCTATTCTTCAAATATAGAAAAACTGCAGAACCGCTGGACAGATTGATAATTTTGTATACATATGTGTTTTTCTACATTTTTTGCATTTATGTAATGTTCAAAGTATATTTTATTCCTTTTATGTTTTATACATTGCAAGAGAGCTATACAAGTACATACACTACTCACAAAAAGTAAGGGATATTCAACTTTCGCTTTTTGGAGAACTGAATGATGTAGAACAGATATTTAACCATTGAACGATGTACATGTGCATTGAAAAGTTTAGCAAAAGTTTAATTCAGTTCACCTGGAAAGGTTGTAGTGGATTTCAGATTCATTGTGACATCATACAAAAAGCCAAATATCTTTAACTTTTTGTGAGTAGTGTATTTGTACCCTATATTTATTTTCACTTTGAGCGTTTTGCATAAATAATTGTTTGAAAGAGAAAGAAATGCTAAATAAATGCAGTTTATAACTAAAAAAATAATCATTTGAATAATCTTGATTTCAATATTGATCAAAACAATCGTGATAATGATTTTTTCCCATAATTGAGCCGCCCTACTAAGCATACATTTTACCAAAGAGCTTTTTAAGAAAAGGGTGTCACACTAATTAGATCTGAAATCCAAACATTTTAACAGTTTTTAGCATGAAATGACTTATTAATTCCCTTTTTTAATGTAAATAATTCACACCATGAACTAATATTTCTATTTTGCCAAAAGGTATAACAGTCGTAGCAGGCACTTTGTTTTATTTTAAGATTTCATGATGACTGCTTTAACTGTTCAATAAATACAGCTTTGATCAATTTGTTTCGTTATGATTTCACACCTTTGGCACTAATGCTTAAAATCAGCATTAATGCAGTATGAACAGTGATGTTTAATGTAGACACAGTGTCATCTTACTGATGAGATCATATGCATCAAAGCATGAATTCAAGGCTAAGGTAAAATATTGTGATATATATAGTGTATCGTGACATACCATAAAAATATTGGGATCTTACTAAAAAGTAGTGGCCGGCCGATATATCGGGCCGATATTTGCGTTTTTTCCCCGATATCGGTATCGGCCGAAATTGGGTCGATATTTTTTTCCCCATCATGTTTTACAGACAGGCATCTGCCTCCGGCAGCTTTCTGCTGTAACTGTGAGACACTTCCGTCGATGAGCAGCAAGTTTTTGCTTTGTTTTTTTACTGGTACCGGTATCGGCCTAAGTCGAGGGCAGTATCGGTCCCCCATCATGATTTAACGGCAGCCGCCACACGCAGCTTTCTGTTGACTTGACTGTCGCCGCTGTCCATGCAGCTCCCCCCCACTCCCCTTCACAGAGAGAAGCCTGGAGCATCATCTGCACTCCAAGGCAAGTTATTAATCTTTAAAAACGTATTGTAACTGTTTACTTCGTTGAAATATCGCCATGCGCTTTTGAAACACAAAGTTTGTGGTTCAGAATAGGAAACAGAAAAGCCGAGTGCTTCGTCTTTAAAACTAGCTAACTCGTAATGTTGTAGCTGGATTTAGTAGCAGGCTGTGTTTAGCTTCTAAACATTAGTCATAAACGGATGCAGAATAACCAACAATAATTCAGTTCTGTGCTGCTGCTGCTTGTTGGACTTTAGTAACCTGGTATGAGTCTGTCACGTAGAGATTCGCTGCAGACGCTCCGTGTTGTCACCTCGGTTAACGTGCTGCACTCCCCCCACAGAGTGAGGGTGTGACATCGGCTTCAACAGAAAGGTCCGTTTAAAAACAGATCAAAAATACTTTCTAAACACATCATAATTGTTTACTTCGCTGAAATATCGCCATACAATTTGGAAACATAAAGTTTGTGGTTCAGAATATGAAACCAGCTTTGTAAACAGGCAGCAATAAGCCAAAAACAACTATTACATGAATGACAAGGACATTTAAATATGTTGGGTGATACAAAGGACATTTTATGATGACTGATTATCAATAAAAAAAATGTGAACAGTCAACACATAAACGCTTTTTTCTTTTTTCCATTTACACCCCATCTGTATGCACACATTACAGTATGTGGGTGAATGTAAAAGATGATGATGCAGCAAGACTGATAATGATTTATGTGTTTTTGCTTATTTTCCTTTCAAGGAAACGGCTTACATGCTGAGATCACGTGTCTTGTTTGTTTTTGGGGTTTTTGCATGTGTTAAATGAATTATTCTATTTGGGAAAAAACAAAGACCTGATATATTTTTTTTATTGTCATTGTGTCAATTTTAGCATGTTAACTGAAAAAACAACAGCATATCGGCCACAAATATCGGCCCAAATATATCGGCCTCCAATATCGGCTATCGGCCCAGGCCGTTGAAAAAATATCGGTATCGGCCCTAAAAAATCAATATCGGTCGTTCACTACTAAAAAGTAATATCACCCAGCCCTATTTTAAACAGGACCAAACCAGCACCAACGCATCCCAAGACCGTCTCACACCAACCCACATATCAAGAGGCCATCCATAGATTATGCCCCAGATGTTGAACTCTTCCTCAAATTAGTAAGTGCAGGGCCTGAAATTCACTGCGGGATTGCGGGAATCGCGCATAATACCATCAATTCCCGCAAACTTCGCTCTTATAATGCGGGAAATTCCCGCTTGCAATTGCAGCGACGTAATGTGCAGTGAACCTTTGCATCGGAGCCATAAAATGACGTAGAATAAAGGGCTCGACACGCTTGAGGCGACGTCGCTCCCTCTCCTTTCATTCAGAAGGAGTGACGTCGCCTCCCGCGTCGGCCCTTTAATAAAGCGCGCGCTCCCCTTCTCTCTCCCTCTCTGACCCGTCAGATGTCGCAGCTTCCCCCTTGTTTATAAACCAGCCATTGTTGGCGGATTTCCCGCCGGTAAGACGATACTTTCACGGAGTCTTATAACGTAAATGTAACTTCGGGTCACCTGAAGGGAAGCTGGTCTGGACCAACACCAGTCGCTGTGGCAGCGCCGGTGTCGGTCTCGTTTACGACCCGAATCCTCCTGATCCTCAGGTAGCGCCGGTGCTGGTTACTGTACCAAGCAGCCCAAAGAAAAGTTTTAGCCGAACTTGCTCAGAATATCCGTGTTTGATCATAATGATGGAGACACGAGCTGCTCAGTTTAATGTTGGTGTGATGAGACCAACATCAGCGCTGCGTCACCGTTTCTCACATGGCAGCTGAATGTGAGATCGATTCATAGATAAAGATAATATTGATAAATAATAGTTTGATATGAGGAATACATTTTATATTTTGACGCATAGGCTAAAGAGCATTAAATATGACATATTAAAAATCTAAATTTTGTATTATTTTGGAGAAAGAAGCTGATTTTGGGGATGTTTCCTCATTTTCTCACATTCTCACTGCTCTTCACTTGTTCTTGTTTATCTCAGCTTCTTTATTGTTTTCTCTGTGTTTCCATTTTCTTTCCTATTAAGTATCTTTGGGTATTCTTAAAGGTGTTCTTAAATGTGTTATTATATTCATTAAGTTTCTGACAGTTTTCTAGCCTTGCATGTAGAAGATGCTCTGTCCTCCCCAAGACCAGTTTGATTTTAACAGAACTTTTATCAAATGCAAGAGATTATGTAGAGGAGAGAGAACAGAACCGAGCTGGAAGAAAGAACCACCAGAACCACTTATTATAATTATTAGGGGTGGGAAAAAAAATCGATTCATGCAAATATCACGATTTTTTGTTTTACGATTTTTAAATCGATTTTTCTCCCGGAAAATCGATCCATCTCCCCTCCCTTCTTCGCCTGCGCACTTCGAAAAACTCATGTTTTATCTAGTCTGTTAAGCCGGTTGGGGGAAATGCCGCTTTTCTCCAGCAGAGGGCGAAATGTTTTTCTTCAACTGGTATCCCGTAGCCTTATATCCGTTTCCGGTAATACCTTCAAAAGAAGACGAAATGGCGGGCGTTCAAGACTACGCGGAGATAAAGCCTCCACCGTCACATTTTAAGTCGAAAGTATGGACATATTTTGGTTTTCTGACTGTAAAGGGAAAAGTGGAGCTGGATATGTCCAAATCTATTTGCAAACTCTGCAAAGCACAGGTCGCGTACTGCGGAAACACGACAAACATGATCGCCCACTTAACAAGACACCACCGTGAGGTAAACGTTGAGCGAACAGTCAAACGTATCGCAGGGGCATCAAGCCAGCAGACACTCACAGCAGCACTGAACAAACTACCCGGCAACTCTGAAAAAGCAAGTCGCATCACAAAATCGATCGCCGATTTTATTTGCAAAGACCTGCGGCCCTATGGTGTTGTGGAGAATAGCGGATTTAGGAACATGGTACACACACTTGAGCCGAGGTACGTAATACCTTCTAGAAAGTATTTCTCTGAGACGGCAGTGCCTCAACTCTACAAGGACGTTAAGGAGAAAGTGAAAGAAAACTCAGCGGAGCAGAACGTGTTGCTCTCACGTGCGACGCATGGACTTCACGGGCAACCCAGTCTTACCTCACCATTACTGCCCATCACATCGCTGAAGACTGGTCTCTGTCCTCCCACGTCCTCCAGACCAGGGAATGCACGAGTCTCATACCGGCTCAAATGTAGCAGAGCTGCTTAATAATGCGGCGAGTGAATGGGGCATCACAGAGAAAGACCCGGCTTTAGTGTCAGATAATGCAGCAATATGGTTGTCGCTGCACAGTTAACCGGCTTTCTTCATGTTAAGTGCTACGCACATACTCTCAACCTGGCCTCTCAGCGTGCCCTAAAGCTGCCGGCTGTAGCACGGTTACTCGGACGAGTACGGCGTGTGACTGGATTTTTCCATAGAAGTGCCATAGCACTCCATATTTTTCAGCAAAAACAGAAGCTGCTTGAGCTTCCCGCACGCAAATTGATAACTGACGTATCAACCAGATGGAACAGTGCGTATGATATGGTGGAGCGCTTCCTCGAACAGCAGCCCGCTGTCACGGCTGCTCTGCTTTCCCCCGATGTGAGGAAAGAGAGAAAGAGATCAGCACCTTCACTGAGTCGGATATACTAATGCAGGTTCATCCAGGCCCTAAGTCAGTCAAGGAACTACTTCTCTATGTCAGACGAAACAACCCGACAGTCTCGGTCATAGCCCACTTCACGCACAACTTTTCAAGCCACACAGGAAGCCCTCGGAGATTCTCCGTTTGTTAAAGACCTAAAAGCCGTCACCAAGACCTAGAAAGGTACCGTCAGAGACTAGAAGGCCACACTTAATCTACATCAGCGCTAACCAAGGAAAGTTCTCCATTCCTATCAAGGAGAGAAACAAGAAACATTTGCAAGAATGGTCGCTGAAGCTGCAGCTACCGTGGAGCACATCAGGAAATAAATTACAAAAAATAAAAACAATGCAACAGAGAGTTTTAGGAGTCTTTCGTTATAATATAGCATTAGGGTCTTGTGTGTGTACTAAACAAACATCCTAAGTATATGTACTTTCAAATATTCACATTATTACAATGTTTTTTAAAATTTAAATAATTACAATACTTAAATATAGACATGGCATTTAGTGACTATTTTTTTTTTGTACCACTTGTATTTATTTAGGAAGTGGTGAGGGAAAACCAGGAGGAATTGGTGATTGTGAAGCTGCTGTAGAAGAGGGCAGAATAAAGATGAAGACAAAGATTCCCAGGGGCCCCCATCAGCAAAACGAAGAGTGTCCTGTGCACTAATGAATTACTTGGGAACACATTTGGAGAAACCAGCAGGCAGGCACCAGCACTTCCAAGAAACACCTTTACAGTGCTGCAGAGGAGGTAAAGGATTACAACGGGGCTGCTCCTTTGCCACTGTCTGAAAGCCCGTTAAAGTGGTGGAAAGAACATCATCGTGAGTACCCTCTCCTGGCCAAACAGCCAAGCGGTACTTATGTGTACCAGGGACAAGCGTCTCTGCTGAACGTGTCTTCTCTACAGCTGGAGACATTGTCAATGCTCAGAGGAGCAGCCTCACCACAGAGCATGTTGACCAGCTCTTGTTTTTGCATAAAAATCTTGAAATTCCAAAGCACTAGCCTGATAAGGAGCTTGATGAGAAGCATTGTTAAATGCAGCTGCAGAGTACTTGGATTTTTTTTTCTTCATTTTTTCATTGTATTGTGCATGTTGTTTACTACTTTTGAAGACAGGTTTTGAAAGGACAATTTTCACATTCTATTTCATGCAAAGTTGGAATGTCAAATTTGAGTTTTCAGGGGCTCTGTTCATTTTAGCCTGACATTTTTCTCATAGCACTGAGCAGGAGCAGCTAAATAAGCTAATTATTAGATTTTTTTTACATATATTTTTTTTACATTTTTTTCCTCTTCTAAATGCAGACAGACTTTGAAACGGAGTACAAGTTCACTTTATGGTAAAGTTTCATTTGAAGGCTCCTATTTTGTTGTGTGCGCAATGTAGCCATTTACTTAAGTCTATATTTTTAATGAATTCTTACAAAGGGTTAAGATATAGCAATCAGAAAAAATATTTTTTCTATTTTTACCTCAATATGCTGTTCAGATATATTGCTGCTAAATAAATCTTAAACCCGGACTCATTTAAATGTGCAGTTTTTGGGAAACATGGTTCCTCATAGTGTAGATAGTCATCATTCAACTTCTTCAGATGGCCTGTGTTAAAAGCAAACTAAAAATCGCAAAAAAAAAATCATAAATTTTAAAACGTGATTTAAATCGAATCGACACCTAAAAAAAATCGAATCGGGAGAAAAGCATACCGTCCCCTAATAATTATGCAGTTGAAAGATGCAACAGATTACTGCAATATGTACTTTTTGTATTAAGTTGGTAAAAACTGATGATAGTTGATAAAGAGAACGGAGACGGGACAAGAGAGCTGGTTAAAATGAAAACTAAGAAGGATGAAAAAGACAAATTAATGCTCCTTATTAATCTGAGGTACGGATAGGACGCTGTAAGACCTGTGGTAAAGCGCCCTGTAAATATCCCCCCCAAAGTATCCAAATCCCCCCTTGGTGAAGCATGTAAGGGGGGAATTCCCCCCCATTTTGAGAAGTGAATTTCAAGCCCTGAAGTGAAGGAAAAACACTATTTTTCAAACAATATTGCAGAAAACTAGAAGGCTTATCTGAAATATTCACGACTTTTTCACGTTTCCTCCCGTCCAAAAACAGTAAAACCGAGCAGCAACCTGACAGAAAACACTACCTCTAAAATCCTCAACTAGAAATAACATCAGCTGGAGGAATAAATGAAAATAAAAGTCTGTCAACAGTCATGTGATGAGTGTGAGGAAGAGGAAGCAGAAACTCACCTTCACTCCAACTGCAACATCACTGATGCTGAAAGAGAAATCACGTTCATGTGGTTAAAATTAAGCCGTTCAATCAGACTAATCTAATCAGAACAGTCCAGATGTGTCCGGCTAGTCTGAGCTGGGACAATTTCAGGCTCTGATACACAAACAGAAGGGATGAGGCATATCCTCATCCTCAGTGTCTGACACCTGTTTCCTCACTTTAACTGAAAACTGACACCACTTGTTGACTAAACACTCATTACAATAAACAGCCTGCAAGAGAAGGCTGGTTGATAATGTGTATTAAATAATAACCACAACAACACTATCCAGCTACAGGTTACTGCATCACTGAGCTACATCACCCAACTCCAGACAAAGTTTACACTTACAAGTTTAAACTAAGTTGGAAACATTTTAACAATTTTTATGGTTTAAACTTCACTAAGACGATATTTTTAAGTTGTTTTGTCATTTAACAGTTGTGTAAATAATAAACAGCGGAGGAAACTCTTGGTGTTTCCACTCAGATGTAACAAACTGAAACTGTGTCCATGTCAGCTACGGCTAGTTAGCCGCTGGACAAAGGATCAATGATCCGGTAAATCAGGCGGTTAAGAGGTCCGCTAAACTTCACCGGTTCCCGCTGCTAACCTGGCGCAAAATATGACCGCAAATATCAGGAACTGTTCCCATAAGATGTCATATTTCCAGGATTTTAGCAAACTGTTCCGTAACAAAGCGGCCAGCGTGATAAACACAGCGGCGCGTGCTAAGTTACAGCAGCATGCTAACATTATGGTACTTCCTCAACAACAGAAACAGCGCGTGGCTATGGAAACACGAGCTCGCGACCCTTCCCCGCGTCTGCGCTAACTGGTCAGTCCAGCACTCCGCGTCCTGTTTTAGCTCACTATGCTCACACGCGCTTACTTAGTATTAATTATTAAATATTACCCGTCCATTTCTGTAGCGATTTCAGAATGTAGCCGCTCGCGCTCCCGTCTCCTCTCCGGGTAGTCCTCGCTCACGCTCACATACACGCGGAAGCAAAATGGAGGTAGGAAGAAGTGGAGGCGGAAAAAGCCGAACAGTTCCGGGACTGGGAGGCAGTTTCGCCGAGACATCATTCAGTGGCCCTGATAGAAAACAGTGGAGCGATACCCAGATCTTGGTTTCGAGACGATGCCGGGAGCGCTGCAAGTTTTTCTTCAATATCGATACCGATGCCAATACCAATACCTTTTCCTCCACACAAAGCCACACAAGGAAACACACAACGGGGGTATAAAACTTTGGAAATTCCAAAATTACAATAAAATAAAGCAATAAAGCAATAAAAAATATATATATATATATATATATATATATATATATATATATATATATATATATATATATATATATATATATATATACACACACACACACACACACACACACACACACATATATATATATATATATATATATATATATATATATATATATATATACACATATATATATACATACACTGTGTTAAAAAGTGTTCCCCCTTTGAGTTTTTACTTTCTTGCATGTTTGTCACACTTAAATGTTTCAGATCATCACACAAATTGAAATGTGAGACAAAGATAACACAAGTAAACAGAAAATGCAGTTTTTAAATGAAGATTTTTATTGGTAAAGGGGTCGGGGAATCCAAACCTCCATGGCCCTGTGTGAAAAAGTGATCCATTTTTGTACCTTATCAAGCTGTATGAGTTAATAAAGTACAATTAAACCAATTAAATATGATGAATAAAAGTCAATAAAATAGATATTATGACAACAATCAAAGATGCTTGTAATAAATGAATAATTATTATATAAATATTAGGCCAAACACATATATAATTATACATATAATTATTATTATTATGATTACTATGATTATTATGAAAATCATAATATAATAATTTAGAAGTACTGCTAATTATAGTTATTGTACAAGCTACACACATTTTTCAATGCTGCAGGTACCCTTTGGATTGAAATGGTACAAATTTGCACTTTATATTACTTTGGACCCTTTTTCGTAGTATATAGGTACAATTCTGGCCTCTGAAAGATAAGGTCTAAGATGATATTCATTTATTGCTATCTCTCTCATTTCTACGTCCCTGTGTGTGTGTATGTGTGTCTGTCTGTCTGTGGTTTCCCATGTCATGTTCCCCGTCTTGGATCCATTATATGTCTTCTGAAAACTGAGATTCTGTCTAAAGTTGAATCTCTGAAAGTCTTACCATACTTCCTTTTGAGTTTGTATCAAACCTTCATGAAAATTTGATCACAAAAAATAAAATCATGTGTGAACCTTTTTCTTGATGGTGAAATTTGAGTTGTGTTTTTTTTTTTTTTTTTTAATCAGTCGTGTGGAAATGTAGGCACCGACTTTATTTAAAGAATAGGGTCTTATTAAGTCTGGCCCGTTCAGACGTAAATCTTTTCCTTAGTAGGGATTTATCAAGTCTGAACAGGGATTTATCATCATGTCTGATTTTTCAAGTGTTATCCCGTGCGCGCGTGCGCACACACACAAACACATACACACATTCCCATAGGATCAGATACTACTGTTCTTTTAAAACCGCCTGACATCTGAGATCTGCACGTGTCCACGTCCATGGTGTCCACGGCAGCATGTTAGAGTCAAACACTGCAAACTGATGAATGCTGAGTCTTTCTAGAACTGTCTAGTTGTGACTAGTTCTGATTAGCTTGACTAGTTGTGACTATTTGTGACTAGTCTCTGACTAGCTCCAACTAGGTCTGATTAGTCCTGATCAGCTCTGACTAGTTCTGTGTAGTTCTTACAAGGTCTGATTAGTTCTGACTAGTTCTGACTAGGTGTGACTAGCTCTGACTAGTTCTGATTAATTCTGACTAGTTCTGACCTGCTCTGACTAGTTCTGTCTAGTTCTTACTAGTTATGATTAGTTCTGACTAGTTCTGACTAGGTGCAACTAGCTCTGACTAGTTCTGATAAGTACAGACTAGCTTTGACTAGGTCTGACGAGTTCTGATTTGTTTGGACTAGTTCTGATTACATCTGACTAGTTAAGACTAGTTTTCAATAGCTCTGACTAGTTCTGATTAGCTATGACTAGTTCTGATTAGTTCTGACTATTTCTCGCTAGTTTGACTAGCTCTGACGAGTTCTGACTAGTTCTGACTAGTTTTTACTTGCTCTGACTTGCTCTGATTAGTTCTGACTATTTTTGTTTAGTTTGACTGGCTCTGACAATTTCTGACTAGGTCTGATTAGATCCAACTAGTTCTGACTAGTTCTGACTAGCTTTGACTAGGTCTGATTAGTTCTGAGTAGCCTTGACTAGGTCTGACTAGTTCTCATAGTTCTGACTAGTTTTGAGTAGCTTTGACTATGTCTGACTAGCTTTAGTAGCTTTATTTTTTTTTTATTTTATTCTATATTCAATTTAATTCTATCTCCATTATTTCCCTATAAATCAACCAGAAGGACAGCATTACCTTTACTTCTTAATATTTTCTGTGATGGTCTGATGAGTAATACTGCTCAGAGATGAGAAAACCTCTGTGAAATACAGGGAGTGCCAGAATTATTAGGCAAATGAGGTATTTTGACCACATCATCCTCTTTATGCATGTTGTCTTACTCCAAGCTGTATCGGCCCAAAGCTACTACCAATTTAGCATATCAGGTGATGTGCATCTCTGTAATGAGAAGGGGTGTGGTCTAATGACATCATCACCCTATATCAGGTTTATTAGGCAAACATAATTATTGGGCAACTTAACAATAAACAAATATATACCCATTTCAATTATTTATTTTCACCAGGGAAACCAATATAACAGCCCAACATTCATAAATATACATTTCTGACATTAAAAAACAAAAACAGATCAGTGACAAATATAGCCACCTTTCTTTGCAAGGACACTCAAAAGCTGCCATCCATGGATCCTGTCAGTGTTTTGATCTGTTCACCATCAACATTGCATAAAGCAGCAACCACAGCCTCCCACACACTGGGTCTGTCCCAAACCGCGCACTTGAGCACTTCAAACACTGTTTTTGAGTGTGTAGTGCACATATGGTGTCATTTAAGCAACAATTTCAGTGCACTGAAAGTACCAGGATGTTGCCCTAATCACGCCCAAAAATGCACATTCACATTCATTCCCTAGGAATGAATGTGAGAATGAATGTGAGTGTGAATGGTTGTCTGTCTCTCTGTGTTGCCCTGCGACAGACTGGCGACCTGCCCAGGGTGTACCTGCCTCTCGCCTGATAACAGCTGGAATAGGCTCCAGCAACCCCCGCGACCCTGAACAGGATAAGCGGTACAGAAAATGACTGACTGACTGATTATTATTATTAACCCAGCAGGTTACATTCTCTTAGACTTAACAATGAATCGTATCACTTTCTTGAATAAATGATCACATTTGGGCAGCCCTCTGAGACTATTTAGCTTCTTCTCAATGTTTACCGCTGAGTGTCTAACTTCATCTGGTGATTGCTGAGTTGTATCTAACAAACATGAGATTTTTTTGACTAAAGCTAGAATAATGAGAAAATTAAGATTGAGTCTATGCAATAAAACTCATGACAATAAAGAAATAAATAGTTTCAGAAGATAAAAAAGGTTGGTGGAGCTTAAATAAACTCTGTGTGCTTGGACTGAACAAGCCATTTCACATTTCACAATCATTTCATACGTTCTTTTGGAAAATAAAACATAAATTAGCAGCCACAGCCTTAGCAGTACCATCTATGCTTACATGCAGGGACTGTTTATCTGGTCAATTCACATGGTGTTCTTTGTTAGCTGCAGTTTGGGATTCCTTGTGCATGCACTGACAGTACAGAGGGAAAAAAGGGCAGTTTTTTGCATATGATTAATCTTGACAGACATACGTCATGCTCCTGGGCTCCTCACAACGTCACGCCCTGGGTGAAATTAACGCCTAACTGCTTATCTTAAAGGACCTGGGATTTAATTAAAAATGACATTTCCCCAAAGACCTGCGCTTCTGAGGCTGCCATGTTGAAATTAGCTGATGAGGGGCCCTCTGAGGGAGAAAGGAAATAAGCAAACTGTCAAACGGCGAGCAAATCACTGCTGTTTATCAGTCCTGCTCACTGCTCAGGAAATAACAGTGAACCTGCATCCTACACGGTGTCGCTGCATCGTGGAAACAAGTCGTGTTATTAACAAGCGGTGGGGGGTCAGAAAACAGGCCTGTCAAATATGATACGCAGACAAACAGCGTGGATGGACTAGCAGGGGAATAGGCTGCTGAAATAAGCTCTTAAGTCATCACATAAACATTGTTCCACAAACAAAGGAACGAGTTAAAATCTCTGTGTTTGCATTGAGAGGTGCTCAGTTAGCGAGTCCTCTACAGAGACAAAGATACTGAGGTAAAATGAAACAATGCTGAAGGATTTGTATGAATTTCAGGCCAAACCTCAGATTCATGTTAGGTTAATCAGACTTTATTATTCATGTGTTCATTATTATTCAGATTTGACATTGTTGAAGTGTTTCTTCTGTTAAACACTCGCCTGTTTGAGAGTCAAGCAGTGGAAACAAGGCCATGTTGGATACTTAACCCAATCTCAAATTCTATCAACAAACATTTAAACCAGCTCTATAAAACTGTTTCTGACTTGTTTCTATGGCACGTTAACATTTAATATGCACATTCTGGTTCCACTGTCAAGCAGCAGCGCCCCAAGAAACCAGACTCCAGAACTGTTTTCCTGTCCCGGTGCATGACTTTACAACAGCATTTCACTTTACGCTAGCTTTGTCACACGTTAGCTACTGCAGATCAGCACATGGGATGAAGACGATGCTGGATTAGAATGAAGATGATGCTGGAATTGCCGTTGTTAGGGGAGATCTCGGAGAAGAGATGGGATGAAGATGATGCTGGATTAGGATGAAGAAGATACTGTATTAGAATGACAATGATGCTGGATTAGGATGACAATGATGCTGGATTAGGTTGAAGATGAGGCTGGATTAGGTTGAAGATGATGCTGGATTAGGATGATGATGATGCTGGATTAGGATGAAGACGATACTGTATTAGAATGACAATGATGCTGGATTAGGATGACAATGATGCTGGATTAGGATGAAGATGATGCTGGATTAGGTTGAAGATGATGCTGGATTAGGATGAAGACGATACTGTATTAGAATGACAATGATGCTGGATTAGGATGACAATGATGCTGGATTAGGATGAAGATGATGCTGGATTAGGTTGAAGATGATGCTGGATTAGGATGATGATGATGCTGGATTAGGATGAAGATGATGCTGGATCAGGATGAAGATGATGCTGGATGCGCCATCGTTAGGGGAGATCTAAGAGAAGAGACGGGATGATGGTGATGCTGGATTAGGATGAAGATAATGCTGGATTAGGATGATGATGATGCTGGATTAGGATGATGATGATGCTGGATTAGGATGAAGATGATGCTGGATCAGGATGAAGATGATGCTGGATGCGCCATCGTTAGGGGAGATCTAAGAGAAGAGACGGGATGATGGTGATGCTGGATTAGGATGAAGATAATGCTGGATTAGGATGATGATGATGCTGGATTAGGATGATGATGATGCTGGATTAGGATGAAGATGATGCTGGATCAGGATGAAGATGATGCTGGATGCGCCATCGTTAGGGGAAATCTAAGAGAAGAGACGGGATGAAGAGGATGCTGGATTAGGATGAAGATAATGCTGGATTAGGATGATGATGATGCTGGATTAGGATGAAGATGATGCTGGATCAGGATGATGATGATGCTGGATTAGGATGAAGATGATGCTGGATCAGGATGAAGATGATGCTGGATGCGCCATCGTTAGGGGAAATCTAAGAGAAGAGACGGGATGAAGAGGATGCTGGATTAGGATGAAGATAATGCTGGATTAGGATGATGATGATGCTGGATTAGGATGAAGATGATGCTGGATCAGGATGAAGATGATGCTGGATTCGCCGTCGTTAGGGGAGATCTAAGAGAAGAGACGGGATGAAGAGGATGCTGGATTAGGATGAAGACGATGTTGGATTAGGATGACGATGACGCTTGATTTGCTGTCATTAGGGACAGTCTCAGTAAAACAATCTGCAAAGATTCAGATATAATCAGAGTTAACCTTTCCACATTAACCTTGAACGTTTCCTTCTTTCTCACTTGGAACCTGTTTGCATAAAGACGGAGACACACCGGGCCGATTTTCTGCTGTTGGGTGTCGTTGTGGAGTCTTATGAAGTCTGGGACATGGGTCAGCTTAGTGTTGGCCACCAGCAGCTGTCACTGCTGCCATCATAGTTCGTTCCAGCTGATTAAACATGTGTAATCAGTGCTGGCCGATTGCGCTGGTCAACCAGAAAGTAAAGTTGGTTTTTAAAGCCTGAAACAGTTTGAACAGTTTAAACGGGCGATGACATTTCACAAGAGCCACGACCACACAACTCCGTACAAGTACGCAGATATAGAAACAGCCTGTGTCTATGTATCTAAATGCAATGAGTAGCTGTCATGTGATTGGCTGATTTATTATTTGCATTAACGAGCAGTTGAACAGGTGAATCTCATAAAGCATTCGTTGAGCGTACATCTATCTTTCTATTATTTAGACTCCAGACTACTTATCACTAATCATCACACTGTCGGAGCTTTTCTAAGTATCTGTGCAGATACAGGTCATTACCAAGGAGAGAAAAATGCATTAAATAAATAGTAAAATTAAATGAATCTTTGACATTTACAGGCTTAGAATCCTTATCATCCCTAAAAACAGGGTATCCTGAAAGGTGTGTGTTAAGATGCTTTATGCGAGTGTGTGTCTGTCTTCACCTCATGCAGTAAGTGGCTTCCATGTCTTATTGTGTCACAGCCAGACTGTAAATAAAATGGACGTAGTATCCAGTTAAGTCTAAAGAGAGGAAAATGAAGCTAGTTGGGCGTGTCCCATTGTCGCCATCTTGCCATGTCACATGTGTCAACACTCCCAGGGAATACTAACATGGGCAGAGCACAGCCTTGTGGCAAATGATTGACAGCTGACGTACTCTGGGCTAAACGCTAGCCGAACTAACTCAAAACTAACATGAGCTAATGAAGATTAGCCCCCTTAGCGGCGGGATAAAGGTAAGACATGCTTAGACTTGCTACCCACCAAACACAAGATGTCATTTCAACATTGTTTTTTTGGGCTAAATCTGGTTGCTCCATCATAGCCATATGATATTATAGCCTAAAAATAGACGTTGAAAATGGGGCTGAGTTTGGACCGTCTGATTTTGTCCAAATTTAGCCCAAAATTAGACGTTGAAAAGTCATTGAAAAACGTCTTTTCATCATATAATTGAATGACGGCTTTTCACTTTTCAACCAAATCAAAACGTTTCAACGTTTTCAATGGATGGTCTTTTCAACTGGGTGGGTATTTTCTGACTAGAAACAACCGTTGTGCTACTCTGTTACAAACTGAGACCTTACCAAGAGCAAACAAGGTGCTAACTAGCAGCCTCTGGTTGGCAGGCCGGCCTCTGGTCTGCCGCCTGTCAATCAAAAGGACATGCCCTTAATTATGTTTAATTTCAAGGGCCGTGACCATCGGAGCGATCCGGTCCAGCCGGTGCTGGAGCTCGGCCTCTAATGCGCCCCTCTAAAAGGAGGTGCAGGTGTTGTGGGAGGGAGGGAGATGTGTGTGGGGGAGGGGGGGAGGAACATGTGGGTGTGTGTGGGGAAAGAGGGAGGTGTGTATGTGTGTGTTGGGGGGAAAAGTGATGTGGGTGCGTGTGTGAGGGGGTGGAGGGGAGGAGTGTTTAGGTGCGTGTGTTGGAAAAGGGAGGTTGGTGTGTGGGGAAGGAGGGAGGAACATGTGTGGGTGTGTTGGGGCTGCAGGAAGGTGTATGCATACGTGTGTGGGGTGGGGGAGGAGTGTGTGTGTGGTGGTGGCGTGGGGGTGTGGTAGCAGTGGTGGTGCCCTGGCAGGGGTATTGGGGGAAGTGCTGGCCCAAGTTTTCTTTCTGTTCCACTCCTTATTGTTTCTTTTTTAAACTTTCATTTTCCTCTTGTCAAGCCCAGCAACATGATGTAAAATGCAGTTATAAACAAATATTCAATTAAATAAAAATAAATAAAGTGAATAAACTCAGAATATCAAGATGAGCCTTATATTCATAAAGCTCCTCAAAGCAAATCTGTTTAACACAACAAAAATTCAGTCAAAATTTAATATATATATATATATATATATATATATATATATAAATAGAGATGGGGACTCGAGTCAGGGACTTCAGACTTGACTCGGACTCGCCCTTAAAAGACTTCAGACCCGACTTGACTCTGTTTGAGACTCGCCTCAGACTCGTAAACATTAAAAAAATAATAATATTTTCCCCCTCATGATCTCTGTCTGATCTCCTGTCTGTGTGACTGCTGTCATTCTCCCAGACTGCACTGACGTAACATCACATAGAAACGTCCACACGTGCACTCAATCTAAACAATGGGAGCACCAGTGAACAGCGTGATGCCGCACATTGCTGTAACTTTGGGTATTAAAAACTTAATAAAAGTGACAGATATGTGAGCATCAAGCTGCAACGTCTGTGGTCTAAAAGTCTTGGACTTAAACACACCTGAACAGGTTAGTCACTGTGAAAGCTTCATGTTAGCAGCTAGCCTGTTAAAGCTGGACTAGCAACGACCTTAGCACCGTAGCTGTGTTAGCTTGTTACAACCGTTGTACTAAAGTCACGTTAACTTCATCAGATTGGCTCTACTGAATGTATGCAGAAGAAGAACGAGAAGTTTGCTGAACATCGGTTCCATTATCTGTGACGTTGCCATGACAATATTAAACCTGGACCAAACTGGAATCAGATCCTGCTGTAAACAACGCAGGTTTACTGGCTCCGTTTATCAGAGAAGTCCAGCTGTTGTTGGTTTAGGAGTATCCAAAATATTTATTGTTTTTAAAGCATTTTTTTCCAGTACTTATGTTCTCAAGTTTTACTTATACGTATCTAACATCACCCCTGCATTCAAGATATTAATGCAAACTTTACAATCATGTGATTTTCTTATAAGGGACAGTATTGGTGAAAAAGTACCATAAACTACTGGTACCAAATCGACAGGAAAAATGTTGGTATCGCCCATCCCTAATATCAGGGTTTATACAGGAATCCGAGAGTTGAATTTACTACCTTTTACCGCTGACGCACAGTTCATATTAAGCTTGATCATTTAGCCGTGCACATTTGAAACTGAAACATTTAAACTGGGGATGGTAATGTCATCAAATGTCATGACAACCTGCAGGAAGATGAAATGTCATTTAGTGTGAGGATGAATATTTCTTCAGGGTCAGAGAACCCATTTATAATGATCATGGCATCTGCGGCCTCCGTGCTAAAGAGACAGTATTCCCTGTCATGTTTCATTGTGACCCTCCAGCTTGACATTTTGATTCCTCTAATTTTGTCCTTTCCAGTCTTCTCTT
The DNA here is from genome assembly GCA_023101725.1 of Atherinomorus stipes. Lineage (NCBI taxonomy): Eukaryota > Metazoa > Chordata > Actinopteri > Atheriniformes > Atherinidae > Atherinomorus > Atherinomorus stipes. The sequence goes on along the minus strand of JALJCO010014259.1, from coordinate 329,595 downwards.
AGAGTGACAGCACGTATTTGCGCACGAACTTGTCTTCAAGTGTGCTAAAAAGCCACAGTAAAGGCAGCAGCGAGTGGATGTCAGAAATGCCGGCATGGCCAAAGGTGACACGGCGGACTGGCAGATGCTCCGACGTCCTGGGGGAACATGCATGACTTCCTTCACTCTGCAGACCTGTTAAAGCTGAGACTCCTCCAGGGGAGGGACTCGGGGAGAACATAGACTCCATTTCGCTACCTGGATTTGAATAATCCAACATTTGCTGACAAACACTGAGAAAGAAATGTCAGTGATTTTATGCAAATACATTCAGAAGAATATCCGCAACATTCACGGCCTGTGCGGTGTGCTGGAATGGGAGTTTCATGGGCTTTTCCACTGAGCTGAATAACTAATGATGTAGCACCGTATTTCCGGACTATAAGTCAAACTTTTTTTATAGTTTGGCGGCTTGTGCAACTTATAGTCCAGTGCGACTTATATATGAAAATATATACAATTTAACATATTTTTAAGTATCAATTTATATTGACTGTCATGAGCCAAAGAGTAAATATTACCGTCTAATGTCAAAAGAGGGCGCTCTAGGCTTGTGACAACTATATTCTGCTCTTATAGGGCAAAAATCCCACAATAGCCTTATCTCAGTGAGAGGAGTTCATTTCGGACATCTGGCTGTGCGGTGGAACAAATCAAAAATCATGTTTATCCTTCTTAGTTATGATGTTTGTGATCATTTATAACATTAACTTTGGAATTAAACTGATTGTTAAATTACCTAAACAGGATATAAAAAATCCAAAAATCATCCTATTGTAAATAAATAAATATGACTTACGTTCTTCCTCACGCGGGAGGCGGAGGCCGAGCCCCCCGAGTCCCCCCCCCCCCCTCCCTTCCCAATCTTGGAAAAGAGAGGAAAGAGAAAGGAACCCTGATCCACACGGGCTCCCCCGACCCTTCTTCCCCCCCCCTTCCGTTTTTCGCCACAACCTTTCCCCCCCCCCCCCCTCTTTTCCCCAAGTTCCCCCCCCCCCACCGAATAATATTTATTCATCCAGCGGCCCCCCCCCCCCCCCGCGGCTCCCCCCCTTTCCCCCCCGCCGGCCCCCACTCCACATATTGGTTTTCCCCCCTCCCCCTTCCTTCCCGCTTCTTTCTAAAGGCTTTTAGTTCATTGCAACTTATATATGTTTTTTTCCTGTTCATAATGCATTTCTTTGACTGATGCAACTTACAGTCCAGAAAATACGGTACCTGTTCCTGTGCCTTTTAAACACACGATGTCCCAGCTACAGAGACAATGTCTGCTGCAGAAGTTGCAACATCTTCAACTCTGACCAACTAACATTAACTGGGAAGTTGTATCTGTGCTGGTTTGCTAATTTACTTGGTGAGAAGAACGAAAGAAAGAAAGAAAGAAAGAAAGAAAGAAAGAAAGAAAGAAAGAAAGAAAGAAAGAAAGAAAGAAAGAAAGAAAGAAAAAGAGAAAGGATTCCAGTGTCTTTCTTCAAAGTTTTGTTCAAGGAACAAAAGGAAACTGGATCTACATTCCTACACTGAAAAAATGATTCGTTGGATCAACTTGAAAAAATTACTGTCATTTATTACAGCTAAATTTAATAATTTTTCTCAGATGAAATTTATGATTTGGTTGAATCCATGAATTTCAATTTCCTGAAAATCCTTTTTTTTTTTTTTTACCTTAAAACAAAGAAAGAAATTACATTCATACAAAATAAAAAATAATTCGTAATAAAGACTGTAAATATATATTTTTTTACCTTGTTAGAACTTAATTTTTCAATTTGGAATAAATCTGGAATAAATTGCTGTAATTCTGTAACATTCATGGTTCATTCATGTGAACGCATCTATGGGCAGAAAGAAAGGAAACTCAAATACTGTCAGTTCCAAAACATTTACTAAAATTTGCACCGATGCAGCTCAGTTTAATTCTATCTTTATTGAAAATTTTCTTGTGTTTTTTTAATTTTTCCTGCATTAAAAAACTCCTACGTCATAGGCCTATATTTTATATAGATGCATAAACTTTTTATTAGCCCTTATTCTTATATATTGTGAGTTTTACTGAGTTTTACATTACTGAAATTTCCTTGAGAAAAAAATTGGGGGTAAAGTTGTTTTGCATGGAAGTTAAAGCTAGAGTTGGTAATCCTGTTTAGAAACACGTTTTGTTCTACTGGATGAAATGGTCCTTCCATCCTGACAGTATCAATACATCATAAAAAGGAAGGAAAAAAGTCAGACAACCCCTGCCATTCGCACTGAAAGGCAAAAACTGGTCATTCGCAACTTGAAAGAACAAATCAATGCCTTGTCTCGTCCCTGTCCCTCCCCTCTCACCGTCCCCAACAAGACAACTATCACAAAAGGTTAAATTCCTGCTGAATTTGAATTTCCCATGAGCCTTTATGGTCCAGATATGTTGAGTTTTGAAAATAGCCACGCCCACTTCATTGTTCAGGCACGCTATAAAGCTGAAACAACTTAATGAATTTACTTTGAGTTAAAGAAAAGACTTATTTCAGACTAGAGAGTGTGGCTTTTAAGTTAATTTGACTCAAAACATAAGATTTGATCACCAAACCAAAATAATTAAGTTATATCAATGAAGAAAAAAGAAAATTTTATATCAACTACATCCCAGATGTTCCCTCGCCAATGATCATGGGATGTGACCAACAGAAGGAGATCATGGAGCGGCTGTAATGGCCTCCTTCCACAGGGTCTGAACTCTCTCAGAAATAGGTTGAGACAGTCATGGTTTGCTCAGTAGTGATGTGCGATGCCATGAATTGCTTTCCTATATGTAAAATTGAAACCAGTATTGGCAAAACTGATCCGATACCGATTCTTTGAACAAAAAACTAATCTGCTTTAAAGAACTGCTTTGAAAACAGACTTCACTGAGGGAAATAAATAAAAGAAAAAACATCAAGCAGACCCTTGTAGTCCTCTCTGAGTTTAATACTCTTGAAACAGACATGTTGACGGAGATGTGGGTTGTGTAGCTCTGCTGCATAATACTTTGTACTGGTAAATGCTCTTTACTTTTATATTGTGTTATTGTTTTAATGTGTACTTCGATGTTTGTTACTGCTGCCATGTTGGCCCGGTCCGACTTTTAAAAATACCTAATTTGATTTTCCGACTGGAAAGACAAAGGTTAGATGAAAATAAATTGATAGTTTACATTTTTGTAGAATAATTTGTACAGAAAACTTAAATTAACAGTGAAATACATAAATATTAAAGGTACAGTATGTAAAAAAGTCAAAGGTCAATGGCAGAAAAATGTGGTATATAATTCAAAACTGTGTTTCTATTGATGTGTTATCGCTGTACTAGAATAGCTGTTATATGTTTATTTTCTTAGAATGCGTAATTTATATCTACTTGCTGGGCGGTGCACATATGGAGGCTGCCATATTTGTTCCACCATTTTTACTACAGTGTCCCTGAATGGAAAAAACAACCCGCGTACCTTGTCTGAACCTTAAAACTGCTGTACCAGCTTTGTTTAATGGGAGGTAGAGACTGATTGGGATAAGTAATGCCTTAAAGACATTAAAAGTAGTTACTCATCATACAGTCATAGCTACACCTGAGACCACTGGATCCACTCACAGATAAAAACATATTCATGTCTGGGAGAATTTTGGCCACTAACAGCCACCATACATTCACAACAATGCTTAGAATATGAAGTCATTTGAAAGAAAACATCTTTTCTTGCAATACCCATCTTTACCATTAGATGTCAGTAATTCTCACACACTGTACCTTTAAGACATCCTATACATAAATAGAATGTCTTAGTCTCATTGAACCTAACCTAATCTGAACCTAGCAGATAGATAAAAAAGTTATCTAGTTTGGGAAAGACCTCATATTTACAAAAAAATTACAAAAATATTGATATTCTGACATGAAAATCGATTCTAGAAATAATAGGCTGGTATCGGAAATATTGATATTTCAGTATCGATCCACACATCACTAGTGTTCAGCCCCACCGCCTTTTCAGCATCAGTAACACGCTTCATGCCCGAAGTTGGACACTGGTCCACAGAAAATCAGAGGCTTGACATCCAGAGACAGAAACACTCTTGATGCCAGTCAACAGCATCAGTGTGGTTTTCGAACCGGTTGTTTTCCTCTACCTGTGTCTTTGTACTATGGTGGATGAAACTGAGCAGCTGCTTGGCTTTATTTGCTCTCCAAGATCAGAGAAGGACATCGTTGGGCATCTGTGTTCATCAGATTGTTCAGAGGTGTTCTGAGTTTGGTGAGTTTCACCACTGACTCCAGGTGTTGATGATGGATGCTTTCAGTGCTACTTTCATCTGATCTGGGTCCAGCTCAGCGACCTGCTGTCCCGTATTTAGACTGCAGGTCATGAAACCACCGTTCAGAAACCAGGGACCGGACGAAGATCACAGTTTATCCTCCACTGTCTTCATTGAGTAAAGATATTTCTGGGTTCTTCTTGGTATTTCCCGTCTTGTCAGAAAATGTCTTTGCGTCAGAGTAGGGTCTATCTGCGGCTCGCAAGACAGAGGTGTGTTGTAAAGTGGGCGTGTCGTAGAGTGACATCACTCTAACCAAGACCTACCCACTATGTGACACGCCCACAATAGGACAGAAAAGGACACGCTCCTGTGTTGCAAGCCGCAGACAGATACACTTGCTGCGTGACAACACTAAGTAGCTCTGACCCTGCGTACAAACCAAACGTGATTTAGGCATCAAAATCGCGCCCAATGCCCAAAGTTGGACTCTTGGTCACTAAAAAGTCAGATGCTCCTTTTTCTTTTTCCTGTCTGTCTGTCTGTCTGCACCATGGCAGATGCAGTAGAGAGAGCGACTCGGCTTTATGTGATGAATAAATAAAGTTAGGGAATGTCGTGGCATACCTGCTCTGTCTGGGTTCACCAGATAATTCCAGGTGTTCTGAGTGTGATGAGTTTCACCGTTTACTCCAAAAGCTGCGCGCTGGTGAGGGGCGCTTTCAGCCCAGTTCAACGTCCCGCTGTCCCGATGCGGGGCAGCATTATAAACCCAGTACATCCCATCAGGACAGCAGGTCATCAAACCGCCGTTCAGACACCGGGACCGGACCCAGATCACAGTTTATCCTCCTCTGTCTTCAGATAGAGAGGAGGTTCCCCTGGTTCTTCAGGGTGTTTCCCGTCCTGTCAGAAAATGTGTGTGTGTGTCATGACATTGAGTCGCTCTGATTGGTTGACGCCCCGCGTTAAGATGCCAAAGTTCAGATTTTCCAACTCTGGCGGCTGCTGCTCGTGGCATGTGTAATGCATGCCAAACGCTCAAAAACGCACCTAGACGCGCCGCAGGGTTTTCAACGCCTACCCGACGCGCGTCGGCCATTCACTTTGCAAACTTGACGCCCGTGACACCCAAATCACGCTTGGTGTGTACGCAGGGTGACTGGTTGACTGTTGGAAGAGTGTGGCAACATTGTGACTGGAAAATAAAAATAGTTCGGTCATAACCACAAACGGATCATGAAGATGTCCTGCAAGACAAGTTTGTTTGTAAAGGACAATTCAAAGTGCTTCATATAAAACACTGAAAGCGTCACAGCTGAGTGCAGAAGAAAGGAAGACAGTAAAAAGGAAAAGAACAAAAGAATAAAATGCAGGATTTAAAATGAAAAACAACAGCGAGAACTTGAAGTCTTAAAGGAAGCGTGTAGATCTGGGCTCCTGAATAAACTTTCTGGGTCAGGAGTAGGGCTGGGACGATTCGTCGACGTAACCGATTACGTCGACGCAAAAAATACGTCGACGCAAAATATGTGTACCGATGCTTCGTCAGACCAAAACAAAGATGGCGGCGCCATGCGACTTCAGACTAAAACAAAGATGGCGGCGCGATCTCCGCGACTGGCTCCTCCAAGTTTCCAAAGTGTAAGGCAGTGAAGGCCCACACTCATTTATCGAAGGTATAACTATATATTAGGGATGGCGAATCCGAAGCCTAATGAGACATGAGACAACTTCCGTGAGATGGACACCATGGCCCAATCCCAATCCGCCCCCTACACACTACCCCTTAACTATCGAGTGTCACTCCCAATGAAGTCACACTTGCAGCTGTAGAGGGCGCCTTGATTGCAGGTGGAGGGTGTTAATGACAACGAGACGCCCTCGTCCCCCAACTGGAAAAGGAAAGCAGTCATCACCGTGGCAACACAAACACCCCCGTGTCAAATAAAACTGTGTGGAAATACTAACTCACACTCATGTGTGAAGAATTATGTTTTATTTTAAATAAATAATAATGATCATGATCCTACAATTAAATAAATGATAAAATTATTATTATTACTACGAATGATCATTTATCATTGTCATCATCATTATTATTATTATTATTATTATTATTATTATGCCAATAGGAGGATTATAATCCTCTTTTCCTGCTCAAACATTCCCTTCCATGAGCGCCAGTGGTTTGAAGAATGCCTGTGCACCTGTCATCGTTTTTTCTTTTTACCCAATAAAATAACTCCATTCATGTTTTTCTGTCAATATTGACAAACATGCATGGCACGTGCGGAACTCATGTGTGGAACATGACTGTTTCCTCCTCCATTTAGCCGTTGCACCCGCTGCAAAATTCTGGCGAGTCTGCACTGATGCAGACTCGCCGATTGAGGGCTAAACAGTCCACTCGCCCTCCACCCTACTCGGTTTGGGACGGCCCTTAATATGGCGGAGCCTCCGCGGGAACGCGCAAACGGAGGGGTAGTGTGTAGGGGTAGTGGTTGAGCTGGAGACTCGGATTGGAGGAAACTATTTGGAACGCTATTGTGAGACCTGCTGAAGACTCTTCAGGCAGATGGCTGGACTCAAGCTATCTCTTTTATCTCGATCTGCTCCCCAGAAGCAGCTTTGCAGCTGCTTGTTATCAAACATGGCCTTGGATGGAATCTGAAAACGGACCCCCCCCCTATGCTTCTTGAGTAGGAAGTGACTGCCTCAGATGGACAGAATACCACCTATCGCCTTAACTGAAGGGACCTCTCTGCCCACTTACATGCACACATACACACACGCAGACTCACAACACATCCTGAATCTCACTGCCTCACTGACCCCACCTCCCACTCTCTGACACTGGAGCTGATGGATGCACTTGAAGAAGCTTTGACCTCACTTTACTGGGAGGGAGAACCCCCCCCCCGCCCACCTCCGATGTGTCTATGATGTTGTAACCTGTCTGAATATGTACTTAATTGTATTGAGGTGTGTTTTTTTCCACTTAAAGATACATCTCCTGTAGGGGGCATGTCCTTGGGTAATGTCTCCCTTTCCCTTTCACCATGTATCTGCAAACAGTTGCGCTGCTCATGTGGCTACACCCCAGTCTGCCCGGTTCTGTTTGTATTGTGTCTACTGTCTGTACAGATGCTGGCATGAAAATGTTCCCCTTTCTGCTGACTGCCAGCCACTAACCAGCCACTTACCAGTGACTTGTCTGCTAATTCAAACGCACAGAGAAACGCCTGTGTGCCCAGGGGAAAAAACTTCAGAGCATAAATGAACGCCCGGAACAAGGATGTTTCCACATGGCAAGTTTGGACACCGTGCGTGATGATGTATTCGCGGGACAAATCATTGAGCCAGTGATCACTATCACTGCACCACTTCTGGCAGAAAAAGGCAGAACTTTTTCATGCCCGCATCTGTATAATCCTGGAGGGGTTGTACTAAAAACAAAATTTCATTGCACTGGGACGCCGGTACAATGGCCATAAAGTCTTCTGATTCTTAATTGTAGCTGTGTGCACCCACCCAGTGCTGTATGACCACAGAGACAGGAACAGAAAGGACCTTGCCGGAGGACGATAAGCGAAGAAGTCGGTGTCTCGGGTAAGGCCTGGGATATACTTGCTGTGGACGCAAACGTTCACGCAAGCGGTCTGCGTCGTCTGTGAATATACTTGCTGCAGCACTTCGCGGCCGAAACGCTCAATACCGGAGGCCACTGCTAGGAGGAGTACACAGCACTTCATGAGAATGTAAAAAGGTCAGTCTGCCGGTCAGATTGTTTTTCCGGGGCATACGTGAACGACCCAGGTGTATGTGGAAAATGGACAATGTTATTGCTCTCGAAGAAGAAACGATCATTTTACTTTTGCTACTGCGAAAGAAAAAGAGGTCGCTGTGCAACGGGGAGGAAATATCATATAAGTGTCTGTAGTTTCGGACCAGGTCCGACAGACGCTCTTCAAAACTACTCGCCGACGCCATGGTGTTCGCCATTGTGTTTACCTCTGACCTCGTGTTCACGCTTTTTGTACGCACGAGCACCTCTAGCGTTCAAGTCAATATTGCACCACGCGCATGCGGCACGTTACCTCGCGTCAACGCGAGCGACCTACGTGCCGTAGGTACGCTGGGAACGCGTGGGCGCCATGATGCGTACGCGGACGCGTCGCCAACAGCAAGTATATCCCAGGCCTAAGTCAGTCAAACTTTAACTACGTTAAGTTTTGCCCGCCTGAGCTAGGCTAAATCCGTCCACCATACTGGATTAGATCTCTTTCATACTCTGAAGAAATGTGGTTACCTGTGTATCTGTGTGTACTCTCAGTGGCTAAAATATTAATTCTTCTAACATAACTACATACTGTATCAGTTATTGATCACATGGTTCAGACTCCAAAAGGATGCAGACTAACCAGAGACAGATGGACAGGCGCTCGACAGCTGGAATCGAGGGCCTATGGTTGGTGTTCTGGATGGTGATGCAGGTACCGATGCGGGTGACACTGGAAGCAACCCTCATCAGTGTGAAGCTCCTGGAGTAAATGGTGAAACTCACCAAATTCAGAACGCCTCTGAAGCATCTGATGAACCCAGACACAGAGGCGGCCTACCACAACGTTTCCTAGCTTTATTCATCAAATAAAACCAAGCCACTCTCTCGATTGCATCCGCCATTGTACAAACATACAGTGAAGGGAGTGAAGACGAAACAAGCTCCTTCCAATGTCCTTGGCACGCATCTTGACACTGGATTTCAGGCATCTTCAGGCGACTTTTTCATGACCTGTTTGGTCTATAGCAGAGGTGTCCAGATTTTTCACATTACAGGGCCGAAAATGACTTAGGTGGATGGTCATGGGCCAAAACTAAAAAAGATCATGTTGCAGTGTAAGACATGAAATATGCTTAGCCCATATTGTAATTGTTCAAAATAAAACCTCATTAAAAGTAATGTAGGAAATGAAAAACACTATTCTTTATTGTGTTCATTATTTGATTTTCACATTACTTTGTATGAGGTTATCTGAGTTGATAGACGAACCCCAACGCCACCCAAGCCACAATGCAAGGTAATATTAATTTGTGGTCAGGAATGGAAGTACAACAATGAATAAATATGAAAAAAACTTTTCACATTGTTGGGAAAATCATAAAAAAAAAATAAGACAATGGGAAGTGGGCCAAAAATAATCACTTGCGGGCCAACTTTGGCCCCCGGGCCCCAAATTGGACAGCCCTGGTCTATACAATCTGATCCTTGTCTTCTGCCCCCTGGTGGACACATTATGCACAACAGTTGTTCCGACATACCCCACAATGACTGAGATTGAAAACTCAGTTTTCTATCCATTATTCCTTGGATGAGGCATTTAAGGGTTAAACCAATAAGTGACTTAATGGTAATTACAGCCGTTTTTTTATTTGCAGACAGCTTGGAATTCAGAATCAGTTCACATCCCCAGTAAATGATTTTCTCGGCTAGAGAAACAGCAAAAAAGAGGTATTTCCGTTTTATTTAATCCATTAGGGAGCTTGCTTGATAACTACGGGGTTGAAGATTAAAACATCAGCATCACTTTACTTAAAGTGGCACTTATAAGTCATTAAGACATTATATGGGATAATAAGCACATAATGATAATCACATACAATAAAACATAATGTAGAAATAATAAACACGACCAGAGAAAACTGGAAGACGCTTAACAGTTTATGGGAATTACATTCAGTTAATGGCACTCAGTGTAACTGTCTGATGTTTCTGGTTATTTTCTCCCTCAAGTGTGATGAAAGTTGATGTTTGCACCCAATGCTATCTGCTGGAGAGACATCTCAGCATTAATGCAGAGAGAAAGAAACATAAGTAGAGTTGTTTATGTGAAGGCATCTTCTACATTATGACTTCACTGAACATGAAAAAATACAGTCGTCAAAATTATTCATACCCTCCAATTAAAGAAGGAAAAAAAAATCAGCTGTCAGTAAAATACGTTGAAAATGACAATAGTAATGATAATAAAAATTCCATGAAAATCATGCCATTGATTTTGAATTGTAGTTCGAAAGAAATTTTAAAAAGTAACACAATAATTAAAACAAGTGAACAAGCATGATGGGGCGCCGAAGCTAAAATTTTGTTGAGCAACACTTTGAGGCAAACATGTGTTTTGGTCCAGTGTTCATTGGACAGGTGCTCTAAGGTTTCTTGGGCGGTTTTGTTTATTTGTTTGTTGTTTTTATTATTATTTCAACCACAATTCAAAAGCAATAATTTATTTCATTGAATTTAATTTTGTATTTTTTAAAATTTATTATTAGTTTCTTTACTTTATTGTTATTTGAATACCTATTGGGAATTTAGCCTTTTCTGTGATTGAAGAGTAGGAATAATGTTGAGGATAACTGCAGCTGTGAAACTTGCATGTTTGGACAACGGCAGCTTCATGTTCTTGTTCAGTTTTTCTACAACTCTACTCCCAAAAAGTTAAGATGCTGTCAATAACCACAGAATGCTGTAATCTATAAATCTCATCAACATATTTTATTCCCAGTAGAACATAAACAACATATCAGATGTTATTTTACCATTTCATAGATTGTGAATCTGATGACAACACATCTATAAAAAGTTGTTCCAGGGTGATGCGCATGTTCCACCGGAATAAAACATGATTTGGAAATCATTGAAATCTGTTTTTATTTGCATTTTACATGGACACCCAGATGAGGTTGTAGATATTGATCATGAACACGAGCTTTCAGATGCAACCTCACAAACAAACAGAACCAAAAACCAACGTTTGCTTCTGATAGTCAAATCCCTTCCAGATAATATGCACACCAGTGTTGCAAGCGTCTGATTTCATATTCATGCAGTCTCATCCTGTCTTTTACTTAAAAGATGAATAAATAAAAATATCATATTGTTTACCAATAGAGCAGAATTTCATGCTGGCGGGGGAAGAGAATGGGAAATGATACAGGTAGAGTCGGGGCCATGTGGTGCCAGAATTGAGGGCCATTTTTCCAAATTTGATCTAATTTCCATAATTCTTTAGCTTCCTATTTCCAAAGCTCCCTCCACTCTCGTTTCCAGAGTGAGGCAGTCAGAAAGGGCCAGTGCCGCTGCGTATGGAGTAATGTGATCACCCACACCACGGCTGCCCATGATGGGTCTTTCTGCACAGCACTGGAGCAGCCAGGGGGCTTTGTGGTTTACGAAGATGAGGGGAAATTAAAAGCAGTTTGCTGTGTCCAGGGGCCCACCGTGTCTATATGACCTGCAGAATCTCAGGGTTTTTTGCTTGTTTTCTACATTTTTATACAAAGAGAGACAAATTTATAATCATGAACAAACAAATAAACCAAATCTTGGCCACTCTTAAAACAAGTAAGATAAAATATATGTTTTGTCCCTGTAATAAGCAAAAACTAACCTGCCAGTAGAACAAGTGAAATGATAAGATTGCTAAGATTTCTTGAAATAAGATGCATTGCCTTAAAACAAGTTGCTATATCTCACTGAAATGTTTCTCTTTTGAAGATTATGGGCTGGATCTATGAAGGTCCAAATTTGCATGTAATTTGCACATGCAATTGAGAAGTTTGCACGAGGGGCTGAACCGCGGTTTACGGGTGATTTACAAAAAATAATCGCGCAAATGACAGCAGGTGCAAACATGCTGGAAATGATGGCCCCTATATAAATGAGAGTTTGCATGTTTTGAGGTTTGCAGTGTGGCAAATTCCAAGAAACGACAGGGCAAAAGGAAATATGACCCACAAAGGGAGACATTTGTGGAGGAGGAAGATGAAAATACAATTTTAAATAAGTATGATTAATACAAAATTTGAAATATTACAGGTATCCATGCAGAGTGTCAGAAGTGAGCAGTTTATGAGGACATGGATCAGGAGTTGCTGTACAAATGAAAGTGTCTGCAGCTCTGACATGGTCTCTATTACGCACAAAGGTGCGCACTTTGGCACAATGCCAACAGCTTGAGAGGCTCGCACTGCCAGATGACTGTGATCCTGTCCAGCCGCTAAAATCCAAATTAAAATGTGACGTTGGCAAAAAGGGGAAAAAAAAGACACAATTAATGCAGCTTTAGTTCTCATTAAGCTGCAGCAGCTGCAAACTGTCTGTTTCATTTGTCCAGAGAATTTTACACCCGTTAAATAGTGGTGTTTGTCGTGTTGATGTTTATTGAATTAACAATGAGAACTAAATATGTTGCCCTCACTGCTGATGAAAATTATTTTGAATCAATTCTCCTGATTCTTGCAATCAGGTGTTTTCTGTAACGTCCAATCAGACGTCTGCACCTGTTGACAGGTATATTGGTCCACTGTTCACCGGAAAGGAGCTCTAATGTGCCTGGGATAGTTTTTTTTTAAATCATTATTTTCAACCACAATTCAAAATCAACCATTGCAGACCACCACATCCGGAGGTGGTCTGTAATGGTTGCTTGGTTCAGAACAATTGCGTTAGAAGAGTAGAAACATCTCTGAAAAAGCACGATAAGCAGCTCTTGTAGCTCCATAGCTTACAAAAGCTCACCATCAAGCAGTTGCAGAAAAAGATGAAGACGAGACGCCACTTTTGCATCTTCTCTTCTGATCGTCGCCGTGTGAACGTAGCCTTAGACCGCAGAAGGAGTTGGAGGTGAGATACTTAACACTTCCTCTGTTTACTAGCAAGCTAACAAGCTGTTATCAGTTATTTCGCTTGTAAACCAACCGCGCACACGCTCCTGCGCTCTGGAGGCATGGTTTCGGGGGTTGTATCGTATAAAACGTAGCTTGCTTAAACCGTTTTGGTGCATCCCCTACCCTGCCTTTAAAAGCAGATGTAGATTTTTTAGTGTCAGTCTGGAGCCCTCGTGATCCTCACTCTCTTAGACCGAGGTGCATGTTCTACACATCGCTCTTGTAGCCACAAATTTAACCTTCTCTGGTTGTTAGTAGAACCACGAACAGCGCAACATGTTCTGGAACCGCACAAGTACATTCTTCTTTGGCAAATTGTTTACAAATGTAATGAATACTCTTTTTGAAATGTTGGAATAAACTGTTACCAGAAACAACAACTTACACTGAGTCAATGGCTAAACGCTATTTCCTGTATCTCACAGGAAGATGATGAATCATCATTTCTTCATTCGCCGACTCAGGACGAAGGTGGATAGCTTCCATTCTACAGCTTCATATTATGAAGCACATAAAAGATGTAAGTTAATTTAAAGTTTAGTCAAAGTCAGAAGAAGTTTGATATACTTTCTAGATTATTTGTTTAAAACCCAAAAAAGCCCCTGAGATGCAGGGAGCTGCTGGTAAAAGATGGGACATATATTTATAGATGTAACACACACAGGTGCAGAGCCATGTGAGAGATGAGCTCCAGGTGTGCAGATCTTTGAGTCTGAAGAGCCTGCTGAGGCTCCCTGGGTCTCTGGTGATAGCCTCCGGGGCAGAGAACGCCTCGGCCGTCATTGTGAGCTAGTGGAGCCTGTTGACATTGTGCAGACAGGCTTTCACAGGAACTATTCTAAAGCAGCTAAAGCAAATTGTGTGTGGCTGACCAGGAGACAGAATATGATGCAACTTTCCCGAGCACCCTGGGGCTTAAGAGACTCTGACAATAAATGACATTTTATTGTAGGAGAATAAAATCAAAGACTCGTGTCTGATTCTGTGATGTCAAGCAACCCCCTTTTCCTTGATAGTTTGGATAGTGAGTAAAGTGTAAATGAGACAGTTTAGTACTGTTTCACTCAAATATACAAGACCATCCCTGTAAAAGATTGACTTCTGGGTGAAACTAGATTCCTCACATAAATCTTTTGTGTCTGCTCCTGGAAGAACACATTTTGGTGTTTTAATAGCTTTGCTGCATCGTCTGTTTGGTTTTGAAAATCCCTGACCATTTGTTTTACTCTATTTTGCCCGACATTCGTTGCAGGAGTCCAGTCTATGTCGTCTTAATCAAAAGGATTGCCGGACATTTCGCAGAATGAAGCTAAAACGTGAGATCAGGTTAAAATTGGCTCAGTGTTGCTGTCGGCTTCTGTCTAAGCAGGTACAATCTTTGGGTGAAACCAGACAGTGGCTACAGCTTTATTACCCCATGAGCTTGAATTTAGCGACAACACAGCAGAATAATGGAGAAGGACACTTAACCAGCTGAAGGGATTTACAAACATGATCTGAAAAACTGACATCCTTTTTAAATCTGTTCCCAAGGAAAAGCTCACAAGCTACTTTTCTCAATGTCTTTAAAAGTACAGTATGTAGAAAATCAAAGGTCAATGGCAGAAAAATGTTATACACAAGTCAAAACTGTGTTTCTGTTGATGTGTAATCGTTGCACTATAACGGCTGTTATGTGTTTATATTCTTAGAATCAGTTATATATATTTACTTGCTGGGCGGTGTACATATGGAGGCTGCCATATTTGTTCCACTAATTTTACTACGGTGTCCCTGACTGGACAAAACAACGTGCGTGAAGTGAGAACCATCTGAACTTTAAAACTGCTGTGTCAGCTTTGTTTAATGAGAGTTAGAACACCGTTTGGGATAAGTAATGCCTTAAAAAGCATAAAAAGTAGTTACTCATAGTCCAGTCATCGCTACACCTGAGACCACTGATCCACTCACAAAACATCTTTATGTTTGGGAGAGTTTTGGCCACTAACGGCCACCGTACATTCACAACAGTGCTTAGAATATGAAGTCATTTGAAAGAAAACCTCTTCTTCCAAATACCCATCTTTACCAGTAGATGTCAGTAATTCTTATATCTTGTACCTTTAAAGGAGCTGTATCATGCTTTTCAAACGTTCCAAAAGCCAACTGCAGGCATATGTAAGCTAAATATGTTCCCCTCGTCACTATAGAAACTAATTTGGAGTTAAATATTAGCTTTAATGCATCTAATTTCCAACACGGAAGTAACACAGGTGACTACTGAACCACTGAAGCTCTCTACCAATCGCAAAATGTTTTATGCCCATTTGATGACGTCGCCCCGGAAGAGACACAGATTCTGAAGGGTCACAGAATTGTTTTTAGCCCCGGCTTCATCACTTACGTGGATGTGATTTGTAAACATTGATGGATAATCGGACTCCGATCGACGGAATAAAATGGACCAGCTTGTTATGGAGCTGTATGCTCAACCGAGTCTGATATGGAGTTTGAAGTACACGCAGTACCACACAGATACTGACAAGTAAATGAATTAGTAAACAAAAAAGGCTAACAGTATAATAGCATTGAGCTGGGAGACGCTGTTGTCTGTCCGTGAGGCGTTTTTATGGTGGAACTGCGTAAGGTTTCTACGGAAGCGTATTGCATTCACCTGAAAAAAATTAAATTGGTCTGTTTTTCTGAATTAACGAGATAATTTTTTTTAAAAATAAATGAAAAAAACATTCTGTTTTTCTGAATTAATGAGATTATTTTTACAAAAATAAATAAAAACGTGTTTTTCTGAATTAACGAGATAAAAGTGAAGAGAAGAAGGAGGAGGAGAGAAAGAACAACCGTTTCAGTTTCATGAGGAGCAACACTTGACTGGCGCGTGCAAGCCAGAGGAATCGACAAAATAAAAGCCAGTGGGGGATTATCACGCTTCCTTGTTCCGAACTTCCGGTTTGAAACACTTGGACGGCCCAGTTCTATGTCCCTGCTTTACTTCGTAAATGACTTGAATCTCAATAATTCAGAAAGACAGAACATTTTTGCTTATTTTTGTAAAAAATTATCTTGTTAATTCAGAAAAACAGAACGTTTTTATTTATTTGTTTGCTTTAAATTATCTCGTTAATTCAGAAAAACAGAACGTTTTTGTTTATTTTTGTAAAAGTTATCTCGTTAATTCAGAAAAACAGACCAATTTTATTTTTTTCAGGTGAATGCAATACGCTTCCGTAGGTTTAAGAAGTAATCCCCCAAAAAAAAAAAAAAAAAAAAAAAACACTTTACTGCCCGAGATTCATGAAGTTGTCAGGAGTGAAGTTCACACACAAAGAGGTTTTTTTTTCTGGTCCTGAAGATAAAATCTTCTGGCAAGTGGATTCATTGTCTATTACAACATATCAACTCCCACGTCAATTGAACATGCACAACCACATTTTTTCCAACTTGCCGTCCTCTAGAGCTTAAAAATAAATAAATAAAAATGTCTTATGAACTCTGGAGCAAACGTCTGTTAGCTGATGGCTGCTTGTCTCTGAGGAAATCTTCCCGCAGGTTGTTCGTTTCTTCCTCAGATAGTGTGGACAGGTTAGGATTCTCCTCAAGCTCCTCTTGAACAAAGTGGGCATCTTGCTATGATGCTGCGCATGTGCATTTGTTGCTTCATGATTGGTGCCACCTCGTTACGTACACCGGTGGTCAGTCAGTCATGTTGAAGGAGCTAGAGCTTGGCCTGAATATTCATATACTACTAAAATATGCATGAATGAAGAAAATGAAATGAAATGAAATAAAAAATACTTTATTTATCTCAGAAGGGAAATTCAACATTGTAAAAGCTTTTTTCTTTCTTTCTTTCTTTTCTTTTCTTTTTTTTGTTTTTTTTTTTTTTTTTTTTTTTTTTTTTTTAACAATATAACATTAATATGAAATAACAACATAATAATAAGTCAGTCAGTCAGTTTTGTTCCTCAGGGTGATGCTGCTGGCAGGAATGAATTTCTGTATCTCTCCGTCCTACAGCAAACCTGACGCAGCCTCCCACTGAACACACTCTGTTGATTCTTCACTGTGTTGTGGAGAGGATGGGAAGAATCCTCCAATATCTTCATCAGCTTGTGCAGCATTCTTTTCTGAACGATCAGCTTAAAAAGAAAAAAACGTCTCAAATGAGGTTTTGTGAGGAAATAACACACTAACATGCTTAAAAGCTCTTAAAAGTCAGTTTTTCATGATACGGCTCCTTTAATAAAATCCATGGCTGCTGTTTTATAACTTAAGACATCCTCAAGGAACCTCTATCAGTTTCATGATTTAAATGACTGGAGCAACCACATTAGAAATGATCCAGCAATGAAGACCACGCTTGCTGCATCTAAGTAGTTTGATCACCACATCACGCTCTGTACGACTGATGAGGTAGATGTGACATGAATACAAGCTTTATAACGATGTGTCACCACAACACTAAGTTGTGTTTCTAGTGACTCCACCAGACTACTGACAGACTACATAGTGATGTTGATGACTTCAACACAAACCCTGTGCTGATCTACCTTCCTTTTGCAAATGGAGCGTGATGAGGAATAAATTCCTCTTACATCTGTTCTTACTGAGCTGTTGTGCGTCCATCTTATTTGCTGTTAGATGTTACATAAGGAGAGGTTTGTGCTGAATGCCAATCCTTCAAGGACAACAAAGAAATGACCAATTTCTTTTAACAGAGTGATGACATAGCAGTAAAAACTAGTTCATGTAGTTGACAGTACTGCATAGGCTATGTTAGTTCTCCTAAGGAAAAAAATGCACTTTTTACAGCAGGGGATTGTTTTGGCACGTTAGACCTCCCTTCCTCAGTAAAAGAGTAGGATGCAGTAATGATATGCAGCTTTACCTGGAGACCAAGTTGACTTCATTTTGATTGGATACCCCTTATTTGGCTATGACCTTATTTAGAGAAACTAGGTCAACCTTCCCTAATGGTCGGAGTTTGCTAAAGGCTATCTGTTAGCAACATGGGCACTTCAGACAGTGAGCTATGTTTATCAGACAAGACAGCAACTAGAAAATAAATAAACGTACAGGTAATAACAAGGTTGTGGTCGCCTCCCTCAGTGTTACTGCAGAAGTTTTCTTTTAAATCCATTTGTTTGCCCCCAAGTTACTCACTCCCTCACGCAGAGAGGGGGGGGAGGGGGGGGGGGGGGGGGGGCTGCAGCGAGTTCACCTTGTAATGTCCTTGGGATTCTTAAAGATGCTAATATTGAAATGAAAATAAAAAAAATACCTATACAAGTAGTTATGTCTTGTATTAGTTTGTCCTCCTGTTGACATAATGCTCAAATGTATATTCGAATATATTCTGATTGTGTTAATTTTAGAGCAAATATTCAAACATCATTTTGGAGTGGCTTTGACAGCCCTAGTCCACCCTCTGCCATAATGAAGCTGAAGACACTTGTGTTAAATGCACACAACAAAGCCAGAGGATACCTAGACGGCTTACTCCAATATGAAGCTGTACTAAGAGCTTAGTTATTTCTCTGGATATTGGAGCTCACCCCACCACGATTACAATACCTAGAGACCAGAGGAACGGACATCCTCTCAGCACATAGAATGGTCACCACAAGACAAGATTCGCTGAAAGAGATAGTTGGAGATTTCCCTGCTGTCAAAGATGCAGCTGACAGTTTTGTCCATTGGGCAAATGAGAGGCTCGAGGGGCAGGATGACTTTTCTCCATTTATTCTTCTTTCAATGATATGAAGTCTGCCAGTACCACATGCTGAAAAACGGCCCCCACCATGATGTTGCCACCTCCAAACTTCACTGTTGCTATGGTGTTTTTGGTGCCATTTCTCCTCCAAACATGTTGTGTCTTATGACATCAGAAGAATTCAGTTCTGGTCTCATCTGACCAGACTATGTTTTCCAGAATGTCATGGGTTTGTCCAGATGTGTTGCAAACTTCAAACGAGCATCAACCTGCTTTTTCTTCAGAAATGGAGTCTTGCGTGGTGTGCGTGCATGAAGGTCATGGTGGTTGAGTGCATTACTTCTTGTTTTCTCTGAAACAACTGTACCTGCTGATTCCAGGTCTTTCTGAAGCTCTCCACGAGTGGTCCTGGGCTGTTGGAGAACCTTTCTGATTGTTGTTCTGACTCCTCTGTCTGAAATCTTGTGAGGAGCATCTGGCCGTGGCCGCTTTATGACGATGCCGTGTTCTTTCCACTTCTGGATGATGATCCCAATGGTGCTCACTGGAACCTTCAGAAGTTTAGAAATGCACCTGGAACCAATGCCTTCAGTGTGTTTGCAATAATAAGGTTGCGTAGGTCTTTAGACAGCTCTTTGCTTTTACCCATCATGCAATGCTTCTTGTCTGACACCTTGGTGATGAGAAACCTTTTTAAAGGCATCAATCAGGACTAAACCAGCTGATATTATTTTGCACTGATGGGGAACAGGATTACTTTCTAAATACTGACAGACTCCAGCTGCTTTCTTGGCTTTCCAGATCTTTCTGTCCCTTCATTTCTTCATGTATTTAATACTTATTCCCTGTGTCATGTCACTATATTACACATAACTTAATTTATGGACATAGTAAATGTTTGGATTTTTTTGTATGTGTGCATTACTTGGGTTGTTGCCGACATCTGGTGAAAATTTCATGTCAATAGCTCTACTGGAAAAATACTTTCTGAGAAAAATGTTGACGTGTTCAATACTTTTTTTTCCCCGCTGTATTCTCTGGTATGTCATGTGCGTTCGCTACGGATGGGCGATATGGACAAAATTATGTATCACAATAATTTCTGGTTTTTATCACGATAACGATAAGCTCTGATAAAAAATATCAATTTAATCTTTTGCATTATATAGTAAATCTATACCATTCTGTCTTCAGCCCGAAAAATAATGCTAAAAGCCACTAAACTACATCAATTCAGTTCAAGTAGTACACCTGTACTGCAAAACTGTAAGTCTGAAATATGAGAACAAATTTTACATTTCCTCAAACTAAATGACTGTAAATACAACCTGATAAATTGAATTTATTGTTTTTATTGTGAGATGACAAATTATTACCGTGGGGAATTTTATGACGATATATTGCACATAATAACATATCGCCCATCCCTAGCCTTCGCATATCGTAAAATAATCATAATGGGCTGCCATGGTAAAAAAAAAAAAAAATGCCAAGGCCATTTTTTGGTCTAGTCCAGCCCTGGTTGTGGTTGGAATAAAAAATGGGATGGTTATACTGAGGAAGACATGATGCTTGGATCTTTTTTTTTTTTAGTTCAGCCTCCTCTTGCAACAAGCTGGACACCTAAACCAGACCTCTTATGAAACAATCTTCATCCCGTCTCTCCTTTGAGATCTCTGCAGTCAGTAAAAATCAATCTGATGCTGACTCTTACTTTATCTCTTGCTCTCTTACTCCTCTCTTTTTTTTACTCTCCTCCTATGATATGTCCTCTTGTTTCTTTGCTGAATCAGCCATTGGTGTGTGTTCAGTGTATTGATATCCAGTTGCTAGCGTGTGAAATGGTGCTAAAAAGTAAAATATTTCTGTACAATGATGCCGGTACAGCAATTAAAGCTGTGAAGTGCAGTTTCTCAGCCTCAGGAGACTGCGGAATGACGATGGCTCCAGGAATGTACAAATTAATGTCAGTGTAGCATTAAAACAAGACAGAAGCACATGTTTAAGTTAAGAAATGAATACAGTGCTACTTTAAAATGTAACACTGAGTTGCAGTCACGAAACCATTCATTAACTGAATTTGTTGATCATAAAACCCAATATTCTATTTTATCTTATGAAATTGCAAACATTTAATCTATGATTTTTATTTACTTGCAAAATTCATCCATCAAACCCAACTGTCATATGCAGATCAATCATGAAATGTTAAACAGAAGTGAGCTGTAAAACATCTTAGCCTCTGTGGTCACTGCAGCTCGCTGTCTTACTTGTATTTACTGAAAGCAAAGTGCTCCAGTATGAAACTGAAGAGAGGTGGAGGCAGAGCATCTATGCCATTAGGCATAGATGGGGGCTAGATGGGGCCACTGACCTTCATAAGCTTCACGGAATGCTGCAATTGCACCAAGTCCTGCTCTAAAATAACAATCCTCTGTGTGAACTTCCTCCACACCAGCAAAACTGCTTCTTTTACAGGGAAATTATGGGTATTCATGCCAGCGTGCATGTGTAATACTACATAATCTGTCAGCTACATGTTCAACCAATGAATCGCTGCTGGTGGAGAAGTTTGCTGCAGTGGCACCTCCGCCTGTCTGAAATGACTGCTGGTCAATAAAATTGGATTAAATGACATTAAAAAGCTGAATGACTTAAGAATGATGGATTGGACGCTGTGGTCGCTGGGACGCTGTGGTCGCTGTAGTGATGACGCTGTAGTGACGTAATTCCTGCGAGACGGTAGACAATTCAATCCAGGCGAGTTAGCAACTTTAAGGCTTCAACTTATTAACATTTGCCAATATAATAGATAATCAGTAAAATTAACAAACAAACAAAAAAGCAATATAGTGAAGGGTACACCCTGGAGGGAAACGCGGAAGATACCATCAGCCCAGAAGATCTTATTGATCAGTATTGCGATCACTCTAATATGAAAAATGGAAAGCCGAAAGCAACATCCACCCCGGAAAACAAGAGAGCTCGGGTAGTAGACTCCTCCGGTGCGGCGTCTCCACAAGAAAACTCGGTGGATATTCTTCTCTCTATAGAGAAGAAGGTAAACAGCTAGACGGCCGCTTGAACCTGCTGGAGGCTCTTCACAGAGAGTTCCAGAATCTCCGGGAGTCGCTGGAGTTTAGCTATCAACAGGTAGAAACGCTTGCAGCCGCAAACGCTGACTTACAAAACACGGTTAAGTCCCTCACTGAGGGAATTAACCGGCTGTCAGGGGAAAACAAAAAGATGAGAGAGGCAGTTATCGACCTTCAGGCTCGAAGCATGAGAGACAACCTGGTATTCTCAGGCATCCCAGAACAGACAGATGAGAACCCCGAGGAAACGGTAAAAGCCTTCATTCATAAAGAGCTGAAACTCCCTGCTGATTTAGCCAGCAGTATCGGCTTTCACCGTGTACATCGCATAGGAGGCAAAAGAACGGATTCACGCAGACCCAGACCGATTGTGGCCAAGTTTGTTCACTTCAAACAAAAAGAGCAAGTAAAGAGACAGGGCCGCGAGCTAAAAGGGACCGATTTTGGGGTAAACGACCAATACCCGAAAGAAATCCTGGACCGGCGTAAAGTTCTGTTCCCCATCAGGAAGAAAGCCATGTCGGAGGGCTCTCGGGCTGCTATCGCGGTTGACAAATTATTTATTAACGGACATCTTTACCGGGACCCAAACATCACCCCCGTGGCTCTTCTGATGTCAGGTACAGTTCAATCCCATATCCTTCTAACTGTGATTATATGAATTATTATCTGTTATGATCATAATTGCTAATTTCACTACCGTTTCGACCTCACCGTTCACAACACGATGCACTTTTTAAACCTCTGGTTTGTTGTTACATTTTTTCTTTTTTTCACCTTTTATTACTTTCCTCCCCCTTCCCTCCTTTTTCCTTCACTTTCACACACTGAACGGTCATTTCATCCGCGACTTTATAAACATTAATAACCCCGAGGGCAGAAGGTCCAGTTCACGCAGCGCGAGGCACATAAGCAGGCGCGCGCACATACGGTGAGATACGCACAGGTAGGCACGCGCGCGCACATGGCGAGATACACACAGGTAGGCACGCGCGCACACACGGCGAGATGCACACGGGCAGCAACCGCGCACACACAACGAGATACGCACAGGCAGGCACGCGCGCACACACGGCGAGACACGCACAGGCAGGCACGCGCGCATACACGGCGAGATACACACGGGCAGACACACGCGCACACAGACTGCAGGACGAAACGGCGCATGCACACTCGGACAAAGGCGATCATCCATCTGGCAACTCAGTACTTACACGGGACTGCAGAGATACGCATACAGACGCACGCCTTTATTGATATGTATGTGACACTCATTTCAGCGTTGGTTGAATGAAATAGTCACCTGGAATGTGCACGGAGCTGGCACAGGGGATAAGAGATTAAAAATTTTCAATCGGCAAAGACCTCCAGGCAGACATTGTTTTACTGCAGGAAACACATTTTACCAAACCTCAGCAGAGCTCCTTAAGACAAGACAATTTCCACACGTGTATTTAGCTGGTTATAATTCTAGACAAAGAGGTGTAGCTATTCTGGTTAATAGCAGGTTAAAATTTGAAATGGATGACATAATCAGAGATCCACAAGGCAGATTTATAATAGTCACATTAAATGTTCAGAATCTTAAGGTATGTATTGCGAATTTATATGGACCGAACATCGATGACCCATTATTCTTTGACTCATTTTTCTCTGCTTTGCATAAGTACTCAGATAGAGCAATATTACTGGGCGGAGACTTCAACATGGTGTGTGATCCAGAAATAGACAGGCTTAGTCCAGCAGGGAAACAGTAAAAGATGGCAGTCATTAGAAATTGTTAAACAGTACATGAAGGACTTTGGCCTCTGTGATGCGTGGCGATCACTCAACCCCACCACGAGACAATATACATTCTATTCTGCGGTCCACCACTCCTATTCTAGATTAGATTACTTTTTAATCAGCAGCTCACTGATGAGTGAAATCTCAGAAATAGAAATCCACCCAATAACCATCAGTGATCACGCACCAGTATCAGTAGCTCTGAGAAATAAAACTGTTAAACCAACAACAAGGAGTTGGAGATTCAACACCTCATTACTGAAAGATCCTGAGTTTATCAGCTATTTCAAAAGAGAATGGTCCATTTATCTAGAGAACAACGACTTACCAGAAACCCCAGCATGTGTCCTTTGGGAAGCAGGTAAAGCAGTAATGCGAGGAAAAATAATTTCCTTCTCTTCTCATAAGAAAAAAAGGAAGCTGCAAGAACCTCAGAACTAGAAATCAAAATTAAATCACTAGAAGAAGCCTATCAGGTCAACCCGGAGGAACACATGCTGAATGATATAAGGAAACTCAAGCTTGAGTTAAACAAAATAATAGACCAAAAAACGCAATTCCTGGCTCAAAGACTTCGTTTAGAAAACTTCGATCACAGTAACAAGTCTGGAAAGCTTCTAGCTAATCAGTTAAAAATAAACAAGGAAAAAGCGACAATCTCCTCAATTAAAGACTCAGAAGGAAGTATCAGCCATGATCCTGACCAGATAAATAATATCTTTAGAAATTTCTACAGAACACTATATGAATCCCAAATAAACCCCACAGATGAGAATATTAATCAATTTCTCAATAATCTAATTCTCCCAAAACTACAACAGGAAAATATGACGGCTTTAGATTCACCCCTCTCAATAAATGAATTACATGACGCTCTGCAACATATGCCCAATAATAAAGCCCCAGGCCCAGATGGATATCCGGTCGAATTTTACAAAGAGTTCTGGACAATTCTGGCTCCCACTTTTTATAAAATGATACTAGAAATAAAAGAGAAACAGAAAATACCACCAAATATGAATTCAGCAAATATCACCGTATTATTAAAACCAGGTAAAGACCCGACACTTCCAGCTAGTTATCGGCCAATCTCATTAATAAATGAGATCTTAAGATAATCAGCAAAGCATTCGCAAAAGGATAGAAAAAATAACTCCTCTATAATACATCCTATCAAACTGGTTTTATTAAAGGTCGACATTCTTCTACTAACACACGCAGGCTATTAACCTAATAACTATGCTACCATTCATAATCTGGAATCCACTATCATCTCGTTAGATGCAGAAAAAGCCTTCGATCGTGTTAACTGGAAATTCCTTTTGCAACATTAAATAAATTTGGTTTTGGTCCTTATTTCATAGACTGGATAAAAATACTTTATAACAACCCTAATGCATGTGTGAGGACCAATGACCAAACTTCTCCAAGTTTCTGTTTACAGCGAGGCACCAGGCAGGGCTGCCCGCTCTCCCCTTCACTTTTTGCCATTTTCATTGAACCACTAGCAGCCGCTATAAGACAGGACAGAGATATTAAAGGGATCCCCGGCAAAAATCTAGAACATAAAATAAGTCTTTATGCAGACGACGTACTGCTTTTCCTCCAGAACTCATCAACATCTCTCTCCCAGACAATCACATTGATCAATAAATTTCAATGATATCTGAGTACTCTATTAACTGGACCAAGACTACAGCTTATCTGTTAATTGTACTTTACAAAACATTCCTAACACCACAATACATCTGGTAATATCAGATATTTAGGAATAAATATTTCTCCACAACTTTCAGAGTTAACCCTTTATTAACTGCAATAGAAATGACCCGTCTATGCCTGCTCTGTTATTTTTGGGCATAGTGGGGTCATTTCTTGGGGTATCCTCAAGTGTTTTATATTTTTAGAATCTGTACAACTTAAGCACAAGGTTATGAACATCAATGGACAGTAATAACTTGCAATGCTCTTGAAAAAATGCCATGAATATTAAAAATACAAAAAATCAATTGTTTTCATCACATCTTACTAACTAAAAAAACAAAACATAGACCAAAACACTAAATGACAAAATTAAAATAAATACTCTAACACTACAAGTATTGCAACATTTATCTCTTTTAGTTTTTGAGATACAGTCCTTATTGGTTGCAGAGTACAAAGGCGATTTGATTTCAGCTTCAAGCTAAAGCAGCTAATAAAAGCATTTTATTTCTGCTTTGGCGCATTTGATGGGAGTATTTCCAGCTGCTTTACCTAGAATATCTAAAATAAACAAAAAAGGTTCTGGACCATTAGAAGCTGAAAAATTATTCAAAATTCTGTAATTTTTTCATAAATCCAAAAATAACCACAAAAACAACAAAAACATAAAAATTCAAAAATGATTGAATAATTTGAGTATCTCAACCTATTTTAATATATATTTTTAATTCTTTCGTTTTTGAATCAGGTTATTTTAGGTACAGGGTGCACTTTCGATTTGTGAAAATACTGCACAGTATGTGTGCTGTAACTTGTGGTATCATCAAGCCGGTTCACAGTTCCCTTACCTGCTCTGCCAAACATTTCCTCAGACTCCAGATGTGTAAATATAAACTATGCAAGACTTCCTAAATGCAAAATAAAAAAAAATCTTAAAAAAACAAACAAACAAACCCTAACCACTAATGTCATAAAAACAACAAGAAACCACTAATCTCTGTTCCCATTCTGCTCTCGACGGAGGCGGACGCTTTCTCTTCTGCTCCCTCCCTCCCTTATTTTTCCCTGCTTCTCCTGTCTGGTCGACTCTCTGAGCCTCTGTCTACATAACTTTCTGAATCTGAAACAACAACACATGGATTTGGTCAACTGGTCTCTCAATGCAATTGATCAAATTTTTTTCCACCCGGAGAGCGGGACGGGGTGACGCTCCTTGCCCCGACGGGACGCACCCGGCGGGATATGTGATCGACCCTGGGGCAAATGGAAGATCATGTGTCTGTCGGTGCTGTCCATCGAGGACGTTGAAGATCTCTACCTATTTGGATTTATGATAGCCGGGTTCCTGCTGATTGGTGTGGGCATTTTCCTGGTTTATCGCAAAGTTGGAGGGCTGCTGGCAGCTACTGGCACGCTGCCTGACATTTGTGTGGGGATGAGCCGTGCTATTAACACTCAGACTCTGGCGTTGCATGAGATTCATCGCAAGCTAGATGCCATTCAGGCCCAGCTTGGCACGCTGGCTGCGGTTCCGAATCTCGTCCGCGAGTGGGAACATCGGTGGAGCAGCTGGCACGGCTCCTGGAAAATTGACCCCTGATTCGGCTGATTGATGCTGCCATGGAGACCTGTTACGGACTCAAGGCAGACACCACCACGTCTGACCTGTTTCAAAACATCTTCTGCTATCTGCT
Organism: Atherinomorus stipes; assembly: GCA_023101725.1. Taxonomy (NCBI): domain Eukaryota; kingdom Metazoa; phylum Chordata; class Actinopteri; order Atheriniformes; family Atherinidae; genus Atherinomorus; species Atherinomorus stipes. Next base: position 302,567 of record JALJCO010014259.1, on the reverse strand, counting down.
TTGGCGACCCTGAGGAGAGGCCTGTGTTTGGGTTAACACGGGCTGTCTCTGCAAACTCCCCGAGAAAGTTATGTGAATGGACTCTCAGCATCCCTCTCCCTGTTCCCTCCCCCGCACACTCTCACGGGAAGTGGACCACCTGGCCAGCACCCCCAAGGCCACCATAACATCTGTGGACAGAGACTGGGTGTGAACTCAGGCGGGTTCACAGCCTGATGCACACACACACACGCATCCACGGACTCACAAGATTCCTACACACACAATCCTAAGACTCAACGCTTCCGTTGCCCACTCTCTTTTTCCCGCCATTCTGGACAGTTTGGGCCTGGAGGGTGCCACGAGCGCCCCCGTCTGCTTCTGGAGGGATTCCCTCCCTTCTGCCCACAGTGTGTCTTTCATGTTGTGATTGCCTTTTTTGCTTCTATGTATTGGTGTGTCTTTTTTTTTGTCTCTAAGGTCTCCACCTGTGTCGTGGAGAGTTTAGAGACCTCTTTTTTTTACCACCTACCCATCTTTCCTCATTACCTTTTCTTTCTTCAAGGTGCGCCCTGCGGGGCTGCTGCCACGGTCTGCCTATCCTTCTTTTATTTTTTGTTTTGTCTATGTGTCTTGGACGGGTTGTACTGAAACATGAATTCCCCTCGGACATAAATATCTTTATTTATTATTATTTATCTTGCTCAATCTTAGTAAACTAAGCCACTTCATATCAAAATTAGCAACTTTATTAAAAAAAAACACTGAAAACCAGCTAAAACCATAAAACACAATATAAATGACAAACAACCTATTCTCGCTATTTTCCTCATTATTTTCTCTCTTTCCATCGTCATCTCTCTGGCAGTGACCACTTAACACTCCACTCTGCATACTTCCTAGCGCCACCTTTGTTACATTGCCGATCTGCTCGCACAGCGACAAATATACGTCATCGACTCGCACGCCACTCACTGCCCACTTAGCTCAAAAATACTACATTTATTTAACAACAAATCACCTCCGCCGCCCCGCCCCTTGTATAAAGTTAATTATTCCACTACAAAAAACTCACGCAACACTACCCAATCACTCAAACACCACAAAATATATCACCAAAATAACTACTCTCAATTACCCACCAAACCTTCCTCCATAATCACTCCACACCAATTTAAACCACACTTCATTAAAAACACAATAAACCAAACCTATATTATTTCTACAAAGCCAATTCACTAACCCTTATACTCTACAAAGCATTTAACTAGTCTTTTGCCTTCTCATCACATCGACTTATCTTTATTCAACATTGCTTTCTGCGAACTAAATAACCATCTTTCCATTAAACCACACCCCTCTAAAATTTTCATAGAAATAAAAAAACACATATTAAATCAATCACACCTACAAACAATAACTACAACCATAACTAAATATAACAAAATAACCCTAACAACTTTTCAACCCATAGCAAACCTATCTATCCCATAAATAAAATATAAAATTCCTTCCAACTTCAGCTACTTCCAACCCTAACAAAACAATACACAATATTTTAAACACTCCTATACAAAAAATAACATAACATACAAAACATACACAACAAATCAAGTCTTCACCTTCAATATTTTTTCACTCATAAAATAACAATTATTTCACGCCTTTGTCTTTCCACCTTCCAGTTTTGCTCGTATGTATGACCTTCCTCTCAGTGTAACTTCCCTCACCCCACACTTACTCTATAACCTAACTAACTACCACTATTACTACTTTATTATTCAAAAACTACTTAACTAATCCCATATAGACCTATCATATTACATCTGCCTCCTCAAAACCATAAAATCCACCCCTCTCCCCTTGTTACTCCCACTTACTTGTGTGAGCGGCCCGGCGAGTGGGGGGGCCGCGAGTGCTGAGGCTAGGACCCTGCGGTTGACTTGGGGGGTCTGGGCTGCCCGCCGCGGGCGGGGCGTACCGCCCGATGGGGGGCAGAGGGTCAGCGGTTGGGGCTGCCTGCGGCGGTGGGCGGGCGCTGGGGGGCCCTGGCCGGTGGCTGTCGGCTGGCGCCGGGTGGCCGGGGTCGTCCCGGGCGGGGGGGGCGGGGGGGCCCTGGGCCCCGGTGCTCCGGGGTGGCCCCTGCCTCCCGGGGCCGGGGGACCCGGCTTGGCGCTGGGGGGCGGGCCGGCGGGACGTGCCTCCTCTGGATTTGGCCGGCCTCACGACCTGGTGACGTCTAGTCACTGCGCCGGGGCGCCCTGCTGTGTGCGTGCGGGTGTGTGTGCTGGTGGGGGTGTGTGTGTGGTGGGGCGGGGGGTGTATCGTTGTCGTGTCTGTGTCGGGATGTGGGCACCGGGAGTTGGTGCGCGGGGCGGCCATGTGGGGGTGGGATTTCCCCTGTGCTTGTCCTGCGTGTGGGGCCTGGGGGTCGCGGACGGAGCTGCGCTTTCCGCCGGGGTGTTTGGTTTTCGGCGGACCCGTGGTCATGTCGTGTCGTATCGATGTTGGGGTGTCTGGCGTGGCTGTCGGGGGTGGGGTTTGTCCATATCGTTCAGCTCTAGTGTGGGAGGTGGGGGGTGCGGGGTGGCCGGGCTTTTCCACGCCGGGTGCCTGTCCCGCCTGGCCGCTGTGTCGGTTGGGGCTGGCCTGCGCTGGTGGTCTCGTACGGGTTGGTCTCGCGTGGTCCGGGGGCTGGGGACTTGTGGCGTGGGGGGGGGCTGGTGGCCCCGCGGTCCCCGCCTTGGTATGTGTGGGTGGGTGTGTGACTGGAGGGGGCGTGAATGCGGTTGTGTGTGTGTGTGGCTGCCTGTGGGGGGTGTGGAGATGGGTGGGTGGGTGGGGGTGCATGGATGATGGGTGTTTGGGTGCGGGGGTGGTGGTGCATTGGTGGGGTTTGTGTGTGCAGGTTGGGGGGGGGGGGGGGGGGAAGGCCCCCCACTCCCGGCATACTTGGCACTGCCCCTATTTAACTGCAAACAACACACACTTACACACACAGCATGAGTGGGGGGTGGGAGGGGACAGGGTCCTTTCATACCCCGGTCTCCCGGCGCTACTGGGGGGAGGGGGGACAGTGGCTACTTCACGCGCCAGTGGTTAAGGCTGGCTGCATTGCGGGGGATCTGCTGGCCTGGGGAGCCTGGCCTGCTGCGCCGGGGGTGGGGGAGGGGGGGGTGGTGGGGGGAACGTGTTGGGGGCTTGGAACCGCGCCCTTCCCCCCCAGCACCACCACCGCACAGAGAGGGAATGAGAAAAGAAGAGAGGGGAAAGAGGAAAGTGGGAGGGAGGAACTGGGCTGGAAGAGGGAGGAAGTGGGAAGTGGTGAAGGAAAGGGGGAGGAGGAAGGAGGGCAGCTCGGAGTGCTAAGGAGGCGGAGGGGCAAGGAAGGAAGGGCGGGAGGTGAAGGCAAGGGAGGGCGGGGCTGGACATTAGGGGGGACATGGGGTATTGGGGGTATAGGGAGGGGGGGCGTATGTGTGGGGGGGTGGGGAGGGGTTGGTGCAGTTATGTGGAGGGAGTGCATGTGTGTGTTGAGGGTATGAGGAGGTGGGGGTAGGTGTGGACGGTAGAGGGAGGGAGAGTGTTGGGGGTGGAGAGAGGAGTGAGTGTGGGATGTAAGGTCAGAAGCGGAGGGGTGGGGTATGCGTGTGGGGGGAGACCGGAGGTGTTGGGTAGGGCTGGGCGGGTGGGCGGAGGTTCGTACCCGGTATTCGTGCCGGGCATCTTGGTGTCGGTGCGGTGCGGTGTGGCTGCGGGTTGGTTGGGGGCCGGGCGCTTTGGTGGGGGGTGCGGTTTTGTTTGTGGCTTCCGGGGTTTTTTGTGCGGGGCGGGCGCAGGGGGATCTGTATCTTGTATGTGGTTGCTCTTGCGTATTGATGTCTTGGGTGCCTGTGTCTCGATGTGGGGGCGGTGACGGTATATCTTTCAGCCCCAGTGTTGGGGTAGGTGTGTGGGGAGTGTGTGTGTGAGCGTGGTGGCGGGGTAGGGGGTGGGAGAGGTGGTGGCGCCCTGGTGTCAGGTGTATGGGGCAGGGACTTTGGGGTGGGGGCTGGCCTGCCCTGGGGGGCGTCGTCTGGGGGGTCCGGTCCTCCTGGGTTTCGGTTGGGCCGCCCGGGTCCGGGGGGGTGGCTGCTCCTGGGCGCTTGGGCCCTGGGCCCGGCGCTGTCTCCGCTCCGGGGACGCCCGGCGCCCGGTGGGGTCGGCAGCTGCTGGTCTTGGTCCGCTGGGGCCTGGGCCTCCAGACTGCGGGGGGCCCGGCTGGGGCCGCCTTTTGCCGCCCTTCGGGGGGATGCATGTCCGCTCTTTGGGGGGGGTAGCTGGGACTGGGCCTCTGGGTGGCTGCTGGGGGCCTGGGTCGCGAGCCTTGCGGGCTTCCCTCCTCCTTGCAGAGACGAGGCTGCATCTGCATGACTGTATCACCACGGAGCACCCTTTATTATGCATGTTGACACTGCGACACTGCTTCCCATTCGATGACTAGGTCGTACCTCTTCTCTACTTCCCATTGCGCTACTAGGTTGTACCTCTTCTCTGCGTAGTTCTGCGTGTGTTTGTATGATCTGAGGATATTTAAGCCACCTGCAGGTCCTCCTTAGGAGATTGCTTTTTTGTTTTCCAACAGAGACCTTGGTTGTTTAGGGACGCGGTACAGATGTACCAGGAACTGTGTAAGTGGATTCATGTTTTCTCTTCTCTCTCTCTTCCTCTTCCTTACTCCTCTCTCTCTTTTCACTTTCTATCATTACCTCTTTAACTTTCATTTCTCCCTTGTCAGGCCCAGCAGTAAATGAATGTGAATAGACAAATGTTTAAATAAAGAAATAAAATGAATAAACATGATATCAAGGGAGCCTTATGTTCATAAAGCTCCGCTTATAAGCAAAACTGTTCAACAGAAAAAGCAACAATTTCCATTCTGCTTGCTTCATGCTACAGGACAAGTTAAAAAAGAAAAAAAAAAAAAAAAAAAAAAAAAGAATGATGGATTTGTGTCTACTTTACCAGATAACAACCAACGTTTTACAGCTGGAGCAAAAATATACAATGGATCAGTTATCTGTTTATGGACAGGTTTCAGAAACAGCCAATGTGGGATGTTTTTTTTTATTTTTCTTTTTTGGGGAGCTCCTTATTTTATTTCCACCATGTATAAAAAGTCCAATGATCTTTAAATGAAACTGGCCGGATGACCAGACGGATTTAGTGATACTCAGCTTGGCTTTTGCCAGTATCCTGTAAATCCCCAGATCCAGCATATAAAAAAATGTGCAGTCAAATGTCAAACATAATAAAAAAGCAGACTCCAGCTTAGTACAACTGTTCTTTATAGCAGTGATTCCCAAACAACCCCAAATAACATCTTGAAGCCCTTGTGGGGGTCGGGACCCCCAGTTTGGGAAAGGCTGCTTTACGGTACTGTCGGTTTGAGCAGGTGGCAAAGCATCAGCGACACAAAAAGATGTTTAAAGGAATAGTTCACCCTCAGAATGATTTAACTTTATCTTCCACTTACCCTGATGGTGAGCAAAACTCTGGAGCACTTTTTTAATATGTCAAATGCAGCCGGAGATCAGGACGACTTCTCGTTTCCCCCCAATGGAGTTCGCCAGGGTCCGAGCCAAAAAGGTCCATAAAAGTCCACAAAAAATTGTCAATATTCCTCCATACTGCTCATCCCATGTAGTCCAAGTGCCCTGAGTGGATAGCGTCCAGAATTTACTAGAAACTACGCCATTTAGTATATTTTTAGAGTCTAAACAAGACTACATCGCATGCCCAGCAAGCACGCCGATGCACGTTCACGAAACTATGAAAGCCATGGCAGATGAGATCGCGCGTTCTCTTTTTCTTCCTTTCTTTTCGATTAATATCCAACCTCTCCTGTGTTTGTCCCAGTTTATTTAGAGCTCTCGCGCTCTTAGCACAATGTAAACACCAAATTTCTTCTTCTACACTTGCATTATCGGCAGAGTAGGCTCTGAACGCCGAGGCTTCCGTAGTTTCGTGACCACGCATGTGCGCGCATCATTGAAGTAAACAATACTCCTTTTGGGGCTCTAAAAATATACTAAATGACGTTTTTTTAAAACTCATCTGTTTAGATGTTATTTAATCTTGAAGTTACACATAATTACGGCGCATCTCTTTGACTGACATAAGGCAAACCGGAAGCCGCCCTGTTGGCCGTAGGCTATCTGTTTGCTCATTGTTTTCTCTCTGGTAATGAACAAAAGCATCTACATTACCTGGCAATCACTTTTTTTTTTTTTTTGGTGTCTGTGTCCAAATCTTGGGACGCTGGAAATCAAGTTTTGTTCTGAAATCGCGTGATAACATGAATCAAAACACTGGTGGGGGATGTGAGTTATCGCATGATTTTGGAAAATGAGCTATCACTCCTGTCCCCCACCGGTGTTGGAACGCGATTTATTGCGTGATTTCATAAATCACACGATATCTCGCATCCCCCGCTGGTGTTTTAACGCGAGTTATTGTGCAATTTTGGAACGAGATTTGATTTCCAGCGTCCCAAGATTTGGACACAAACACCAAAACAAATAGATACTTTAGTTCATTTCTCCTCTCTACTATGTACTATATACTCGTTGAGACTATCCGAGCCCTTCAGTGGAGAAAAAAAAGCACATTTTTAGGGCGATCTTAGATGCGGGGCCCAGTTGCCCCATACTTATCATTAGCTGGGCTGCTAGGCTGCCTGCCCGGCTAAATACTGGAGCTAGCTTGAAAATTCCTTTCAAGACAGCTCTTGAATGGAATTGATTTCATTAAAGGACATGAAAACAGAGCCCAGGTTCAAACAAAGCAAAATTCCCCTTTAATGTGAATGTTACACACAAGATGCTGCAATTATCAGGGAAGGTAATAACTACACATCATTATAAGAAATAGATTTCAAATACACTTCATTATTACTTTGCTACAGTCAGATTTGTCGTACTATTAAATTCTATAACACATAGGGAGTATTATATTCTTAAACAAAGGTTATCATATATTTCATATTAGAGGTGAATGTCACTGAATCTGATAGGATTTCTATCATAAGCAGGGCTTATTGACAATCCAATATTTCATCTCCTTCTCACTGACTTACCTTCACACACCCACACAAAGGAAGTCTTATGAGGGAGTTCTGCGTTGACGGACTGTCACAGTAACGGCTGATAATTACATTTTGTCTGTGTTATGATCTTCTCTGAGAAGGTTTTCATCTTAAGGGTTCTTCCTCTATTTCGGCAGACTTTTACCTTCACACATTCTTCCTTATTAGATTACTTGTAGTAGTGATAAAAGGGGGGACTTGATGTGGCAGCGAGATAGCCAATATACTTCAGTAATTCAGCCTGATCACGCTACACTCATCCACTGACAGCCTTAACTTCCCGTCCTCCAGCCCAGTACTTAAACACATCAGTGTGGGTACAAGTGCCACACGCAGACACACACATATACACACACCTCATTAATAATCATTAGGCTTATTTCCATGCCTTTCCCATGCAGGTGCATCCAAATGTCAATTGAGAAATCATCAGTGCGACTGCAAATTGGTGGTTTGAATTCATCAATGTAGGAAGTGCCATACGTTAATGAGAGGTGAGGGGTAAAATTAAATAATGCCAAGAAGAATCCCAGAGATGGAGAGAAAGGAGGAGGGATGCTCATGCATAAACATTTCTCTCAGAGCACAAAGTGCATTTGGCTCCTCTCTAAATGAAATGAAGTGAAATATAGAACATGGAGTGAAGTCATGCAGCTTCTTGTTTTTCCATTTTTAAAGAAAATTAAGAATACAAGCAAAATCTGCTCAGACACGAGGGATTCTGCACAATCTAAAGTTTTCTGCAGCATAATTTGCATCACTGAGGGTGTTTTTGTTGTTTGTTTGTTTGATTTTTTTCTCCTGGTTGTTATTGTGCCTGCTGCTATTAGAGATGCTTCATCTGAATTTCAAAGAGGCACATCTAAATCCCAGCACGGTGACGTGAAGCACTCTCGTGGCACGGTGCCACCAGCACTGTTTGTGTTCCTCTCACTAGTGCCATTAAGCGCTCTTAGCAAAACAAATCTTTCCTTGTACTTGCAAACACTTTCACTTCAATTTCCAGCTGCCCGAGGCTAACGCTCAACACCTGCAGCCCATTATACCAGCCAGGGTGTAAATTCTGAACAAAGCACTGCCTTAGAAGTGTTTAGCTGCACCTTCAAGCCCTTTCACACACAGATTGAGCTGTGACAGCACAAAGAGGGCTCGCTCCCTGCCTCCTTCACGCAGGCGAGGGCAGCGCTTTCCTAACTCGTGCTGTAAATGAGACCAAACTGGAAACGTTCAGTCATTCAGAGGTTGGAAACACAGATTTGATCCGGCTTTGTGGCGACCTTCCCTGCCAACTCACAGCTGGAGCAACTTTGCCCCGAAGGTCTGACTCCTTACAACCGTGGAGATGCGGACAGACGGGATGAAACGCACGATTCTGACCTTCTTTTAGTCAGGGAGTGACACCGATATCAGTTCCTGGGTTTCCAGCACAGCGAGGCAGCAGACCATCGTGTGACAAAATAAATCTAATTTACAGGACGAGTCCAAAAGATTAACAAACATTCAGCATGACAGGATTCTGCTTTATAATCCAATGTGCTGTAGCCGTTTCTCCATTACTGTGATATAATGTTCACTTATCTTTGTCTTGTGAAGTGAGTAATATATTTTTCTTTACTGACAGAAAATAATGTTGACCAGTGACTAATGATGCATGTATGTTGCTGATATTTTGACTGGTTTTAGGATTGAGACGAGTAAATCTCCAAAAAGCCGCTGGACTTTGGACTTTTACAGGAAAGTCTTGAAACAAGTCTTATTTGTGCAAATTTTGTTTTTTGCTAAATTTCATGACTTCTGCTAGTTGGCGTCCATGTGTCGAGGACAAAGAACTTTGAAGTCCAAAGCTAATAAGTCAGGAGACAGGAGAAGAGTCCAACTGATGAAATGACCCACCCGCAGTCCAGAGTCCGGCTGCTGAACTGCAAAACCTGCTGAACCGGTCCAGGGTTCTTCTGATGAACTGGCCCGCACGCAGTCCAGAGTCCAGCTGCTGGAGACCAGCTGCTGAACTGGTCTGCCTGCAGTCCAAACCTTTCACCAGTATAAAACATGTGGAGCAGCATCCAGGTCCTGGACTGTAGAGCAGCTAGAATCCTGCATCAGACCAGGGGCCCATTTAATGCACATAACCATGGTTATCACCTGATTACAGATTCTTCCACTGATGATTTAAACAACATAATCTAATACCTACTGTCAGATTGAGGCACTTTTCTGACAAATTGGATAAGCACATCTAGATTTCTTCCATCTCTGATGTTTTCATGCATGTGACCTGTAAATCTAATTCATCTGGTTTTCCTACATCTGTGTATGCACAAATATCTGTATGGCCTCGATTCCAAGCTGGCAGTCACAACATGAGTGGAACACAAAAGAAAACATGTTTGCACAAGGCAGCAGGAAGTATAAATGAAGTAAGGAGCATCAGCTCCTGTGTAGACCATTTTTGTGGCTGATCAGCTCCCACATTAGCAGCTACACTGCAAAAACTCAATCTTACCAAGTGTATTTTTCTCATTTCTAGTCAAAATATCACACTCAAAATAAGACAAAATTATTAAAGAGAAACATTTCAGTAAGATATGAGACCTTGTTTTAAAGCAATGCATCATATTTTAAGAAATCTTATCAAGAAAATTTTGCCTATGCTATTGGCAGATTTCTTTTCTTTCTTTTTCTTTTCTTTTCTTTTCTTTTCTTTTGCTTATTACAAGTAAAAAAAAACATATTTTTTTTTAAACTTATTTTAAGAGTGGCCAAGATTTTTTGCCTGTAATAAGCAAAAAAAAATCTTCAAGTAAGATGCATTGCCTTAAAACAAGATCTTATGTCTCACTGAAACGTTTCTCTTTAAGTAATTTTGTCCTATTTTGAGTGTGATGAGATATTTTGACTAGAAATTAGAAAAACATACCTTCTAAGATTTGAGTTTTTGCAGTGTAACATTAAGACCATAGCCACCTAAGACCAGGAGTCTGTCCCAAACGGTGCACTTGAGCACTTCAAACACTGTTTTTTAGTGTGTAGTTCACACATGGTGTCATTTAAGCGACAATTCAGTGCACTGAAAGTACCAGGATGTTGCCCTACTAACGCCCAAACGTGAAGTGCATAACGAAGCACACTACTCTCACTAAACGGATGCCATCTTGGTGATGAAAAGGAGGAGGCGGGACGTTTGAACTGCTTTCAGAGCTGAATAATGGCAGTGAACGAGGCGGTAGCGACCCCTGCTGCATCGGAGGCGGTATTGTACTGATTTAAGTAACATTTATGAAATGATTTAGACATAATCACTAATGTTTATTGTGGCATGCTACCAAGCTGTTCACTCCCTGATGACAGTTATGATCATGTCATGTGTTTGAGGCTGCGGTTATACCGGCTCAGTAGAGTTAGCTCATGTTAGCGGGCAATGCTAGTCCGTCACTGCCTGCAAGCAGGAATAAACATATTTACAGGACAAATAAATAAAATCAAATCAGAAATAAACATGTTTATAGAAGAATAGACATGTTTACAGCAGAGATAAACATGTCCACAGCAGAAATGAACACGCTTAAAGCAAAAATAAACATGTTTACAGGCAATATAAACATGTTTACAGCAGATAAACATGTTTACTACAGAATAAACATGTTTACAGCAGAAATTAACATGTTTACAGCCAACATAAACATGTTTACAGCTAATATAAACATGTTCACAGCTAATATAAATATGTTTACAGCATAAATAAACACGTTTACAGCAGAATAAACATGGATGGGTGGATGGAGGATGGATGGAAACTTAAAATTCAGAAGGTTTTTTTAAAGGGAGAAATTTAGTAATTTCCAGAGTAACCAGGTTTACTCTGGTTAACTTGAAAGTGGATTATAAGCTACATTCACTTTTTTAAAAACATGTTTGAAAAGATTTTCAGGTCAAGAGAAGTCAAAAAGGCCCAAAACTAATTTGACATTGTTGGGTTTTTTGTAGGTAGAATGGCTGAACTTTCTACTGACGCCATCTGTAACGTTTTATTTTTCATTTCAAGCCCACTTAAATCAAATTCTGCCAGACTGTTTTATAGCATCTCCAGCCGAGGAGACCCTCCATGCTGTGAGGAAATTTCAGGAGTGTGATGGTAATAAAGAGCTCTGAACTGCTGCTGGCTTCCACCTTCATCCTGCAAAACAACAACCAAGCCCGTCTCTGCTAGGATGATTTTCTCCCCACATTACTCCCTCCAGCCTCCAGATGGATCAATGGGTGTTAATGAGATGGACAACAGCTATTTCCTCCCATCTATCCTGATAGCGTGCATCAGTCACCCAGCATGCAGCTCACTTCATCGCTCATCACGCCGCAGTCCGTTGAAGATCAACAAGCTGCAGTGATCAGAGCTGCGTTGCACCTGCTAACGGAGGCTGTCAGAGTCTGCAGCAGATTTCCCCGTTTACACAGATACAGGAGGATACCAGCTTCCTCCCGAAGTAGTCTGCTCGGTCCCTTCTTGCATTCTGCATCCTCTGAGTTGCATTTCCTTCAGCCATCTGTTTTCTTTTGTTTGTGTCCAAGATGAGGCGATCGCTCCTGCACCATCTCACAAACTGCAACTCCCCCAACTGCACAGTCATCAGAGTATTTCTGCAGAGTTATCAGAGTATTTATGCAGTCATCAGAGTATTTATGCAGTCATCAGAGTATTTTTGCAGTCATCAGAGTATTTCTGCAGTTATCAGAGTATTTTTGCAGTTATCAGAGTATTTTTGCAGAGTGATCAGAGTATTTCTGCAGTTAGAGTATTTTTGCAGAGTGATCTGAGTATTTCTGCAGTCATCAGAGTATTTCTGCAGTCATCAGAATATTTCTGCAATCATCAGAGTATTTCTGCAGTTATCAGAGTATTTTTGCAGAGTGATCAGAGTATTTCTGTAGTCATCAGAGTATTTCTGCAGTCATCAGAGTATTTCTGCAGATGACAGGATCAGAGTTATACTGGAAGTCTGAGGTGTACAATGTGTGACGGCCCTGTTGGCCTTGGTGTAATATTCTTATTTTTGTCTTGAAGTCTGGTGACGTCCAGGTGGAGCTCTAACCCGGATGCTATGTAAGGGCTTCTGCCAGTGCCATCACTCTCTCTCTCTGCTGTTGGCGGCTGCTGACTACACGCCATCGTGCCTGGCCTGCTGCTGGGATCCTCTGCCATGGTTTTGGGGCTAGTTTATTGAATAAATGCCTGTTTTAAGGGTTTAAAGCTTATCTGTTGTTGTGTCCTCCCATCTTGTTACGGCTCTTGAGCCGGGGTCATAACAAATGTGAAAAAGAATGGTGAGAGTACAGTTTCTTGTGGTGCTCCAGTGCTGCTGATCACCATCTCAGACACACAAGCTTTTGGTCTGTTTGTTAGCTAGTCATACATCCACGTGGGTGTGGGTCCTCCATAACTTCCAGATGGATCCTTGACGTTACGGAGCTTCTCACATAACAAAGCAGCTGAATTGTATTAGCATTTAAACGAACAACTGCCAAACTAGTTCTGTTCCCCCTAGGGTTCCAACTGCCAAGGTTTTCGGCATCTGCTATCTCTAGGGTTTTTTTTAACGACTCGTCAATTCGGCCTCTATTATGCAAATGCTCCAGGAACATAGAGTGTGTTCTTGCAGAGTCCAGCCATAATCAGCATGTAATCCATGTATTCAGCTGGAGTCATAATGATCCTGGCACTCTTTCAGATCAGATGTACAAAATGATTTATAATAAAGTGTTAATGTCTCACATCTCTACATTAGATAACACGCTGTCAGCTGTTTACTGTCAGAGCACGTGGAGACCTTCCATGCTTGAGATCTCTCTAAAAAGCCCAAATAAAACAGATAATAATAAATAATAAAACCATCTTCTTTTATTGGACTTTTCTAAAATAAGATGGGAAGGTGTTTTGAACAGGGTGATTTCAAACGCAGTGAATCTAAAGTAAAACGTAACCGGCACAGGCTGCCCATGGCGATGGAGAAAACTGGGCTGAATCTGTGTTGAGTGTGTGCTGGTGCATAGTACAGTGGTTACAGTCTGATGAATGGAGGGTAGCGGGTTTGATTCCCATGGCAGTCTTTATGCATGTCGTCTTCTATGTGTTTTTTTTCAATTCACCCGATTTGACATACAAATACTTTCCCCACTCAGCAAATACAAATACTCAATGCTTTCCACACCCATAATATACAGTATATGTATATATATATATATATATACACTGCCCGGCCCAAAAAAAAGTCGCCAACAAAAAAAAAGGTCACATTTAACATTTCGTTGGACCGCCTTTAGCTTTGATTGCGGCAGCATTCGCTGTTTCCAGAAGCTTCTGCAATGTCACCAGATTTATTTGCATCCTGTTGCATCAATTTTTCACCAAGATCTTGATGATGATTGTAGAGTCTGACCACAGCACATCCCAAAGATTCTCAATGGGGTTCAGGTCTGGACTCTGTGGTGGCCAATCCATGTGTGAAAATGATGTCTGATGATCCCTGAACCATCTTTTACAATCTGAGCCCGATAAATTCTGGCATTGTCATCTTGGAATATGGCCGTGCCATCAGGAAAGAAACATCCATTGATGGAATAACCTGGTCATTCAGTATATTCAGGTATCAGCTGACCTCATTATCTGAGCTCATACTGTTGCTGAACCTGGACCTGAGCAACTGCAGCAACCCCAGATCATCACACTGCCCCCACAGGCTCATACAGTAGGCACTAGGCATGATGCTGCATCACTTCATCTGCCTTTCCGGCCACATTTCTTCCTGGAAGACGATGGTCCACTATCCTTCCAGTTTTTCATAATGCGTTGGACTGTTCTGAACCCAGTTTTAGTAGTTTCTGCATCTCCTTAGATGTTTTCACCTCTTGATGCCAATGATTTGACCCTTCTCAGACAGACTAACATCTTTTCCAAGACCACGGATGTGTCTTTCCACATGGTTGTTTAGGAAATGAGAAGCAAGTCATTGCACCAGTTGGGGTTGAATAACTTGTTGCCAGCTGAAATATAATCGCCCATGCAGTAATTATCCAATAGGAGGCTCGTACCTATTTGCTTAGTTAAATCCAGGTGGCGACTTTTTTTGGGCCAGGCAGCGTGTTTGTCACACACATATGTTTCAGATCATCAAATCAGAACATTTCTGGGAGTGCTAGCGTTAAAAGCATTTGAGAAAACGTTATCTAGTGTGTTATAGAATCAGTTACCAGCTGGAGTCGGGCACTACGGCTCAAGTGAACTTTTAGCCAGTGAATTTCAGTCTGATCAATGAGAAGCATCGGCTGTATGGATTCTAGCAGTTTAGAACCAGAATCAGAATGCCTTTATTGTCATTGTAACCAGTGTACCAGTACAACGATATGACTTTCAGTACAACCCGTCCAAGATCAGACAAACATAACATACTGAACCGGGAGGACTTGAGGGTGCAGCGGATGCCCGCGCGCCCTTGTTTAGCAGATATGAAAAATGAGAACATTAAGAAAGGTGGGTAGGTGTAAAAAAAAAAAGAGGTCTCTAAACTCTCCACGTGAGGCCATATGTTTAATTTCAGAGAATTATTTTTGTATTTGTAGCACTATTACTGCCCTTGTGTTAGTACTAACTTGTGCTGGGGGGGGGGGGGACGGGACACAACAAAAACATAAAACATTAGCTAAAACTGAATCGTATGAATAACTGTAGCAGGACAAAGGAGGTCAGAATTTGATCTCCAGACTTCCAAGTGAGAGTCATGCTGCTAACCAGTCAGCCAAAGGGACGTCCCTGTGGCCATGTAGCCAGGGCAAATGATCAATCATAGGCATACTGACATGACCCCACACTGTCACACTAAGACAGAGCAGCAGAGGGTCCCTACTGTTATAGTCAGCCAACATTTATCTTTGAATGTGGCTGCTTTACCTTTTTCACGTTTTATGGTGGGTATTTAGAAGCTGTGCAGCGAGTAACAGGAATGACAGATGCCGGATGCCCTTTGCAGCATTTTACACTCACAATTAAACATATAATGAGGTGTGTAGAGCTCAATGCACGTAGCCTAACAACTTACAGAGGTTTTATTAATGCTAGCTAAGCTAACCCTGCAGGGGTTTCTCTAAATCAACTGTTCTTCACTGCTGACAGACACATATCATCCCCCAGGTACTGTATGTTTTCCCCATGATTAGTCCTACTCATGAGGTGGTGACTGATGAAGAAAACATTTTTTGGCTCCAAACTGCTGAGCTCCTCGAGCACATTTGTAAAACAGTAACTTTTCAGGCACACAGCATTTTCATTCAAAAAGAAATCAACATGGACACTCAGGTCTATTGAGACATTTTTGAGTTGCAGAAAACCCTTTCAGTGATCCAGTGGTCACAGTAGACAAGATAAAAGAGGCTGTAATGATTCTCCTTCCCCAGATAACATCCACCAGCTTCGTTAAGGTCACATCAGAAACTTCCTCTGTGCCTGCAGGGATGCTAACAGTTGCCTGGAAGGCTGCATAGCAAGGAGAGCATGCTAGAGTTGTGGGTGCATTATACAGCACATTACTGATTTATCTTTGGGAAATCCTCTAGTACATATTCACTTCTTCATTTTCATTCCAAATTCAGATGGGTTTGATTTTCCAAATGTAGAAATGCCTCAAGCTGTTAACCTTTGATCCCTGGATTCTTGTTTGATTCACTGACATGGAGATACTCTGTTACTCTGATATACATCATCTCACAGTAAAACTTTGCAGTGTAAATGTAGGCATACTGTTGTCAGCAACAAGAAGAAGATGGAGTGTGTTGAGGTAGAAAGATTAAAAATGTAACAAAGGATCTCAATGAGTTTTTCTGACAATATCTAAAACACCCAATCCAACAGGTCTGTCTAGGAAGCAGGTTTAATGAAAACCCTGAGTTGTTAAACCCTGAAATGAGGGAAACTCTGAGTTTTTTCATTTCACAAAGGTAGGTAACTCAACTCAGAGGAAGAGGAGTAACTAGCCTGGTTGGGAGATCGTTATCAGACCGTGCATAGACGTTCTTTCTGGACAGTCATCTTTTCTAGCGTTACTGGTTCACATAACAGTCAATTAACTACATACACAGGCTGATCTGTCCATACATTTGTAAAATCACCAGCCGTTTGTGACAGTTGGGGGTCTTGTCTCTGTTTCTGAGAGATGATGTGGCCTGACTGCAAGCCACAAGCAGCCAAAGTCATCTAATTCCCCATCTACTTCCGCCCAATGAAACCTAAGAGACGAAAAAATATTAATGGAAATAAATGGGGAGAAAATAATTGACCCTTCGCCAGCCCCACCCTTGAACCGCCGCTGAACAATCGTACGTTAGCAATAGTAACTAAGGAAAGGACGTTCTGGCAAAGTTCACTTCCATAGATGGGGCGTAGACGGGATTTTCAAGTCTGATGACAGATATCCGGAAAGTTTGGGTAATGTTGTATTTTCTGCCTTCTCAAAACCAAAAAAGTACAAGTGGAGAGATGTGGAATGTGGATGAAACAGCGTAGAATATGGATTAAACAGGGTTGGAGACCTTATGTGCAGCTGCATTAGGCTGAACAAACTGTTTGTTCCAGGGTAAGATGCTAATGAGAACTAGCACAGTTGTTAGCTTCAAGACAGTGGTATCATATTAAGTATAAGCTTCTGTTTTAAAGGGGAATTTTACTTATTTTGAACCTGGGGTCTGTTTTCATATGTCCTTTTATATACTGTATGTGAGTGATGGAGAAAGAAATTTTCAAGATAGGTCCAGTATTTATCCGGGCAGGCAGCCCAGCAGTCCAGCTAATGAAAAGTATGGGGCAACTGGCCCTCACGTCTAAGTTCGCCCTAAAAACGTGCTTTTTTTCACACTGAAGGGCTCGGATAGCCTTAACTAGTGTCCGACAATATACTAGAGAGGAGAACTGAACAAAAGTATCTACATTATACTGAAGATTTGCATTTTTTGTGTTGCAACTGCACCAAAAGTCCGGAACAGTTGTCAGAACGTTACGGTTGGAAGAGGCCGGCTGCACAAATGCAAAGTCCGGAACACTTGACGGAAGGGGGGCAGAGAGGGAAAAAGGGGTGGTGACATACAGATTGTGTGTCACATTACTCTAGGGACACACTGCATGCGGAAGCGCGTTGAAACGCGGCGGTTTCAATTCGGTGCCCTTGTTAACAGATGGTGTCGACCACATCAGGTGCTGTGTGGTGCGCCGTGGGGCACAGCGCTAAAATCAGCGCACGCCGTGGAGCGATCATTTCAGCTTCTGTTGTATTTTCTGCTCGAGACGTGGCCAAATTTGTCAAGCCAGGCAGGAAGATAAGCAGGAACACGAGACAAATCTATAAATATAAACCATTTTCAAAGTAAAAACACCCAGATAAGGTTTAAAACCTGATCTCTTTTTAATAGTTCTAATTATAAGTCAATCATGTCTTCATCTTTATTGAAAATGCAAGTGGAAGGATTCGCACAGAGAAATGTGGCTTTCTGCTTGTAAATAGTTTGAAAGCAGAACAGGAGATGTAGCCGTTGTGGAATTATCAGCTGTAGAAGTATAGCAGAGAAGCAGGACTGACTGCTGACTGTGCACGTCCGATGTGGACAGAAAGAGGAGCGGTGTCAACGAGAAAATCGGTGCGCTGCGCTTTGGCGCGCTTCCACATGCAGTGTGTCCCGAGCGATATGTCTAACTACTGCATATTCTCCCACACTGTCGCATTCTTCTCTCCTTTGGATGTATTGTTTGATTTTTTTTAAAAAAAAAATGTAAAATAACCCTCCCCCTCCCCCCGGCCTCCCCTAATTTTTTTTTTTTTTTTTTTTGGGAACATCTCTTATGGTGGGGGCCATCTCCCCCCCCCCCCGGTCGGTTTTTCTTTCCCCTTTTTTTTTCCTCCCCGCGTGATGACCCCCCCTTTGTGCTCAAAACATTTCCAAAAACAACCATGAGACTGCGCAGAGTTGTTTGACTTCCGCTGTGAGAATCCAGATTGTTCAAGTCTAGTTCGTTTGAGGAAACCTGCGAGACCGTGCCCTTAGTTTCACACTACTTCATTAAAAATCTGTCTTCCACGTAGGCTATCAACATTGTTTGATGCAACCTGTTACATGGAAAATGACATCAAACATCAATCACTGTCACCTTGATAATGCAAACAATGATTGTGATTGAGATGCAGTGGAAATATGACTGAAAAAAAAGAGCTCCAAGGGCCCAAGAAGACAAAATACGGGATTATCATGCTTTCCGGAACTTTCCGGAATCTTCCGGAATCTAGGCATTTCCTCTTCTGGGCTATTTTAACAATAGCTGTCCCTGCTCTGTGCCACTTTGTAAATCGGATAAACGCCAACCATACTTAAGTTTTCATTGATTCCCGACTAAAGTGATGGTAAGGAAGAAGTGGATCAAAGCGATCGATTCGTCGTGGTGAAGGGCCGAATTTTAAAACAACGTAGCACATTTGTTTGTAGCCGGCAGACTACACAGCTGGTGTTAGCAGGCTAGCGTTAGCCAGCTTGATGACGTGCCTAACTTTGTGCGGCTGAAAACACACAAGCAACTGAAAGTGTCTCCATTCTTGGCAGTCCCCAGTTGTTCCACTGGAAACGGGAGGGTACAGACCCGATTTTCAGATGTTAGTGTTTTAAGACGCACAAAGCTAGGCACGTCAGCTAACGCTAGCCTGCTTATGCTAGAAGGCTAACGCTAGCTGTGAAGTGCAGATGTCCTGCCGCACCAGCTACAAACAAACATGCTACGTTGTTTTATTATAAAGTGCGGCCCTTCACTCTATCGAATCGCTTTGATCCACTTCTTCCTTCGTATCACTTCAGTCTGGAATCCATGAAAATTTAAGTAGGGTTGGCGTTTATTCAATTTACGAAGTGGAACAGAGCAGGGACATTGAACTGGCCCAGAAATGGACCGTCTAAGTGTTTCAAGTTCCGGAAACCGGAACACAGAAGCGTGATAATCCCCTATTACTGTTGTTTTGCACAGCTCCAATTTAACAAACAAGACAGATGACAACGTGCCATATTTTTTTTTTCTTTTAATGTATTTTTCCAAACAAAACTACTTTGTGGTAGATAGGGGGTACTAAGCTGAAAATAAATTTCACAGGAGATACTGTAGAAATATGGTTGAGAACCACTGTTCTCAATGATGCTTGAGACCCGAGCATGGTTAATAATTGGTTAACTGCTCTTGATGAAAACAACTCCTCTCCTTTTGCAGGTGGCAGCCAGTCTGTTTAATCCCCTGAAGCTCCACCCAGACCAGAAACAGTTTCCATGGGCTGTCTATATGCGTATATATGACATATCACAGGCATCAGTTAGATAGGAAACAGAAGGCTCCATTTGGGGTTCACCCAAAGGTCTGCCGCATCCCGCTGCCACAGCCGGGCATTTACTCTAAAATGTCGCCTGTTATTTGTGCATTACAGCGCTGCTTTGAGTGATACTATATTCAGTTTAATGTGAAGGAGGCAAGAGGCAGTGGACCATCCGTCACAAGCTCCTAAAAGTCACAGAGTGAGAAACGACAGAGCGCCCTTAGAACATTGTTCACCCCCCCCCCAAAAGGCCAACCCCTCCATAACTGCTCTATTAAAGAAACAGTGAGGCTTGTAACCTGTCTGTCTCTCTGTGGCAGGAATCAGATGCTTAGATAAACGCCGTTCATAGGAGAGCTGACATTTCACAAAATGGAGGGAAAATTGTAAAAATAGGACATTCAGTCTCCTGCAAAAGGCCACTCAGTAAAACATTTGTCTGTTTGGAAGTATGAAAGCCTATTTGTTTTCCTGTTAGAGGCTCCATGAAAATAGATGGAGGTCAGCATGTGCAGCATGTGCAGCATGTGCAGCGTGTGCAGCGTAGCCTCGGTACCATCCTACCCAGTAGATGCAGCTCTAGTCCGAAAGCGGCCGATTCAGATTTCTTTGTTCACATGTAAAGCAGATACATTTAGCAGCTTCGGGGTGAAAATATAACTTGTAGTTTTAGTTCTGAACAATCAAAACAGCAGATTCTGCATGCTTATCTCTATGGCTTCATATCAGGTTTTAACCAAGGGGCAAGAGGAGTGAAACCCGGGAGTTAAGTTAAAAAAATTGTAGTTCTTTCTTCATCCACTTGGGACTCCAAAAAGAGCAAATCCTCATAGACTCCCATGTTAAAAAGGCCAACTTCACAGCAGGAATAAACATGTTTACAGCCTGGTTCAAAACACAATTTTAGGCTTAATAGGTGACACCTATTAGACAACACAGAACTGGATAAGCCAGTCATGTCAGTCATTTTCTGTACCGCTTATCCAAATCAGGGTCGCAGAGGTTGCTGGAGCCTATCCCAGCTATAATCAGGCGAGAGGCAGGTACACCTTGGACAGGTCGCCAGTCTGTCGCAGGGCCAACACAGAGAGACAGACAACCATTCACACTCACATTCATGCCTAGGGGCAATTTAGAGTGATCAACCTAACATGCATGTCTTTGGATGGTGGGAGGAAGCCGGAGTACCCGGAGAGAACCCACGCATACACGGGGAGAACATGCAAACTCAACACAGGAACTGTTGGAACTGTTTGAACCTCCTCCCCAGGGACCTTCTTACTGTGAGGTGGGGTGCTAACGACCACGCCACCGTGCAGCCCGAACTGCATTAAGTGAATGAAAGCTCAAGTTTACCTTCATGTCAACTGTGAGGGTTTTTTTTTTTATATATAACTCATCTGTTTAGATGTTACTTAATCTTGAAATTACACATAATAAGGGGCGTGTCCTTTTGATTGACAGGCAGCAGACCGGGTGCTGATTTTAGCCGTGGAGGCTAATCGTTAGCTCCGTGCTTGCTCCTAGGAAGGTCTCAGCCTGTAGCAGAGTTGTACAACGGTGGTTTTTAAAAATTATTTTCCTTTAAACTTATCTTCATTTGTTCCTGTTCATTTCGGATTAGCTCGGTCAGCATTAGCTTAGCTGACAATCTTTGGCCCCGCTGCTCGGAGTGGCCCTGTCTTTGCCTATTTTAGTATTTTCCAGGAGTGACGACACACTTGACAAGGCAAGATGGCAACGGTTGGAAACGCCTACCTGGCTTCACTTTCCCCTCCTCAGACGTGACCGGATACTACGTCCATTTTTTTCCCAGTCTTTGGCTGAGATGAAGTCGTGGAGCAGACTAACGCAGGCTGAGTTTATAATAATTATAATAATTTTTACTCCACTAATCCTGATTGGGAAATTCGGCTCTGCTTTTAACCTGTCTCTAGACTGACCCAAGACTGACCTGGGGAGCAGTTGGCGGGGATTCAGAACCTCACTGAAGGGATAGAAAACATCTGAGCTTCTGAGGGAAGAGTTCGGAACAATTGTGATCCTGCCAAGACGTGGACGTCCCCCTGAAGCAGGACCCCTCGTTCGGGTCCTACGAGGACCGCAGTCCTGCAGGTTTTTATTGTGTCCCTGCTCCAACAAACCTGACTCAACTGGATCCAACAGCCTATGAAGTTCTGCACAAAGACTCGTTAATTTCAGAGTTACTACAATACTGATGAGGAAATGATTTGAGTTAAAGTATACTCGATACTGAAATTTAAGTTTCCTGTTTTAGAAAAGATGCAAAGATTGATCACATACAAAAAAAAAAAACACATTTTCATTTGAATAATGTTACAAAATGATCTTAGTCATACATTTCTGTATCACTAAATTGCTTTTGAGATAACGTTAATTTGTATTCGGGTTTTTGGGAAAGGTTAGTCTTTTTCAACCCGAGTTCCACCTGCTGTTTAATTGGGGGGTGCACCTTTAATAAACAGCTCATAAATCTCTCTCTCCTGAATTGAAGAGAGCAATTTGGACCCAGAACATAATCTTATCTTTTTATCTAAACCTGGTTAGATTATTGTTGTTTTATCTACAGAAGGCGTAATATTCAGCGGAGGAAGAGGTAGAAGTTTGTTCCTCTGAAATATCTCAGGACAAAAGGGTGTGTGTGCAGAAAATACATAAAACTGTAGGGAAAAGAGGCTGTACACTAAAATTAAAGTTACGGAAACCTCAAACTTCATAAAATAATTGTCTTGATATATCGCTTCATATTTTTACTCTTTCAGCTCTGTGAAATGTCACAATAGAGTATGTTTAATATCATTTGAAGCCCATTGCTCCTGAGGATGCGTTGGAATGAAGCGAGTCTGGAATAAAACCAGGCACAAATAGTTTTTGATTAACAGAGATGTAAAACTGAACCAGTATAAATCAGAACTGAGCGCAAAGTAAGCCGTCTGCAAACTGTTCAAACAGACTGTGTTCAGATCTGCCAGTGAAGGCAGCATAGATTAGCATGGACAGGAGGGAAATTAGTGTTTGGCTATTATTTTTCCTTATTAATACCAGTTTTTGCAGTGTTATATATGGTTGGAAAGACTGAATAATGACCTTTACAATGAGATATAATATGTAAGGATATTGTTTCTGTGGAATGGGCAACATGTTTACAGCCGGTCCTCGCCCGGAAAAGGGTGGAATGTCCTCTCCAGGTCGGGAGTGAGGTCCTGCCCCAGGTGGAGGAGTTTAAGTATCTCGGGGTCTTGTTCACGAGTGAGGGAAAAATGGAGCGGGAGATGGACAGACGGATCGGTGCGGCGTCTGCAGTGATGCGGACTCTGCATCGGTCCGTCGTGGTGAAGAGGGAGCTGAGCCAGAAGGCGAAGCTCTCGATTTACCGGTCCATCTACGTTCCTACCCTCACCTATGGCCATGAGCTGTGGGTCATGACCGAAAGAACGAGATCGCGGGTACAAGCGGCCGAAATGAGTTTCCTCCGCAGGGTGGCCGGGCTCTCCCTTAGAGATAGGGTGAGGAGCTCGGTCATCCGGGAGGGACTCAAAGTAGAGCCGCTGCTCCTCCGTATAGAGAGGAGCCAGATGAGGTGGCTCGGGCATCTGGTCAGGATGCCTCCTGGACGCCTCCCTAGTGAGGTGTTCCAGGCACGTCTCACCGGGACCAGACCCCGGGGGAGACCCAGGACACGCTGGAGGGACTACGTCTCCCGGCTGGCCTGGGAACGCCTCGGGATCCCCCCGGATGAGCTGGCGGCTGTGGCCGGGGTGAGGGAAGTCTGGGCTTCCCTGCTTAGGCAGCTGCCCCCGCGACCCGATCCCGGATAAGCGGAAAAAGACGGTACGGTACGGTACGGTATGACTGCAGCTGAAAGTAGACCGAACAATAAATGATCGGGTCTTCTGACCTGTCTTACTTTGAACCAAAGCACTACGAAGACTGAAGCGGCAACCTCCGGTGGCCAACTATGATGCCACCCCCGGAAGAAGCCATTTTTTGTAGTTCGCCCTTCATCCGCTAGGGGCTGGCTGCAAGACTGAGCAAATCCCTATAGACTCCCATGTTAAAAACGCCACCTTCACAGCAGAAATAAACATGATTACAGCCTGGTTCAAATGATCATTTTAGGTTTAATAGGTCAAGTTTACCTTAATGTCAACTGTGAGGGGGGTGAATTTTTTAAAAAACTCATTCGTTTAGATGTTATTTATTCCTGAAATCACACATAATTAAGGGCGTGTCCTTATGATTGACATGCGGCAGACCGGAAGCTCCGCCTGCCGACCGGAGGCTCCTTGTTAGCTCCTTCTTTGCTCTCAGTAAGGTCTCAGTTTGCAGCAGAGTCGCACAACGGCGGTTTTTAGTCAGCAAATAGCAAGTCAAAGCGTGTCTTACCTTAACCATGCCGCTTAGGGGGCTTATCTTTTTCTAGCTCCTGTTAGCTCGGTTAGCGTGTACCCCAGAGTAGGTAAACTGTCAATCATTTTCTCCGCAGCTGCACTGTGCCCATTTTAGTATTTTCCGAGAGTGACGACACACGTGACACAGCAAGATGGCAACGGTAAGACACGCCCAGCTGGCTTCACATTTCTCTATTCAGACGAGACCAGACACTACATCCATATTTTCTACAGTCTTTGGTTTAATGTCAGGGTAGGGGATCCTGGTTCGAGCAAGCTACATTTTAAAAATACCACCCCCTCAAAACCACACCTCCAGTGAACAGGAACATGTGGCCGATGACACAGCAGGTTGGTAAACATAACCAATAACAGCCGAGTGGATACCTTTGGGGAGCAACTGCCATTCCGCCATTTCTCCACTTCTGCCATTTCCATTTCTGCCAAACGTCTCATCTAATCATTCCGACAATGATTACCTCCGCCAAGGAGGTAATGTTTTCAGTAGCGTTGGTTTGTCCTTCCATCCATCTGTCTGTTTGTCTGTCTGCCATCAACTTTACGGAAAAAGTTCTGGACGGATTGACCTGAAATCTTCACCAGCCGTGTGCCTCAGCCCAAGGACGAACCCATTAAATTTTGGTGGTGATCCGGATCACCTTCCGGATCCAGGAATGTTTTGAAGGACTCTTTATCATTGTGAGATCAGCCATGTTGGAAAGGCTGTTGGTGTGGCGTGAGTGCCCCCTTGTGACAGAAATGTGCAGCTGCACATGATCGTCAGGATGCAGAAATGAAACTTCTGAGCAGCAGTGAGCACGGGGTGAGAAGACTGTTGGACCGCTTTCAGACTTGCATTGTGGAACATGAGCGGCAAAGTCCAATTGTCTTTAAACAAATTTGTCTTGTCAAACATGTTGCTTCCTTGCAAACTTATCCGGGCGCTTTCAGACATCAGGAAATGTTGCTGAAAAGTCAGCACAGCCCCGCTCTCCCTTCAACTCTGTCTGGAACATTTTCTTGTGTGTTCAGCCAAAATGACGTGCCGCAACAATTCTGCTCTTAGGACATGAAGACCAGCTGGTACATGTCCGCTACATCTGCGAGGTAAAAGACCGGAACGCATGTCTGAATGCAGCGTCATAAAGGACAGAGTCCACAATATTACCGCTTTCCAGCGCAGCTCTGAAAGGGGCTTAAAAGTCATAACTGGCTCCCCTCCAACTCCTGCAGTGTAAAACATCCACAGTACAAATGCCAAAACCTCCATGACTTGATTCACATATGTTTTTTTTTTCTTTTTGGTGGATTTTAAGAGCAAGCACCTTTAAAGTTTTGTCAGATGATTTAATTAATTGGCTGCAATTGGCGTATGAAAGAGATTTTAGGCGATATAGTAAAAAAATGCTCCTGAAAAAAAATCATCCACCCTACATTTAGTTGATTAAAAAAAAAGGTCAGTTATCATCATTTTTTCTTTATTTGTAGAGCAGAGCTGTTAAGGCCCTTTCAGATAGAACGCGGCAAGCGCAAGAGGACGGCGGCAAACCCATTCATTGTGTATGTGGTACCGCCGCGGCAGCACGTTCCGCCATGCCGCGGCGCGCAAGGTGGGCGCATGCCGCCGCGGTGGCGCTCACGCCGCTGTGCTCGAATTGAACATTTTTCAATTCGGGCGCAGTGCGCTGTGACGACATCCTAGCGCGTCCAATAGGAGAGGCCAGTTCAGGGAAAAAAAGTGGTCATTGTTCAGCCTGAAGTAAACCTGGAAGCGGTCTGTGTGAAAGAATGCAGCTCGCGGACGAGCCTGAACTCCCCACGTTCTGCCTTGTTATCAGTATCAGGTGGACCCCCACCCTTTTATCTGCTGCTGATCTCCTCCTCCTCCCTTGGAGCAAAGCTCTTTGTTGCGACCATGAGATGTACATCTCTCACAACGAAGCGTGCCGGGGAGAAAACACTTCCTGGTCTGTCGCTTAGCAACGCGTGCCTGACGTGCTTGCTGCCGCCGGGTCTGCCGCCGAGTCTGCGCCCTACCCCGCGGTGAACTCGGCGAAAAACGCGTTCTATCTGAAAGGGCCTTTATACGATCTGATTTTTGCCGTCAGTTTATTTTTCATGTTGTTCGTGATCGTCATCAGGTGATGTGTTGTGAGCCCTGTATTGTATTTAGTATCATTTTGTGAGTTTCGTTTCACACCTGCTTGCCTGACATGAAAAGGAAACTGATCCAGTGACGTCTTCCTCAGTTTGTACTGTACTTCTGCCACCGCCCACGTGTTCGTCATTTACCAGAACGCTCAGACATCGCCGGCTGAAAGTAAAGGACAGCGACAGTAAATTTCTCTGCAGCTGTACCAAACAGATGCTGCAACCTGCTGTAATGCTGTCAGCTGCTGAGCAGGTGACGTCTCACCTCTCCGGCTGAGGGAAGAGACTGAATCACACAGGAGAAATGTCAGATTTGCATATCTCAAACATACATCACATGACAGCCATGGAGGGGCCTGTTGATGGAGTTTTGCATATTGAGAGAAATTTCTGGGACTGTTGTATATGTGCAGTTTCAGGAGAAAGATAAAGGTTACACTGGAAGGTGGAGAGAAGGAGAATCAGGAGCCACGTTTCCATGGAGACTTTTCCCTGTTCGGATTGAAATCATTCCAATTTCAGGGCAGCTGTTTCCATGTAACTAATGAATTCCCATCTGGTGTGTACATGCGCTAATGTTAAAATGCATCTTTAATGTTCTTAATAACGAATCATTCCCTGAGGTGAGGCAGTAACTGATTTTTCTCTTGGGTTTACAAAAACTAGGAAGTGTTTCTTAAAAAGAGAGGGGATAAAACTCTCCTTCATAAACATGCGTTGTGTTGGAATCACGTGACGCCTGATGTAAGAGTGGGTGAATTCCACAGCTGACCAATGCTAAACAATAACCCAACAATGGCTAGACATCATCTTTCTTGACATCCGTCTTCTTTCTGAACCTCACCTCTACAGCTGAGGCTGAACTCTCTGGGTCAGCACCTTCTTGATTGCCACCAGAGACGTCCTCTTCTCCGTGGACTGATTCGGCCACAGCAGGGTCTTGTTAGCATTAGCTTTATCTTAAGCCGGTACAGCTGCTGGAGCTTCTTCTGTCATGTTTCAGTGTTTGTTTCTTGCTGTTCCTCTCAACATCTTTAGCTCAGAGCCGGAGGCGGGACTCATAAACACTCGTACACATATCAGCGGTAAAAACACTTTGTGCTGTCGTCCCAATTTTCCTACCAAAAAACGGGGCGCCCCTCTCCAACACCCCCCACCCACCCCCCCCCCCACCCACCCCACCAGACTTCCCACTATGTGGGCAGGCTTTTTGTTCTTTTCAGGCACTCCAGGGACTACTACGCAATTGCAGGCAGGTCCTTGTCATTGGTCTCACCTGTTCCAGTCCTCACACCTGCAGTTCACCCCCTTATCAGCCATCTGCTTTAAAGACGCTCCTCACCTACAAGTCGTCGCCAGTTCTTCTGCTTGCCATCCATGGTAGTGAGAACCAGCCTTTTTATTCTTGACATATACAGGGGGCGGACAAGGAAACTGAAACACCTGTCATTTTAGTGTGGGAGGTTTCATGGCTAAATTGGACCAGCCTGGTGGCAAATTTTCATTAATTGCACATTCACCAGAAAGCGAGTGTGAAGGTTCAATTAGCAGGTAAACACAGTTTTGCTCAAAACATTGCAATGCAAACAACATTATGGGACAATCAAGTCAAAAGGACAAATGTTGTGCACGTCTTCCGCCATCTTACCAAACGCCTTATGTATCAAAACCACGGTATCCAGGGTAATGCAGCATACCACCAAGAAGGACAACCACATCCAACAGGAAACTGTGGACGCAAAGAAGCTGTCTAAAAGTGTTCGGGTGCAACCCGGTTGTATCAAAAAACAAAAACCACAGCGGCCCAAATCACGGCAGAATTAAATGTGCACCTCAGCTCTCCTGTTTCCACCAGAACTGTCCATCGGGAGCTCCACTGGGTAAATATACACGGCCGGGCTGCTATAGCCAAACCTTTGGTCACTCGTGCCAATGCCAAACGTCGGTTTCAATGGTGCAAGGAGCGCAAATCTTGGGCTGTGGACAATGTGAAACATGTATTGTTCTCTGATGAGCCAACCTTTACTGTTTTCCCCACATCCGGGAGAGTCACAGTGTGGAGAAGCCCCAGAGAAGTGTACCACCCAGATTGTTGCATGGCCAGAGTGAAGCATGGGGGTGGATCAGTGATGGTTTGGGCGGCCAATCTGGCTTCGCTTGGCCCAAACCTGTGCTAGATGGGCGTGTCACTGCCAAGGACTACCGAACCATTCTGGAGGACCATGTGCATCCAATGGTTCAAACATTGTATCCTGAAGGCGGTGCAGTGATCAGGATGACAATGCACCAATACACAGAGCAAGACTGATGAAAGATTGGTTTGATGAACATGAAAGTGAAGTTGAACATCTCCCATGGCCTGCAAAGTCACCAGATCTAAATATTATTGAGCCACTTTGGGGTGTTTTGGAGGAGCGAGTCAAAAAACGTTTTCCTCCACCAGCATCACGTAGTGACCTGGCCACTATCCTGCAAGAAGAATGGCTTAAAATCCCTCTGACCACTGTTCAGGACTTGTATATATCATTTCCAAGACGAAGTGCCGCTGTATTGGCCGCAAAAGGAGGCCCCACACCATACTAATAAATTATTGTGGCTAAAACCAAGTGGTCCTTGGTCACTTTAAGCGGCTCGCACCAACTTTTCTCCACATTTGGTTTCCTAAAATCTGTAACTAACAAGTACACTTGTAAGTATACTGGTAGTACACTGATAGCAGTGTACTTGGTAAATAAAAATACACATGTGGGATATACTTTAGTATACTTGAGTATACTTAATGGCATGTAATTAAGGAATACTTCTTTTTGGTAAGAGTCATCTTGCAGCTTTGTCTGCAGCAAAAAGCTGAGGCGGTCAACGCGCCGTCTAAAAGCCCATTCAGATAAAACGTGGCAAGCGCAAGCGGACGGCGGCAAACCCGTTCATTGTGTATGTGGTACCGCCTTGGCGGCGCGTTCCGCGATGCCGAACAAGGTGGGTGCATGCCGCTGCACTACCGCTGCGCCCGAATTGAAAAATTTTTCAATTTTTCATTGAAATTTTTCAATTTTTCAATTCGAATTGAAAATTTTTTAAATTCGAGCACAGCGCGCTGTGACGACATCTTAGTGCGTCCAATAGGAGAGGCCAATTCAGGGGGAAAAAGTGGTCCTTGTTCAGCCCGAAGTAAACCTGGAAGCGGTCTGCGTGAAAGAATGCAGCTCCCGGACGAGCCTGAACTCCCCCAAGTTCTGCCTTGTTATCAGGATCAGGTGGACCCCCACCCTTTTATCTGCTGCTGATCTTCTCCTCCTCTGGAGAAAAGCTCTTTGCTGCAACGATGAGAGGTACATCTCTCACAACGAAGCGTGCCGGGGAGAAAACACTTCCTGGTCTGTCGCTTAGCAACGCGTGCCTGACGTGCTCGCTGCCGCTGTGCTCTTTCGCCGGGTCTGTGCCCTACCCCGCGGTGAACGCAGCGAAAAAGACGCTATACCTGAAAGGGCCTTATGAATTTTCATCTATACATCAGGTTAAAAACATTTATAAGAGCACATACCGATATCAGTAAACGTATTTACACCCAGTGTTTTACTTACTTCTCCAGCTGTTTCTGAAAATCTCTGACTTTTCATCTCTTTGGCCTGAAAGTCGACCGCTTCCCCGGGCATGATGTAATTTCAGGTGGTGAAATCTTAAAAAAACAAAATAAAACAAACAAACAAAACAAACCAACAACTTCTGTTGCAGCTTTTGTTTGTGTTGCGGTTAATTTTGTAGTGTTGTGGTTAATTGTATTTCATTGTGGCTTTTGTTTTGTTTTGACCCTTCCGGAACCGTATTTACATCTTGCTGGAGATCACTTTAACGACGAACACTGATTCAGTGTTTACATGATGCCACCATCGGTTTGGGGGAAGGAATATTCTACCAGTGTTTTTCTCTCTTTTCTTTTATTTTTTTTTTTTTTATTTTTTAAACTGAAAGACAATCCTTCCGGTTCGGCACTTTTCATTCAGAATGAGGTGTTTACATGGATCACTTTCATTCCCACAGAGCCTTCAAACTGACTGAAGTCGGCATTTTTGGCTCCATGTAAACGTGGCTACTGTGTCTGGTGAAAAAGTACAAATTAAAAATCTAGAAGACGACAGATTTCTTTTTATTAGACGTCACACACTCACCTGGGGGAGCATTTCTGCTTCCAGCCGTTTGGAGTCCGAACTGACTGAAAGTCTGCCAAGTCATTCCTGCATGAACCTAAAACATGGAAACGGCTGGACTTAAAAAGCTCGGGTGTTGCCAGCGGGGACGAGCAGTCGGATTAGAGCGCGTAAGTAGTCTGTGGCGAGCAGTGCCAGTCAGGCCTAACTGCCTCGGTTAGTGGAAGTGTATTAATGAAGAAGTCAGCCAGCCAGTTCTGTTTGGCTCCACTCGTCTTTTACATCTTTCCACCCATCTGCTTTAATCAGGCGCTGCCAATATCTCAATTAGACATTTCTGAAACAGGTCTCTCACTGAAGCCCAGCTCTAGCAGCCTCACTCCTTCCCAGACAATAGCACCATCTTGTTTTGATTTGATTAAAATAGATTAATTAATTACCAAGCGCCAAAGCTGTTGTTTGTGATTAATGAGGCAGCCGGCAGGGAAGGAGCCTGACTGGCCGTCCTCCTCGCCTCACCTGACTCTCTCTTACTTTCAACTAAACCTCACTGGACCCAGAAGAGATGCTGTTAACTGGTTCCAAAGACTGCCGACATCCTGACACGCCGTCATATTTAACACACACTCATATGCCAGGAAAACAGTGATCCATTAAGACACGGGGGAGCTTTTGTCTGGAAGAAAATGACACGAACATGTAAAATAAATCATGAGGAAAAGAAGAAGCGAGACCAACATGAAGCTGTTCATCTGAGATTTGTCTTCTATTTGGAAATGCAGTCATGATGTGAGTTTATATTTTGCACCATGGGAGATGCCCACAAATTTCGTTTATATGGAAATATAAATGACAATAAAAGCTATTCTGATTCTGATTCTGATATGGAGCTTCGATTCACCCTGTCAGGTCTTCAGAGAACAAAAGTCTCCAAACATCAAAACTACATAGAAACAAGAAGTGCACTGCAAAGATTAGTGGTCTTAATATCAGTTAAAACACTGAAAATGAGAAGATTCTGACTATAATCCAATGAAATAATCTTCCAGTGGGGAAAGGTAATTACACTTGGTAGGATTTCTTGAAATAAGAAAAAATATGGAGACTTGAGCGAGTGAAAAATACACTATTTTGCCAAAAGTGTTCACTCACCTGTCTTGACTTACATATGAGCTTCAATAACATCCCATCCCTAATACATAGGGTTCAATTTGACGTTGGTCCACCTTTGCAGCTAGAACAGCTTCAACTCTTCTGGGAAGGCTGTCCACAATGTTTAGGAGTGTGTTTATGGGAATTTTTCACCATTCTTCCAGAAGCGTATTTGTGAGGTCACACTGATGTTGGACGAGAAGGTCTGGCTCTCAGTCTCTGCTCTAATTCATCCTAAAGGTGTTCTATGGGGTTGAAGTCAAGACTCTGTGCAGACCAGTCCAGTTCCTCCACACCAGACATCCAGGGGTCTCATTTATAAAACTTTGCGTAGGATCTTACAAAATGTACGACGCCCAAAACCAAAGTTCACCCAAAAATATCAAAAACTGTCGCGCCACAACATTTCCCCTTTAAAACACCTCTTCCTAATTCGCAGGTGAATTGCTCATATTCCCCTCCTACCGCCCCTTTCTACCATAATGGTCAATTCAAATACCTCATGATTTCCTCATAAAATGAGCCTGCTGATCTAGGCATAAAACTAATTTGGCGATCGAAAAGAAAAAACGAATCCGGAGCGAGGGAGGTGCTTGTTGGTGAAGTGGAGCCCACAAAATCATTTTATTTGGCGTCACAGGAAACACAAAAACGTAAGTCTGCTGAGTGACAGCAGGTGTTGTGCGGTGATGATGTGACGGAGGTCTGTTCCAGAAGTCGCTGTGGAGGAAACGCTGCAGAGCGACTGTATTCAGAACAGAGAACACCTGTTTGGTGTGGTGCAGCGCGATTCCCCTCACGTGCCCTCCCCTCGCCTTAAACACCTCCCCGGTCTTTGCTAGGTTGATGGCTCCACCGGAGTGCGCTGTGGTCAGCAGCTGCTGATGCGTCGGGGTGGGCACGGTTTCGGTGGTCAGGGTATCTGGGTCCAGTTCATCGACAAAAGCACTGCAAAAGTAAATGTGATTATAGCCGGTCATCATCATTGCCAGAAAATCCTCATGTCTCTAAAGACTCTCTCCATCCTATCCTCCATTGCATAGTCTTCAAGCAATGCCAGCGCATCCATTGTAAACATACCAACAGTGTCACTGCAGATTATGTTTACTCAGTAATTACAGAATTCAACACTGTCACAATTAATGGAACAATAATCTTTTATTCTTTACGTTTTATGTTTTCTCTGCTGCACCCCTCTCAATCTTTTTATATTTTATTAAAGCATTATCCTGTACATTAATTTCTTTATAAAAACTTGTCATTCTACATAATTTAAGATGAACAACACTCGAACACACTGTGCTGAAGTCCTGAATGGGTGCTTATGGGTTGTATGGCTAATTGAGGACCAACAGGGTCTTCAGTCTGATATTAATGGTTAAATGCATGAACGTGGCTTAAGTTCATCATCTCACCAGCGGTGCCGCCAGTTCCCCGCTCCAAAATGTT
The DNA here is from genome assembly GCA_023101725.1 of Atherinomorus stipes. NCBI lineage: Eukaryota > Metazoa > Chordata > Actinopteri > Atheriniformes > Atherinidae > Atherinomorus > Atherinomorus stipes. The sequence continues at coordinate 269,776 of JALJCO010014259.1, read as the reverse complement.
CGTGCGCAAAGCAGAATGTGCGCACCGGTGCCACATTCTCCCGTCAGGTTTGTTTTTATAAATCAGAAACTTTCGTGGAAAATCACTACGCCACTTTCAAGCCCTGTTTTTGCGTAAGCAAGCATAAATGAGACCCCTGGTCTTTATGGACCTGCTTTGTGCACTGGTGCACAGTCATGTTGGAAGAGGAAGGGGCCAGCTCCAAACTGTTCCCACAAAGTTGGGAGCATGGAATTGTCCAGAATGTCTTAGTATGCTAAAGCATTCACTGGATGCAGCTGATCACCATGGAAACCCATTCCATGAAGCTCTGCGCACGGTTCTTGATCTGATCTGAAGGCCACATGAAGTTTGGAGGTCTATCGTGATTGACTCTGCAGAAAGTTGGCCACCTCTCCGCATTATGCGCTTCAGCATCCACTGAACCCACTCCATCAATTTACGTGGCCAGCACTTGGTGGCTGAGTTGCTGTTGTTCCCAAACACTTCCATTTTCTTATGACGCAGGGATCGGAGTTGTTGAATCCATTGTCCCACAGAGTACATGTGCTGACCACCAAACCTACTTCTACATTTACTCTACACAGACTGTCATGATTTTTGCTTGAACGTGCAGTTGTTACGGCCGCCTAGCTTCTAACTTCATCCATCTTTCATTTTGCATGCAAATCCTCCTGTTCCATCCCTCTGTTCTGATTGGCCTGGCATCACACCACTATCATCTCTGATAGTTTTAGCCCAGAGCTGGGATAGTTAGGCTTTGTTTTGTAAATGATAAATTACACTGAATAGGAACATCTTTTATGTTCCTTTTGTTTTCTTAGTTTATGGTCCTGCTCTTGTGTTAGAATATCAGTATTTTTGTTTTGTCATTGGATTAACTGGTTTGTTTAGTTTTTCCAGATAAGTTTCTTGTTTTGAGCATGCATCTTGACCCCCAGCTCTGCTGAATACATACCTGCCGTGTGCTTTTTCCTTCAGCATTGCAATAAAATCTGATTCACCTTTTCACCATCTGTCACATTTCACTTTTGTGGTGGCTCCACAAGCCTGGTCTTAACAGCAGAAAAGCTCATGGAGTCCCTTGTTTAAAGGAACAGTACACCCACGGAATGATGTGCGCTCATTCGTCAGCCTCATGCCGAGCAAGACTGTGGAGCACTTTTTTAATATTTCAAATGCAGCCGGAGATCGGACAGGTTTTCTTTTTCCCCCAACTTTCATAAAATGGAGTTCACCAGCAACTGAACCAAAAAGGTCCAAAAAGTCCACAAAAACTTGGCAATATTCCTCCATACTGCTCGTCCAATGTAATCCAAGTGTCCTGAGTGGGTAGAGTCCAGAATTTACTCGAAACATCATGTAGTATATCTTTATAGTTTAAACAATGCTACATCTAGCTCCGGCGAAGTGCGCCCTTGCGATTTCACGACACTATGGAAGCTCTCGGCAGACGAGATCACGTGTTCTCTTTTCCTTTCTTGCTTTGTTTTAAATCAATAGCCATCCCCTCTTGTGTTTTTCCTCAGCTTATTTGCTCTTAGCACAATGTAAATAGCAAATTTTTTCTTATACACTTGCATTATCAGCAGAGTTGGTGCTGAATGCTGCGGCTTCCATAATGTCGTGACCTCACATGAAAACGCAAATAGAAACTGCAATGTTCTACTGTTTAGGCTAAAAAGGTAAACTAAATGATGTTTTTTCGAGTAAATTCTGGACCCTACCCACTCAGGACACTTGGATTACATTGGAAGAGCAGTATGGAGGAATATTGACAAGCTTTTGTGGACTTTTATGGACCTTTTTTGTTCAGGCGTCGGTGAACTCCATTATATGAAAATTGGGGGAAAATGAAAACCTGTCTGATCTCCGGCTGCATTTGAGAAAAAGTGCTCCAGAGTCTTGCTCAGCATGCGGGTGAGTAGAAAATGAACACACATCATTCTGTGGGTGTACTATCCCTTTAACTGTACAACTTGCACCCCAGAAACCAGAGTATTGCAGTTTGGGGAACAACTCAGCTCAAGTCTTCTTCAGCTGCATTCCAGCCATCATAAAGAGCTGCATGCGGGCCTGCTTTGGCCGTGACGGTGGGGAAAGGGAAGGAGGAAATTAGCCGATATAACACAGAGACCAGCATGAAAGGCAGGAGGAAGCGAATCAGCAGCAGCCTGGCTGGCTTCCTCCACGTTCTCTGGCGCTCACACATAAATCACAGGCAGGGCTGTCCTTGCATGATAGAGCCAAATTATTATGGCTAAACACACAAGAGTATGGATGATTAAAGTGTCTGGGACCTTCTATGAGGGGACGGAGACATGATTTATGACCACAAACAGCAGCAGAGTGAAACGAAGGAAAGACAGTACTGGGAGTCCAGCCTGATGAGTAGAAACAGAGTACAGTAGCAGACAGTTGGAAGGACACGTGTTCGCGACCCGTTAGTACCGTTGTGTCATCACTCTGCACTTTTTTCTTCAGAATATGTTTCCTTCCTCATTTCAAGCTAATTTTAACGATGTAAAATCATCCATAGTCACGTAACAATACTGGGGTGACAATAAATCCAACCCAGATGGGTCGGGGGATTGCCGGGTCATTACCATGCATACATTAAAGAATTAAGTACACGTCTATGAATAATGCAGCCTGACCACATCCACCACAGTGAATCAGTCCTGCGCTGGTACGAATACATCCCTCACTCCCGACTCCGTATAAATCTTCCTCTCTGGTCCCAGGGCATTTCCCTGCACCCTCCACCGAGTGGCCTCATGCTCTGCCCTTTCTGGGCCATAAATTGTGAATACCCCTCGCACCGCTAATCTCAGTACTGTGATTTTTTTTTGCACATAAATTATCAATAAGTGAAATGTCACAGGACAATGAGAGAAATGGTGTCTGGCTGACCCATCTCTGTGACCTATCGGGTAAACACTCCCTGACTTGTAAATGATCCGCCTGCGAAGATTTATTAGGCGTTACATCTGCATCAGACAGTGTCCTGCATCACTGCAACATCCTGAGATTAAGGAAGGGACTGCGCTCCCTCAGACGCCAGGAATACAAATAACACTCATGCTGATGAAAGACTCGAACAGCATCGATGCTCAGCAACGCATTTACCACATTCAGAGTGAATGATTTGCCTCGGTATTTAGAGTCAGAGAAAAGGTTTGTTTACTCAGAAGCCTCATCAGGCTTCCAAATAAAGCTTTCCACAGTTTCCTGTCCATCACTGCCACGTTTCATCCAGCTCATCACCATCAGATGAAACGCTGCATAGCTTTAAGATGTTTCATCTGGGCTGGAGTCTCAATGATGGGGAGATAAAATTATTTGTTCAAATCCTTGTACAGTTCTTATGAGAAAACTGTTTGAGGGATTATGCTGACTGGTCCAGAGGTATTTGCTGGACCATCAGCCCTGAGGGAGCTCTGCTGAAGCCCTGACTTCCAGTCAGTTGTCTTTTTTTTTCTAGCTTGTCCTGTCCAGCATAGTATAAGAGAATGATGATCGCTCTTTGTTATTGAATTTGCTTTGCCAAGAGGAGCTTTAAGAACATAAGGCTCTTCTTGATATTGTGAGTTTATTCATTTTATTTAATTTTATTCAATTTAATTTTTGTTCATAACTGCATTTTACATAAAATTGCTGGGCCCGACAAGAGGGAAGAGAAGGTTAAGAAAAGAAACGATGAGGAGTGGAGCAGAAAAAAATCGTATGACGAGAAGAAAGAGAGAAAAAACATGGACACATTTACACAGCCAAATGTTGCATCTGCTCAGAAACCCAGAAACAACATTCCATGGTCATTGCTGCAGAACAAAACTAGCAATCCCCTACAGGAGGATCTGCAGGTGGCAAACATAGCTGAAGACAACTTAAAGGGACACTGCGTAATCGGGAGCAGCTCCCTCGTACTTTTCATGCTGCATTCGCGTGAAACCGGGCAGACCGACGACAGCCGATGCATGTAAAGTTATCACCAGCCTCTATGTGAAGACATGGTCCGTCAGTTACAGTGACATCAGTCCACATCTGTTCGGTTGTCATGGCGATGTCGTATTGTTTTCCCTGACCCATGTTTTACCGTCTTTCGCTCGGCTTTATTGATTAAAATAACATCTGGTTTGTTACTAACGGCCGTCTGCCCGACTGCACGTGAACCCAGCATCAGTGAGACGCTAGTCTCTCCCCCTCTGCAGCGCGGTTACTTTTCAAAGGCATTACCTCGAACTGAGCTGAAAACTCCGGTGTGTCCGGTGAGTTTCTGTGTTTTCCTACCGTCACACTTCTCCTGAACGCAAAAAACATGGCGATACGACATGGCAGCCTTCACCGAGCCGACCCGCTCGATGTGTAAATGAATGATACGAACGGTGAATTTAGAACTTAGAGGAGCACTTCAGTTTGTTGATGGGAGTGATTACTGATTAATGAAAAAACACTTTTGAACCAAATAATCAGTTTTTGTGAATAAAACACAGGAGAACTTACACAATATCCCTTTAAATAAAAGCAGCTACTGGAGTATCATAAGATCATACATACACACACACAACTACACACAAATTTTTTTTAACCTAGACAGAAGTAGTTCACACCCAACGGGAAGCAGCATCACAGTGTCGTCATGCAAAATAAAAGGTCTCTATGGTGATGCAGTCATGCAGATACAACCTCATCTCTGCAAGAAGAGGGAAGCCTGCACGGCCCTAGACCAGAGCGCCCCCCAGGAAAAATTGGCCGGATCAATCACAACGCGGGAGGCGGGACTTCAACATACATCTTTTTTTATGTTTATGGTTTTCTCACTATAAACAGTCAAAATGGCGGCTGCAGAGGAGCAACGATACTGTGGGGAAAAAAAATATTGAATACGTCAACTTTTTTCTCAGAAAATATATTTATAGTAGAGCTATTGACATGAAATTTTCACCAGATGTCAGCAACAACCCAAGTAATGCACACATACAAAGAAAGCCTACCATTTATGTCCATAAATTAAGTTATGTGTAATATGGTGAAATGACACAGGGAATAAGTGTTAAACACATGAAGAAATGGAGGAACAGAAAGATCTGGAAAGCCAAGAAAGCAGCTGGAGTCTGTCAGTATTTAGAAAGTAATCCTGTTCCCTATCAGTGCAAAGTAATATCAGCTGCTTTAGTCCTGATTGATGCCTTTAAAAAGGTTTCTCATCACCAAGGTGTCAGACAAGAAGCATTGCATGATGGGTAAAAGCAAAGAGCTGTCTAAAGACCTACGCAACCTTATTATTGCAAACACACTGGAGGCATTGGTTCCAGGTGCATTTCTAAACTTCTGAAAGTTCCAGTGAGCACCATTGGGACCATCATCCGGAAGTGGAAAGAACACGGCATGGTCATAAAGCGGCCACGGCCAGGTGCTCCTCACAAGATTTCAGACAGAGGAGTCAGAACAATCATCAGAAAGGTTCTCCAACAGCCCAGGACCACTCGTGGAGAGCTTCAGAAAGACCTGGAACCAGCAGCTACAGTTGTTTCAGAGAAAACAAGAAGTAATGCACTCAACCGCCATGGCCTTCATGCACACATACCACGCAAGACTCCATTTCTGAAGAAAAAGCATGTTGATGATGGTTTGAAGTTTGCAACACAACATCTGGACAAACCCATGCCATTCTGGAAAACATAGTCTGGTCAGATGAGACCAGAACTGAATTCTTCTGATGTCATAAGACACAACATGTTTGGAGGAGAAATGGCACCAAAAACACCATAGCAACAGTGAAGTTTGGAGTTGGGAACATCATGGTGGGGGCTGTTTTTCAGCATGTGGTACTGGCAGACTTAATATCATTGAAGGAAGAATGAAAGGAGAAAAGTAGAGACATTCTGGACCAGAATCTGCTGCATCTGCAGCTGCCGAAGATGAAAAGAGGCTGCATCTTTCAGCAAGACGGCCATCCCACCACACAGCCAAGAAGACACTCCACTGGTTTAAGAAAAAGAAAATAAAGCTGCTAGAACAGCCCAGTCAATCACCCGACCTGAAAGAACTGAAGATCTGAGTTCACAGAAGAGATCCCTGGAACCTTGAAGATTTGAAGACAGTTTGTGTGGAAGAATGGACCAAAATCAAACCTGAACAATGTAATCCACTGGTTTCTAACAGGAGGCGTCTGGAGGCTGGAATCACCAACAAGATTTAAATAACTTTCAGTAAGCGTGTTCAATACTTATTCCCCGTGTCATTTCACTATATTACACATAATTTATGGACATAAATGTCAGGATTTCTTTGTATGTGTACATACAATCAGAGAAACACGTGTTTCTCTGATTGGTTCTCTCCAGTTTACTTTGTTGTTAGTCCCGCCTCTCACCTCACATTGGAAAACAGTCTCCAGCGGAGAGAACCCAGGCTGACTTGCTGTGTCTCATACATAGCAATAGTCAGGCTGGTGTACCAGGCTGGGACCAACATTGCATGGAGCCCATTGGCCCAGGAGCCCATCCAGTCACTTGTCAACATGGTCCACGGAGAACACGTTCTCCCTCCACTGATTGCATCCTCATGTTTTCTGACTATGTTTTAAACAAGAAACACAACATTTTGAACCTCGGCCAGTAAATTTTCATCTTTAACTATCTGATGCATGAGTTATGAAAACACAGACATAACCATGATGCTTTTCTTTATTTTTAATCCTATTTGGCTTTGATTTATTTTTATTGATAAATAAGCTTGGCCATGTAGTATGTGCTGTATATGTTCAGATACTTCTAACTGATAATCAGGATGTTATGTGTGATGGAGGTTAAGGGCTGCAGAAAATACACAGCATGAGCTTTAGAGGTGCAATGTTGTCGCGTTCTGGTCTGATGCAGGAATCTAGCTGCTCAACAGTCATTGCTGAATTTCTGCTTTCGTGATGCTCCAGATGTTTTCTGTTGGTGAAAGGTCTGGACTGCAGGCAGACCAGTTCATGCTTTCCAGAAACATCCTCACATCTTCATCATCTGACCACAGAACAGTTTCCACTTTGTCTCAGAGCGTTTTAAATGAGCTTTGGTCCAGAGAAGATGGATGGCGGTGTTTCTGGATCCTGGTCACATATGGCTTCTTCTCTGCATCATAGAGCTTTAAGCTGCATTTGTGGATTTCAGGGTGAACTGGGTTCACAGAGAGATTTCTGGACGTCTTCCTGAGTCCATCAGTGGTTTCCAGTAGAGAATCATGTCTGCTTTTAATGCAGAAGATCACCAGCATCCAGCCTTGTCCCATATACACAGAGATTCCTCCTGATTCTCTCCATCTTCTGATGATATCATACACTGTAGATGGAGGATCTTCAAAGTCTGAGGGACATTTTTCTGAAATTGTTCCACAACTTTTAGAGCCAGTTTGTCTCAGATTGGTGAACATCTGTCCATCTTTCCATCTGAAAGACTCTGAAATGCTCCTTTTACACTCAGTCATGTTTCTGACCTTTAAACCAGTTAGTTGTTAAAGTCTCCTCCTGTTATTATTTTCCAGCCTTTTGTTGCTCCTGTTCCAACTTTTACAGACGTGTTGCTGCATCAGATTCACAATCAGGTGAATTTGTTATTATTTACATTGTACACAGAGATCTGAGCCTTTTCAGACTGGAGTCGTGTATTTATGGTGTCTGGCTTTTGAACCGTTAATCCTGCTCTTGGGGTTCGATGGTAAACTACAGTGAGCTTAGTTCAGCTTTAGCTCTCCGCTGGTGCAGGAGGATACTGGGGCCAGAGAGGGAGACCCGTATCTTGTGATCCTCTCCCCATCTCATCACTCTCCACCCACACAGGCTCCCTCCAGAGCAGAAGAGGCAATATTTTGTGACAGAATCTCTCAGACTATTAGGCACCAGAGGCACCTCTGGGAGCCACCTCTCTCTTTCTATCGCTCTGGTGTGACTCTCCTCCCATAGCCGTCTCCCTCTCTACTTCCCTTCCCCTCGCAACGCAGCTGTTATCTAAGGTGCAAGTACACCGCCGCAGACAACAGTGAACCCATCTTCTTTTTATTGTACAGTTTTTCACTGACAGAAAAGGCGCTGACTGGTATGTTGACGAAATACGTGGATCTGGACAGGAAGCAGGGCAGCGGGATGCAACACATGCTGCAGGTTGTTGATTTATAAACAAGTCTAACATATAAAAACTCTTGTGTCTGATCGGCCTGGACCAGATTATGTGTTCAGATTATATGCTGAAACCAACAAAAGGGTAAGATTTCCTTTGTTTAGTGTAGCGTGGCAGATATTTTCATTTCACATCAACCTGTTGTTACCATGGTGATAAGCCCCGCCCAACATAGGAGTGGGATTTTCCAACATGAGTCTCTGACATAAACATTTCCACACATGTAAGATTTGTTTGCAGAAAGAGACGGCTGACTGTGGGCAGTGGTGGTGCTAGTTTCCATGACTCCCCAGGCGAGACACCCCTGACACGCAAAAATCACCCTTAGAGAGCCAAGTTATTCCTCTGTTGCAATTACAGCTGGAAACACAAGACAATAGCAGACAACAGTGCAAGTTATCAGAACTTTGTAAAAAAAAAAATCACTTTATAAATGTGACACAAATGTACAGAATCAGAAAATGTAAAACAAACAATTGAATATTAAGAATAATGAAGACAAGTTTCACGGCCAAAACCATGGCAGCTGCCATGTCTGCTAGTTTCTGCTAAGCGCTTCCGGTTACCATGGTTCCAGGGTATTTTACACTGGACATGTACAAATGAACAACACACATAGGAAGCACTCCCAAACTTGATGATTGAAAAGTGGATATTATTAAACCCACAAAGCATTCTGGGACATGCTGTGCTGTGCATTGCTGCAGCAGCTTGCGAAAACAATTAAATACGAAAGTTGTCAACTGAGCAAACTTACTGGTTGAACATTTGTGGACACTAAACTGCTGTGTTTGTGTCAGTTATCAACACACAGTCGACTGCGTCACAATGTAAGTCTACAGCGTTCTTGTTTATCACCATAGGACTCAACAAAGTATAAAAATATATTGCTAGTTGTAACACTGGGTTATTTCATCATATTATCCTCCCAGTTCAGTGTCGTAGCAGGTGAGGAAGTAATAAAACACGTCTTTTATATGAAATAAATGAGAATGTTACCATTTTAGAGACATCACTACTAAATGTAAATGAACGCAGATCTTACTTGACCGGAAACGCTGGGCAAAAATTGGTCGACTGCGGAAGTTAACTGGAAATGTCTGTAAAACTTGTCTACACATATGATTTATACAATAGATATTGTGAATTGCACAAATCCTTCATACAAATAACACATTGAAGAGTTCAGATGTGGCTGACTTTAGCCATTTTTGATCCAGCTGACTTAGATTTTTTTTTTTTTAAAGGCTAAGTGTAAGCATGCGCTGTGTTTACAAGACCAATTATAATAGTTGGTCTCTATCAGTGACTCTTAACCATGGGGCCGCAAAAAACTTTCCTTCTGCACATGTGGGCCGCGAGAGTTGCAGCACCTTGAATTTTCACCATTATTTATGACTGGATGAGTTGAAATGTAGCCGGTGAAATGTAACTGGTGGCGCTATTTAAAAAAAAAGACACTCGGCTGGTGCTAGCCTGTAGCTAACGTTGTAAAGAAGAATTAAAACTAAATAATGAAGACAAAAATGGCTCCAAACTGCCCCTAAAGAGGTAAAAATCCACTCCAATTTATCAAATACAGATTAGCGAGTGGAGATAACATAGCAGAGCTGAGAAGTGTAAATGGAGGGCCAGCTAACGCTAACGTTAATCGTAACGCTAACACCAACACTAACACTAATGGAAGCCCTGAATCTTTAATCTGCAAGCTTCATCTAGAAGCAAACATCTTGCACTAGTTGGAAACAAAGGATTTTTAAGAAATAAAAAAGAGAAAATCAGCTATTGATGCAAAAAATGGCTGTTATGTTTGAAAGTTCTTAAAAAATTCTAAGAAAAGTTTGAATAAATACATTTTTCAACTAAATATTGTGCTTTAATGGCCTGTCTATGTAAATAAACCACAAGTTTGTTTACAGGTTATTTAAATTGAACCTTTTTATTTTCAATGTGATCGATTACTGCACCATTTCTTCTCTTTTTTAAAATCAGTTTCCATCAGTTTTTTTCTGTCGTCCCTCAATTCTTTTGTAGTAAAATGCTGAAGATTTTGTTTATAATCCTGATTTGTTGTTGGTTTCTTCTTGTAGAAGTCTGATTTTATTCCATGTGTTATACGTGTGATATAAATGTGTTTGTGATGATCTCATAATATGTTTTTAACTCTATGAAGTGTAACTAAGTACACCCAGGAAGACTCCACCTTCTTTGGCTTGAATATTTCCCATCATGCTTTGTGACTCCCCTGCATGGTCCTGCAGCGTGAGTTAAGTGTGTACTGTATGTGATCCCTTTGGGTCTCCTTGGCGTGCACAGTGAATTAATTAAAACATGTTGTTGAAATTGATAGTTTGTGCTGACTATCAGTACTTGCCTGATAACTGTCAAACTACTAACAAATCTTCACAACTCTCCCAAATTTCTGTGCTGATATTCAGGACAGTAATTTTGGGTCAATGCATGATGGGAAATGTGTTAATATTAATACATATTTCAAAATCCTTTATTATTCACCTCCATTACCTCAAAGCCGGCCTATTTTCATTTTATACTTGAGTGCAACCCCAAGAGTTCATTTTTACTCTTATAGTTTTAGGCATTTAACTCTAGATTAGTGTTGACTTAAAACTCTGAGAACAGTGTAAAATGTACACTGACTCCTTGGACCCAAATAAACATGAAAATTGGTGTACAATATACTCCTAAAGTGTTGGATAAACACTGTCAAATTTGCTGTGTAGGTGCGGGGTAAAATAAGGAAGAGTGTGGTTTTTCAGGAGTGTGACTTATGGCTGAGACGGCAGCTCTGTTGTAGAATCGGACAAGAAAAAAATCATGAGGCGCACTGGGCTGCTGCATCTGCAGAGTTAAGATAGAGACCAAGAAGTAAACTCTGCTGGAGAACAGTGAGGCTACCTCCTGGTTGCCCAAAAATTGTATTTTTTTCCTCATCTGCTAGGGGTCGGCTAATCTCCATAGACTCCCATGTTAAAAAGACCACAGCAGAAATAAACATGTTTACAACCTGGTTCTAAACATCATTTTAGGTTTAATTGGTCAAGTTTACCTTCATGTCAACTGTGACGAGGGGGAATTTTGGTGTTTAGATGTTATTTAATCTTGAAATTACACATAATTAGGAGCGTGTCCTTTTGATTGACAGGCGGCAGACCGCATGTTGGCCTGCCGGCCGGTGGCTAGCTATTGGCTCCTCTTTTGCTCTCAGTAAGGTGTCAGTCTGCAATAAAGTAGCAAAATGGTGGTTTTTAGCAGCTAACAGCAAGTCCAAACATGTCTTAATTTTAACTTGCAGCTTAGGGGGCTAATCTTCATCAGCTCCTGTTAGTTTAGAATTAGATTGGTTAGCATTTAGCCCAGAGTAAGTTGGCTGTCAATCTTTTCCCGCAAAGCTTTGCCCATTTAATATTTTCTGGGGGTGACGACACACACGACACAGCAAGATGGTGACGATGGGAAACGCCCAACTGGCTTCACTTTCAGCTCTTCATACATGACTGGATACTACATCCATTTTTTTTACAGTCTTTGTTCGGTACGCACCTATATTGAACAGTCTGAATACTTGTTTCGTTGCACCCCTCTCCCATCCATCTAAAGGCCAAGACCAGCAGCTTGCCGTTAATGTTCTGTATTATCGTTTCATCTGATGTCCATCATCTGAAGGTAATGTCATATGAGACTCAGTAATGTGATTATGATCTAATGTTTTTAGTTGTTTGAGAACTGAAAACAGGTATTTATGATCTAAATGCCTTTTTCTGACCATTTTTATGCTCAAATATGTCCAGACAGGTTTATTTTCTGAGTTGCATCCTTCCAGCTGCTGTTCCTGCCAGAGAAAACCAGTGAGTGTGGTCCAGGCTGTAGCAGTGATGTGGTGGAGAGAAATCCCATTATCCTGAAACTGGAAGATGTACAGATGCACAGAGGTGTTGATTTGCTGTCAAAGGTGAGCATGGAGGATGCACACTTTTCACCCTAGCCCCCAGTGTCCTTGGGGAGTTTGTTTGGTAGTTATGTTGGAAGATTATGAGGCAAATCCCAGGAGGAGTGCTCTGCCACTACAGGCTGCTCCCCCATGATGCTTCTCATGAAAACTGGAAATGTATTGAGTTTTTTTTGGTTTTTATCTGGTCCATTTATAGCTCAGTTTTACCGTTATTGCTCTGAAACTTCCAATTAAAAGCTGCATCAGTTAGAGGAGGTCAGTGTTGCCAACTTAGCGACTTTGTCGCTATATTTAGCGACTTTTCAGACCCCTCTAGCGACTTATTTTCAAAAAAGCGACTAGCGATAAATCTAGCAACTTTTCCTGGTGTCCATGGAGACAGATGAAGGTTCTGTCGCTCTCCGTCATTCGTCAGGAGCTGCCTACCACCAGCCCCTCCCCTCTCTGTTTCCCAGCACTCACTCAGTTTACGCTGTCCTGGTGCAGCTGCAGTCCATCGGAGCTGCTGTACGATGATCGCCTGCGCGAAGCTGCCTCCTGCCGCCAGATTGTTTAATTTTAAGAATTAAAAAAAGGTCTCAAATTAAAAGCTGCACTAAAATCATAGCTTTTTTTACTCAGTCTCAGTTGCTTTGCTTTACTCACGTTGTCTACACTCGTGTGTGTGCTTCTGCTTTTGAGCATCATCAGTCAGAGAGGAGACAACTCTGATCCAAGCTCAGAAGTACATACTTACTCAAAAGATACTTCCTTTTTTTCTGGTCTAAGTATGATAAGGTGCATTTTGGCTTTCCTGTGGCATTATTTCATTTATTTCTTTTTGCTGCAACGTCCATATTATAGCCTATTATAACAGTTGCTGCTTGTTTCCCATGATGAGTTGTGGCACACCTGGGTCTTCTTTGCACCAGTAGCCTTCTAAATTGACAAAGGTTCAAATCAAACAAAGAAATTACGCTCAAAACAGGTTGTTGTAAATAAAGGTGATGTAAAAAAAAGAAAAGGAAAAGAAAAACGTGCCGCTTCCACGGGGGATCGCGCATGTGCATCATAGACTGCCCGTCGCGGTGACGTCATTTAGAGACTTCTGGCGACTTTTTAGCCAGCCAATAGCAATTTCTCTTCCTGAGGAGTTGGCAACAGTAGAGGAGGTCAGCATCGCAGAATTGTGTCCATCAGTCCTGAAACATAGAACATCTACATTTGGAGATAAAGTGGATGGAGGGATGAAGCTTTGCATGCAGCTGAGGAAGGAGAGTGGTGATCTGTCAGTCAGAAGGTTGGTGGTTCAATACCTGGCTTCTTCAAGCAACATGTCAGATGTCAGACACTCAATCCCATGATGCATTCAGCAGTTTTATAATTGGATCTTAGTCATCTGAATACTGTGTTTCAGTCAACTGTAAATCAAATTATAGTCGACACGCAAAACCTGCAGGATGGGCCCTGGAGGGCCCACAGTCCCACTCTGACACAGATCAGATCTATTCCCACTGCCAGTCCTGTCGTGTTAACTCTCATTGCTCTGAGGGCCACAGTGCATTCAGTCAGTCCAGTAACCACCAGCACCTCCCAGGAGACGAGCTGTAACCATGACAACATACTGCATCCTGCAGGCTGTGTTGGACCACATAACGTAGAAATAGCCAGACTTGTTTCTTTGACCGGAGTGCAGATGTCAGCACATCATCAGCAGTTTGGCGGTCAGGAGAAATTCATCTTGTTTTTTATTTCTTCCTTGATGTGTGGCTATCAGTGTCAGGACAGCTGGACGCCATCACTCATGTCTACATAACATCACCAGCACTTAGACACATGGCAAAGATGACCTCCAACAGCCACCCCGGACGTCGCGCTTGGACAGGTCATACAGAGGTGGGTCCTCGGTTTCCTTCTCCATATGGACACATGGTTGTGAGAAGTCTGGATTGTTCTGGGGAAGTAAAGACAATTAACTTATGTTGTGTGCGACACGTTAGATCAGTCATTATTTGTCTTATGCCTCCTGCATTTATTTGCTACACTGAATAGCTAGTCTTGGGGACACAGACCCCAGCGGGACAAGACCAGCCACCCAGGGCAAGCACGACGCGGAGCCCGGGAGAAGCCCACCCCTCCAGGAGCTAGACAGAAGGTCCAGCCAAAACCCAGGAGGACTCAGCAAGGGCCAGCACCCACCCCATTGCCCCTGCCCCCCACACCGGGTACCACCACTGCCACACCCCCACACACACTCCTCCCTCCACCCCCAACACACACACCCACACAGTCCTCCCTACCCACACACATCCACATGCTTCTTCCCCCTCCCCCAATGCATCTCCCTCCCACCCCCAACACTCACACCTCTTTCCTCTAACCCAACCCTGGTCCTCGAGGCACACTATCCTAAAGGCCCTTTCAGATAGAACGCGGCAAGCGCAGGCGGACGGCGGCAAACCCATTCATTGTGTATGTGGTACCGATGCAGCAGCGCGTTCTGTGATGCCGCGGAGCTCCGCGGCGCGCATGGTGGCACATGCCGCCGCGGTGGCGCTGATGCCGCTGCGCTTGAATTGAAAATTTTTCAATTTGGACGCAGCGCGCTGTGACGACACCCTAGCGCGTCCAATAGGAGAGGCCAGTTCAGGGAAAAAGTGGTCCTTGTTCAGCCTGAAGTAAACCTGGAAGAGGTCTGTGTGAAAGAATGCAGCTCCCGGACGAGCCTGAACTCCCCCAAGTTCTGCCTTGTTATCAGGATCAGGGGGACCCCCACCCTTTTATCTGCTGCTGATCTTCTCCTCCTCCTCTGGAGAAAAGCTCTTAGCTGCGATGATGAGAGGTACATCTCTCACAACGAAGCGTGCCGGGGAGAAAACACTTCCTGGTCTGTCGCTTAGCAACGCATGCCTGATGTGCTCGCCGCCGCTGTGCTCTTTCGCCGACTCTGCGCCCTACCCTGCGGTGCGCGCCGCACAAAACACGTCCTATCTGAAAGGGCCTTAAGACTTTCCATGTTACCCTGTTGAAACACAGCTGACTCACATTAATGGATCAGTGGCAGACTGGTGCAGAGCTCGCCAGAGATCCATTTAAATTGAATCAGCTGTGTCCTAGCAGGGTAAAATGGAAGGTCTTCAGGATAGTGTGCCTTGAGGACCAGGGTTGGGAATCACTGCTCTAACCACTCACACACACCTCCCTCCACCCCATAGACCGCTAATAGAGAGGGATGAACCTTTTGCTACGTCACCCGTTGGTTTCTGAAGAGAAAAGGTGAAGCTAGTTTGGCATATCCTACCGTCAGCATTTTGACGATCACGTGTGCTGTCACTCCTGGAAAATACTAAATTGGGCAAAAGCAAGGCCGCTCTGTGCCGTGGGGCAAATGATTGACAGCAAACGTAGTCTGGGCTAAATGAGCCAATTCAAAACTAACAGGAACTAACAAAGATTAGCCTTGTACGCAGCTGGATAAAGGTAAGGCAGCTTTGGACTTGCTGTTAGCTGCTAAAAACCACCATTTTGCTACTCTGCTGCAGATTGAGGCCCTACTGAGAGCAAACAAAGGGCGAACTGTTAGCCACTGGTCGGCAGGCCGGCATCCGGTCTGGAGCATGCCAATCAAAAGGATACTCCTCTAATTGTGTGTAATTTCAAGATTAAATAACATTTAAATGGATGAGTTATAAAAAAATGAAATAAAATTACCCCTCTCACCCCTCTCACAGTTGACATGAAGGTAAACTTGACCTATTTAACCGAAAATGATGTTTTGAACCAGGCTGTAAACATGTTTATTTCTGCTGTAAACATGCTTATTTCTGCTGTGAAGTTGGCGTCATTAACATGGGAGTCTATGGGGATTTGCTCTGTTTTGCAGCCACTAGCGGATCAAGGAGAACTACAAATAATGACTTGTTTCAGATAGCCTCATAATTGGCTCCTGGAGGTTGCTGCTTGCTCCACCCCCAACAGACACACACACCTCACTTCCATACACACCCTGAGCTTCCCACGCACACACACTTCACTCCCCCTGCACACTCCTTCCTTCATACACACCCCAATACCCCACCATGAACACCCCCTTCATGTGTGCCCTCTCCCTACCTCCATCCACACACACCTTCACTCACTCCCTCCACACCCTCCTCCTCCTACACACCTCTCCCCTCCTACACGGTCCTTCCTCCTGTCACTCTCCCACATTCACTCTCTCCAACACCAAACCTTGTGCACCTGCACACACCTCACCCACACACATACCCACAGATACCTTATCCCCTCACACAAACGCACACCTCACCCTTCCAACATCTTATCAGTTTTTCATTTCACACACTTGCTTGCTTTCTCTCACACACCCACCTAGCTCTTAACCTTACCTCCAGGCCTCCTGAGCAATAACCACGATGGGAGAGAGAACCACAAGCTCCCACGTGCCGGCTGACATGACTGATCGCTGATACTGTCAAGTTACAGAAAACCTTGTTTTCTCACTGTTGATGTTTGAACAAAGGAAACAAACTACTTTCAACTACTTTCAGCATGAACTGTACACGGCTCTGAAGTGACCCGCATGTGCAGAGGAAGACATGACCACACGCCATGTTTACAGAGCTAAACATGGATGCTACACTTGTTAGCATGTATCCGTTTCAAAGCTGATGTGCAATCAGAGCCAGAAAAAAATATGATGTAATATTGTTCAGTTCATTGTTTACATTCAATCTTACGTATCCCGTCTCGTCCGGCACGATGTCTTCTGTGATGTCTCAGTCAGATGAAATGCGACATGACCGTTCAGACTGTGACAAATTGCATACTTTTTTTTATTCAATTATTACTAAATTCTTAAATTTTACTGTTAAATACTATATTTTCATATATCTCATTGCCTGTTTTTATCTTTTCTTACTATTCTTTAATCTTTTAGTTCTTAACTCCAGTGCTTTCTCATGTCCCCCCCCCCCCCATGCTGGAAGTTGTGTCTGGTCCAAGTGGCAACCTCTAGCAAGAAAAGTACAGGCCTTTTCAGATAGAACGCGTATTTTGCGGGGTTCACTGCGGGGTAGGGCGCAGAGTTGGCAAAAGAGCACAGCGGCAGTGAGCACGTCAGGCACGCGTTGCTAAGCGACAGACCAGGAAGTGTTTTCTCCCCGGCACGATTTGATGTGAGAGATGTACCTCTCATTGTTGCAGCAAAGGGCTTTTCTCCCGAGGAGGAGAAGATCAGCAGCAGATAAAAGGGTGGGGGTCCACCTGATCCTGATAACAAGGCAGAACTTGGGGGGGTTCAGGCTCGTCCGGGAGCTGCATTCTTTCACACAGACCTCTCCCAGGTTTACTTCAGGCTGAACAAGGACCACTTTCTTTTTCCCCTGAACTGGCCTCTCCTATTGGATGCGCCAGGTTGTCGTCACAGCGCGCTGCGCCCGAATTGAAAAATTTTCAATTCGAGCGCAGCGGCGTGAGCGCTATCGCAGCGGCATGCACCCACCTTGCGCGCCGCGGAGCTCCGCGGCATGGCGGAACGCACTGCCGCAGCGGTACCACATACACAATGAATGGGTTTGCCGCCGTCCTCTTGCGCTTGCCGCGTTCTATCTGAAAGGGCCTTCACTCTGAACTGAGCAACTCTGAGTTTTCAGTTTCAGAAAAGCTACTGTGAGTTGCTTCAATCAACCATGAGTATGTTTACCCAGTTAAAATCACAACCACAGCAATGGAGCCCTGATACGGGACTGACCATGGCAACCACTGACAAAAACGTAGTTATTTCACTTGGACGAAGCTTTTATTCAAGCAGTGGAACAAGATAGATAGGCCTGGGATGATATATTGTCCCACATATTATTGACGATAAACGATGTTATTGTCGACTTTACCGCACCAAAATAACCACTTATGTAATGTTAATACATCATTATTTTGCCAGTGCACCCTTTCAAATGCAATTAAACTTTTATTTCACATTGGACTGTCCAGAACCAGAATGTTTAGTAATCCTAAACAATAAACAAACAAAAAACAATGAAAAAAATAAAATAAAAAGGATTCTCAGACTTTGCAATAAGCATTTTTTTATGCTCCTCAAAAGCTCGCTTGTTGCGGTCTTGCTCCCCCCACAGATACAAAGATCCTGAATGACTGACAAAATGGTTCACTCGCTTTATTTCATTCTGCCAAGCCACAAACCCGTCCAGGTCCTGAGACGATGCATCCGGGAGGGAGAGGAAGAAAAAAAAAAAACATATACATGCATGTATATATTTATTTTTTTTTTTTTTTTTTATTTTTTAATTAATTTATATATAAATAAATAAATAAATAAATAGATAGATAGATAGATAGATAGATAGATAGATAGATAGATAGATAGATAGATAGATAGATAGATAAAAAAAAAAAAAAATTTCTTTTAATATAAAAAAAAAAAAAAACTCATCTTCTATTATAATAAAAAAATTAATTCATTAAATAAAACAAAAAATTTTTTTTTAAAATTTTTTTTTAAATTAGATTTACTTCCAAAATAGAGTCCAAATTCCCCCCCCCTTCTTTTTTGCAAACAACAACATTCATCCTAACCCCCCCCCCCCCCAGCCAAATGCCCCCCCCTTTTTCCACCTTTTCCGCCCCCTTTCCTTCCCCCCTCTCTTTCCCGGCGATTATTATAAAAATTTTCAAAAACTCCCCAAAAAAAAAAACAAAAAAAGAAAATACCAGCCGGGGGGGAGGGAGGCCGCATTCAAACCCACCCCTGCACGGGGGGGGGGGCCAAAGGCGCAGTTTGAGACGTATTTCACTTGCACAAGCCTCTTTTTTTCTGTTCGGCGTTTACCCGGACGGGGGAGGGGCAGGGGCAGCAGCCGGCCCCCGCGGGCCCGCGACCGGCCAGGGACGGCAGCCCCCCCCCCGGTCTTGCCCCCCCCGGAACCTTCTGTGTGATAGTCGCACTCCCAAGCGCTTCTCTTATCTCCTTTCTCGAGGGGGGGAGGAAATAATAAAAAGAGTAGAGCCCATCCTGCTCCCGATCCAGATACAAAGCAGGGAGATTTCAGTCTCGTCCGGCCCCCGCTCTCTCTCACTCACACCCTCCCCCCTTTTCCTTAACTCTACCCAATCCCTCTTTTTCCCTTTTCTCCCCTCTCCTATTTGACTCGCTGGCATATCGCCACACCGCCCCCCCGCCCGACCACAATTTCGACCCCGGCCGCGCCGCGCCCCCCCCCCCCCCCCCGGCCGCGCCCCCCCTCCTCGCGCCCCGCGGCCCCCCCCCGCACCGCGAACCCCCCCCCCCCGCGGGCACCATTACCAAAAATAGGGGTTTGCCCCCCCCCCCTTCCCCTTGCCGCGTTCTATCTGAAAGGGCCTTAACATTCATTTTCAGGGAGGAAACGTCAGACTCTTCCTTTAAAACAAATTCTTATATCTCACTAAATGTTTCTCCATAAGTAATTTTGTCTTATTGTGAGTGTGATGACTGAAATCTTTGCAAATTTTTGCAGTGCAATAAATGTCTGTCACGTCGCTAACATCACTGAGTTCAGTTTTTATTGGATGTGGGAAAGTGGTAATAATTTATATCTGGGTTTAAATGATTACCGTTATGACAACGGTTCTGGCAGTTTACAGCACAGCCATTTAAATGAAAATTATCTGGGGAGGTAACCTGCTGTTGACAGGAGGCCATGAAGTCTAGAACAAGAAGGAAACCGGGTTGGTGTCCTCTTTAACAACAGTCCATGATGCTCCCATTGTTGTGGACTTATGAGCAGGCAGGATCTCGCATGCTATGCTTAACTTTATAAATGTAAAAAGCTGTAAAAGTATCTATAAAAATACTATTTGGCTTTGTAAATACGTGGAAAACATGGTGTAGTGAAGTAAATGCAGGCACAGAACCGTTATCTACTCAGCTAGAGACAACCACGAATAGGAGAAATGTAGGAATGTCTTATCTGTATCCTCAAAGTGCATGAAGCAAACACAGAAACGGGGCTGCTCCTTTAAACTGGAACCAGACTACACAACCAAAGTGTGCACGGCGTCCTGCGGTAGCTGCAGAACAGCAGCTCCGAACCGACGTGCCAACACACCAGCAGCATCTGGAGCCCAGAATGAAACCTTGTATCTCACCGACTCTCATCGTCTCAGCAGAGAAGCAACAACAGGTTGTGGATGATGGCTTTAATGAAGCATTAATGTGATTCCAACACCTCCGGCTCCCACTGTTGTTCACTAGGAGAAAAAAAGCAGATGAGAGAGGAGGAGGAAAGATGAGAGGGGGAAAGGAGAGATACTTGCTTTTCCTCCAGTCAAGCAGACTCTAGCGGTTTAAATGATGGTGGTGGGGCCGGCGTCTGCTGTCGTCATAGTAAACAGCTCGTCTGGAGACCGAAGCCTGTTGGTCTACTCTTCATCTCAGAGCATGTGTGTAAAAATGTCATTTGTGTCTGTTTTCATGCACATGAAACAGTGGATGTTTGTGTTGCATGTGTTTCTGTCTGCATCTGTGTAAACGCTGTGTGTGTGTGTGTGTGTGTGTGTGTGTGTGTGTGTGTGTGTGTGTGCATGCTACAGTGTATGCAAGCAGCTTTCCCAAACGCACACAGTGCTCCCATGTGCCCGACTATTGATTTAGAAATGACCGGCCTGCTCACTCACACCATCTGCTCGGCTAACGAAGAGCGACAGAGATGAAGAGATATTCTCCTCATCTTCCTCTCCTCTCTGAAGCGCTATGCAGCAGGACGGAAACAAACGCTGCGATGCTGGTCTGATGGAGGGGCTGCAGGATTTCCATCACCGTCACTTTTCACCAGCAAGTAAAAATCAACGCAAACACTACATACATACAGTACAGTCCCCAAAATGATTCATTCCCTCCAAATAAAGAAAAGGCTAAATTCACAATAGTAATTCACATAGCAAGAAACTGAAGAATAATAATAAATAGAATTTACAAAATTATAATTTAGCTAAATAAAGTATTGCT
This sequence comes from Atherinomorus stipes, assembly GCA_023101725.1. Lineage (NCBI taxonomy): Eukaryota > Metazoa > Chordata > Actinopteri > Atheriniformes > Atherinidae > Atherinomorus > Atherinomorus stipes. The sequence goes on along the minus strand of JALJCO010014259.1, from coordinate 248,661 downwards.
ATGAATAATTAAGTATGACACATGTACACATAATATATTAGGGGTGCCCGATGATTACCAGGCCGATAACAGTAAATTATTCCATCATTCCGATAAATTATTTTCAGGGATGTTTGTTATAGGCTTTTTTTACCGATATCCGATATACCGATATTGTTTAACTCTTTAATTCCAACATCCGATACCAACCGATACCGAGATATGCAGAGAACTGTGAGGTTGTATCTGTCATATTTTGAGAAGTACAACTACAGGTATTACCCAAAATATTAAAATATCCGGAAAAAAAGTTCATGTTTTTCTGTAATTCAACTTAAAAGGTGCAATTTACAAATTGTTTAGACAAAAAATATTCAAATCAACATATTTCAAGCTTTTATTTGTTTGGATGTTGCTGTAAGAAGTTGCAGCTTAAGAAAACCTCAAATGACTCTGATATTAAGCCTAAAATGAGTAGTATTAGATGATTTTGTGGGGCTAATATATAAATTGACGTGTCAGCACTCTGATTGGGCTGCCCTCTGCAGAAACCACATCGTAACTTTGGAGAGGCGAGGCGTTGATGAAAGTGCCGTAAAGAAAGTTGCTTGACAGCTTCTCTTCTGCAAACACTGAAGCTCTACTTGTGCTACTTTCTCTCATTACTCAAAGCTTTGTCATGGCAGAACGAAGTATGAAGGTGAAAGTGATGTCTGAGCAGGCCAGAAAAAGAAAGAGGCAAAGGGATCACTGCAGATCAAAAACATGAGTGGACATTGGAAAAGAATTCAGTCGTCGGAGATTTCTGAAACAGCAGTGTGGAAGCAAAACCCACTGTTTTGCTTTTGTTTTGATGTCCAAAACTCACTCTCTGTTTGCCACAGTATTATTAGACCTAGGGTTGCACGATATTGGAATTTTAGCTGATATCTGATATGCCGATATTTTAAAGCTCATGTGGCTGATAACCGATATCGATACTGATATTAGAGCTGGAAAAAATAAGCAGTCATTGCAAATAGTAGTTTTGTTATCCATTTCCGACACTTTGAAAAATAAGGGTGGGAAAAAATATCGATGCACTGAAATATTGTGATGTTTTCATATGCCGATATCAAATCAATATTCAAAAACGCGGAATCAACCAATTTTACTTACAAAATCTAGCGAGATTTCATCGTTCTGTTACAAACTCTCGTGACATTTCGTGAATTCTTGTGAGATTTCATTAGTAATATAGATGCTAGAGGAAATACAGTGTATTTAAATGTCAATATGATATCAGCATATGGCAATATCGCAAAATTTTTGTGAATTCTCGTGAGATTTCATAATAGAACGATGAAATATTGGGAAATTTCGTAAGTAAAACAGATCAATCCCACGTTTTTAAAAGTCAATATGATATCAGCATATGAAAATATTGCGATATTTTCGCGTATCGATAGTTTTTTCCCACCTTGGTCTTTGCAAGTTTTTAAAGTCTGTAAAAAAGAAGTTTTTGAAGAAGAAAAGGAAGAAGTTTTGGGGTTTTTTTAGACCTTAGAAACAGCAGGCTGATCGGTTCAATATCGATTAAATATCGGTGGGGTGGCCGATGTCCAATACTCAGTTTTAAGGCCGATATAGGCTGATACTGATAGGGGGCCGATTATATCGTGCATCCCTAATTAGACGCTTTTAATGCTTTAGATTAGATGCTTTTAACTTCTTTTCAGTCGGCGTTAGAGAGAAGAAAGGAACCACCTTTCATCAAATTTTGACAGGTGTGACGTCACACCGGAAGTCCCGCCCCCTAGACCGGAAGTCCCTCCCCGGAAGCGGATGTGACGTGTCCCGGAAGTCCCTCCCCGGAACCGGATGTGACGTGTCCCGGAAGCGGATGTGACGTGTCCCGGAAGCGGATGTGACGTGTCCCGGAAGCGGATGTTTGAGCAGGAAGTCCCTCCCCGGAACCGGATGTTGCGTGTCCCGGATGTTGCGTGTTTGTGAGCAGGAAGTCCCTCCCCGGAGCCGGATGTTGCGTGTAAATGTGTTGACCCCGCCTCAGGCCCCTCCTCAGTAGTGTGTGGTCCAATGAGGTGCGTCGTAGCGGCGTGGATGCTCCTCCCAGTGCGTCATGACGGGTTTTGGTCCAATGAGGTAGGAGGTGGGCGTCATCGCGGCTGCATCAGGAGAAAATAAAGGGGTTTCGTGAAAACGGCGTCAAGATGAGGAAAAACAAGAGGTGAATGTACAGAAACAGATTTTGTAGAAAGAGTTAGCTCTACCTTGAAGCTTAGTTTCAGCGTCCTCCTCTCTATTCCTCCATCTCTCGCAAGCAGTCGTTTGAATGTAGGGATTCCAGCAACGAAAGACGGTTCTGTGAAAACGTCAAAATGAGGAAAAACAAGAGGTGAATTTACACAAACAGATTTTGCAAAAAAGAGTCAGTCATGAAGCTCGGCCTCAGCGTCTCTGACAAGTTTCACTCTAACTGCACATCCCCCATCACTCTGCGTTCGTATCCCCCCACTCCTCTGCATTCCTCCGTCTCTCCTCTGCATCCTTGCATCCAAGCAAGGATTCTCATTAAATATTCCAGCAACCGGAGACAAAAGCTTTTCCCTCTGTGAATGAACTCGGCAGACAATAAGCAGAAACCAAGGTTCAACGTCCCGTCTGCAGATCACCCCCTTACTCTGCCGCCTATATGTGTGTGTGTGTGTGTGTGTGTGTGTGTGTGAGACCCACACTCCCCCCCTCCGTCATATGGATCTGAACGCATGGATTCTCATTAAAATGCCGTGACAAAGGGTCCTCCCAAGGGTGACTGCCAACTCTTAAGGTATCCCCTGGTAGGCAAAGAGCTATAGTCTTGAAGTTGTATATTCTTATTGAAATTATGACGCAGTGGGGAGAAAGACCTAAAGTCACTAACTTAGAATGAAGTCTCCTTACATCCGTGAGAAGAGTGAACTTAAGAGTTCCCATGAACATTCAAAAGATCAAAGTTTTTTTAAACATCATCGTCTCCTTATAGCCCCCCATCCGTCTACCATCAGTGAAGATGAATTAAAACAATAAAGAAGATGTGATGGGAAAAAATATAATTTATACAGACCTATTCATCAAGCTCCCGCTAAAAAATTTGGTATTGAATCTTTTGTAGCTCAAACATTTGTCTCTGATGAAAACCTTTGTATAGAAACAGCTTCTTGGTGTATATAAAGGACAGACGGATAGAGTCAGCTTATCAGTTACCTCTTCAGACTGAAAAAACAAGCGACAGACGGGACCAGCGTCATGGCAAAGGGTATGAAGCAACCAGATCTGTCTTCTGCCACCATCATCTTCTGAGAAAAAGAAAGAAAAGCTTAAATTACAGCAATTTCTATTATAGCATTCGTACCAACAGGAGGGTTCCAGCTCCCTGGACCATCATCCGAATTGGCTACTGGTAAGTGATTCAGTTTATTCTGATTATTTTTACTTGTAAACTTTTATTAATTATTTATTTTCAAAACCTAATACGGTCGTATTCTTTTGTTTAAAAAAAATCACTCGTGAAGAACTGGAGGATCTAAACTTCACTCAGAGTGACTTTGGTACGTTATCATCTTTCTCTCTATATTTAAAACCATTCTGACGGTGAAATATGTTTATTAATATGAGGATAAACTTACCCAGATCTGGTCGGTGTTGCTGAACGCTTGCATGACGGAGAAGAAGACCCGTTCAGGTACTCAGGAAACCGACCCAAGCCGGGACCCAGCACAGCCTCCGATTTTACTGAACAAGCGGGAGTAAACACGCTCCCAACCGCGGTGAACCGTCTCTCAAAGCGGACAAAACCCAGTGCAGGACTCGGTCGCCCTCAGCCGAAAAAAGCAACGTCTGGTAAGTCTTTATTCACGTTTTCATCCACGCAGACACAGGCTCTGTTTTAGACTGAAGATGCAGACTGACTGTCCAAGCACAATATCCGCGTTCCTCTGACGCAGTTTCCTGTGACGCGTACTCCCTAGTTGTGTGACTCCTCACTCTGAGGACAGCGCCGCCCTGGCGGGACGGATGAATAATGACAATATTTAAAGTGAATGAATCTTTTTTTTCTGTTTACCGTTTGCAGCGGATTTTAAAGCTTTAAAGCGACCAAACACGGAGGAAATCAACGGAAAGCCGGCAAAGAGACAAAATAAAAGTAGGGTTTATTATAATTATTCATATAAAGAGGACATTGTATTACACAGATTTTTTCTTATTTCTGCTTCATATTTACAGCGAGGTCATTAAAACGATCGGGTGTTGAGGAATCCAGACAAAACAACCCGAGTGAAGGTAGGTTTTGTTTTTTATCGTTTTTTAAAGAGAAAATACATATTTTATAGAAACAATTTCAAACTATTATAAACTGATTTTTTCAATTCTTGTCTCCATCACAGAAACTGTGAACAGCGGTGGTAGCAACAGATCAAACGTCTCATCCGCCGCCCCTAGACAGGAGCGAGATCATCCTCTTCCCATCGGACCGGACAACCAGTTACAACCTCACAGAAACCGGGACGCAGGACCAACCACGGACGCAGTGCTGAAAATGGGTCTGGCCCTTGCACAAGTTCTCACCAAATTGTGTGACATGATCTAGGTATGACATTTTTCTTTTAAACATGGACGGACTAGATTTTTTAGAAGAAATAGCGTCGCTTGTAGAAGAATTAAATCAAATACAGCCAGCCTTTCCGGTGGAATTAGATGACGCGATCGTACAAGTAGATTCCCCCTTTCCAGAACCCGTTCTTTTAACGACGCAAAATGCAGAAACTTATTTTCAACCTTTAGAAGACGCTCTACGTCTAAATTCAGTCTTATCTGACGACCACCACGTTGAGCAGCGCGGAGCAGGAGGAGATTTTCCTTCGGATCCAGGGCCCTCCTCTCACTCTGAGCGCGTTCAGAATGAGGAAGCTACGGCTGGAAGTTCTTCAGCTTCTGAACACGTTCAGGGTGATGAAGAAAGACCAGGAACTTCTAACCATACTCAAAGGATCGAACCCAATCGTTTGTCCCGCGATCAATTTAACAATCGTGAAATAAGACAGCGGTTAAATGTTCCTTACAGAGAGGATCCTGACCTCGCCCAATTTTACACAGACGTTAGAGAAATCCTCGAACAGTTGTCGGACGAGATAAAAGTGGAAGCGCGACGTAACGATGTAGTCCAATTAGAAGTGAGAACCGAACGCAGTCAAAACCACGTCTCTCTTACCGTCGATGACGATAACCTCGACACTATCGCTACGGTCTTTGAAGGGTTGTTAGAGCGTATGCTTCAGTCGAACGCGGAGGTATCATCCGACGCTCACGTAGAATTCATCGCTCAAGTGGTGAGAAACCCCAGTGGAGGTGGTAAACGTAAGCTGGAAAAAACACTAGACTGTGAAATCATCCGTAAGAAAAAAAGACATTTGTACGTCATCGATGACAGGGAGGACCTCCTCTGTTTTGCCATCAGCCTCGCGCACTTGTTAGATCCTAATTTCACTGACAGCCAGGCTGTAGCCAGAGGTAGGGAGCTGCAGCGCCTCGCAGGTTTGAGCGATCACACCCCCGTCACCTTTAGCGACGTCAAGAAATTTGAAGCTATTCTGAATCGTAAAATCGTGGTGTTTTACAGAACCCCTGACAACAGACCTTTATCTCAATTTGAGACTGATTTTCCCGAACGAGCTAATCCTCTGTTCCTCTTCCTCCTCCAAAATCATTACTACGGAATTAAAAATCTCTTGGGTTTTCTAGGGGGTAAATACGTCTGTCACTATTGCTACAAATGTTACATGAAACCCCAAACGCACATGTGCCGTGGTTACTGCGCCGTTTGCCAGGACGCAGTTTGTACTCAGCAGAAGCCAGACCCGGTTTTCTGCGTTGACTGTAACAGAACGTGTCGATCGCCTCACTGCTTTACCAGACACAGGCAACCTAAAGAAAGAGGTTCGCATCAAAAGTACATGGTGAGTGCTTGCGACTTGATTAAAAAATGCTCTAAATGTCACAAGACGTACCAAGTAGGTATGAGTGAAGGGGCACAGCCCCATACCTGCCCCCTGAAAAAATGTAACATCTGCGGGGAGAAACTAGCTGAGGCGTCTGAAGAGCATCGCTGCTACATTCAACCTTTAGCTCCGGTTACAGAACACTCCGACAAATTGATTTTCTACGATTTTGAAACGTTTCTCGATCAAGACCAGCAACACATACCTTTTCTGGTGTTTACCAGATCTCTGAAGGGTGTAGAGTGGTTTTCTTACGGTGTACAATGCGTCAAACAGTTTCTCCTGCATTTCAGGAGACCCATGTACCGAGGGTTTACGTTTATAGCGCACAACTCCAAAGGTTTTGACGGTTACTTGATCCTCAACGGCATGGTGAAATTAGGCATTGAACCTTCTCTGATTCTGCAAGGTTCAAAAGTGCTCTGCTTCACAGACCCTGATTTCCAGCTGAGGTTCATAGACTCGCTGTCTTTCCTGACGTGTCGTCTTTCAGCCATTCCTAAAATGATGGGTTTCAGCGACCGTGGGGGGAAAGGGTTCTTTCCGCACAAATTCAGCTCGGAGGAGCATTTAGATTACAGCGGACCCTACCCTCAACAGGACGACTACGGTGTAGACAGCATGACACCGTCTGATCAAAAAGCCTTTCAGGACTGGTACGTAGAAGCTGCTCGTGGTACATTTTGTTTCAAAACCGAAGCTCTGCGATACTGTAAAAACGACGTTGACATACTCTCCGAAGGCTGTCTTAGATTCAGGAACCAGTTCATTCAGGCTACCGGCGTCGATCCTTTTAACAGTGTGACCATCGCGTCGGCATGTATAAAAGTCTTTCAAACCAACTTCCTACCTCCCAAAACTTTAGCCATACCAGACCCCGACGACTACCGACGCCAGTGTAAAAGATTTTCAAACGCGTCGATACAATGGTTAGAGTGGGTCGCTCATGAGAAAAACCTAGTCATCCAGCACGCTTTAAACGAGGGTGAGAAGCAGATAGGGCCTTACTTTGTAGATGGGTACGCTGAAATTCAAGGCGTGAAACACGCCTTTGAATTCTTAGGCTGTCTGTACCACGGCTGCCTCAGCTGTTTTGAACCTCGCGGAAAATGTCCTCTGAGGAACGTTCCGTTTGAGGAGTTGCATGAGGCTAGCGAGGAGAAATTACGGACGTTACAGTCCGTTCACAATGTCCGGACGGTCGTGATGAGAGAGCATGAATGGACTAGAATGAAAAAGGAGGACCCTCGCGTGAAAGAGTTTCTCACAAATTTTGAAGCTCCAGAACCCCTCTCCCCTCGTCAGGCCCTTTTTGGGGGCAGGACCTGCGCCGTGAGGTTGAGGTACACTGCCGCGCCTGACGAGGAAATTCACTACTACGACGTCACCTCTCTTTATCCGTACGTCAACTGTAACTTTCCTTACCCCCTGGATCACCCGAAGATCATCCATCGCGACTTTGACGACCCTCAGAACTACTACGGTTTTATCAAAGCCGTTGTGCACCCCCCTCGAGGGCTCTATTTTCCTCTGCTTCCTTATAAGACATCCAGAGGTAAATTGGTGTTTACCCTCTGCCGTACTTGCGCCGAAATCAACAATCAGCTGACTCCTTGCATGCACGACCAGGAGGCCAGGGCGTTGACAGGGGTCTGGGTTACTGTGGAATTTAATCGGGCCCTCCAACTTGGCTATAGGCTAGGTAAGATGATCGAAGTGTGGCACTTTGACAAACGTAGTGACTCTATCTTTCAGGGCTACATACACACGTTTCTGAAGAGTAAACAGGAAGCTTCAGGCTACCCGCCCGAAGTGACCGACCAGGCCGGTAGGGAAAGGTACATCCGAGACTATGAGATCCATCAAGGTATAAGGTTAGACGCGGACAAAATCGAAGCCAACCCTGCTAAGAGACAAGTGGCTAAACTGTGCCTCAACAGTTTTTGGGGAAAATTTGCGCAGAGAAGTCATCTGGTTCAAACGAGTCTGGTCAGTGATCCGGAGCAATTTTTCCGCTTCATGTTCTCGGGATGTTACAAGGTAAACTACTTTACCTTCTTGAATCGAAAGACCGCCATGATCCAATGGTGCCACAGCGAGCGTTGCATCGTCCCCCCGGGCAAAACCAACAACATCTTCATCGCGGCCTTTACCACCGCGTATGCGCGTTTGAAGCTGTACAGCTATCTGGAGCAACTAGGTAATCGCGTGATTTACATGGACACAGATAGTCTGGTTTTTCGAGTGAAAAACGGAGAAACTCCTCTAGAATTGGGGAATTATCTGGGGGACTTAACATCCGAGATTGAAGACGGGGACACGATTCAGGAGTTCGCCGCCGCCGGCCCTAAAAGCTACGCTTACCAAACGAGAAACCGGAAAAAAGTGGTGATGCGCGTTAAAGGTATCACACAGACTCGAGAATGCTGTGAGCGGATTAACTTTGACAGCTTTGTGGGTATGGTGGAAGGTTACCTGAACAACTCTGAGGGGGGCGAACTTAAGACTCCGCAGCACACCATTAAACGTGATAAAAAGGGTTTTCTGCTGAAAAACTCAACATTCCAGAAAAAGTTTAGAGTGGTGTACGATAAGAGACGTCTCTTCAGTGACGGGACTACCCTGCCTTTTGGTTATTAGAAAAGAAAAATGTCACACCTCACTGTTACCGAGGAAACTGATTTTTTTGACCCCAGACTTAAAGCCCCATTCTCAGCTTTAGTTATCGGCCCTAGTAATGCTGGGAAAACCTATTTTGTAAAAAATGTAGTGGAAAACTGTGAACGTGTGATGGATGTTGTACCTGACAATGTGGTTTGGATTTACACATCTTTTCAACCTATGTACTCTGAACTGCAAAAGCTGAATAAAAAGATTAGATTTGTTGAAGGACTGCCTGATTCTTTTCAAGATCCTGATTTGTTTCCACCCCACCAACGTCATTTGGTGATCCTGGATGATGTTATTTTCCAAGCCTCGGACCATCCTGAAGTGGTGAAAATTTTCACTCAGTACAGGCATCACCGTCACATGAGCGTCATCATGCTTACCCAGAATGTATTTCACCGGGGAAAATATAGCCGCACCATCAGTCTGAACACCAATTACATGGTCTTGTTTAAAAACCCCCGAGATAAATTACAGATGAACATTTTGGCTCATCAGACCTTTCCCTCTCAAAAAGCCTTTTTTATGGAAAGTTTTGAGGACGCTACCAAAGAACCGTTCGGCTATTTAATCCTCGACCTCCACCCCCTATGCCCAGACCGGTACAGACTAAGATCGGGGATACTTCCTCAGCAGTGGCCTGTAGTTTACCTCCCCAGGACAGGATAATGTCGGCTCGTATAAAACGAAACGTGCCCTTGCTGAGAGCTCTGTACCACGCCACGCCGCGGAAACGTAAAGACATTCTGACTCACTGCTCACCTGATTTTTTACAGGCTCTGTGCGAGATTGCATTAAATCTTTTGAAAGGCAACATCCCCCTGTCCTCTTCTCAATACAAAAAATTAAAGAGGCAGAAGAAAATCATCAAATTGCTGGCGGATAAAAGGACCGGTTTAAAGCGCAAACGAGTGGTTTTAAACAAGCAGTCGGGCGGATTTATACTACCTCTGCTTGCTGCCGCGGCACCCATCCTGGGAAACCTGATAGGAGGACTGGTCAGTAGATAATGTCTCTGAAAGCGGCTCAAAAAATGTTCCTCGTTTCACCCCATCAGCTAAAACAACTGACTCAACCGGAGCGATCCATCAGACAAACGGCGGAAGAGGAATTGGACGAAAAAATGAGAATCGTATTGAATGAGTCGGGGTTAAGTCCTTACGAAAAAATTAAAAAATACAACGCCTTACTGCAAAGATATCTGACCCTGCTGAAGCAAGGTCAGAATGAGGAGCAACGAGTCACTCTGACACTACAGCGCGATCCTCCAAGCGGCGACCCCTCGGATGCAACCCCTTCAGGCTCTAGCCCCTCAGGTTCTAGCCTCTCAGGCTCTACCCCCGACGAACCCGAGGTCCGCCAACGTGATCCGTCGGTCTTGGATGAGATGGCGAATGAGGTGTTAAAACAACTCCCCCCGCGCAATCGCAAAAATGCTGAATACATTATGAAGAAATTATCCCTAAGCGACGGAGGCTGGACTTCGAAAGGGGAATTCGTTCACAAGGGAAAGATTGTGAAAGGGTCGCATATGATTGATTTATTGAAAAACCTTTCCTTCTCATATAAAAGATCGGCTCAAAAGCAACCGCCTAGAGGATGGACTAATTTTTTAAGTACTCTGACTGAGCTCAACATCCCTTTATCAGCCGTGACTAACCCCCGCGCGCGCGAAGAATTTCGACTTATCAAATCGGACGGAGCGCCGTTGAGTTTCCAAGACGAATCTCCAGAAAGCACCGGACACAAGAAAAAGAAAGTGACTCTATCTCCGCGATGGGTTACCCCGCAGGAAAAACAAGATGAAGGCTCAAAAGATCTTAGACTCAAACCCGGAAGACCCTTAGCGCCAAAGACTTGGATCAACTTTACTCCATAATCACATTATATGTAAAAAAAAAAAAAAAGACGAGTTACACATTTTTTGTCTTTCTTAATAAAGCCTCTCTTTATTCATCACTTTTTTTGGTGGACAGTTTGTATCTTTACGCTAAACAAGGTTTACACACACTTTTTTTTTTCTCCTACAAACTAGATTCATGATCAACAAAAAGAAGAAGAGCTACGCTACTACATTTGTAGAAATTATGCTTCTCACAAACCATAACAGTCTTTAAACATTTGTAAAGAGCAAGTCTGATGGTTAAAACGGCTCAAGGCTTGATTTCTGATACAACGTTGATATTTTTTTACAAAACGTGATACCTCACAGTCATTTTTAGCAACATCGTCCTGATACAATGACAATACTTGACTGAACGATAATCCGCAAGCTCTATGACAGAGATAATAAACACAGTGCTGACCACACACAACGGACATGGTGTGTTGAAGCTGACGATCATGGTACAGGATTTTTTTTTCTGAACGTTCTTCCAAAAATTGCAGGATGCAGGTGGGGTAGTGGGGGAAATCGGGTTTAAAACCGTATGAATCAAAAAATGTTGCTGCGCCATCTTCTTCCAGAGTCAAAGCTATCCAATGCTCTCCAGGCATATGACCGGGGTGCGTGTTGACTATAAAGAATGCGGGTGGCTGAAACTCACGACTCAGCGACGAAAGCTGGTCCGAAGCCCACACGCCGTAAAATACATCTTTTCCCAACAACCGTTGCAGAAGACTCTCCAGCTGATGATTATTCATTCTTTTTTGAATTAATAATAATCCACCAATACTTGTCTCTTGGAGTTAATTTCCAGAATGGAGTCGTAGCAGGCGTAAACGATCAGAGTGGTGGTCTGGGGTAGGGGGACTCTGAATCTCATCTCCAGTCTGAGATTACCGTTGGAAAGGGGTGACAATGCGTCATTGTCTTCTCCAGGGTTAAGATTAAAAACAAACAAAGAGTATCCGTTGTTAAATTCTGTTCGGTCGATGGAAAGCGGTAAATCTTTCAGATGTCTCCCCGTGGCTACAAACATATTGTAGAACTCTCTGACCGAAATCCCATGGTTGAACCGTGGCTGATAAGCTTTTGCCGGGAGCTGCCTGCCATCCTGACAGAGGGCCAGGTACTCCACATCGTTGTGAATAAAATTGAAAGGCGATAAGTCTCTTCTTCCGGTGAACGCTTCGTGATTTACCATCCCCAGAACTAAATATTTCGGCATTGCGCCCAGGAAGAGATTCTCCTGGTTGCATACTCTGCTGTTCTCCGGGATGGAATAAGTTTTCACGTTGACGCGAGAGACGGGGTAAAGGGCGTTGCCTTTAAGTAAAGCCGTACTATGACCTAATCTAACGGCCGGGGAGACGGTGACTTTTTTGACAAACAGAGACGCCCCTAATATTTTTAAACGGAAGGTGGAGTCTCTGGCTGCAGTGAGACAGAAATGGTCGCTGGCTCGAGTCAGTTTGATTCTTAGATCTACAGAGTTCAAAAGGAGCCTCTCGCAGAAAAATATGTCCCCGTGAAGAGGTCCTAATAGCTGTACTTCTCTGGATCCTGCGGTAAACGCGGCTCTCTGATTCAACCCGCGGTTTGGACCATTATTCGTCACTATGGAGTTGATTGCGCCTGCCGTATCCTTGATGAAAAGACCGGCGGTGAATTGACTCTTGAGTGTGTCGTCCGAGAAGTTGAGCAGAGTCTCGATCATAGCACGGTAAGGATGGGTAGCACTACTCTGTGAAATCAATCTATCTCCCAGAATCACATCGCACTGGCTGAAAATGGTGTTCAGAGGGTAATTGATGAGACCTACGGCTGCGTCGTTGGCCAGATCTGTATCATCAGCGTTGGTAATCTTGACACGGAGATGCAGCAAGGTATCATTCAGATCTAAATATTTTTCTCCGTCCCCGGGGATAAAAAACTCGATGGTACCTCCGTCCGTGATGGCTGAGAGGGGGGATATTTCTGTATAAACCTTATCCTCGATAGACAACTGCGTCATGGGTGCTGAAAATAAATCCAGCTCAGCCAACGTGCACTCGGATGATTTCTGGTGTACAAGCGCCATTTTTTTTTTGTTTGTTTTTTTCTTGTTGTTTTCTCGATAAAAATATATCGCTCAAAGTTAAAATATATCCGTGCTCCGGGCAGACCTCCTCCCCTTGCGCTTGCTCCCGCCAACTGATTTCTTCTTTTGACGTTCCTTGCGCTTTTTAGTGGTGAAAACGCGTTCCCCAGGCGGTCGCCTCTTCGATCTACGTGATAAGATCATAATTCCGCCAGACCCTTCCTGCTGCTGCTGAGGGTTCATCATTTTCCCCACTGCGTGGGTGACGACTTCGGACGCAATATTTTTGGCGGCTGATTTAAGATGAGGTTTTGCAATGGCGAAACCTTTTTTTAGCATTGGGCTGACGAAACGAAACAATTTTGAGAATATAGAGCCTATACCCCGACCATACATCATGGGGGTACCGTAAAACCCTGGAAGGGCACCCCCTACTTGACCTTCATAATAGCTGATGAAGCGATGTGGATCTTCTTTCAGGCGTACCAGAGCCATGTGTTTTATTTTTTAAAGAGGACGTTGAGACGGTTTAAAGTGAAGCTTGATGATACTCTTCCCGTAAACAAAGTTCAGGGGGCGTTGCGATCCGATTTAATCTCGATGCGAATACTTTTGATGTAATGTTTTGACACGCGGGCGTAATGTACCTTATTGTATCTAAGGTTCACCACGTCTCCAAAATCCCCTCTGACGTTCACCACAGCCAGTAAGGGTGAGTAGCTGTCCCCAACCGCTTGGTACTGAATGAGGTCTGTGTACACGAACAGGTTATATATGCCTGTTTTGAGATCGCAGGGGAAAGGGGATGAGCGGTTGGAGAGGGACCACCATTCGTTCACCTTCAAACCCAACATATAGGCCAAGGGGGAAGCCGCGCGGATTTTATGCTGACCGTCGCCTTTGAAATCGATGCATTTGGTTATGTCGTTGAAAGAAGCGTCGATGGTGGGGTTGTACTTTTTGAGTGCTGGGACTAGTTGTTCTAGCAGCTCTTTAGGACGATTGTAATATCCTCCTCGACTGAATTTTACGCTGGTCAGCAGCGGAGGTCTTCTCTGAGGTCTATCTTCATCCGTCGTACGAGTCAGCTCAAAAAAGGCCGCGTCTGGCGGTAAATTATACCATGTATGAGGGTAAACAATTTCGCACAGGCCTACCGTCCACTCCCCTTTCAATTCAATGGGTTTAGCCAGATCCACGGTGTAACAAGAACTGGTGTTATTTTTAAACAAATGCTTACTGGCGTTGGATGGCAGAGTCACATAAAAACCCTCTTCGTCCGATTGCTCCATGATGTTGGTGCGTGATAAAGTGAAGGTAGGGATCTGGGCGCACGCTGCTTTTCTAGACGTCGGTCAGATCCGAGGCCTTCACCCAACTACTGAATTTTTCGGGCCAGTTTCTCCAACGAACGAGAACCTGTTTTTCACCCCGCACGGTACGCTGTTTCAGAATCTCTTCTACTTGATAGGCCCTGTCTTGACCCAGGCTGACTTTCTGCAACTCCGGTTCGTAAAACGAACCCTCAATAGTTTCCCCATCATAATCTTGGAGTTTGTAAACAGGAGGGATACGAGGAAGGCGATCAGATACCGTAAACACTTCATCGGTAAAACTTTGTGCATACTTTTTCTCAAACACTCCTCTCAGTTTGGAAATCCTGACGAGATCTCCCTTCTTAAATTTCATAGGGGCGCGACGGCGCGCGTTAGTTGTACCGTACAGATTTTGAAAGACTTGGGCGGTGTTCTCAGAGGTCACTTCCATCGGCGTCATTTTTATACTTTTGTGATAGCTGTGGTTATAGCTTTTCACTAAATCTTGTAAGACCTCGAGGTATCGGTGCGTGTTTTTGGCCGTAAAATACTTCCACATTCTAGTTTTTAAAGTACGATTAAATCGTTCAACCACGGAGGCCTTCAGATCGCTAGCCGTGGCAAAATGCACGATGCCGTGTTTCTTCATAAAAACTTGAAAAGTTTTGTTGAAAAATTCTTTACCAGAATCCGTTTGTAACTTTTGCGGGATTTGGCTGTCTTTGAAGATGGATTCAAACGCCCTAACCACCTCACCGGCAGTTTTTTTTTTCTTCAGGACGCGAACGTAAGCTCGTTTGGAAAATATATCTATGACCGTTAATAGATAATTGAACCCATCGTTATATTCAGCCAAGGCCCTCATATCACAAAGATCGGCTTGAAACTGGTTTAAAGCTCGGGGAACAAAAACTCTGTTTCTGGTGAAATGAATTCGAGCCGGTTTATGTAACGTATAAGTGTCCTGTTCCGATAAAAAATCTTTGACATTTTCAAGGTTGACTTTTTTACCAGTTTCATCTTGCACAGCTCGTCGGAGTCGTTCTACTCCGCCAAAGCTACCCGGATGAGCCGGGTTGTAATACACTCTTTTCATGATTCTTTTCTCAGCCATCTCTAAACAGATATGGCAAGAGACCGCTTCTTAATTCAGTTTTTATTCTGCATTCAATCAAGAAAAACATGAAGTTGCTTTTTTCTTTTTTTTATTTTCAAGATACATGTTTCATCAAGAAAAGAAATCTACAGTTTATTTCATCTACAAAATACAAAAAATACATGTTTCATAAAAAACCCTACATATCATCAGTTTTCCGCTAACCTAGGATGATGGTTAAAGTTTGATCTAAAATAGAGTCTTCCAAGTTAGTCTGAATAAAATCATGAAATCTACTTAACTCTGTCAGGATATCTACAGGCAAATTGTTCTGCAGACGGTAACACGTTACATCAACAAATAAGGCGTACAAGGTTAGTAAATGAGTTGGTTTTACATCGAAGGAGTTTTTAGTCCATTCTTTCACAATGTTTTCAAAAGTCTGTGACAAACCGGAGGCGCTCATTCTCACAACACTGTGTACCATCGTTTCCCAGGGTGTATGTACAGAATGAGCGCGGACTTGTTCCAAAATGTTTTCCAGTCTCTGGACGGTGGCCTCTGAGTCTTTTTGCAATGAAACTTGGTTTACAATAACCCTCTCCAAAACCTCTATCACCTGATGGATGGGGATACAACCCTCTGCGTAACTTGTTAGCTTTCTCCAGTAATTACCCATTTCTTCTAACAACCTTTCCAATAGTTACTCATCATGTGAAGCTGCCCAATTTTTACCGCATCCTCTCCGACCAGACCTTCTAACATTTCGTACACATGCTCGATCCTCCTCATTGATTTCAGTTCGTGTAAAACAGTCTCTGCCACAGTTTTGACTCTGGCATCTTCAGCATAGATCTGTCGCTGGTTCAGCAGTTGTTGAATGGCTGGAATAAAACGGGGGGTGCAGAGTGTTCTCATCAGGTTGTTAAAGTTTGACAGGTAGTAGTGGTCCTCGATCTCCTCCAAACAGGGATGCTCCCTCTGACTGGGATGGTTGATCTGGCAGCCGTAGCAATCCTCTCTCCGGAACTTGTGAAGCGCCGTCTGAAGCAAATAAAGAACGGCTGTTTTGACGGCGTTGATGAAAGTGAAGGAGATCCAACCGTCCGGTTCATCTTCTTGAATTTCTGCCGGGGGCGAGATAGGAGAAACCGGAGGCGTCATGACTGAGTTGCACCACATCGGTTCGAGCAAGGGTGAGTGCTGAGAGTCATCCATCTCAGCGTTCTCCGCTTCATCGTCAGCCTCAATCACATCCTCCGTGTCCTCCGTCTGAGTCCCCATGTCGGAGGACCCAACCGGAGAAGGCGGCTGGGAGTCCTCCGTGTCCTCCGTCTGGGTCCCCATGTCGCAGGACCCGACCGGTGCAGGGGCTGAGGAGTCCCCCATGTCCTCCGTCTGAGTCCCCATGTCGCAGGACCCGACCGGTGCAGGACGCTGAGAGTCCCCCATGTCCTCCGTCTGAGTCCCCATGTCGCAGGACCCTACCGGTGCAGGACGTTGAGAGGCCGCCATGTCCTCCGTCTGAGTCCCCTTGTCGCAGGACTCAACCGGAGCAGGGGGGGGGTCGGGCGCCATGTCCTCCGTCTGAGTCCCCTTGTCGCAGGACTCAACCAGAGCAGGGGGCTGGGAGTCCGTCATGTCCTCCGTCTGAGTCCCCTTGTCGCAGGACTCAACCGGAGCAGGGGGCTGGGAGTCCGCCATGTCCTCCGTCTGAGTCCCCTTGTCGCAGGACTCAACCGGAGCAGGGGGCTGGGAGTCCGTCATGTCCTCCGTCTGAGTCCCCTTGTCACAGGACCCAACCATCGATTCGGTTTCTTCCAGAGTCTGAGGATCAACCTCGGGGATCGGTTCGAAGCCGGGGCCGTAGCGGCTGGAGGAGTTCTTCAGATCCCCCACGTCCAGCCTTATGAGCTCGGTGATACGTCTCTGACGGTAGCCTCGTGTAGCGGAATGCATCTTTGTCCTTTTCTTGGATAGTTCTTCAGAGTGGGTGTGATAAAGAATGGTGGCAAACTCTCTCCTTATATCTCGTAGAGGCCCAACCCCGCCGCTCCTGATCCAATCAGAAGGCAATACTTTGTGGGCGGGGATGGCCGGGGGTGTGTTTAAGAGAATAAAGTCTTTTTCACCACCACAGCATCCTTCCATTGACGGCAGTCGTGAAAGAGAGAGGAGATTCTCTCGCCGATTTCATCCATCTTCTCCAACCATGCAGCCAGTGGTAGGCTCAGCAACTTACGAAAGACGCCGCACTCAGAGTTGAAACAGTCCAAGACAAAGTGTTCCACAGGGCGTTTCTCCTCTGAGGCTCGGAGACCGGTACGAAAGAACCAGCGACCCGAACCAGACGTTTTTGAGTGCCATACGGCGCTGAAACGCGTCTTCCTCTGAGTGCTAGAGTGGCTGGTGGGTGAGTCCAGCTTCAAACGTTTAGCGGCTCGAGCGGTACATTCATCGTCATTCTCCGTTTCATCTTCTTCTTCAGCGTTGGATGTTTGCGCATCCTCATCCAGCTGACGAGGTATCACCATTTTCAAGATCCCCCAGTCGTTGGAAGTCAACGCAGCATAACCCGTTAAAGGTCCCATTCCTTCACCCTGATCCAGTTGATACAACCAGAATTCACCGGTTTCGTACTTGAACACATACCCCCAACGACCGTTCAGCCCATAGGGTTCTAATGACCATTCCTCGTGCAGACACCCGGTCGGAGGCCGCTGGATCCGTCGGAGATACAGCATACTTTTCTTTGGAGCATCGGTTATCGAGGGGGTACGGTAGAGGGTGACCGCCGTCTCGCTGATAACAGACATCGCGCTCTCCATTCTTTCACAGCAACAGCAGGTTGGTTACCAGAATCTGTAGCTCTTTCCCCTTAAATCCCCCTTTATTTTCTCCTGATGCAGCCGCGATGACGCCCACCTCCTACCTCATTGGACCAAAACCCGTCATGACGCACTGGGAGGAGCATCCACGCCGCTACGACGCACCTCATTGGACCACACACTACTGAGGAGGGGCCTAAGGCGGGGTCAACACATTTACACGCAATATCCGGCTCCGGGGAGGGACTTCCTGCTCACAAACACGCAACGTCCGGGACACGCAACATCCGGTTCCGGGGAGGGACTTCCTGCTCAAACATCCGCTTCCGGGACACGTCACATCCGCTTCCGGGACACGTCACATCCGGTTCCGGGGAGGGACTTCCGGGACACGTCACATCCGCTTCCGGGGAGGGACTTCCGGTCTAGGGGGCGGGACTTCCGGTGTGACGTCACACCTGTCAAAATTTGATGAAAGGTGGTTCCTTTCTTCTCTGGCGTTTATTCAAAACAACGTCAGTAAGAGCTGTATAAGCTTCCCATAGTTTCCTGTTAGCGAAACGCAGCTACAAGATTGCTAATTGCTATAAACCAAAGGTAACGTGACTCCCTAAACATTTTGCACAATTATGGCTGGTTTGCAGCAATAAATGTGTTCTCTATAATTCATATAAATATCAAAGAAGTAACAGAACGATCGGCAGTTTGCTTGGTTTCGTTGTCTGGTTTTCATACGCTGTTCAGAAGGAAGCAGAGCCACGGTAATGTCCCGTAAGCTGAGCTAATCCAGACGTTCTCATAACAAACATAAGTTTTGCCAAAGTTACTACTTCATTCAGTGTACAAAACTACAACTTGGTTTCGTGGCCGGTTTTGATTGCGCATTTATCTTTACATTGTGTGTTTGTGTGTGTGATGTTTCCTATTCAGCTACATAGTTACAATTCAATAACATTCCACAAGCGGGGGGAAAATGTACACATGTAGAAACAGAGGCGCATACCTCTGCCAGGGACATATCCTTCAACAGTGAAAAATCCTTTAGAAAATCCTTGAATCTTGATGGACTCGTTTATTTCAATATCCAAACACGGGAGAGGAGATTTAAATTTGCCGTGATGCCTGTGAGACGCCGGTACCGTGATGGGTTTAGCGCTCCTAGTGGCCAAAAGTTACACGGTTTAACTTTAACCAACAACTTACAACCAGACACATTAGCAGCTTCAAAGCTTCAAGTTAGTCTGTAGCAGCAGCTGCACCGTAGTCACATGACTCTGAAAGGAATGCTGGGATATGAAGTTCTTCCACAATAACAGGGACTTTTGCAGCGTTCCATTTCAACTCGTAAGTCGGAAATTCCAAGTTCCAAGTAGGAAGTTTCAACTGGAACGGCCCCCTGAAGTCAGATTTCCCACTTGGAAAGTCGGACAACTCTCGCGGCTCCGAGTTCAGATTTAAAGATGGCCGTGCCCTGTGTTAGCAGTTTTAGAAGCTTCTGTAATGTTACATTTATTTGCACTTCTTACAAATATTTTGTTGCATAAATCAGTCGTACACGTAGTATCGGTTTATATCGATGTAGTGGGAAGCTGCTGTTGTGTAATTCACATTTTTCATGTGGTATATGTGAACTACAATGCAAGCTGTGCTAACAACGGCTAATAGCAATAGCCTTAGAAAACACGTTGTTTTGCTCGGCTGCTAACTGGTTTTCCGGCCAGTGTACTGGAACGCAAGTTGGTCGGGTGCGACGTCACCCCCCAGTTCCCACTTCCCAGTTCCGAGGAAAATGGAACGCAGCATTTATACATGCTGGATCAATGCTAATGGAACAAGATCTCGTGAGATTTCGTTGCTCCGTAACGAAATCTCGCGAGATTTCATTTTTCAACATATCGGCCACAAAAAAATGATACTGATATTTTCTGATATCACATTTTAATGCCAATATTGGCTGATAATATCAGACATCCCTAATTATTTTTGTCAGCATGACTCACACAATACTCACATTATGAGACCGGAATTATTTTTATATTTAAATGCTCTCTATTTACATAAACATGTCCGAACTGTCAGGCATTATTATTGTTAACAAATAAAGTTTTTGTGTTAACATACAATAAATGTTTGAAACTAACTTGTTAGAGGATCATTTCTGTTTTTTTACTTCTCAAATGCACTTTTTAAGTTTGTAATCCCAATGCGTGTGCAGTCATCTTCAAAACTATTCATACCCTCCAATTAAAGATGAAAAAATCAGCTGTCAGTAAAATAAACTGAAATTGACAAAAGTGATAATAAATTAAAATTCTATAAAAATCAAGACATTGATTTGGCCTGGCCTGTTCCCAGTTAAACCAGACAACTTAACCAATTTTTAGTTCCGTGTCTTGGAGCCGCTGTCACACTCAGCTACGCGTCCATGATTGACAGCTGGTTGTGATGCAGTCACAGTTACTGGTGGCAGTGGTGATACTGGTGTTTTTTCCAGTCTCCCCACTAAAACACAGCGGTAATTCCTGCTACTATTATGGTTTAACCTGACCGGGTGACATCCTGCTGCAGATGTTCAAACCCCCAGACATGATTACAAAACTGCCCTGCAAACTTTACACAAAAAAACAGACAGAATTTTAACTTCATTCATGGAAATAAAACAAATTTGTCCTCGTCAGTAATGTGGTGGAAACGTTTTCTCAGATAAAGACCCAGAGCTCACAGAGCTGATATCTGCTCTGTGAATTTATCTGTTTGCTTAAAGTGCATGAAATCAAAGGTTACCCCTTCAAATTGGAATCAGAGTAAACAACTGAGTTGTAGTTTATTTATGTGACCTGTAAATGACGTTTCAACCCTTTTATTGCTTCTGCTCCAACGTTTAACAGACATGTTGCTGCATCAGATTCACAATCAGCTGATAGTTTCCATGAAATGATAAAATGTCTCAGTTTCATCATCTGGTTCATTGTTTCTGTTCTAAAACATGGGTTGGTGTTTTACAAATGATTTTATTCTGTTTGTATTGACATTTGACGTATCTGACTGAACTTGGTTGGAACTGGGGTGAAAAAAACTCAATCCTCTTTAAAAGTCAGAGCGCATTCATTCTGATGGTCTCTGTAATCAGCTGATGCGTGGTCCCTGCACCCCAGCTTATCTAACCCACCTCATTAAAGTCAAAGGTTGCTTCTGCTTCACTGTTTCATCAGTTAACCAGCCACTGCATGAGTCTCCATTAAAAAGGAAGTCATTTACAGCAGTGACTCTAAAACTGGGGGTCAGGACCCCCATGGGGGGTCGCGGGATCATTTCAAGGGGTCACCAGACCATTAAAAAAATACATAAACAAAAAAATAAAGGCTACAATTTATCAATAATTTGGGATATTTGGGGCTATCAATATTAACACATTATTACAAAGAGATAAATCTGTGAAATTAACACATTAATTTGGTAATTATGGCATAAAGAACTAAGTTATTTCTCGTGGCCACTCATTAATACATGAAGAACTTAAACCATCTGCAGGTTGTCCAAAACGAACTCAGCTTGCCGAGTTATGGTGATTTGGGGATTTTGTAGGACGATATGTGACTGGTAAAACTTCCCCTATCACTCCGATTCCAAAGTTGATGCTTGTAAATGATCATTAAAGACACACAACGTAACTTTTAGACCTTAAAAATCTGCGTTTCTGGAAAAGGAAGAGGGGAAGGGACAGAACAAGAGTCAAGATAAGACTGTCTTTTACTGGCTGGAGTGAATTACGGTGCAGGTATGATACAAGACGGTTGCTAGTTTAGTCGCCGATAGGGGGCGCGTCACTGAGAAAACTGCTAAAAGTTAAGTTGTGTGTCTTTAATATCACAATCAAAAAGAAATAACTGTTTTTTATCCCCCTGTGTCACATCTGGCGTGTAAATACTAAAAAAAAGGGTTTCCATTATAGTTTTGCAAAAAACTGTTTTATCGAATTGTCTGTAAAACCCAAGGGGCAAACTCCACTAGAGAACAGTGAGCCCACTTCCTCTTTGCTCAAAAATTGTAATTCTTTCTTCATCCGCTAGGGGCTGGCTGCAAAACAGAGGAAATCCCCATAGAGTCCCATGTTCAAAACGCCAACTTCACAGCTGAAATGAACATGTTTACAGCCTGGTTCAAAAAGTCATTTTTGGTTTAATAGGTCATTTTTGGTTTATGTAATCTTGAAACTACACATAATTAAGGGCGTGTCCTTTTGATTGACATGCGGCAGACCGGAAGCCCGGCCTGCTGACCCGTGGCTCCTACTTAGCTCCTTGTTTGCTCTCAGTAAGGTCTCAGTTTGTAGCAGAGTTGCACAACGGCAGTTTTTAGTCAGATAATAGCAAGTCTAAGCGTGTCTTACCTTTACACCGCCGCTTAGGGGGGCTAATCTTCATAAGCCCCTGTTAGCTTTAGCCCAGAGTACTTTGGCTGTCAATCATTTGCCCTGCAGCTCGGAGCGTCCTTGCCTTAACCCATTTTAGTATTTTCCACGAGTGATGACACACGTGACACAGCAAGATGGCGTCGGTGAGACACGCCCAACTGACTTCACTTTTTCCAATTCAGACCAGACAGGATACTACGTCCATCTCTATTAACGGTTTCTGGAAAAACCTCCTCATGAGAGCGTAAAAACCTTTTTGCGATATATGAGTTTTTTCATTAGTTTTTAATTGTGATATTTAGGTTTTTCAAAATTCCAGGTGTAATGGAAATCCAGCTACTGATAATGATGATGGTGATGATGATGATGACTATACCAATAATGATGACTATAACAAAGATGATGATGACTATAACGATGATGATGATGACACTGGTGACTATAACGATGATGGCTATACCAATGATGACAATGATGAAGATGATGGTGATGACTATTGTGAAGATTATTATGGCTATAACGATAATGATGATGGTACTGGTAACTATAACAATGATGATGGTTACAACAATGATGATGATGATCCTGTGACTAAATAGATGATGGTGATAATGGCTATATCAATGATGATGATAATGATTACAAGGATAATGATAATGATGACTATCACAATGATGAGGATGAGGATGATGATGGTGATGGTGATGATGATGACGATGATGATGTGGTAGATGTCACCCAGGCAGGTTTGTTTCTACTAATTTACTTACAGTCACTGAAAATTTGCTTTACCAAAAAGAGGAACAGCAGCTAAATGGTTAATAGACAATGAAAAAGGCCAATTAGCTAACAAAAACATGAACGTGAGCTCCCTATTGGATGGATGGAAGGAATATAAATGGATGGATGGATGGTATATAAATGGATGGATGGATGGGGGGGGGGGGGTATATAAATGGATGGATGTATGGATGGATGGTGTATAAATGGATGGGTGATGGGTGGATGGATGGATGGATGGATGATGGTGTATAAACGGATGGATGAATGGATGGATGGTGTATAGATGGATGATTGGATGGATGGATGGATGGAGTTAAATGGATGGATGGATGTATAAATGGATGGATGGATGGATGAGGATGGATGGATGGATGGATGGATGAATGGATGGAGGGATGGTGTATAAATGGATGGATGAATGGATAGATGGTGTATGAATGGATGGATGGTGTATAAATGGATGGATGGGTAGATGGTGTATAAATGGATTGATGGATGGATGGTGTATAAATGGATGGATGAATAGATGAATGGTGTTTGAATGGATGAATGGATGGATGGTGTATAAATGGATGGATGGATAAGGGGATGGATGGTGTATACATGGATGGATAAATGGATGGATGGATGGATGGATGGATGGAGGGATGGATGGATGGTGTAAAAATGGATGGATGGATGGATGGATGGTGCTTAAATGGATGGATGGATGGATTGATGGGTGGTGTATAAATGGATGGATGGATGAATGGATGGATGGATAGATGGTGTATAAATGGATGAATGGATGGATGAATGGATAGATGGTGTATAAATAGATGGATGATAGATAGATGGTGGATGAATGGATGAATGGTGTTTAAATAGATGAATGGATGGATGGTGTATAAATGGATGGATGGATGAATGGATGGATGGTGTATACATGGATGGATGGATGGCTGGTGTATAAATGGATGGATGGATGAATGGATGGAGGGATGGATGGTGTGTACAGTATAAATGGATGGTGCTTAAATGGATGGATGGATGGATGGATAAATGGATTGATGGATGGTGTATAAATAGATGGTGTATAAATGGATGGATGGATGGATGAATGGATAGATGGTGTATAAATGGATGGATGGATGAATGGATGGGTGGTGTATAAATGGATGGATGGATAGATGGTGTGTATATATGGATGGATGGATGGATGGTATATAAATGGATGGATGAATGGATGTTCAAATGGATGGAATGGATAGATGGTGTATAAATGAATGGATGGATGGTGTATAAATGGATGGATGGATGGATGGATGGATGGATGGATGGATGGATGGATGGATGGATGGATGGATGGATGGATGATAACGGGATGGATGGTGTATACATGGATGGATAAATGGATGGCTGGTGTATAAATGGATGGATGAATGGATGGATGGAGGGATGAATGGATGGCGTATAAATGGATGGATGGATGGTGCTTAAATGGATGGATGGATGAATGGATGAATGGATTGATGGATGGTGTATAAATGGATGGATGGATGGATAGATGGTGTATAAATGGATGAATGGATGGATAGTGTATAAATGGATGGATGGTGTATGAATGGATGGATGGATGGGTGTATAAATGGATGGATGAATGGATGGCCGGTGTATATAAATGGATGGATGGATGGAGGGATGGATGGTGCTTAAATGGATGGATAGATGGATGAATGGATTGATGGATGGTGTATAAATGGATAATTGGATGGACTGATGGATGGATGGATGGATAGATGGTGTATAAATGGATGGATGGATGGATGGATGGTGTATAAATCGATGGATGAATGGATGGATGGTGTATAAATGGATGGATGGATGGATGGTGTATGGATGGATGGATGGATGGATGGATGGATGGTGTATAAATGGATGGATGGATGGATGGATGGTGTATAAATGGATGGATGAATTGGATGGATGGTGTATAAATGGATGGATGGATGGATGGTGTATGGATGGATGGATGGATGGATGGATGGTGTATAAATGGATGGATGAATTGATGGATGGTGTATAAATGGATGGATGATGCGGTCTGGGTCTTCCTGTGTTGGGCTGTGCTGTAAGTGCGTGGCGGTACTACTGGCTCCGCAGCAGGACTCATGTCAGGTGCTGCTGCCGCGTGGCCGCTGCGCTCCACATTCGAGACGACTCCACATCTGGCAACACTCTTTTTTCACACAATAACGTCGCCGTTTTCCTGAAAGGGATCAGCAGAGTTGCTGCAGACAGGTTAGCCAAGCGCCTTCAATCCACTCCGACAGACGGTGCTGAATATTGCACGGATCCCTCGGCGGTAGCTGTTAAAAACCCAATGTTCTATGAAATATTCATTCAGCAGACTGTACAGGATCAGCAGGACAGACCATAATATGCTTCAGATGATCTTCTGTTAACAACCACAACGCATTAATACACTAGCATGATGATATACTAAAGCTACCAGGCACCATGTAGCATGCTAATGTTCCTGAAGAGATAAAACACATGAAGCAGTGTGTGTGTTATTGGTGTTGCTTTTCCCCTCAGTCCTCTCTTCAGCTGCTGCCCCCCCCACACACACACACGCCTCCCCCGCTGGATGTCTGCAGCTTGTTATCTGAAGGCGTGAGGAGGAGTGTGACAGTGTGATAATCCGAGCCGATGTGTGCCGCTGACCCTGTGATGTGCTGTGAGACCTGCCTGCTTCTGCGCGGGTGTGTGTGTGTGTGTGTATGTGTGCAGCACTTCTAAGACCTCCTGTCTTCGCTGGGATGTTTGTTTGTTGTGTCCGTGCGTACATGAGTGTGCATTCTGATGTCCGGCTGCATCCAGATGCTTCCTCTTTTCTGGAGGCTTATCAGGCGCGCGGGCGATGCATATGTGGCTTCAATCAGCCGGGATGTGAGGCAGCTCGCTGTTTGATATCCAATATACGCAGCGTGAGGCGCTGCAGAGGCCCGGTTCACATTTCCACCATTCTGACGTGGAGATGTCACTGTGGTTTCCTGCCACGTGGCTCGGGCCACCACCGAGGAAGAGGAGGAGGCCACTCCAGTCTAGAATGCATCAGTACACTGGCACAGCGGCCTCATGTCACCTGTGTTTGTGGTAACATCGCTGCAAAAAGCTGACGGACCAAGTTTTTATGTAATCGATGATTTGGCCGTGTGGTTTTCTGGATGGTGTTTGTAGTTTTGGGAATAAAATTGCAGCCTCAGCTGTTCAGAGACGAACAAGAATGGAAAAAATACAGATTCAGCCCGGAACATGGCTGCAGGTCAGCTCCCTCTGATCACAACATACAGCATCCCGATAACTGCTTTTTGTTTATTCATTCAACCCTTAAAGGGATACAACACCCACAGAATGATGTGCCTTCATCTTCTTCTCGCCCTCATGCTGAGCAAAACTCTGAAGTACGTTTTTAATATTTCAAATGCAGCCTGAGATCTGGGTTGTTTTTGTTATCCGACGACTTTCCCATAATGGAGGTGACCGGTGTCAGAAACAAAAAGGTCCATAAAAGTCCACAAAACTTGTCAATATTTCTCCATACTGCCTGTCCAATGCAATCCTAGTATCCTGAGTGGGTAACGTCCATAATTTACTCGAACCAACATCATTGAGTATATTTTTAGAGCCTAAACAGTAGAACATTGTACTTCCCCGATGCACATCCATGCGAGTTCACAACATTACGGAAGCCACGGCATTCAGCAACTACTCTGCCAATAATGCAAGCGTAGAAGAAGAAAGTTACTGTTTATATTGTGATAAGAGCAAACGAGCTGCAGACAAAGACAAGAGGGGTTGGATATTGATTTAGAAGAAAGAAAGAAAGAAAGAAAGAAAGAAAGAAAGAAAGAAAGAAAGAAAGAAAGAAAGAAAGAAAGAAAGAAAGAAAGAAAGAAAGAAAGATCTCCAGCTGCATTTGAGATATTAAAAAAGTGCTTGTTCAGCATGAGGGTGAGTAGAAAATGAAGGCACATCATTCTGTGTGTGTACTATTCCTTTAAATCTCCAATTTTTATTGTCAGGTAAACTGTGTAGTTAATCCCTGAAGTATTTCAGCATTTCAATCACAGGACAATAGTACTCGTTCATTTGTTCATTCTACTTAAAGTATTGATAAAATGAAGGAGTTTGCTGCAGATAATGTCTCATCGAGGGGCTGCCCCGTCTCTCCCATGGATCAGCCCCCGAGAGCCCTTAGGTCAGCTGACCAGTTGGTCCTGGATGTCCCTCAACCCCTCATGAAAACCAGAGGAGATCGAAACCTTTGCGGTTGTGGCTCCCAGACCGTGGAACGCATTGCCCCGCCCTGTGCAATCTGCCAACAGCCTTCCCATTTATAAAACTCACCTTAAAGGCGCTGAACCTGATTTTGCACATTTGTGAACCGTGAGCGAGGTGAAGAGTGTAGTTTGAACTGTAAGCCCCGCCCCTAACTGTTTCTCCTAGCCCCTTACTTGTTCATCCTAGCCGGCTTCAGAGTCACTTTTTCACTTTTATACTTTTAATTTACTTTTATTTTATTCTATTTTTCTACTGATTTCATTGTGTTGCCTCTATGGTGTTGCTTTTATTTATTCATTGTTGACTTTTATTCTGTTCAGAGCTTTGGTTGGCCATTGGCCTTCAAAAATGTGCTATATAAATAAAGCGTTGACAATCAGGAGCAGCCAAAGATCAACAAGTGAGCAGAAAGTTCTATGTGTGTCTGAACAGAAGAAAATAATTGGAATAAAGACAGAGGAGCTTTCTGATGCAGCTGAGCTGGAGTTGGTTTTGTGAGGATGGAAGGTAAATACAGTCATAGCAGAAATAACTGGAGAGGAGAAAAAGATGGAAATAGTTTCTGTTGTGCGTTTGTTTCAGTGCCTGAAAGTCAAGACTGGAGAATTTCAGGTTGCTGACTGGGATTAAAAGTTCTGACAATTAATTTGGGACATTTTAAACGCAAACACTGCTTAATTTTTATGCAGATAATAAATTTCAACATCATGTTTTAGAATTAGACACATATTGAGTTATACAGCGTGTCTAGAATTTAAATATAAAACTACATATAAGTTAAATGATATTAACGGAGTCGTCCTCCATGTGACATCATCCAGGCGGAAGATCCGTTTGTGGAGCTCACATCTTCCCTCGTGTGCATGGATTTTGTTCGTGCACGTCAGGTTTACGGCGGATTCCTAATTGGCAGCATGTGTGGGCATGACCAGCTGTCTGTCGGCGTGTTGGCCCTGTGATGGACAGGTGACTCATCCAGGGGAAACTCACCTTTCAACCAGCACCAGCCGTCAAATACTTCTTAAACAGGCATCACAGAAGCAAACGTCAGGTTTAAAGTAGGAGTTTGGCTTCAGGATTGATATGCTGCAGGGTTATAACGGGGAGTGTAAAGGTATATTACGTATTTCAATAAGAATATATGAAACAAAGACAAAGAAAAGTTCATACCAGATTCTGATGCAAACGGGATTTTTTCTCTTTGTTTCAGTCATGTTTTAAAACGAGAAATAAACTGATTGCATTGAATAACTCATCTATGTCTTCTAAGCGTCCCCCTGAATCATCATCATCATCATCATGTGTCGTGCATGTATTTAGGCGTTGGATGTCTGCATGTGTCTGTTTGCAGTAGTACTTTTAATTCCTCTCTTGCACTCTGTTCCCTGTTGAACTATTTTTTATCCTGACTTTACTTTTTTCTTTCAGCTCAAACACCAAGCAATAAAGCTTTTTAAAAATTTCATTACACTTATTACAAATTAATTTCCAGCCTTCCACACTTCAGTGTGACAATTTAATTAGACTGTGATGCCCAGCTTTACATTTCAACTAATTAAAACATTTCGGACACACACAGAGGGAACTAAACGGAGGGAGGAATCTGGTTATGGTTGTTATCGTCATGGAAACCAGCTGATGGCGAGTATAAAGCAACACCTCTCTCTCTCTCTCTCTCTCTCCCTCGCTCTGTATCTCGCTCCCCGGGTTGCAGCGAGAACCGGACAAAAGTAAAGGTATAACT
The DNA here is from genome assembly GCA_023101725.1 of Atherinomorus stipes. Classification (NCBI taxonomy): domain Eukaryota; kingdom Metazoa; phylum Chordata; class Actinopteri; order Atheriniformes; family Atherinidae; genus Atherinomorus; species Atherinomorus stipes. Next base: position 219,511 of record JALJCO010014259.1, on the reverse strand, counting down.
GCGTTGGACCACATCCAGGGGCTCCCCCCCCCCCCCCCCCCCCCCCCCCCCCCCCACACACACACACACACACATAAAAGACAGGGACACACACCGCACAGCGTGATGAAATTTCCATGCACTTATGCACACGTGTGTTTGCACGCACACAGAGACTAACAAAGTGTGGTTTTAGGTTAGACACACCAATCAAAGCAAGCACACACACACACTCACACACACACGCATGCACACACACACAAACACACCGGAGTCCATTCAGCTGGATTCTGAAGGGAGTGTGTAGCCAGAGTTCCCTCTGCTGGTGACAGGGGTCAGTGCAGGCACTGCACCTCACCTACACATACCATCATCATCATCATCACTGCCACAATCATCATCATCACTGCCATTATCATCACTGCTATCATCATCATCTTCACTCATATCATCATCATCACTGCCATAATCATCATCATTATCATCATCACTGCCATCATCATCATCACTGCCATCATCATCATCACTGCCATCATCATCATCATCATCACTGCCACAATCATCATCATCACTGCCATCATCATCATCACTGCCATCATCATCATCATCATCATCATCACCACCATCATCATCATCATCACTGCCATCATCATCATCATCATCATCATCATCATCATCATCACAGCCATCATCATCATTACTGCCATCATCATCATCATCATCACTGCCATTATTATCATCATCATCATCATCATCACCATCTCTGCCATCATCATTATCATCACTCCTATTATCATCATCATCATCATCTTCACTCATATCATCACCATCATCTCTGCCATCATCATCATCACTGCCATTATCATCATCATCATCACTCACATCATCATCATCTCTGCCATCATCATCACTGCCATTATCATCATCATCATCATCATCTTCTTCTTCTTCACTATCATCATCTCTGCCATCATCATCCTCACTGCCATCATCATCATCATCATCATCCTATCATCATCATCATCACTGCCATTATCATCACTCCTATCATCATCATCATCATCATCTTCACTTATATCATAATCATCACTGCCATCATCATCATCATCATCATCATCATTATCAGCACTCCTATCATCATAATCTCTGCTATCATCATCATTGTCACTGCCATCATCATCACTCTATCATCGCCATTAACATCATCATCATCATCACTGCTGTCAACATCCTCATCATCATCATCATCACCCGTCCCGTACCTAGCCAGACCCGCCGGTGGAAACAGTTCTCATATAAAGAGGGTTTTCTCAGAGATCTATGGAATCCTGGTTTAATGTGACCGAACGAGCCCAAATCTGATCTAAATCATGAGGTTTGGTTATGTCAGCCTTACATCAGCGGACTTTTTAAAGATTTGGAAAAGACTCCTGGAAGACCACCATCTCACACCGGCTCACATCTAAAGACAGTTTTGATCTCAGTCTAGTCACAGACTGAGATTTTATAAAGACTGGGAATCTTACAGGACCACTATTTACAAGACTACAACTAGATTCTTTCAGCATTTTTCCCATCATGCAATTAGTTCCCATCATCATCATCATAATACATTTTATTTGAAAGCACCTTTTGAAGGCACACAAAGACACTGTATAAGTAGGGGATAATGTCTGGAACGCATGTTATTATTGGGAAATACTGACCGACAGGGCGAAAGCAGACCCCGACGTGAACCTGCGTTCCAGACATTATCCCGCTTATTATACGACTACTTGCGAAAAAAAAAATTCCAATTAAAATAGTCTATTTTTCTGAGGGTCAAATAACTTTCTGATGTTTTCTGCTAAGATTAAACTCATTCCTCACAGTCGCGGCCAGGTCGGGGAACTTGTTGCTTAGCAACGTTTGTTAGTTGAGTCATGGCGGCTGAAATTTGTGCTAACACCTTTGGCTAGCTCCGGTTATTCCTGTATGTTGAACTGGACATTCTTCCGCTGCTGTTAGCTGTATGCGTCTTGCCACTGGTCTTCTTTTTTTCTTTTTCCTTTGGAGAGGGTGAATCCTTAAACTCAGCCTGGACCCATGGCTAAAGATCTCCACACTTGCCAAAGATGTTCAAATTAATTGAAAAGTCATCCATTTTTGGTCATGAGGTGTCGCTAAATGCTCGTTTACTGTGTTTTCCGCATTAAGTGATCGGACTACTTGCAATGTGGCGGAATATTGGGCTAACCACGGGTTAAAAAAAGGAAAAAAAGATCTGTTGCCCTTGACAGCAGTTATTATATGAAAATAATGACCGCTGGAACGTTGGGAAAACCCATTCAAGTCAATGGAGCATTCTACAGCATTCTAAAGTGCTGAATAAGAAAAACAGATAAACCATTAAAAACAGGACGCTAAAACACTAAAAATGCGAAACATAATCTGCTCTCAGTGACCAGTATGTCTGTGCAGCACTGATGTTTATTTACTGTTCACTGTCAGTAATCTGATTGCTGGTGTGTGTTCTGCAGTCAGATATGACCGTGCGGGGGTCTCATGGCGTTCTCCGTGAGTCCCGTGTATTTCTGTGGCTCTGGTCAACACATAGGCGCCGATTCCGACGGTACTTCGGGGCCCGAGCACCCACGGAAAATACCGAGCACCCAGGTGGGATTGATGGCAAAGTCGGTCTCATCCATCATCCACTGCAGTGTTTCCTACATTGACTCAGTCATGGCGGACTTCCTCAGCTGTATTATGAACGTCATGCCTTCAAAATGATCAGAAGAAAATCTTTTCACATGGAAAACGTCAAAAATTTTTTAATTGAAGTTGGATTACTGCTTCTAGAAGCCAGCAGCAGTAGAACTCTTTTCCGTCAGACGTTGTATTTGCACGTGAACGCAGCATGTAGACTGGTATGTCAGGATGAAAACACAGCGCAGCCAGAACGTGGCGCGCAAAGACCTGGTATGAATCGGCCAGAAGGTTTTAATTATATCTTAAACTTGATGAATGATGATAAAGTGTTTTTTAGTGGCTTCGGTTCTTCATTGAATCAAACCACTGAGCCGCCTACAGTCTCAGAATCAGCCACATTTAATGAGATAGTAGCCTACTTTTTTTTTTTTTTTTTTTTTTTTAAAAGCCTACGAACTTTTAATATGGCATGGTCGCAGAAAATCGCCAATGGCTTCATCAAGCTGCAGCTAAAAGCAGTCGTAGCTACATTTCAAAGATCCAACAAGACTGGTGAGTGAAAAAAACTATAGGCTGCTATTAGGTTGCTAATTGAATTGTTGTTAGTTAAGCTTGTGTTGCTCTGGCTACGGATTTTGCTTTCTGTTTCACTTGCAAACACATTTATTGCTTGGTGTCACATATGCGAAGGATTCTGCTGTTGACTAATTTACTACCAATTTTAATTTCTTCAAATTATTTGTTAAATGGATGTTGTATTTGTTAATTTTGTGGTGAGTTCATTAATTCATTTTACAAAATAATAAGCCACAAATTCCACTAATAATGGGATATTAATTTAGCTGAATATATCTTGTCGTCTTGTATGGCCTTCACTCAGATCGGCGCCCCTGGGTCAGCGTATTATGCAACTCTGAGTATTGACGGTTCTGGAGGTCGGACCTGTTTCTGCTGCTGTCAGAGATCATCCAGCTATTGCTTGTTGATTGTGTTGCATCATTCCGACTTGTGCCCAACACGAGGAAAAGACTGATATAAAACAGCACAGATTACCATCTCAAACTTGACAGTGGAGGCCTCGGGGGTGCGCTGTGACTCCAGTAAAACTCCTGAGATTTACTAAAGACCTTCCGTCTGAATTCTGCGACAGTGAAAACCGTTTGGTGTGAGCCCGGCATTAGTCCTGTAAAACTACTTCAGGAGGACTACAGTCAGTCCAACCTTGTCTCCTGTTCCATTACTGGACAAACTCATTAATCCAGGTGTAGTCTGGCCATTGTCGTCGTGGTTACTGAGGTAAGGCACACCTGGATTAATCAGTTTGTCCAATAATGAAAGACAGGAAACAAAGGAGCTGGCTGAAGTCAGGAAGTAGTGGAGTTGTGCATAGAGCCCATTAACAGCTGTTATTTTGGCAGATGATGACATTGGACACGCCCACATTACGATTGTCATACTAAGTACATGTTACCATACGCTGTACAAACCTACCCAGCATGCGGAGGGTTAACTGCTGCTGGCTGCCCTTCATATTTCCTTTAGTTCTGGAATTTTCACCTTTGCTAAAAGAAAAAAATTGGAGAGGAAGTTGTTCAGTCTTCAGTCAAAGTATAATATAGGATCATTTCACTTGATGTGTTTGAGTTTACATAAATAAATAAATAAATAAATAACTGGTCCAGAAACTGCTTGGCTTTGGATTAAGCAATGTTCTCTATTTTTAGGGGTCCGGTTACAGTCTGACCTTTTGTAAGGCTGGTTTGGCATTCATAATTGAAATGCCTTTAATGTAGCCATTTGTTTCCATAGCAACAGCTCAGCGTTGAGGACCGGCTGCTGAAAAGCATCATTTATGTTACAAGGTGCATTCTTCATGAATAAATCTTTATTTCTGCTGTGTTCTGGAGTGTGTGTGATGAGACTGAGCTAAAATGTAAAGCGATGGAGAGGGAGAAGTCTCAGAGATCATGCACACACTCCCAACCAGAGCACGCGGAAAGCTGCACGCGCTGACATGAACACATTGTCACACATGGCTAATCTCGCGCATGCAGGCTCAGTGTGCACACCTGGGATGACAGTATCTCCCCCTCTTCATTACAGCTTCTCAGTAATCAAGCAAGATGAGGGAGTTATTAATTAAATGTAATCACACTGGATCCTCGTGACCTGATGCCATTCACACACGGCCGCCTCTTATCCCGCACAGTTGTCAAACAACACCAGACACATGGCTGAATCCCGGAGCCACATCAGAGGCTGCACAAACACTCCGGTTTGAGCCCGGAGGTTTACATTTCAGGCCTTTAGCAGATGCTCCCCTACCTAGACGGGCTTACTTTAAAGAGGATGGAAATTTCACTGCAAATGCTGAGGAGACGTCAGAGACCGAGATGTGAAGCAGGCTTTGGTGGAAGACAGCAGGAGACAAAAAGATGCAAACAAGAGAGATAACATGCAGGATTCATCGGCAGCTGAAGCTGCATTGTCTCACAGCACTTCCTGGATGTGTAGCCCAATAAAAAAAAGGTTATTTTCCCAACTTTCTCATTTTTAAAAATACATTCTTCTTTTACATTTCAGCTCAGAAGCATTTTCCAGAAAAGTTGGTGAAGTGAAGCTTTTTCTGCTTTGCAATGCTGCCAGTTCCCAACACTAGAAAGATGACTTCACACCAAAGATGTTTATAGACTAGTCTGACCAAACGCTATCAGTAGACTAGGGATGGATACTGGGAATGATTTCACAATACGATACAATATTGCAATATTGGACACTGCAATATATTGTGATATATTGTGATATTCTAGGATCTTCAGAGAAATTTAAAATGCAGCATGAAATAAAAGTTGTACCTTTGTACATAGATCAGATGACTGAAACAACAAAATGAGTCAAAAATAAATGAAATTCATTTTCTCCATGTCCCATTTATTAAACTTGGACGGGCTTCTTTGCCATTTGGATCTCATGATAAAACCATTTACAATTGTCCCCCTGAACATGAATATTTATCACAGCTGAATAGATGTGCAGTAAAATAAAAATAATCTTTTTTTTGTTCGGAGGATGATTTAAAAACCATTACTGAAGGCCTACAAATGAAATGATGAAACTTAAAAAATGGTTTGACTATGATAAGTTATCTCTTAATTTGAAAAAAAAAAAAAAAAAACAACAACAAAAAAAAACAAACAACTAAGTTTATGGTTATAGAATACAGGGTGAATTTTTTTTTATTTTTATTTTATATTAATGGAGAGAACATTGAAAGTGTACATGAAGTTAGGTTTACTGGGTGTCCTGCTGGATGATGAATTAACATTGAAAAATCATATTGCATATGTTAAATTTAAGGTTGCCAAAAACATTTTTATTTTGAATTAAGTACATTTTGGATATTAATATATTGAGAATGCTGTACAATGCACTGGTTTTTACCATATTTTGTACACTGTTTGGTTACCGTACTGTACTGTCTTCTTCCAGGATCGGGTCGCGGGGGCAGCTGCCTAAGCAGGGGAGCCCAGACTTCCCTCACCCCGGCCACAGCTGCCATCTCATCCGGGGGGATCCCGAGGCGTTCCCAGGCCAGCAAGGAGATGTAGTCGTACAGGGACCGGACAGCTTGAAGTATTGTTTGGTTGTTTGGGGAAATACTTATAAGAGCAGTATTACTCCATTGTTTTTGTTACAGAAAAGGGTTGTAAGAATAATATATAAAGTAGGGTATAGAGAACATACAAACAGACTTTATTTTGTCCGGTTTATTGAAAATAATGGATCTAGTTTAGCTTCAGACTTTGATAATAATGTATAAAGCAAATAAAAAATATTTACCAGAACAGTTACAGAACTTATTTGAATTAGAAGAGGAGGACTGCAGACGCTGGTTAGATTTTCAACCCAGGTTTGGTCAGTTAACGTTAAAACAAATGTGTAATTCTGTTGCAGGTGTTAAATTATGGATGAAGAAAATAGATTCTGTTTAAGAAAATGAAAATGACACACCCCTATATAAATTAGGTTTTGCATGTTTCAAGGTTTGCATAAGGCGGAGAATTGTGAGAGATGACAGCACAAAAGGAAATACAACCCCACAGATGGAGATATTAGTGGAAGAGGGAAATGAAAATATCATTTAAAATAAGTATGAAAAATATAAAAATCAATTCATACAATAGGTATCTGTGCAGAGTCTCAGAAGTGACCAATTTATGAGGACATGGATCGGGGAGTTTCTTAAAGGTAGAGTCCGAAGCCCCTCCAGCGTTTCTGTTTGCAAACAATAGTATTCAGACTTAGCGCCCCTCCCTCTCAGGCTAATGGCCGCCTCATTCTTCAGCCACTTCAGCTTCAAGCTTCTCCTTCAGAGCTCAGAAGTGGGTAAAAAGCCAAACCAGTATTAACTCTGGTTTTCCAATGTGCACTATCACAAGCTCTTACCTTTCCTTCGGTGCGTCCGCCGTTTTTCTTTCTTTCTTTTTCTTTTCCTAAGAGAGTTCGAATGACTGGCATCTGCTCCAATCATGAGCTTATTTCCACACAGCGTCCACCACAGTCTGGCGATATAGACAGAAATCTCCACCCAGAAACATCCCGAATGCACCAAAAACAATACGAAAGAGTGAATTACATGCAGGGGGAGAGGGAGTTGCATTTAAACTCACCATGGCACGCGAGTAGAGGCCCAAAGGCGCAGTTTGAGATGGATTTCACTTGTCTAACATTTATTTTCACGGAGGGAACTTCGGACTATACCTTCAACACATGAAACTGTCTGCAGCCTCAAACATGGTCTCTGACATCTAATACGCATGAGGTGTGCACTCTTTGGCACAATGCTAACAGCTTTAGAGGCTTTCATTCTCAGGCGATCTTGTCCCCTCTCCCCCCCTAGTATTTCAATCCTCTGGGAGGAGTTACCCGATGTCATTTCAAATTAGTTTTTTTTTCTAAACTCTTATTGATTGATAGAAGATCTTCCTCATCTTCTCCCTACTCACCCCTTAGCCAATACCACCCACCAAGAGGACCCAACCCCCAGGGGGGGGGGGGGGGGGGGGGGGAGTACAAAAAAAAAAAAAAAAAAAAAAAAAAAAAAAAAAAAAAAAAAAAAAAAAAAAAAAAAACATTTATCAAGCTCAAAAGCTTCAGTCAAACAACATGGCGGCGGCGGCGACAGCTGGTACGAGCGGTGTACAGTCTGTGACGCTTTTGTCGAATGTGCAAAGAAACCTCCGCCAAACCCCCCATCCTTCAAAGTCCCCCCCTTGATTGGCTCTCATCTTTCTCTACCAAGCGAAATCCCTATACTTCCCTTCCAGATGCTGGGGAAGGGCCCCCCTTTTTTCCCCCATTTATTTTAGCCACTACAATCCAATTTAAATGAGCAGCTTTAGTTTTCATAAAGCTACGGTGGCTGCAAACTTTCTGTTCCATTTGTCCAGAATATTTTACACCCGTATTAAATCGTGGTGTTTGCTGTGTTGATTTTTATCTAATTCAACAATGAGAACTAAATACGTTGCCCTCACTGTTCATAAAAATTATACTGAATCAGTTTTGTGTGTGTCCTCTCAGAAGATGAAGCCTTTTTGTGTGGAAAGCTTGCACCTGCTTTTCAGATACATCACTAAAAATACAAGCAAAAAAAAACAGCCATGCAAGTCCATTTCAGGGTTGATAAATCACTATGTGAGTGCTAAATTATTCTATTTTCATTTTCTCCTCCCAACACGCACAATTGCACAATGTAAACGCCCCATATTGCAATTTCATTGCAGCCAACATGCTAACTGGATAAGAGGCGCTATTTAGCACGTTTAAAAGACCAAACCCTTTTAGCGTGCTGTTAAAAGATCAGTTTGTACATTTTTTTGCTTGTGCAGTGAGATAGCTCATGTTTTTATACACACAAACCTTTGGCAAATCCGTTCCTACGTAAAGGCAGCATAAACGGGCCTTTACACATCATCGAGCTCACGGCTCTACGGCCAGTTGACATTAAACGTAGCCTGTGGTGATGTTACCCGATTATTGCGGTGAGAGCCTCAGACCATGTCGTGTAAGTTTTAATTCAAAGTACTTTAAGTTTGTTTGTGTGTTTCTCATGTAAAAATGCATCATTGTAAAATGTTTTAGAGCCTGTTTCAGGTGTTTTTCCTGTACAAGTTTTCAGGTTATTTTGTAAAATGGCAAAAAAAGAAAAAAAAAAACCTGTTAATATCTATGTTAAGTTTCTCTGCAGTAATGTTCTTTCTTTGGGAGCAGGGTTGGGGTTTTACAGCTTCCACCTTAGTAGTTGCTTTTTTTACTAGTCATATCCCTCCATAAGAATAATGGTAATGTTGAGTTTAAATTCACAGTTAAATTATGATCTAAAAACAGTACTGTCTCAAACCATTACATACAGAAGCCATCAACCATCAGACACTGGGAGCATGTGGCTTCATGTAGAGTTCACTGCATCTCTGTTGCTACATCATGTTGATTACAAACAGCCTTTAGGGTCAGGTCTCAGCATAATTTCATGCAGAGGATTTATTTTCCTCTATGGCATAGCATATGAGGGGAAGACCTTCACTTCCCCCAGGCTGGAGCCATACATAACCCAGAGAAAGCATGTCTCCTGAATAAAACAGGTACATATGCAGCATGAATGCAAAGTAAGATGTTGAGATGTAGTTACAGAGGAAAGTATCCTTGGATAGAATGATGCTTGGAAAATGGATCAAAACTGGAATAGAGTGACAAAGACTGCTGTCACCGATTTAATCAAAACACACCAGTGACATGTGAGGCTCAGTGACGAGGGGGAAACCATACTGTTGCTACAGTGCTCTGACCAAAGATGATTGTTTCATTTAATATCTTTTCTAAATACTGAGATATTTAAAATACCTTATTCCTAAAGTGGATGAAGTTACTTTCATTATTCTTTAGACCTTTCTGTAAACCAGTATGCTGGGGAGGCCAAAAATATTGATTAATCAATGCATCGCAATATTTCCCTGTGCAATTCAATATCGATGAGGCAATTCCTCTGAATCATTGACCTCCTGGCTGTAGGAGGACTTTGATCAGGTTCAACACATTCATAAACAGCGACTTGTGTGGTTTGTTATATTACTGTTATTAGGAAATCATTGGTCAGAAGGGGAAAAGCAGGGCTGAGGCTTTGTGATTGGCCACTGGATTTGTGAGAAACCCAGTTTGCCTGACCTACCTTTTAGGGTTTGCCACTGGGTCGTGATGATTTGAATGCAGAAATACTCAGAAATACAATTTAGAGTTTAGTTCTCTCAGCATACACTGCCTGGCCAAAGAGAAAGTCCCCAACTGGATTTAACTAAGTAAATAGGTAGGAGCCTCCTATTGGATAATTACTGCATAGGTGATTATCTTTCAGCTGGCAACAAGTTATTTAACCCCAACTGGTGCAATGAGTTGCTTCTCATGTCCTAAACAACTATGTGGAAAGACACATCCGTGGTCGTGGAAAAGATGTTAGTCTGTTTGAGAAGGGTCAAATCATTGGGATGCATCAAGCAGAGAAAACATCTAAGGAGATGCAGAAACTACTAAAACTGGGTTCTGAGCTGTTCAACGCATTATTAAAAACTGGAAGGATAGTGGACCATCGTCTTCCAGGAAGAAATGTGGCTGGAAAGGCAGATGAAGTGATGCAGCGTCATGCCTAGTGCTGCTGTACAAGCCTGTGGGGGCGGTGTTATGATCTGGGGTTGCAGCAGTTGCTCAGGTCTAGGTTCAGCAACCGTATGTGCTCAAAGAATGAGGCCAGCTGATACCTGAATATACTGAATGACCAGGTTATTCCATTAATGGATTTTTCTTCCCTGATGGCACGGCCATATTCAAAGATGACAATGCCAGGATTTATCAGGCTCAAATTGTGAAAGACTGGTTCAGGGAGCATAACACATCATTTTCACACATGGATTGGCCACCACAGGGTACAGACCTGAACCCCATTGACAATCTTTGGGATGTGCTGGAGAAGGCTGTGGTCAGACTCTACCATCATCAATGCAAGATCTTAGTGAAAAATTTATGCAACACTGGATTGAAATAAATCTTGTGACATTGCAGAAGTCTGGTGTGGAGGAACTGGACTGGCCTGCACAGAGTCCTGACCTCAACCCCACAGAACACCTTTCGGATCATTTAGAGCAGAGACTGAGAGCCAGGCCTTCTCGTCCAACATCAGTATGTGATCTCACAAATGTGTTTCTGGAAGAATGGTCAGAAATTCCCAGAAGAGTTGAAGCTGTTCTAGCTGCAAAGATGGACCAACGTCATATTGAACCTCATGGATTAGGAATGGGATGTCACTTAAGCTCATATGTGAGTCAAGGCAGGTGAGCAAATACTTTGGGCAATATAGTGTATGTCACATGAACACGTAAACACCATGAAAAACATGATTTTCATCAGAGTGAGTCTTTAAATTGTTTTGCTGGACATTCAGCCGAAGTCACACAAGAAGGGAGAAGAAGACACTCAGCTAGCCGCTAACCTGTAAACAAACGTTGTGAGGAAGTATTACAAGGAAACAATGAAGACAAAAATGGTCCCAAACCGACCCTAAAAAGGCAAAAAGTCAACTCCAATATAATAATTGTGGATTAGTGAGTGGAAATAAAGCAGAGCTTTGAGGTCTTGATGGAGCACTAGCTAATGCTAACATTAATGCTATGGTAACGGAAGCCCTAAAACCTGCATCTGAAAGCTTTCTCTAGAAAACAAACATCTAAAAAAGTGATTGCCCCCTAAATCTAATAACTGGTTGGGCCACCCTTAGGAGTAACAACTGCAATCAAGCGTTTGTGATAACTGGCAATGAGTCTTCTACAGCGCTATGGTGGAATTTTGGCCCACTCATCTTTGCAGAATTGTTGTAATTCAGCCACATTGGAGGGTTTTCCAGCATGAACCGCGTTTTTAAGGTCATGCCACAGCATCTCAATTGGATTCAGGTAACTCCAAAGTCTTCATTTTGTTTTTGTTAAACCATTCAGAGGTGGACTTGCTGGTGTGTTTTGGACCATTGTCCTGCTGCAGAACCTAAGTGCGCTTCAGCTTGAGGTCACCAACAGATGGCCGGACAGCAGACAGCAGAATTCATGGTTCCATTTACCACAGCAAGTTTTCCAGGTCCTGAAGCAGGAAAACAGCCCCATACCATCACACTAAAACCACCATATTTTACTGTTGGTATGATGTTCATTTTCTGAGATGCCATTTTACTTTTATACCAGTTGTAATGGGACCTACATCTTCCAAAAAGTTAAACTTTTGTCTCGTCAGTCCACAGAGTATTTTCCCAAAAGTCTTGGGGATCATCAAGATGCTTTCTGGCTAACCTGAGACGAGCCTTTATGTTTTTTTTGCTCAGCAGTGGTTTTGGTCTTGGAACTCTGCCATGCAGGCAATTTTTGCCCAGTCTCTTTCTTATGGTGGAGTCATGAACACTGACCTTACTTGAGGCAAGTGAGTCCTGCAGTTCTTTGGATGTTGTTCTGGGGTCTTTTGTGACCTCTTGGATGAGTCGTCGCTGTGCTCTTGGGGTAATATTGGTCGGCCGGCCACTCCTGGGAAGGTTCACCACTGTTCCATGTTTTCACCATTTGTGGATAATGGTTCTCACTGTGGTTCGCTGGAGTCCCAATGCTTCAGAAATTGATTTGGAACCTTTTCCAGACTGATAGACCTCAATTACTTTGTTTCTCATTTTTTCCAGAATTTCTTTGGATCACAACATGATGTCTAGGGTTTGAGGATCTTTTGGTCTACTTAACTTCGTCAGGCAGGTCCTATTTAAGTGATTTCTTGATTTAGAACAGGTGTGGCAGTAATCCAACATTGGTGTGGCTAGAGAAATTGAACTCAGCTTTCCAAAGAAGTGATAAACCACAGTTAATTTATGTTTTAACAGGGGGGCAATCACTTTTTTCACACAGGGCCATCGAGGTTTAGATTTTTTTTCCCCCTTACTAATAAAAATCTTCATTTAAAAACTGCATTTTGTGTTGACTTGTGTTATCTTTGTCTGATATTTAAATATATCAGATGATCTAAATCACATAAGTGCGACAAACATGCGAAAAAATAAGAAATCGGGAAGGGGGCAAACACTTTCACACAACTGTATATTGTTGTAAAAATGTTGCCAGAAGACTTTCAAAACAAAGCCATTTTTTTTTAAAAAGTGATATCGATTTTTGGTCAATATTAGGCTTTTGGATCAATTTATGATCAATTCATCATTCCATATCGATGTATCAATATAGATTGATGTGTTGTCACACCCCTAATATATATATATATATATATATATATATATATATATATATATATATGTATATATATATATATATATACATACATATATATATACATATATACATACATATATATATACATATATATATATATATATATATATATATATATGTATGTATTATATAAAATACCCTTACCCACCATCTTAGTAGGTACCGCTGTCCAACTGCTCGTTAACGCAACTTTCTAATCAGCCAATCACATGGCAGCAACTCAATGCATTTAGGCATGTAGACATGATCAAGACGATCTGCTGCAGTTCAAACTGAGCATCAGAATGGGGAAGAAAGATGATTTAACGAAAACTCTTACTGACAAAAAATGGGCCAAAGCATGATGTGTACAGTCAGTTCCCCCTTCACATGTTTGCCTGCCCCCTCATGTATGTATTCTTGGAGTTGGCCCTGATTCTAAATGGTCAAATATGGTTTCGTATCAGACTTGATGAAAACTCACTCTTACGCTCTACATCAGGGTTACTCAATTCGGTCCGATAAGGGCTGCAAACTAACAGGTTTCCCATGTCTACCTGATCCAATGCAAGTTAATGAGTCATTATGCTGAGCTTGATTGGCGACTAGATCTATTTAATTTGAGTCAGGTGTATTAGAGCAGGGAGAGATGGACGACCCTCTGGATTGTGGCCCTCATAGGGCCAAACTGAGTAACCCTGGTCTACATAACAAATGAAGTATGGAACCATTCTGTTTCTGCTTTCACTTTTAACTTATTGTGCAGTAGGTTCCCACACTGTGGTGGCTGGAGAATATATTGCTCTCTGATGGAAACCCTGGTTACTTTCAGCCCTGAATGTCTGACGAGTCAGAGCCTTCCCCTCTGTCCTGACCAGGACCCACCTTTAGTTCTTTTACAGCCTGCTGTGTGCTTCATTATATTTATAAAGGTTTTTTTGTAGGGAAAAAAATGTTTAAAACATTAAACATCACAATAAAGATTCAATAGAATTGAAAAAAGCAATATCCTTTATTATAACAACAAGATAAAAACCTATAATTTGCATCTGAGATATTCAGCTGAAGTACTTTAGGGACTGACCACATTTTATTATTACGCAACTTTATACTTTGAGTTGGGACATGAGTCACTGTAATGTATTTTACTCATGAAGAGGAAGGAGTAGCCGCACACTGGCTGCAGCAAACAAACAGACCAGGAGTTATTACTTAGCAAACTTAGCAGCCGGCGTTTGGTGGATGAATTCTTTATCATAACAAAGCTTCTTGATAATAAATCTGATACTGTTGGAAAGTGTCTTTATTTCTGTTTTCAAGAAAAATGTTTGTGTTGGATGAGCAGCAGAGTTGAAAAACTTGCCAAATCTTCTCTGATGGTCTCTCCAATAATAATAAGCTTTGTTCTTCCGTTGAGGGAGATGCTCCTCCATCAATCGACGAGCCTGACAGTGAAGCTTTGGCAGATTAGCTGTACTCAGTGAGAGAGAGGACAGCCTTGTCCTGCAAGCCTGGACTACAAATCTGTAGAGGGCTGGTTCCTGAGTCTGACAGTGTGAGGAAACAGTCTTTTTATGTCATCGTGTTCTTGGCTGACTTTATGGCCCGTCTCATACATCCCTGTTTTATGGAACTTGGCCTTTAACTTGAAAATCAGTTGTTTCCAGATGAGTCAGACACACCAGCTGACCTGTATCAGAGTTAATACCAACCCTTAGGGCCTGATTTACAAAGACTCCAAATTGCGAGGCTAATGTCTTTGCCTCGCAAAAAAAAATAGCGTGCGCTGTCATTTTAGCGTTTGCGGGTGATCAACAAAGATTACACGCGCAATCTGTAACAGGCGCAAACAGCAGGATTTAAATGAGGATTTAGCGTGCGCTCTCCCTGCGCCACGGAGAGTTCAGAAGAGCATGTGGTAAACGCAAAATGAAATTCATCCGGATAGAGAGATGTTAGTTCCAGAGATATAATGAGGCAAATAAAAAACAGAATATAAGATAAATATGAAGAGTTCATTTGCAAAAAAAGACAAACGCCATTTAGAAAAAACGGAGTTAACTGCTTTTGCAAATAAACTCTTCATTTACTTTTTGAATATTATCAGAAAATCAAGCTCACATGAAGTAGAGGGTTTTAATGATGTAAAATGGAGATGTGATGTTTGTACCCAACAGCAACAAAAGCAGTTAACTCCGTTTTTCCACAGTGATGTTTGTCTGTGTTTGCAAATGAACTCTTCATAATAACTATAAATAAAAATAATGCAGCAGGTTTCCCTGTGGATCGTAAGAAGAGGCCAGTTTAAGGACAGGACACGCTGTTGAAGATGATCTGATATTACGCACAGACTGCTCAAAAACAGTGATTGTGCTAGAATACTGTGCAATTTTATCCCCCGCACTGAATCACATACAAATCAATCAATCAATTCCTTTCAAACAGTAGCTGACACATATTTATTGCTTACCTTAGCACAGAACCAGAGAGCCCAACAGTTCGAGTAAGACAAAAAGTATCAGCTGGCTGGGCGATTGATCAGATCCCGCAGCAGACTGACTCGATTGCAAGTTGCACACTGTTTTATCAGGTCGGGCTGCGTTATCACTAGTCTGGCCAGACCCAGTGAGTAAGCATCCCTCCCTACTGACTCTCATGCTTGGTGCAAAAATGTTGTGTTAGAGCAGAATCAAAACAAGTTATATTCTCAGGCTTGGTAGAAACATGTTAAAGCAGTATCAAAACAAGTTATATAAGGCAATTATCAATATATAAGCATTAAAATGTGCATAAAGACGTAAACAGAAAGCTATTCCATATCACTTACCACCCCTTGGCTTTTGGACATTTTAATGATTCATAAAAGATGGCACATTGGACCAAATACACACGGTTCCATTAAACACCCAAATAGCAGTTGTTTCTGTGATTGGAGGAACACTGTGATCCCCTACAATTATAGCAAAAGGCCATGCATAATTTCCAATAACTAATATTCTTAAACTTCCCATTTGTACCAGACAATACATTCAGAACTCTGCCGCTCCCTTCCTCACTCACCCCGCTCCAGAGACCACATCACCCCTGTCCTCCAACAACTTCATTGGCTCCCCATAAAGTAACACATTCATTTTAAGGTCCTACTCATAACCTACAAAGCCCTCCCTAACCTAGCTCCTCCATATCTCACAGCCCTTCTTTAGCACCACCACCCTCCACGCCATCTCCGTAATTTGATTTATTATTCTTATTATTATTAAAGCTCTCCATCTGAAATAAGGCGAGAAGGTTCTTTCAATTTCAAATTACAATCTCATGATAATATTCTTTGTGCAAAACCTTTTAACAATGACGTTTTTAGCCGTCGAACATAGAGACAAGTAATTATATTGCAGAAGGTTAAAAGCAGTACAACTACTGTATAAACAATACAAACAAAGGAGGCATCATGACTGACAGTGCCATTGGTGATAATTCAGTGAAGATATCCCAGAATGATTGTTCGGCACTGTTTTCAACTAACTTAGCCATGTGTTACTTTCCCTCATGTCACCAGGGTAGCCACCGCTAGCGCTGTCATAGTATGATTATGTTCCTTTAACATCTGTTCTAAAACCCAGGAAGAGTTCAGTGTGCTTCTGAAGGCCTCCAGGTTCACTGTTAAAGGAGAGTGCAACACATCCCACTGGATCAGGGTGAGCTGTGTGGAACTCGTATAATTCATCAACCTATAGGTGTGGTTATGCCAGCGCCAGAGATAGACATCCCATAGACACCCAGAGAAAGGAATATGTGGCAACTGTGGGTGTGGATTCATGGTAGCTATACACAAAGTATGTGGCCCTACTTGGAATAGCATGTCACCTGGTCTCTGATAATCCCATTCACACAGTGCACTGTCTCCATTAAGGCATGGGTTAGTTATTCCCTGTTGTATCATGCACACGTCCTTTGTCTGTTAAGTCACATCCTTTAACATCATATGTCATGTTCTGTGTAGGTGCAAACCATTCTCCTTGGAGGCGGAGCATCCAATAAGCCTTGTGAGCTATCACTGGCAGCACATGATATCTACAGATGGGTATAGATTTGCTGACATTGTACTTAACATAGGTTCCTGAACACATGGTGTCATTACACTTAGTTTGTTGTGAATTTAAATGTAACCATACCTGCTCCAATACATTCCACAATCTTCTCCATTCCTGAAAATTACCTGTAGTTACCACTCTTTGGAAACTTTCTATTTGGTATAGTGCATGCAAAACCTGCAGATTACACATTGTCCAATTTAATCATCCTGTTATATTAGTTAGAACATCCATTGTGGCATTTAACACTTGTTTATCAAACATTAGTTGTTGTTTCCATAAAATTACATTTTGAATTTGACCTGCAAGAGCAGTTGGCATCCACATAGAAACTTCAGACAAACCAGAATGTGTATAAAAACCAGTGTTACAAGATTGTTCAATAAAAAGTTAATCACAAAAAAACCAACAACAAAAAAAAAAAAAAACAAAACAGTGTTGCTCAGTTTATTTGCCGTAATCTGTCCATCGACCCTGTTAGAGACCCCCATAAGAATACCAGTTCCTTCTAAGACAGTGTCATACCAGGCGCGTTTGCGTCTGGTGCATTTAGGCAGAGGTGGAAATATGACTTTCCACTGAATTTAAGTCCGATTAACTCCCATCGCCATAGACTGACAGGTAGGATTGATGGGAGCAACATTAGTAGCAATGGGTGAAGTAGTGTTCGGACTACTTCGTATTATGTACCCATAGATACTTCTTCCGTTAACGCTGGTGCTGTTACAGATCCAGATGGAATCTGTAACTGTCATGTTCCAATTGGTCCCATTAGGACTACCTGTCTCACACTTTAAGGTGGTACGATTCATCACACATAAGGGAACTTGGGACTCCACCATGATGTGACTTCCTGAGGTCTCTATAGGAATCCACTTATTATTGGATCGAGTGACAAACATTGTGCTATCAGCATCAGATGGAAGGTGATGGCTGGGTCCATCCGGATTCCCAGGTGGGTCTGGGCTGGATCCCGTGACGTCAGCATGAGCAGGCAGAGGAGGAACATCTTCTCCCCCGGGCTCACACCAGTGACAAGGAAGATGATGTCCCAGGAGCCGGCACCAGGTGGTTTTGGGCCAGTAGGTTTCTTCTTTTGGTCCCCAGGTGGGCCTCAGCTCCCCTGTCCACTCCCGGACCCTCATTCATCCCACCAGGCCAGGACCTGAAAACAACAGGTTAAAACTAAGATATAGAATGACAATTATTAGTTCTCTCTCAGATTCTTTTAGATGGAATAAAAGAGGAAAAATGTCTTCAGTTATCCAAGCACGCTTATTAAGAAATGAAAAAGGTTACATATGCAATCCTCCCAGCAGATATCTGGAGACTGTCAGCAGCACACACACACACACACACACAAAAAACAGGAAATCTCTGTCTGTGTCTGAGAGTCTAAGGCTTGTTTCTAACTGGGATGCTCTCTATGCTCTGATAAGGCAGCTGCTCTGTGGAGCTGAAACAAAACACACATACATTCTCATGCAAAAGCTTTATTAGTCGGACCACTTTGTTTCCTTCTCTGGCACGTAGAAACAGATAACGGGGAAGCGACTCCCCAACACCAACTCCCCTTCACTAAATAATGATACACACACTCAGCAAAGTAAAAATGTCAACTTCTCTACCTGCAATGGAATAATGGGTTATTGTTGCACTATGAGATTATTATAAGTCCACTTCGGATGTCAGCGTATTTACATCCTCACAATTCCCCCTTTTGATCTCTGTTAAGAGATCACAAATGGTCTTCAGTATCGGTATCTGCCATATCGGTGCAAAGGACATGCTCAGGCTGCACAGCAAGCAGGGGCATCATGACAGCGGGATCGCGCTTTTCAACAGTAGCTATAGCAGGGGGAGGGAATGCGGGAGAGGTACGATTCTTTTTAATTAACTTTCATCAGATCACAACCAGAAACAGCCACACCGACTTCCCGATCGGGATCATTATCACCCTCATCAAGATTATCTGGATCCCAGATATAATCCCAAGAGTCATCATTGTCAGCCAAAATGTCCCCGTCCCATTTCTCAGGGTCCCAATTGGCTCCGCTAGTCGCTGCCTTAGCCACAAAGGCGCGAACTTGCATTTGAGTTGGAGGTTTTTTCTTTTTGCGTTTTCTAGTACCTTTAGAGACATGCATTACTGCTCGCTGAGCCACACCAGACACTCCTTCATACTGGGACTGTAATAGCTGCAGCTGCGCTCTAACTACAGCACTGTCTCCTTTTTCTCTTGCAATCTCTGCATCCTTTTGCAGCAACTCTTTTTGACATTTCTCCAATTTTTCCATCTGCTTTTTCCAAGCAGTCACAACTACCCATCGTCGTTGCTGTAACGCTTTGACGGGCTTTTTAGCAGTTACTGGGACCTTGCGGAGCGCGCAGACCACCTTTTCAGGGCTGCCCTCCGTAACCATGGTTTCCCAGGACTCACACCGCCCTCCACCCTGCCTCAACTCAAAGGCTACAGGATAACAACATGAGGTTTCCTCCCATCCAGGGATGACAACCTTCTCTGGAGCAGCGGGTTCAGACAATTTCTCGTTTTTCTTAAACATTATGTTCGCGTAGTGTCTCGTATCCTGTTCGTGACCCTAAAAATGTTTTAATCCAGATTTTACTTTAGTGCAGGATCGTGAGAGATCGGCGCGGACACAATGAAGACTCAAAAACATTGATTGTGCTAGAATACTGTGCAATTCTATTCCCCGCACTGAATCACATACAAATCAACAATTCATTTCAAACAGTAGCTGACACATATTTATTGCTTACCTTAGCACAGAACCGGAGAGCCCAACAGTTCGAGTAAGACAAAAAGTATCAGCTGGCTGGGCGATTGATCAGATCCCGCAGCAGACTCTGACTCGATTGCAAGTTGCACACTGTTTTATCAGGTCGGGCTGCGTTATCACTAGTCTGGCCAGACCCAGTGAGTAAGCATCCCTCCCTACTGACTCTCAGGCTTGGTGCAAAAATGTTGTGTTAGAGCAGAATCAAAACAAGTTATATTCTCAGGCTTGGTAGAAACATGTTAAAGCAGTATCAAAACAAGTTATATAAGGCAATTATCAATATATAAGCATTAAAATGTGCATAAAGACATAAACATAAAGCTATTCCATATCACTTACCACCCCTTGGCTTTTGGACATTTTAATGATTCATAAAAGATGGCACATTGGACCAAATACACACGGTTCCATTAAACACCCAAATAGCAGTTGTTTCTGTGATTGGAGGAACACTGTGATCCCCTACAATTATAGCAAAAGGCCATGCATAATTTCCAATAACTAATATTCTTAAACTTCCCATTTGTACCAGACAATACATTCAGAACTCTGCCGCTTGCTTCAAGACATAAACATAAAGCTATTCAATATCACTTAGCATCCAACTTTGGGCGTCAGGCGTGGTGTGTTACTCCTGTATACATGATAACTGAAATCAACTGGAATATCTTGACCCAAACTGTGACGCACGGAAAACGTCATGATGATGGGGGATAATGAACCATCCGGAGCCACTGCAGTCAAGCCAGGCAAGTTTCAGAACCACAGCCAAAACAACGGAGGTTGGCTAGATCGCGGATTCGCGAGAGGCAGCTGGTTTGACTGCAGTCCGGAGCCGACAGCAGTTCTTTGCTGGTGCTGCTGTGCTGGTACTGACCCACCAGCAGTACTTGACGGGTCATAGAAGGAGAGAACGTGTGGTGGAAATGGAGCTCGAAGCTGGAGCTGTGCACATCCACGCTTCCGGTTTCCACCAGAGCCCCCCAACACGAGGATGAAGGTCTCAGTCAGGACTGGAGGGAACGGTTGTAGTGATGAAGTTAACTGACTCCTAATGGAGCTTTGGTGTGTACGCAGGGTAAAAGCCCTTTCAGATAGAACGCGGCAAGCGTAGGCAGACGGCGGCAAACTCATTCATTGTGTATGTGGTACCGCAGCGCACAAGGTGGGCGCATGCCCCTGATGCATGCCGATGACTTAGGGTGGGCCATCACAGCCATCAATAAACGGTTCCATTCAGTGGTCAGTTCATCTAAAATTCCATGTACGGCACATGGGGTCCGTTGCACGAAGCAGGTTCAACAAACTCTGAGTGTAACCCTGAACTCTGAGTTGATCTACTCGGAGATACGAAACTCTTGAGTTTTCAGTCCCAGATCAGCTGATCTGAGTTGGTTTAATCAACTTAGAGTAGTTCAACCTGGGGTTTAACATGTTTTACCATGATAAAAAGCCAGCATCAATTGAGCACTGATTGGACGAGTCACTATGGCAACGTAGACGCAAGGGCGAGGCTGCGAACTTCTAAAGCCTCATATTGCGAGTTTGAACTGCTGCTGCTGCTGCAAGCCAGAAAAAAAAGAAAGTAAGAAAGAAAGAGAGACGGCGTGGGAGAACATTTAAGTTTAAATGCTGTCCTTTACAATCACAACAATGTTATAGGGTAGAACTGTTTAATGGTAACGCGACACTCTCAGATCCTGTCAGAATGATTCCAGGTGACTGTGTGTGAATGGCTGTTTGGTCTAATGGTCTGCATACTTGCCTCCCACCTGGGAGGCTGATGTTCAAATCCAGCTCTGTACTTTCACCTGAGCCTTTTTTATTTATTGAACTTGGGTGCAATCCCTCAGGGAGAAGCGCTCTTGTCGGCAGCATTAAGATTAGGCTAAATATAACCGTTGCATTTCTCACATGCCCTGCATCTCCGATGAAAGGAAAAAATCTATTTGTGAAAAAATGCAGTGCAATAAACAATATGCTTTGTGGGGAAAGCGTATGGCAACATGAAAAAAAGTCACACCAGGGATTGAACGGCAGCTCTCCGCGTGACAGACGTGCACATTAACCATTTACCCAGTGAGAGACACAGCTGTAAGGTCAAATGATCAGGTCAAAGCATCTCTTGGAAACGGAGAGACGGGACCTCCAACTGTCACATACGGCTGGTGATATTATAAATGTACGGACGGATCAGCTTGTGTATGTCGATAATTGGCTGTAGTGTGAAACTGTAACATCAGAAATGACAACTGTCGGGAAGTAAAACTTCTATCCGTGGTCTGATAACACTCTCCGAATGTTTAACCCTTCCAGCAGTCATGTAGCATCTTAATCCATGAAATCCTTATCGAAAGAACACGTCTGTAACTTACAGACTCTGATTTTTTTGTTACATGTTTTATTTGATACGGCAGCAGCAGCCAAAACTCACCGCTGACTGAATGAATGAATGAGGAAATGAAACGGCGAGTGTGGCTAAAAGTGGGCGGAGACAGCGAGAAACTCAAGGTTTCCCTGCATTAACCTGCTCCTGACTAGGTTAGTTTCAGAGAGTCTGTTACTATGGTAACTGACCGAGGGTTTAAGTTTCCCCTCTTCGTGAAACAGGCTAGAGTTACTCCTCTTTCCCTGGGTTGACTTTTGTGTTACGGAAAACTCAGAGTTTCCTGAATTTCAGGGTTAAACAACTCAGGGTTTTCATTAAACCTGCTTCGTGCAACAGACACCTGTTTCTGTCGTAACCCCGCTCTAAGATTCAGTCCTACACTTTACTAAAAGTGTGAGTGAGGCACGCGCATGGCGATTTATTGAGGCTGGGAAAATTATTGAGCTCATTTTCATTTATCGTGCGATTAACTGATTAATTGCTTTACTGATTATCGTCCCAGGCCTAGCCAGGGGTTTACTAAACCTTATACAACATGAAAGAAGCAATCAATTACTTGTTCTCCGATGAAGCTGCTCAAACTTCTGTAAACTGTGTATGTATTTTTATTTCATTCACCAATTAAGTCTGAGTAATCTGAAAGTTTGTTGGCAACTGTTTAATTGTTCAAATGTGTTTTTCCCTTTCCTTTTTATCACTTTTCAACCATTTTATGACTTTAAGAAGCAGAGAGAGATATAAAAAGGGTATTACACTGGATTCAATCAGGAGAAAATGAAGCCCATTGTTGATCCTTAAATCTGAGACATCTTAGCAATTAACTTGGATAAAATAGTATTATTGTTACTGACAGAAATCACAGCAAAAATAAAGGAAATTCGGTTATAATCAACCACTGTTGGAAATAAACTGCTTTCCTGAGCTTCATTATCAGATTTAATTTCACCAAAAACATGACTTGAATCTCCGGAGCTGCCTACGCTGCATGAAACCTCAGTAAGTCTAACTGGTACATGTGCCAGCCAACGACCCAGCATCACCAATTATATTCCAGAGAGGGTTTTTTTTTCTAAACTGTTTAAATTGGAGTCGGAGCAGAGAGAATCTCATGTGAAGAAAGAAGGAGACAGACTGTGACAGTCTGAGAGCGAGGGCTAAAGGAGCAGTCAGATTTATGGCGGGGCGGAGGTGAGATGGATGGCGGTTTGACCAGTGGGCTGCTGAAAATGGCCAAGCAGTCCTTTATGGTCCAGGCCAGAAAATGAGGCAGCTCTCCCACACCTATCCATCATAGCCATTTAGTTGTTCGCTGGGGCTCGTAAATGGTGTGTGTCTGTGTGTGTGTGTGCCCTCATGTGGATATTAGACTATTATAGCCCTCTTTTAATGGGGGCCAGTGAGCTCCATCATGGAAGATGTGCTGCTGTGAGGTGAAAGGTAAAGCTTCGGTACACAAGCAGAGCAGCAGCGCTGAAGCAGTTATGTTGCTGTTGTTGGGATTTGTGGTCGTATCTTCCAGCTGATGACGTGGTCGCAGATGTTTGTCTCTGTTGACACAGGAAAAGAAGAAGCAGGACAGGCCGCTGGATTCACTCTGATGACTGTTTTACTGTGTATCTAAAGAAAGCCAGAACACTTTAATCCTCTGATTCAGCTCAGAGAACACGGCGACAACTTCAGAGGCGCTGGAAGATGTGAGTTTAAAGTGTTTGATCTTGTGTAAAAGATTAACAGAGATTCTCAGCAAAGTAACTTTGAAAAGAAGCTTTTATGTCAAAAACAACAGATATGACTTTATCCACTCGTGATGGAGGCTTGCAGCTTTGTGCCGAAAGCTGGGGGGTGTTCCAGAAAGCAGGTTATGTGGTGAACTCTGGGTATGTTAACCCTGAGATGAGGGAAACTCTGAGTCACCTGTTCCAGAAAGATCTGAAACTCAGGACTTCTCATAACTTCAACATTTATGATATAATTTCTTCATTATTATGTCATCAAATGTTCTGAAGTTCCTCACACTGTTAAATTTTTCACTGTGAATTTACAGTAAATTACTGGCTAATAATTGCATTACTTTCACAGTAATTCCACAGTAATTTACAGGGAAAATATCACAACATTTTACTGTGAATATTTCACAGTAACCCATTGTGAATATTTTACAGTAATTTCCACTAAAATTACAGCTACATGCTGTAACTTCACAGCAACAATGTGCATGCCATTACTGTGATATAGATGTATGTAGCTGTGAAATCACAGTATCTTGCTGCATATAAATCACAGCATTTTTACAGTGTTACTGTAAAAGTAATGCAACTCATTAGCCAGTAATTTACTGTAAATTTACAATTCAAATAATACAGTTAAATATTGTACATGGGATTTCATTGAGATCGTAAGAACCAAAACATGATTTAAATTTGATCCACAAAGAAAACAAAGACCTTACTCATTTGACCATTTATTACAAAAAAAAATGGAACATGTAGAACACTGCATTAATACAAAACAAAACCAAATACGCAGACTGAACATGAACACAATCATAACTAGAAAAGAACTGAACTAAACTGAAATGTTTTAAAGGTTGAATATGTAACATTCTTATTAAAAGCTTTTTTTTTATATATAATATCTCCACAGGTCGTTTAAGGGGTACAGAATGAAAGTACAACATTTAATAGAAAAATCATATTTAGCCTAAAAATAATTATAAAATAAACTTTTACGGGTTCGATAATGGCATTATATTTATGTGTATAAGCCAATACACGCCGCCATTGCAGGTTGCCAAATACGATCTCTGTGTGGAAACAATATTTCGGTCATAGTCAGGCTGGTACAGGGGAAAACCGTGGAGACGACGAGTGAAGCAGCTGCTTCATTACCTGCAGATATTGTTATCTTTTTCTGAGGAGGAGTGACCTGAGAAGAGTAAAACCTGGAGTAAATTTAGGTGAAGACTTCACTAAATGGACCCACATAAACATTTTCCATGGAGTCAAAACACGGAAATGGCGACTTTCCTCCTGGATCGGTAAGCTAACTTGTTTGCTAATGCGGCTAACGTTAGCAGGTAGTTATAAACTCCTCTGTGTTACTTGTTGGACATGATGCAGACTGTTGATCACTTGCGTACCAGCAGCCTGGCATCCAAGCTGCTGGAGTTGTTTTTCTGCCGTTGCAACTACAACCTAGACACACGTGATGTCGCTGTTCTGTCCGTATTTCATATTGAACCTTTAAGAAGTTAAAGAAATTTTAACTACAGTATAATGGTGAAAGACTGAATAAAGTTGAACTATAATGCTGAACAGGGCTGAAGATGGATGGAACATCTGTAACCTAACTTAAAAATACAGTAACCTGAGAACTACATCAAGACAACCTGAAGATAACTTTATCAGAGTTGAATTGACTCCATCCAGTTCATTACCAATGTTAACTTTTAGAGATGCACGATATAATTGGCCCCCTATCAGTATCGGCCTATATCGGCCTTAAAACTGAGTATTGGACACCGGCCACCCCACCGATATTTAACCGATCAGGCTGTTGTTTCTAAAGTCTAAAACAAAACAAAAACTTGCAGACTTTAAAACATCTAAAAACAGTTTCTTTTAGAATATTCTGTGTGAACAAAGTTTATACACAGTCATTTGTGTAAATAACCAAATGTTAGGGATGGGAAAAAATATTGATGCACTGAAATATTGCAATAGTTTCATATGCAGATTACATATTAATATTTAAAGACATGGTATTGATCTATTCTACCTACTAAATCTCGAGATTTTACTAAAACCTATGAGATTTCGTAACAGAACGACAAAATCTCGCAAGATTTCATTAGTAAAATAGATCAATACCATGTCTTTAAATATTGATATGATATCATATGAAAATATAGCGATATTTCAGTGTATCAATATTTTCCCACCCCTACCAAATATCCCCTGATTTTCTTTTGTCTTTATTTTTCTGTCAAGTAAAAGAAAATCCCGGTCGTTTTAGGATATAATGCACATATTCTATTAGTTTTGTTTGAACAACTGTCACTTTCACTTATATACATTACACAAGTTGAGGTATTTTTCTAATTTTGCAAAGAGAATGAATATTATATAATTTATTTTTCAGCTATAATATCGGTATCAATATTGGTTATCGGCCACATGAGTTTTAAAATATCGGCATATCAAATATTGGCCAAAATTCCAATATCGTGCATCCCTACTGACTTTGTTATACAATTTGTTTATCAACATGACAGGTAAAACTGAAATAAACAAATGACAGAGGTGAACCGGCACATTTACATTTTCCATTCGAAGTCTATCAGTTTTCGAACGAGTGTCCTGAGATGTGGACTCGTTGAGTTTTTCCTCGACTTTGATCCTCCCTCAGGGTTGATGGCCAGGAAGTATCTGTAAACAATAAAGACAACAGCTTTCAGTTTTAAATAAATGTATTGTTGTATTTTTTATCCAAGTCACATGCTGTACAGCCTGTTTCCCTGCAAGTGAATCCAACACTATAGAAAGAAATTAGTACTTAAAGAGATCTTCTGAAAATGTAAAAAGAAAATATTGGAAAAGTAAATACAGGCATGAAAATAAAGACGAAAATACATGTAAAAGGTATCAAACAAATATTGATAAACTAAAAAAGGCACGAACAAGTTAATAAATAGGCGTATTTACAAGGTTAAAGTACAACAGTTGGTAATGACAATATACATACATATTCATTTCACATTTAATACGTTACTTATTGTAAAAACAATTTTTTAAAACATTTTTTGTGTAAGAAACTGGCATATAAATTTTTATATTGAGTCATTTTTGTATTTATTTTTTCAGTTTTTTTCCTCCGCAGTTTTGGTCCTCCATAATTCTTTAGTTGGCAGACAACTGCTGGACCTGAGCAACAACTTCCCTGGAGGGTGATGGCAGCAGGAATGATGTTCTGTATCTTTCTGTCTTGCAACTTGACCTGAAGAAGCCTCCATCATCTTCAGCGGCTTACAGCATTCTTTTTTGGAAAATCAGCTCCAATACAGAACCAGTTTTCTGAATCAGCTTTTTTGGTCTTTTTAAGTCTTTGGCTTTGATGTTGCTGTTCTAGCAGATGCTACTGAGCTTTGCAGAAGCTGGTCCAGAAAGCTGGTTCTCTGCTGGGGATAACTAGAACTGCTGGAGCTGATTGTACAAAAAAGATGCTGCACAAGCTGATGAAGATGAGGGATGATTCTTCACACCCTCTACACAACACTGAAATAACAACAGTGTATGTTCAGCCAGAAGCTTGGTCGGGTTCGCTGTAGGATGGAGAGGTACAGAAGCTCATTCCTGTCAACAGCATCACTGTCCAGAATAAGACTACAGATTAATTATCATCAGTACAATATCCAATTTCCCTTATGGGATTAATTAAGTATTTTCCAATTCAATATGTTCTGCTGCTTTAATCAGCCTCATCAGTTCTACATCAGTTTGGTGAGGAAACAGATTTATGGGTCTGTGTGGAACTTACAAAGCTTCTAAATGTGTTACTACTTACCTGTGTTGGTCTGGCTGCTGGTGCCACTGTCTAACAACTATGACCCTGCATGAGGAGCTGTGCTGAGACAGGTTAATGACCCAGTATTCTTTATGGAATCATGTGACTTGGAGCAAAACTTCCTGGAAATGGAGGGCAGCACTACATTTTTCTTATACATATAATGCAAAGCTGCCCTCCATTACTAGTAAGTGTCACTCTAAGTCACATGAGTCTATTAAAAACAAACAAACCTGCTTTTTCACCACACTGATGAAGCAGCTTGGGGGAAAAAATTAGTAATGCACTAAAGAAGGCAAAAATTCCAAATAAACAACAAATACTGAGGAAAAAAAAAAAGAGAGCAAGGTGGTTTATAATCAAGAAAGTCAAGGAAGGAGTCCAGTACAATACAACGGTAAGTATGGTTAAGATTTACAATACCTTTGGATATATTCCACAGTGCAGGTGCTGTCCTCAGGATACTGCAGACTGAAGTTGTGAAAGCTTGCAAACAGTGCAGCTATCCCTTTCATGATGTCATCGTGTGGTCCCATCACCATCTCGCCTTCAATGGACAGCATCCATGTCCTGGGCTTCATCATGTCACCTGAAATGAACAGATACCATGTTGCACTACTGTAAAGAAGTGGAAGGCTGCAAATGAGAATAATTTTTCAGCAACATTGAATGCTTCTGCAATAGCTTCAGCTTTTGAAAAAAAAAAAAAGTGCAGGGCAAGTTTAAATTAGCAGCTAACAAGTAACTCAGCAGATGTGTAGTCCAGATTTTTAAGTTAAACATAAACCTTGGTGAAATATGATTCTGCATGTCTGGATATATGCATTTGACACATACAATACACCAAATACAGGCACCACTGTTTATGTTCGATAAAGAGAGCCAAGCTACAAGCTGCAATATTGGAGGAGAAAAAATTTGATTAAGAAGTTTTTATAATTAATTTCAAACCAAATTTCTTACAGCTAGACATATCAATGTAAAATCCAGATAACAGTACCTTGGACAATCAAGCAAGGGGTGCTTGGCAATGCAACTGTCCTCTGGTCATCTGCTGCTGTGGAACATGGCTGTAAAATAAGAAATAACTGTTATATGCATGTATGGGTAGCCAGAGATAGGGAATCATAATTCTTTATAATAAAATCTTTAAGAGTAGACAGAATCTTTTTTTTTTCCCCCGGGAACCCTGCCTGGTTATCCACTCAAAAGAAATCTTTCTCTGCAAGTTACAATCTCTCCTTTACCAATAAAGGCCGTGCATCATTATTATCATCTCTGCTGCTGGTCACTGGTCTAATGTCTTCTCCCTGACCAGCTCTAGCTATTTTGTGGCCATAATGATTTCTTTCACATATATAAAAGCAATAATGTGTGCAAATTCTCCACAGTCATAAAAGAGAAATAAGTATTTTCCTTTTGTGAACTAATTACCTGTTAGATATTTTTAAAAAGTAACTAGTTGCAATTACAAGTTAGACCTACTACATTCAAAAGGGAACTGAGTTACTTTGTCACTGTTAAGGGTAACCTTTTAATTACTTTTGAAAAGAACATTAATAAAGATGCTCCCATGAATGTCCTTTTAACTTAACTTCAGTGTTGCACGAAACTGAATACCAAGTCAAACACAAGCGGTGAGCTCTCGAATCATTCCTTTCTCCTACTCTCTCAACTACTCTGAATTAAATAGATTTTAAATGTTTCCTTATATATTTGCGGTCATTGTCACTGTCATTCTGTCTAGTGAAGCTGTGCGCACGTGTGTGGGTAGCGGAACGAGGTAACGCTGAAAACAGAGCTATGGACACTACTCTCTGAAAAGGGCTGCAAGCGTTCACGTTTTTGTTGGGTTTCTTTTTTGTTTTGTTTTGTATTTTTAAAGGCCAAAGTTGCTGATAACATGCGGAGTTGACAACACTGATCACTGCTAGAAACAGAAGGAAGTTCCCAGCTGCTGGCTAAGATGGATTCATTTAGCCAATAAAGGACTAACGCTCCGCAGAGTAACTATAACTAGCAAAGGTAGCAGCGTACCCAACACTGGATGTAACATCGTTAACATTAGTATTCTGATAAACTAGCTTAATATGCAAACTGGCCATCGCTTAGCAACATTATCATTATCTGGATGCAACAGCTTTACTCAACTTACACGTTTTCTTGGTAGGTTCTGACTAGCTGCAGGACAAACGCACGTCATACTGCACTCTCTTCTGTTATTGTGATCCACCGCATGCCTGCTGGCTGGTGCGTGTTCCATGGTGCGTTCAAAGACGGCTGGGAAACTACTGGATTAACACACTGCCTGCCCTGCGCTAGATTTGACTCCCGTTTGG
Organism: Atherinomorus stipes; assembly: GCA_023101725.1. Classification (NCBI taxonomy): domain Eukaryota; kingdom Metazoa; phylum Chordata; class Actinopteri; order Atheriniformes; family Atherinidae; genus Atherinomorus; species Atherinomorus stipes. The sequence continues at coordinate 189,325 of JALJCO010014259.1, read as the reverse complement.
CCGCTGATGTTTGGCACTGATGCAAGCCGGACTCCAACGGTTCATACAGGCAGAATCCAACTGGTCATAAAACCGCTTAGGCTACATGGCAGGAAACGCAGAGCAAAGAGGATGCAGCCCTCGGGGCATCATCACAGCCACTGTGATGATCGACAGAAATTATCGTTACACACCAATATAAAAAGAAATGGGTTTGTTAAAAAAACTAAAAACAAAAAAAAACAGGATTCCTGCTGGTGTGGACTCCTATTTATTTATTTATTTTAATGGCAAGAAAGAGCATAATGGCGCGTTTTTAATTTTGACTTTCTTGCTAATGCATGGCTAAATCACTTGTCCTCTTAGTTAAATGAATCTTTTTAAAATAATCCCTCTAGTTTACACATGATGCCATGAAATGGCAGAGAATATTTTAAACTTTAGAGTGGTATAAGTTACTTGTCTGTGCAGCAAAGCTCGACTTTGCAATGATGTTGGATAGCTGCTGCAGCAACTGGGCTACTGTATTCGCGCTCTTTTACAGCTAATTCACTGCATGTTCTCTGCCAAATAACTCTAACTTCTCCGATCGAAACGCGAAGACCATTAAAAAATATTTCATGCTTTCATGTATTAACTCTCACGCCTAATGACTAATAATTTAAATAATGTTCATCTTACCTTCTCTTGGTCCACCTCTGTCTGTGCGCGCCAAGTGCAACGGTGAGTGCTGCAGTGCTGTCTTGGTCCCACAATGCACCACGGTTCACGGGAGATTCAAATTTTGCTGTAATTTGTTGTGATATCACAAAGGATGGTTTGTGATACAATATTTTACTGTACAAAATTACAGTAAATTGTTGTGAAATTCGTTCAAAAGCATGGTCCACAGTAATTTATTGTGCAAACACCAGTTTCACAGTAGAATAGTAAATTACTGTAATATATTGTGAATATTAGAGTAATGTCTTGTAATATGAAGTTACAGAAATTTATTGTGAAAAATTACAGTGAAGCGTTGTGAAATCCTGGTAATATCTTACAGTGCAGATTCTCCCGCTCTGACGTGTTACAGCGCGAGCATGAGATGATGTCACAGCAACGTTTGCACTGCGATACTTATTAATACGTAACTCAATGAGAACCTTTTTTCCCCCATCTTACTTTTTTATTTTCATTAGGGGTGTCCAATATTATCGGACGATATTGGCATTAAAATGTGATATCGGAAAATATTGGTATATTTTTATTGCACCGATATTTTAAAAAGCAAAATCTCATGAGATTTTGTTACGGAACAATGAAATCTTGCGAGATATTGTTTTATTAGCAGTGGGCCAGCATGTAGAAAAGTCCCTGTTATTGTGGAAGAACTTCATTTCCCAGCATTCCTTTCAGTCATGTGATTATGGTGCAGCTGCTGCTGCTACAGACTGACTTGCTTTGAAGCTGCTGATAATGTCTGGTTTTAAGTTGTTGGTTAAAGGGGAGGTTCAGTTTCTTCCAATCTGGACCTATTTTCTAACATGAAATACATTTATTTCCTCACCCAGACAGTTCTGGTGCAACTTCAATTTCTGCAGGAGATATTTAGATCCACTCCAGACCAACGTATAGTCCAATATAATGGAAGTGATGCAGGCAACCTCGCACAGGCTCTAAATAAGGCATTATCTGTCACAAACTCCATCATTTCACCAATGTTTTGTTACGAAACATTAGTTGGACCCCCCTGTGAACTTGAAGTGGCTTTTTTGTGGTGATCCATCTTATTCACAGACAATTTTACCTCAGCTGCTTTGATGGCATCACTGTTATGCAACACCATAGCAAGTAAACGTCCGGAAATAAGGACAGATCACCACAAAGAAGCAACTCAAAGCTGCTTTTGTAATGGTTATAAAAATGTTAAAATCACTCTAATAGTCAAAAGGAAACATAATATGTAATTCTGTGGTAAAAAGAGAAAAAAAGTAATTTGCTTTAGTTTATATTAGCACTTAAAAAGGGAAAAAACGAGCACATAATTGATCTTATAGAAAACAGTGATTGCGCAGTGATTTCCTGATTGATTTATCCGCCATCGATTATTCTGGTCTTCAAGCTAAAAAGTTTTAAAATGATGCATCAGCACAATACCGAGTTAAAAATGCCACTGTTTAAGTGTTTTTTCTATTCCTTTATTATTTTGCCTTGTTTTGATAGAGCATTTCCCTCAGAATTTATGTTTTAAGAGGTTTTGTCTGCCGATCGGGAATCGATTGAGTATGCCTGAGTCACGTAGGGGAAACGTGTTGCTCCTGCTCGTCCATTACAAGACTGGACGTGACGGAAGTAACACCACCTCGTGTCTTGTGCTCATTATTCCCCTTTCCAGGTAAAACCTACGCTGAATATTGCATTATATGTCTGTATTTATGTTCTGTGGTTTAAGAAATGTTAGGAGTAAAATCTCTCTGTAGTAACCGTTATAACTTTGAGTAAGCACTGCTTCAGGTTAGTTTCACCGTAGTGCTCTTGCTAGCTGCATCACGTGGCGCACGTCGCGCGGCAATAGAGATAACTACACTGCTCCTGTGCTATGTTCAGCAATCAGAGATGTACTTAATGATAAATTGCTGGGATCTGTTATTTTATTTTGTTTAGTTCAGAAGAATAATACTAATGGCTTGCACTTTATAAACGATCAGCCTGTTTAATTGTGTTTTAACTATTAGAACAATTTGTATTTGTTTATGAATATTTACAGTCTTGATACATTGGAGTAATAATACAGTTTGCTGCACATAATAAGGTTACAGTACCTATATGTATGTGTTTTGCACCACTAACAGCTAATGTTACATTCTAATTGAGCTCTGAGTTTTATATTTCGCAATTTGTCTATTATATCTTGTATTGTTGGAATATTGTTCTTTGAAAGAAATACATTACAAGACTGGACGTGACGGAAGTAACACCACCTCGTGTCTTGTGCTCATTATTCCCTTTCCAGGGGTGTAACACTTTGAACTCACAGAAGGGTCAGACTAATGTTTCGTAACAAAACATTGGTGAAATGAAGGAGTTTGAGGCAGATAATGCCTTATTTCACTTATATTACTTACATTCACTTACATTATATTAAACATACGCTGATCTGGAGTGGATCTAAATATCTCCTGAAGGAATTCAAGTTGCTCCAAAAGTGTTTGGGTGAGTAAATGAACATATTTCATGCTAGAAAATAGGTCCAGGTTGAAAAAGAAAAAAAACTTCCCCTTTAATACACAAATATACATCAGGTCGTATGCTGACATCCAACAGGCAATCAATTGTATACAGATTAGAGTTTGAAAATGTACATTGAAATGGCAGCATGGTGTGCAATTGTGCATACAGTGTAAATACAAAAAATAACTAAAGAATTGGTGGCACAGCACCAGAGACTGAGAGAATTTTGACTTTCAGAGTTTTATGTTTGTTCCAGATAAAAAAATTGATGCCAGGTTGATGAGGCGAGTTTTTAAGTTCTGTGTTAAATGTGCTTATTTGAAATACAGTTTGATGTAAACTGCGACCTCTGTGGTTTTCATGCATTGTTGATGGATTATTTAACAAGTAGTATTTTTTTTTTATGAATCATTACAAAAGATTTCTATTAGTTATGTTTATAACACTCTCCATAGTGGTAATTAATTCACACTCTTGGGAAAAGACTGTAGACGTGCTGTCCAATTTCGGGCCCAATTAATTGCTTGACTGGAACCTCAATAAAGTTGCTTTCATATGGTTTAAATCTTGTTGTGTGATTTACAGCCAAGCACATAACTAAAAAGATAATAGTTTAAATGCTCGTCTTTATTACTTTTTCAGATGATTACCGCCTCCAAGAAGGTTTGTCTGCATCTCTGTTAGTTAGCAAAGTAACTCAAAAAGTTATGAACGGATTAGGATTAAATTTTCAGAGAATGTTAATAACGGCACAAGGAAGAACTCATTACATTTTGGTCTGGATCACCATCTGGATCCAGGAACTCTTTTGAAGGATTTTTTTCATAGAAACATAGGGCCATATGGGGTCATTTATGCTGTAGCTTAAAGTCACACAATGTAACTTTTAGACCTTAAAAATCTGCGTTTATGACTCGTTTTGATGGCACAACAACATTCATTATGCACATTTTAGAGCCGTCACTGCCCAGAGGCATCCTGAGGCTCAGAAACAACAGTAAGTTTCCCATTCGGGACACGGCTGTGACATTGCAGCTGACTATTGGTTGCGCATCACATCATGTACTAGCAAATGGATATGAACCAGATATAAACAGTGGGTGTTTTGAATGCGCATCATGTCGGATTCGGTAAAGAAATGCAAGGAAATATTACCAGAGGAAGAGAGGAAAAGAAAGATAGGAAGGGACAAAACAAGAGTCAAGAAAAGACTGTCTTTTACTGGCTGGAGTGAGCTCACAGTACAGGTACGATGAAGATGGATGCTAGCCACCGATAAGGGGTGCGTCACTGAGAAAACTGCTAAAAGTTCTGTTGTGTGTCTTTACGGAGGTCTGCGCTCTCAGGGTGCTTTTCTAGTCTTTCATTTCCTTCAATGTGTTTGAGATAAAACGTGCTGAGGCAATATGGTAAAGCGTGGTCACTGGTGGTCTTGATTTTCCAGCATTGCTTCCGAGATCAAACGTGGGGCTGAACGGGACCTGGAGTTACTGTTGCTGGGCGGTTCCAGCCGTGCCTCACGGGGCGGTGAGCCAGCAGGACTCCATCTCTGATGAAATAACCCATCATTACAGCTGTCATGATAAATGCATATAACAAAAAACAGAGATGGACCCTGAACACGTTTTTAAAACCCTAAAAATGCTTAGAGAGTGCAGACCTCTGCCAAGGAGCTATAGTCTACTCCTTTGTCCTGACTTCGTCCACTGTACGCCCCTCTGCAGATACTCCACTGGCTCCCACCGTTATGGCCTCCTGTGCTCGTTTTTACACATCACCGTTACCTGTAATACCTCCTTTAAGATTGGCTTTTTTCCCTGTCAGTCCCTGTATGACCGGTGCCAGAGCTTGGTCCGCATTTCTGGCTATAGGTCGACTCCATTTCCGGTGAGGATTGGACTCCGCTAAGGTTGCCCTTTGTCACAGATCCTGTTCATAACCTTTACGGACAGGACAGCTGAGGTGTTGAGGGAATCCGGTTTGGTAGCCTAAGGATCGGGTCTCTGCTGTTTGCAGATGATGTGGTTCTGTTGGTTTCATCGGACCATGACCTCCAACTCTCGGAGTGATTTGCAACTGAGCGTAAAGCCAAGGCCAAGGAGTTCAAGTATTTCTGGGTCTTGTTCAGGAGTGAGGGAAGAATGGAGCGGGAGATGAACATATGGATCGGGGCGGCTCTGCAGTGATGAAGACTTTGCATTGGTCTGTCGTGAGGAAGAAGGAGCTGAGCCAGAAGGAGAAGCTCTCAATTTACCGGTTGATCTACATTCCTACCCTCAGCTATGGTCACGAGCTGTGGATTATGACCGAAAGAACAAGATCGCGGGTACAAGCGACCAAAATGAGTTTCCTCCGCAGGGTGGCTGGACTCTCCCTTATAGGCCTTTTCCACTGCACATTTTCATAACCTCTCCACAAGGCACAGAACGCTTTATTTGTGTTCCCTCTGGGGATAAGACCTGGGACCTGTTACGATTTTTCACACCCATTTCAGAGGTAGCTGTAACTGTGCTGAACCTACACAAAATGTGACATAACTGATTGCTATTCACTGATCGGTCAGAGGAAATTGTCATCACACGAGCACCAAAAGTCAGGGATAATAACCCGCCATTTGTGAAAAACCCAACACAAAACTGCAACAACAAAAGGAGGACATCAAGAGTCTGGAAGACGGAATGGAAGACAACAACAACAGCAGTAACCCCTCAATATCATCCAGTGCCTCTAACACATTCATATCGACCACAGCAAGAAACAGACCGAATATTGCGGGCTGCCATTAGGGTTGCTCACTCCCCATGAATATAAGGAGTACCCCCCCATTCCCCCTCTCTCCCCACCTTAACCGTTTATCCTATATAATAACTTTCACCTTTTTTTTCCCTTTTAACACTAACACATTCAGGACTAAATAACACAGATACTGTCAAAGTCAACTGGTCTGTAAAACATCTGCAGCAACCTGATCTCAGCCTGTTGAAACAATGTCAGCTGATCTCAGGGACATATTACTATTAACATACTAACTTATACCTCCACATTGAACTTGTACAGATCTATGTTGTAGCATTTACTTATGTTATCACTTATATCATAACCCCGAAATCTGAATTTGGCAGGTCCTTATCAGATAAGCATACTTTCATGTTCAGCACATTTTAGCATCAGGGGAATTATTTATGATGCTAAACTATGAAGCATAACAGACTGGTACACGTTACTGGATGTTAATCTGCACAGATTTAGACGCCACACACTTGATAGTAACAAAAGACAGATTGCACAACATCTTTATCTTCTGATCTGTGTGTGATGTGCACTATAGAGCGCACCACATGCTAATCCATTTTCAAGCAGAGTATCAGGTTTTCCGTGTTCAATATTCCAAATCCACATTCATCCACCCAATCGGTGGACTTTACTGAGCTCCATCTGAATTTCTTAAAAACAATTTGCTTAGTTTCTTCCCATGTAAGTCACTGCATCTTGCCACGTTGGCTCCCGTGTTTTTCAGTGTAACTAATGTAACTGGAAATGTCAACATAATTCCAGGAGACATGGACATTTCGAGGTGGGTGGGGCAAATTAAGTTGAATATTCCAGGGGAATTCAGGTTTAGTCTACATTCCTTCTTGAGAAGCCTTCAGCCTGGTTCTAAAGAAGTAGAAGAAACTAGCTGACCTTGCCTTCCAGTTGTGGTAACTATTGAAATACATAAAAAGTTTTGCTTCAATTCAACATTTGCGAAAATGAATGGAAAGTCACTATACAGAGGAATGAACTGTCAAGTTCAACAGTCAGCTGAAAACATAATGAAAACATTGTACTCACTCATGCTTTCTGTAAATACTGCGTCTACACAATGATAGCAACTAAAAAACTAAATCCTCACTACTGAGAGCAGCCCCCACTCGTCTGATTCAGCAGCAAGGCTGCGCACAAGGACAAGGCTGTTTCCTTTTGATGTGGAATAAAGCAGCACATTCAGCCATGGGATTTTAAGGCAAGCTTAGGCTGACTAGTGAAAGATCAAGTTGACTGGATGAATTGATGTTCAGTCTATTATTTTGCTTTGTTGGGGACCCATGTTCCACTAATAGTGCTGTTTGTTCATGCAGTCCGTCCAACGATCAATAAAGAGAGATATTAGCAATCTGATCACAAGGGGCAACTCGAGCACTGCTGGATGTTTTGTAGCTGCTTCCAGATTAACAGAGGACTGAGACACAAATAAATGAAATAAACTGTAAGGAGAAGGAAAATAGTGATTTTTGGGTGATTTGTGATATGACTGCAGGAAGTGATTCTCAGGAACTATTAACTTTAAGGTGAAAGGTATTGCATGTAAATTTTTTGACATAATTTTCCATTTGTTTTACAATTTTAAACAGATATAGCCTTCCTATTCCCCAACCGCCCTCGTGACCTTCCATCCAATTCAAACATACATGTACAAAGGAAAAGAAATAGAAACTGAGGAAACGAAAATATTTTGAAGACACTACAGGTGAATTCCAATTGCCCCCCTTAGCCCTAGCCCTTCGTTTTGCGTGTTCATGTGAAGGGGTGGTGGTGTCCCGACTCTGGTTCAGACCCAAGGGGAGGGGGAGGTGGTAGGGCTATCTGGCCTCAAAACGTTATATGAAAATTGCTATTTTTTTTAGTTTTATTACAAATGTGAAAAAAAGTAGCATTACGTGCATCTGGTCACGTCTGACGTAACATTAACGTTAAGCTTGAGGCATCTTCCTTGCCTTTCCTTGCCTTTGCTGATTCTGCCTTTGCCTTTAATGGTTCTGATGCTGACTGGGATAAAAGGTTCTAGATGGTGACTGGGATTAAAGGGTCTGATGCCGACTGGGATTAAATGTTCTAATGCTGGCTGGGATTAAAGGTTCTGATGCTGGCTGGGATTAAAGGTTCTAGATGGTGACTGGGATTAAAGGAGCCCTATCATGAAAAATGGACTTTTAAGTGCTTTTCAGCATATCAGTGTGTTATTTCCTAATCAAGAAAATATTTAAATCGTTATTTTTCTTCATTCATGCATATTTGAGTAATCTACATGAATATTTAAACCAAGCGCTACCTCCCTGCAAACGGCTGACTACCCACCCCATTACGTATGAACGTGGCACCAATCACGAAAGTCCAAATGCACACGCTCAGTATCGTAGCAAGACGCCCTCTGTTGAACAGAAACTCAGAGAATCCAGGAGAATTTTCTTCCTTTTTTTTTTTTTTTTTTTAAGCTCTAGAGGACAGCAAGTTGGGGAAAATGCAGTTACGTTCAGTGTGGTTATGTTCAGCGTGGGAGTGTATTTGTTGTACTGGATGAATCGACTTGCCAGAAGTGGTTGGATTATAACTTCAGGAGCAGGGAAAAAAACTCAACTTTGTGTGTGAACTTCACTCCTGACAACTTCATGAATCTCGGGCAGTAAAGTGTTTTTTTTCTCTGGGATTACTTCTGAAACCTGACGCAGTTCCTACTATAAAAACGCGCATGGACAGACAACAACACTGGTGAGTCAACACATCTCTCAGCTCAATGATAACTGTTAGGCTATGATTTGTTCGCTAAATTACTTACTTGTCAGGGGTCTCTGTGGTACTTCTGTGGTACTGCGTGTACTTCAAACTCCATATCAGACTCTGGGTCGAGCGCATACAGCTCCATAACAGGCTGGTCTGTTTTATCCCGTCGATCAGAGTAATTATCCATCAATGTTTACTACTAACATCCACATGAGAGCTGCCGGTGCCGGTGCTACAGACAATTCTGTGACCCTTCAGAATAAGTGTCTCTTCCGGGGCGACGTCATGAAATGGGCGTAAAACATGCTGCAATTGGTCGAGAACTCCGCAGTTCAGTACAGTCAGCCATCTTACTTCCGTGTTGGAAATTAGATGCATCGAAAAACTAATATTTAACACCAACTTAGTTTCTATAGTAACGATGGGAACATATCTAGCTTATAAATGCCTATATTTGACTTTTGGAACATTTGAAAAGCATGATACAGCTCCTTTAAAGGTTCTAATGCCGACTGGGATTAAAGGTTCTAAATGCTGACTGGGATTAAATTTTCTGACGCTGACCAGGATTAAAGGTTCTAGATGCTGACTGGGATTAAAGGGTCTGATGCCGACTGGGATTAAATGTTCTAATGCTGACTGGGATTAAAGGGTCTGATGCAGACTGGGATTAAATGTTCTAATGCTGACTGGGGTTAAAGGTTCTAGATGCTGATTGGGACTAAAGGCCCTTTCAGATAGAACGCGGCAAGCGCAACAGGACGGCGGCAAACCCATTCATTGTGTATGTGGTACCACCGCGGCAGCGCATTCCGCCATGCCGCGGAGCTCCGCGGCGCGCAAGGTGGGCGCATGCCGCCGCGGTGGTGATCACGCCGCTGCGCTCGAATTGAAAATTTTTTAAATTCGGGCGCAGCCCGCTGTGACGACATCTTAGCGCGTCCAATAGGAGAGACCAGTTCAGGGGAAAAAGTGGTCCTTGTTCAGCCTGAAGTAAACCTGGAAGCGGTCTGTGTGAAAGAATTCAGCTCCCGGACGAACCTGAACCCCCCCAAGTTCTGCCTTGTTATCAGGATCAGGTGGACCCCCACCCTTTTATCTGCTGCTGAACTTCTCCTCCTCCTCGGGAGAAAAGCTCTTTGCTGCGATGATGAGATGTACATCCATCACAACAAAGCGTGCCGGGGAGAAAACACTTCCTGGTCTGTCGCTTAGCAACGCGTGCCTGACGTGCTCGCTTCCGCTGTGGTCTTTCGCCGACTCTGCGCCCTACCCCGTGGTACGCGCAGCAAAAAACGCGTTCTATCTGAAAGGCCTTAAAGGTTCTGGATGCTGACTGGGATTAAAGGTTGTGATTAGGGCTGGGACGATTCGTCGACGTAACCGATTACGTCAACGCAAAAAATACGTCGACGCAAAGTATGCGTACCGATGCGTCGTCAGACCAAAACAAAGATGGCGGCGCCATGCGACTTCAGATTAAAACAAAGATGGCGGCGCCATACGACTTCAGATTAAAACAAAGATGGCGGCGCGATCTCCGCGAGTGGCTCTTCCAAGCTTCCAAAGTGTAAGGCAGTGAAGGCCCACACTTGTTTATCGAAGGTATAACTTTATATTAGGGATGGCGAATCCGAAGCCTAATGAGACATGAGACAACTTCCGTGAGATGGACGCCATGTCTTCAGACACGTCAGGCCTGTTTGAGACGGTCAGCATGAAGCACGAGCTCCATCTGCTGGCCGTGGGTGTGAACTGCAGCTGATGCCGGGAGCTGTCTCGTCTCTGACTGAATATAATTAAAGTCACGTTCTCAACCTCATGTTAGTGTTTCATCAGTTGGTAATAGTATTGTAATCACTTCTGGGATAAATAAAGAATTTTTTATTTCATTTCCAAGTGATTGGCACCCGTATTAAGCATTAACAGAATAAAGATGAAGATGCACTTTTTCTGGAAGCTAGACCCATGTTCAATATAATGTTCAACTCTGAATGTTTACTTATCTTCATTATCTTTTGTTGGAAAATAATATCTGTCTTAGCTTAAATCCTCCAAGTTTACATGATCATATTATTTCAATAATGTTTTTTTTATTATTATTTTCATGTAAATGAAAGAATTAAAAGCCTGTTTTTCAGTCAGCTGTGTTTTCAACATAAATTTTACCTTCTGTTGGTTCATGAAAAACTCCATGACAGGCTGCTGCTCCCACTGCCTTTTTATTCATGCTCTTTTTTACATTTTAGATATCTTTATCAGCACATATAAATTGCTGTTTGTCAATTTATGAGGAGATAATCGATAATCGAATCGAATCGAGCTAAAAAAGTGAATCGTTAGATTAATCGATGCATCGAAAAAATAATCGATAGATTAATCGTTAAAAAAATTATCGTTTAACACAGCCCTAGTTGTGATGCTAACTGGGATTAAATGTTTTTATGCTGACTGGGATTAAATGCTCTAGATGCTGACTGGGATTAAAGGTTCTAGATGGTGACTGGGATTAAAAGTTTTGATGCTAACTGGGATTAAATGTTCTTATGCTGACTGGGATTAAATTTTCTGATGCTGACCGGGATTAGAGGTTCTGATGCTGACTGGGATTAAAGGTTCTGGTGCTGACTGGGATTAAAGGTTCTGGTGCTGACTGGAATTAAAGGTTCTGGTGCTGACTGGGATTAAAGGTTCTGGATGCTGACTGGGATTAAACAGGTTGAGCTTTGGTATTCTCATGTATAAAAAAGCAAACAGGTGGACTGAAAATCTGGAGTTTTATGGGTGAAAGTAAATTCTGAGCTTTGCCAGATGTGTCCGGCAATAGTTGCTTCAGTCATGACACAGATTTATGTTTACCTGGTTACTGAAGTTGGGATTGTTCATCAGTTTTTCATTGAAATTCTGTTCAGGATTTCAGGGCTGGTCTAAAACCAGCTGGCTGTGCGGCCGGTCTTCTCTGTGCAGGAAATGGATGAGGCCCACGGCGCGCAGTCAGCCCATGATTCTGGCGCTCAGTGAGAGAAAATTAGCCGTCCTGATCATCATTTCATTCTTTTTTGTTCCTGCCAATCTAACTGCAGCAGAGTTGTAGGAGGCTATGAAGAAATGCTGCAAGCTGGACGGGAGCTTATTAGAATATTCATAGATTTCCACGGAGGACAGAGTTAGATAGTTATGACTTATTTCTCTTTTTGTTTTTCATGGAAAAAAACAAACAACAAAAAACCTTAAAGGGATACCCACAGAATGATGTGCCTTCATTTTCTACTCACCTTCATGCTAGGGCTGTGGAATTAATCAAAATTTCATCGTGGTTTCAATTTTTGTATCAAACAATCGCCAAGCTCATATAATCGAGTTGAAACTATTCTTTTTTTTTTGGCCATTTTTCTCGGCACAATTTCTAAAAGTTATTCTGAAGTTATCCCAGGCAATTTGTCCGGTGTCATTAACAAAAATGAAAGATTTGGAATATTCTCACATTGCACTCAAACTCAACAAAGTTTATTTTGGGATATTTTTTTTATATAAATAAGTGCATTTATTTTATTTTTCAAATAGAGAGAAATTGCAGAACAGCTGGATACATTGTCTGGCTATAGTCATCTTTTTCTATGTTTTTCACATTAATTTAACATTCAAAGTATATTTGTTTTATGTGTTTGATGTTTTATACATTACAAAACAGCTGCAAGGTACATATTTGTAGCCTATATTTATGTTCAGTGTTAGAAATCTTAGAAAGAAATCCTAAATTAATGCATCGTGTGACTAGAAAATAATTGTTGAATAATCATGATTTCAATATTGGCTTAAATAATCATGATAATGATTTTTCCATAATCGGGCAGCCCTACCTCATGCTGAGCAAGATTATGGAGCACTTTTTTAATAACTCAAATGCAGCCAGAGATCTGGGGCTTTGTTATCCACCAACTTTCATATAATTCACTGGTGCCTAAATCAAACAGGTCCATAAAAGTCCACAAAAACTTGTCAATATTCCTCCATACTGCTCATCCAATGCAATCCAAGTGTCCTGAGTGGGTAGCATCCAGAATTTACTGGAAATGCTCTGCTTGATGCCAATGATCTGACCCTTCTCAAACAGACTAACATCTTTTCCAAGACCACGGATGTGTCTTTCCACATGGTTGTTTAGGAAATGAGAAGCAAGTCATTGCACCAGTTGGGGTTAAATAACTTGTTGCCAGCTGAAAGATAATCGTCCATACAGTAATTATCCAATAGGAGGCTCGTACCTATTTGCTTAGTTAAATCCAGGTGGTGACTTTTTTTGGCCAGGCAGTGTATGAACATCGGTTGATAACGAACCCCCCCACCCCCCTAAACTTTGGCTGCATTTGAGATATTACAAAAGTGCTCCAGTCTTGCTCAGCATGAGGGTGAGTAGAAGATGAGGGACCATCATTCTGTGGGTGTTGTGTCCCTTTAATCTGTACAATTGTTAAGGAAAGCAAATGAGCCTGTAGCTCAGTGCTTAATGTATGGAGCAATATTTTGAGATACCCAGGATATGTTCTGGTCACACGTTTACAAATGTGTCTCAGTACATCAACTTTTTCTTTTTATCTGACAAAATAATGCAAAAAAAGGGGGAGTCAAGATTGGGGCACAACTAACAAAAGACTTTGAGATAAGAGAGTTTGTTTCTAACAAAACCAACATTTTGTGTCAGAAAACTGCTAATTGTTTTTTATACTAAGGTTTAAAGGAGGAAGATCTCAACCTCTTTAGAGAGCAAATGTTGCAGACACCAGTTAAAAACAGCTCCTGCTGAGATGGAACCGTTCGGGGAGTAAGGACTCAAAGCGTCCTACTGTGTTACCATCCATCTAACCAGCTGGGAGACTGTAGGTGTAACACAGTTACTGTTCCTGCTGTGACACAACAGCAATTAAAAAAGGTTGTGAGGCATAAAAAATGTAAATAAAAACAGCTTTCAATGAGTTCCAATTCTCATTACCTCATATTTTATTCCCAGTAGAACATATGCAACATATGAGATGATGAAACTGAGACATTTTATCAAATTATGGAAACCATGAGCTGATGTGTATCTGATGCAGCAACATGTCTGTAAAACGTTGGAACAGGAGCATCAAAAAGCTGGCTGAAGTACGGGGGGAAATGAGGATACAATCAGGGGAGTGTCACTGGGATGTGGACCACGTTGGCAGAAGTCTTGGAGCCAGGCCTTCAGCAGATCCCATCAGAGCTCCCTTAGGCCTAACGGGCAGGGCACGACTGCTTTTATAAGTATTTCCTCTAGAAAGGTTTTCTCATTGAAATAATAAAAATATTTGAACAAATGATAATAATTATATCTCAACAATAATGATTCCAGCTAAGGATGGAGGACTCGATACGAGTCTAAACTTCCATATCTACCAGGCAAAGTATTGGATACTTTTTAAAATATTGTGATACCACTGTGCAAATGTAAAATATGCCATTTGTTTTCACTTACAATTTCAGACAATAAAACGTGCAAAACCTCCAGGCCTGGTGTATTTCTTCCAGGTATTCCAAGTCACATGATCAATGCTTTCAGAGATCAAAACCGATGGCTCACTTTGCATCCTCAGTCAAGCACTTCCACAAAGAGAAATGTTTATTTTATCAATTTTTGTTTAAAATATTCATTGGTTTATTTAATTGTAACTTTAGAAACATTTCTTATAAGTATTAAAGTTGTAAGTTTAACTCCTATTGCTCCTTGCAATGAAAATGTTAATATAATGTTCCATTGTGTGGTTTTTCCTTTAAAGGTACAGTATGTAAGAATTACTGACATCTAGTGGTAAAGATGGGTATTTGAAAGAAAAGATTATTCAAATTAGTTGTTATTACAAGGACTGTAGTGAATGTACGGTGGCCGTTAGTGGCCAAAATTCTCCCAGAATAAAAGATATTTTCAGCTATGAGTGGATCCAGTGGTCTCAGGTGTAGTTTTGACTGTACAATAAGTAAATACTTTTGACGTCTTTTAAAGCATTACTTATACCAAACAGTGCTCTAACTCCCATTTAACAAAGCTGGACCAGCAGTTTTAACTCTCAGAACTCCACCGGATCGTCGGCGCGGTACTTTGCATAATATCTCGGGAACCACAAAACAAAACTTAACGGGGAAAATTGCTATCACAAGCTTACCTTTTGGGCGATCTCTGGTGAACTCGGGGTATTTCTAACCATCCCAGAAAGTTTTTAATCCAGCCGTTAAGTGCGGCGTTTTTTTCAGGAACCTTGCGCGTGAATTCCACCGTGATAACTCCATTATAAGTCCATTATTTATTACATTTTGTGATTAAAAACATGTAAGTTGTGTTGGCGGACTTTGGCATTGAAACGGTGACAAGTTCCGGTTTGTCTCTCGGCCAATCAGATGCTCCGATTTCTTCTTCTTTTTTTTTTATGATGGTGACATTCAATCCAAGCAGCCAAAGATCAGCGTGAGTTGAAATAGTTATCTTCCAGTATCGTAAGCAAAGGAATAATAATTTTCCATGGCCAAAATAAAGATAAATAATAAATATTTACTAACAACCTTTGAATGTGGAAATGTACACAAGCTTTACAAACAAGCTTTGCACACTATTTGGTGTGTGCTTTGTGCGCATATCCTGTGTGCACATATGTTTTTTCCTGCATTTACTGCAGTTTATGATATACAGAAGTTATTGTTTGTTTTATATAGAGTATATTACAAGGGTAATTATTTCATGGGTCATAATTTCGAGGAGTTTGTGGGTGAGAGAAACCTGTCTTGTTCCAGACAAGGAGTGGTACTAGTGACGAGTGGAAAAAAAATGTAAAAATTTAAATATTTTTTGTTGTGTTTGTCTTAGAAAAGCTTGTAAATTATTGATCTGTGTCTTTTTTAAATTAAATTCTGTGATTTTTAATTTCCGTTTTGCTTTTTCTTTTGTTTTTTAGACTCATATAATTATTGATCCATTCATGTGGCATCATTTCAGCATACATATTATTATTGCCCAGGTTGTCCTGAAAAAAAAAGATATTTATTATTTGACTGTGCATGAAAGGGTTAAGATTATACATGCATTAAAAGACAGAAAGGCCAGGCGGGCAAAAAATAGCAATATGGCTTAGAGTTCTACGGGAGAGGGTTCTCACTTCACTGACATTGGCCGTTTCTCAATATGCGTATTTTTGTGTACTTATATTCTTGTGTACATTTGAAACGTCATCAGTAGAGGCCAAGTACAGTTTCAATTCAAAGAACACATCAAAACAAGTACACTCCACATTCCCTGATGTGTACTTGCTCCGCCCACTTTTCCAAGTCTGCATTAGAGGTGACTTTTGTGGACTTCAGGTAAATAGGGTAAAAAATTAAACTAACTGGTATCACCATGAAACTTTCCTGGTTTATTCCTCACATTGGGGCTATCATTTTTGTATTGCAAGTTTTCTGAAATTTTATGTTTAAATATGCAAATGAGGTGTTATATAGCGAAAAATCGGCTAATTTGCATACATTTCTAAGGGGAAAAAATCTAAACACAGGATTAAACCATGTTCATAGTTGCTTTTGAATTTTCTTCACATATTAAAGCTAAAAGTTTTTACAGAGGAGTTTTGGATATCTATTTTTTATTTCACAATTTATAATATACTGTCAACAACCAGAAAAAACTCATTTTTTGGCCTATTTTTGGGATGAAATGTTCTATAAATCAGGCCGTGAAAGAAATATCAAAAAATCCTTCTGTAAAAACTTTAAGAATACAGTCAGGAGCAAAACTAGGAAGTTTGGTTTCTGTAAGTGCTCCTGAAGTTGAGACTTTTACCCAGAGTAAGAGAAAAAAACCTCATTTTGAGAAAACGGCAACTTTAGTTAGCGAATCACAGAAAGTATGATAAAATAAACCCCTAAAATGTTTATTTTGGACCTTTTTTTTTTACACTAGTCTGAAAGAAAACATGTTGAAGTAGGGAAAAAAAGAAAATCTAAAAATTAACCAGGTGATGAAAAAAATGGGTTTTTGCCTGTCGTGTCTCCCTTAAGGCACTGCGGCATAACAATGGTGAAAGAGAAAAGTAATAGCTATAAGTGCTGAAAATACTCATTAATTTACGTAACATTTTTTAAATAACTTTTCTTCGACTAAGTTGTTGAAAACTTCAACTTATTGGTGGTTTGATGAAGTTTAAACCGTTATTAATAAAGACTAGCAGCTTCACAAACAGGGGCTGAACAGCTAACGGTAGCTAACAGTAAGATGGTTGCGCAGATTAGCTGGATAACTGCAACATTCCAGCAGGGCTTTTGCTACTTATTTTAATATCAGATGAGATCAGATTGAGCAACGTCTTTGACGTAGTCAAGTACGTTTCTGTTCCAAATGCGCAATGAGCATACAGTACTTGCTACTTTCTGTCCTCGGAAGTCTGTACTTCACTCTAAAACCTGCTGCGTTAAAAAATAAGCCAATTTGAGTTATTTTATAGCCCAACCGCTGGGTCATTATAGCACCAACCCAGCAGTAGTTAATTTGACCCAACAAAATGGGTTGTGCATTTTAACCAACTAGATGGGTCACACATTTAACTCAAGTCCTGGGTCAAATTACTCAACATGTTGG
The DNA here is from genome assembly GCA_023101725.1 of Atherinomorus stipes. Classification (NCBI taxonomy): domain Eukaryota; kingdom Metazoa; phylum Chordata; class Actinopteri; order Atheriniformes; family Atherinidae; genus Atherinomorus; species Atherinomorus stipes. The sequence goes on along the minus strand of JALJCO010014259.1, from coordinate 171,957 downwards.
ACTGTTGACATTGACTATGCATATTGTCATTTGCCCTATCATAATTCTGGAAAAAAATTCTAAAATTATTTTTCATATCATAGGCAGTCCCATGTGACAAATTCTGTTATCTGCATCTGAATCATCTCTATGATCAGAGAGAATATTTCTTTATGCACAAATAAAAATAGAATCAGATGCCAAATATTATCTTTAATAGCCAGTGATATGTCATGAATGCTTAATTATCCATGGTAGTGACTTTATCTCCCTGTACCACCCTTAACACTCATGATGCAACTTTAAAGGAGTGATGACATAGCAGTAAAAACTAGTTTATGTTGTTGGCATTACTGCATATGTAAATACTCCAAAGAAAAAAACAGCATTTTTTACAGCGGAGTATTGTTTTGAAACGCCAGACCTCACTTCCTCAGTCATACAGTTGGGTCCGGTGATGATATGGAGCTTTACCCGGAGACCACGTTGACTTCATTTTGATTGGCTACACCTTTTTTGGCTATGACCATATTTGGAGAATCTAGGTCAAGCTGCGGTCGGACTTTGCTAAAGGCTAACTGCTAGCAACATGGGCACTTCAGACAGTGTGAGCTACGTTTATCAGACAAGACATCATTTAGAAAATAAATAAACTTACAGGTAATGACAAGGTTGTGGCCCCCTCCCTCAGTGTTGCTGCAGAAGTTTTCTTTTAAATCCATTTGTTTGAAAATCCAGACCTGACTGCACAGAAGTTACTACTAGCTCCATACACGCAGCTGAATCAGACAGGGAGGGGAGGGGGGAGCGGACGGTGCATAAACCGTTAGGAGAGAGAGAGAGAGAGGGGGGGGGGGGGGGGGGGGGCTGTTTACTTGGTAGTGTGCTCTTATTGGAGCAATTAAATTACGTAGAATGATAGAACTACGTAGAATGATAGCCTGCTGTCTGATTCAACTGTTTCTGAGCAGAGAGACAAAGCTGACAGACCATAAACAGGAACTTTGATTCTCACTCTGGACATTCACATGACCTCATCAGTGCACAACAGATCATATTATACACCCAAAACCCCAGAAAAGTGAAATTTGATGTCATGGCACCTTTAACATTCAAAATGAACAGAATGTTTTACAGCTTTGGCTAAATGTGAACATAACTAAGACAGTACAACACATATGTCAAATTTATAGGATAACAATGATAAAAGGTTAAATACCTGCTGCATTTATATGCTCATTTCCCATGAGCCTTTGTGGTACAGATACATTGAGTTTTGAAAATAGCCCTGCCCCGCTCTAACAGAAACACACCCAACCCAATGCATGAGTTAAAAAAAAACCAAAACAAAACAAAAAAACTAGATAATAATCCAAAATGGGTTACACATTTCATGACCGAGCACCTGGGTTGCTGAAACAACCCAGCATTTTTTAGGGTGTTCCGACAAGTCCATACTAGCAAGTACACAAGTATGTTCTTTGCGTACTTGGTATTGACAAACAGCCATTGTTCTGTCTGTTTAGGGCCATCATAGTAAAAATGGCAGCACAAATATTGCAGCCTCCATGTATGTGAGGGCTCAGGCTGGGGTTCAAACCCTGCCTGAGCCCGAAAGCACGATTATTGGTCAAGAAAAGTGGTGATAATGCTAATTGAGAAAAGTGAAACTGTAGCCATGTCTCAAACACTTGCCAAAGTGCACTGGAATTCAGTGCGTAGTGCATACTGTGTACTGTACTTCGTCTGTAGTGCACACTAAATGCTAAATGCTGACCCAAATAGAGCACTGCACCTACTGGAAGTGATGGACTTGCTTTGACCACGAACATGAGCTTACTACTGAATCGGTATGAGGCTACCGCGGCCTCAAACACATGACCACCGATCTTTCTTCACTGCAGTTGTCTCTAATACTGTTCCTGCATGCTCAATGGGAGAGTTTCGGGTACAAAGCCTCAAGGGGGCGCATATGGGGGAGACAAGCTGCGTGTTCTCAATTGTCTGGCTGTGCCTGACTGCTGCTAAAAGATGGATAACAAGCACCTCTCAAACCCCAACTCAGACTCCAGTAAGATGACGAAGAATTTTTTTTTTGCCGAACCCCCCCCCCACACACACACACGTCAGGGGGCGTTTTTCAGCACAACACCAGCGCGGATGCGCAGATCTGCGGAGGCGGAATACATGACACCGGACGAATGATAATGCTCGTCTCCTCCACAAGCGCCCCCTTAAGGCTTCATACCCAAAACTCTCATACTGAGCAGAAACAGTATGAGACCACCACAGTGAAGACAGATCAGCTCATTCTACACATCAGGCAATGGTAAGAGCATGCGGCGGAAAGAATAGTATTTAACATTTAAACTTGTGCAATGCACCTTTAAGTAAATCCAACAGGTTCTTTTTTTTCAGTGGGTCACTACAGTAATCGTCATTCACCTCAGAATGATGCAAAAGTCTCAGATCAGAAAAAACGTCACAATCAAAGCCTCAATATTTCTTTAATAATGAAAATGATTGTACAAATTGTAGCCAAGCTTGGATTACTTTAACAGATTTACTTCATGGTCAGGATTCATCCAGCCTCATAAATTCTTCATTTTCCATTCAGCAAGTGAATTCTATTAACTTCCATCCTTCAGATTTTACCTTTTCAAAACACTTCACAGAAGGTTTCCAACAGATTAAGCAGCTTTTGGTAGAAAATTTCACAATGATTAAGACACAGTCGTCAGATATGTGTGCATGCTGGGAGGAAAATGGAATGGAGGGATTTAGAAACAAAGAAATACAGGAGTGTTTTCTTTACCAGGTTTTAAAAAAATCAACATATCAACCTGATCAAAGTGAAGATAAGAGGAAATTTAATTGTTTTTGACATTTCCACAGAGTGTAATCTATGTTTACTGCTAAAGATGATTCTCTCATGAAAGGTTGAAGGGAGGAAAGAAGAAAAAACAGCTGTAAGGTCAAATATTTTTAGGTTGTGTAAATGTCAGTGCTTCCTGTTATCATGTGAGCTCCTCATTCAGGTTAAAGTCAGTGAATGTTGTGTGAATAGAAATCACCGCTGCAAAGTAATAGCCAATAAATAGAACTTGTAAGAAACAAGATTGGCAATTGTCTCTGTCCTCCTTTGACGGCTTGAAAAAGAGAAAGATGAGCCGATTCAGCGCAGCAACGCCCCAACAATTGTCTGCAGCATCGTCGTCCTGCCCTTCCAAAGCTAATAACGCAATAAACCTGATCTATCCTTAATGCAATCACTCCTATTCAAATCTAATCCTATCCCATGCTCCTAATTGGATTTGGTGGATCATGTTACACCCTCTGGCTGCCTAGTTGTCATGGTGATGGGTGGGCGATGCTTCAGGAGCAGTGGTGCATTCAGAGGCGTGCCCACCGAGCCTGCAGTCTCTGCTGCTGGAGCAGGCTGAGAGTTCGTCTTCTCCAAAACCTGCTCCAGCAAATGTTCCAGAAAACCCTCCTCTGCAGCGGTCCCGAGTCTGTTTTCTTGCTCACAGCGGAATCGACATGTTTTCTTGATTGTGAAACAGTTCTGTTGAATATCTGAATTTAATCTGGGTAATTTAATGGCAGAAAAAATGTTATTTTCCATATAAAAGGCCAAAACTTTGTGTGCCGAGGTCGTTGAGTGAGGTTTCTCCAGACCCCTCCTCATCCAGAGGTTACAGATGTTAAACGTTTCCCTGGAGATGGTTTTAACTTCACCTGCTTTAGTAAAGAAAAGATGGAATGAATCCGCTCAGCTTTAAACCGACTCACAAGTACGTGATCTCAGTTTTACAGACCTGGTCCTCATTCTAGTCCAATCATAGTCTAGTTCAAACCAGTTTATAAAACCATGACAGAGTCCGACTCAGGAAACCACCAGACTGGATCAGGTCCTCTCCTTCATTCAATCGTCCATCCTGACCTGCATGAGGAGATAGTGGAGAAAAACCTCCATCGGAACCAGAACCAGGAGGGAAAACCTCCATCGGAACCAGAACCAGAAGAGAAAACCTCCATCAGGACCAGAACCAGAAAGGAAAACCTCCATCAGAACCAGAACCAGAAAGGAAAACCTCCATCAGGACCTGAACCAGGAGGGAAAAACCTCCATCAGGACCACAACCAGGAAGGAAAACCTCCATCAGGACCAGAACCAGGAAGGAGGTCCATGATCCTGGACCGGTTTGGCGTTTAGAAGACAGGAAAGAGGGTCCACCAGCCCAGTGCATCATGGGATGTCCCCCTGCAGCCCTGGCCTGCAGCAGGGATGGATCACGGTCACCAAGCCAGAGCTGACTAGAAGATGATCTGAAGGTAGAGGGGAGGTCTGCTTCCTGATAACTGAAGATTCTGCCTGGAACCAGCAGTAGACCTGCAGTCTTAGACTAAGGCTCTGTCAGGACCAGGACCAGGACCTCCCATGGTACTCCCATTGGTATATGTACTGGTCTGATCATCACTGAGGAGAGAACAATCTAGAACCTGCAGCCAGTTTTCATAGCCGGCCTTAAATGTGCCTCTGCTGTAAGGTCCAGCAGGGTCACATGTGGTCTCTGGGAACTGGTCTCAGGTCTGATAGCACTCATGTTTTAGCTTTTCCCTCCAACCATCAGAGTGGATTCCAGTGATGGCCCCAACCTGATGGCCACGAGGTGTTCTTCTTTTCCTTGTTCTTTAGGATGAAGTTCATCATCACTGAGTCTCGGCCGCTGGTGCAGCTACATTTCTTTCGTGGCGCGACATCTGTGTCTTTACATGTGAGCTAACGAGACGTATGAAGCAGCTTTTAGGAGAAAATGTAGTCATGATTTGCAGATGCTGACACTTTTAAGATGTTTGGTATTCATGTTTCTAATAATGTAAACAGGCAGCCTGAACTGTAGACATGGTTACAGTCTGCCAGTGGTTTTATAAGCATGGTAATAAACATGATGCATAATATTTATCATTGCGCTGGGAGAAGCTGGGGAGGGCCTGAACCTCATTCTGGCCTCTGTATTCTTGGAATATTACTGTGTGGAATGGCAATCAAGACATCTTTAATCTTGATCTTTCTGTTTGCAAAAAAAAACCAAAAAAACTATTACTTAAAGATAAAAGATGAACATGCTTCATAAATGAAAATCTTCAAAGGTTTACCCACATGCATAATGTGCATACACGGGGAAAGAATAGAAAATAAAAAGGTCTGAACTAAAACTGTGGGCTAAAACTGAGTTTTGATTAAAACTTAAAGACTGATGCTAATTTAATGTGGAAGCTTAATTTAGTTATGACTAAAAAGAAGAATGTGGTAGTTTTAACCTCACACCTGTGATCTTATTACCTATAAACATGGTGGAAGAAATGATTTCCCAGGAGACTTGTTACTTCCTACAATCCTTCTCTGTCCCTGGAGGGCTTGCGTTTATGTTGTCTTCCTGACATGTCTGGAAAAAGACTGGTCAAAATTTCCTCCATCATAGTTTAAAGGAATAGTTCACCCACAGAATGATGTGCCTTCATTTTCTACTCACTCTCATGCTGAGCAAGACTCTGGAGCACTTTTTTAATATCTGAAATCCAGCCGGAGATCGCAAGGCTTTTATATTATAAGCCGACTGTAATATAATGGAGTTCACCTCAACACAAAAAGGTCCATAAAAGTCCACAAAAACTTGTCAATATTCCTTCATACTATTCATCCAATGTAATCCAAGTGTCCTGAGTGGGTAGCGTCCATAATTTACTCAAAACGACATCATTAAGTATATTTTTATAGCCTTACTCCCGCAATACGTGCCCATGCAAGTTCACGACTCTACGGAAGCCGCAGCGTTCAGAGCCTACTTTGCCGATAATGCAAGCGCAGAAGAAGAAATTAGCTGTTTACATTGTGCCAAGAGCGAACGAGCTGCAGACAAACCAGGACAAACACAAGAGGGGTTGGCTGTTGATTAGAAAGAAAGAAAGAAAGAAAGAAAGATTTTTTTTTATTTTAACACAGCCTTTAATTCCATTTGTTCAGCTCATATTCCAACATGTCCGTTCTCATCCACTCAAAAACATTCAATATAAGAGGTCAAAACTGAAGCACCAAAGAATCCTCACAAACCGAACATAAAGCGCTCCGAACGGCCCATACCTGCACAAACCTTCCCAGTTTCTGTTTGAGTTTGTAGAACTCAAACTCTACCTTGAGTCGGGCTGCTAAGAGCCTCTTGAGCACCAACAAAGCATCCTCAGACCCCACCCCCTTAATGCAATTCTTTCTAGTTTTCCAAATCGCCAACTTGGACTCCCCTGAAATAAAGTTCAATAATGTACAAACATACTTACTTTTCGCAGAATACAGTGGACCATAAACAAAATGACACGAGGAAAACTGCACTCCGAACCGTGTAAAGGCCTTTTCAGATAGAACGCGGCAAGCGCAAGAGGACGGCGGCAAACCCATTCATTGTGTATGTGGTACCGCCGCAGCAGCGCGTTCCGCCATGCCGCGGAGCACCGCGGCGCGCAAGGTGGGCGCATGCCGCCGCGGTGGCGCTGACGCCGCTGTGCTCGAATTGAACATTTTTCACCCGCGCAGCGCGCGTCACATCCTAGCGCGTCCAATAGGAGAGGCCAGTTCAGGGAAAAAAGTGGCATTGTTCAGCCTGAAGTAAACCTGAAGCGGTCTGTGTAAGATGACCCGCGAGCCTAACCCCCACGTCTGCCTTGTTATCAGGATCAGGTGGACCCCCACCCCTTTATCTCTGCTATCTTCCCTCCTCCCTTGGAGCAAAGCTTTGCTGCGACCATGAGTGTACATCTCCACACGAGCGCCGGGAGAAAACCTTCCTGTCTGTCGCTAGCAACGCGTGCCTGACGTGTTTGCTGCCGCCGGGTCTGCCGCCGAGTCTGCGCCCTACCCCGCGTGACCGGCGAAAACGCGCCTATCTAAAGGCCTAAAGATCAACCCCAGAAACCTAAACAAACCCGCCAGACGTGAGCACTGGAGAAACAAGTGATGTAAAGTTTCTGGCTGTAAACAAAAAGGGCAACCCTCCCCTATCCCAGGATCGAGGTGTACCAGATACCCGTTCGTAGATATGGCCCCATGAACAACCCGCCACTGGAGGTCACCCACCTGTTTTTCAATGGGAGGTTTGTACAGGGACCGCCAACAGCCCCTCGGGGTTGGTTCCGTGCCAAAAAACTCAATCCACCTGGACACCTGACTCCCGACAGGGACTGTAAGTTTAAAACCTTGAGGACCTAGTAGAGGACCTCCTTCTCCAACTTCTCAAAACTTCCTAAAGTCGGAGTTTTCAAAGACAAGAGGCCATCCTCCTCTTCGAGCTAGTCCTCAGTGTTAGGAGAAACAGTCAGAGAATTCACACCCCTCATCCCCCTGATCAGACAAGGTACAGTTCTTGGCAAACACTCTGAAGGGTTCTGGAAGAGAAAGGCAGACCTCTTCCATCAGCCTAGACAGCAATCGGTGGGAACGAAAGTTCAGCAGCTCAGCTAGACGGGGGATAGATGTCCTCATCAGGTGACCCAGCTTCACACAGCCAGCCTCTCTCAGTCTGGACTGGATGCTGACGGATGAAAGGATCCGAGAGGAGAGAAAACTGCTCCCAAACAACGGCTCTTCAAACAGCCACATGCCAGGTGTCAAGCTGGGTGTCCTTGTATAGGCTAAAAGCCACCATGCATCCAGTACTGACCGGTAGAAAGGTGTCAGACCAGTCAGCTCCAGGGACTGCGGCTTCAACAGGAACAGTTGTTTATCATAGCTAAGTCCTCTCGCTCTCCTCAACAGCACACAGGCAGTATCCAGCCACGGCAGGCCGAAGCCATAGACCAGTCTCTGAGCCGTCTGCAGCCTGAAAGCTGCTGTTCTTGATGCAAGGTCTATCAGACCCTGCCCTCCCTCCTGCACTGGCAAGTACAGGACCGATGACCGCAACCAATGTCATCCAGAGCAATAAAAGTCCACCACTGTCCTCTGGACTTCCTCTAATAAACCCCGTGGAGGAGGCAACACTGTCAGCCAGTGCCAAAGAGCCGAGGCAACCAAGTTATTGACAACTAGAACCCTTCCCCGATAGGAAAGCTGAGGTAGCAGCCATTTCCATTTGGACAGTCTGGTACACACGCTCTCCATAATGCTCTCCCAATTTTTTTCCTGGAACTCTGATTATCCCCCAAAAAATGCCCAAAATTTTCATTCCCTGGCTCACCCAGCTGAGACCACCAGGTAACACAGGTACCTGGTTAGTCCATTGACCAACTCTTAAAGCTGTACTTTTATCCCAGTTCACTTTAGCTGAGGATGCTTTCCCATACAAGTGCAGCAATCGACTCAACCACTCAATGTCCCTCTGATTGCTGATAAACACACTGATGTCATCTGCATATGCAGACACCACCAAAGGTGAACGATCAGACGGCCCTGGAAGCAAAACCCCTGACAGCTTGGCTCGCAGTTTATTCAAAAGTGGTTCAACCACCATTGAATAAAGCTGCCCCGAAAATGGGACATCCCTGCCTAATCCCCCTCTCAACTTTAATTGGGCAGCTCAAACCTCCTCCCACCTTAACTAGACAGAAAGCTTCCCTGTACAATAAAAACGTACCAATAAAACAAAACCATCTCCCACACCAAAAGCTGTCAAGGTAGAGAAAAGAAAAAAGAGATCAACACGGTCGAAGGCCTTTTCCTGGTCTAAGGAGACAATCTCAACATCAATGCTGTACATTTTACAAAGGTCTATTAAGTCTCTCATGAGAAACAAATTGTCCATGATAGACCTGTCCGGCACACAGTATGACTGGTCCCTGTGGATGATCAGGTCCAAAAACTGTTTAAAGGCGATTGGCAAGCACTTTTGACAATAATTTATAGTCTGTGCAGAGCAGAGCCACCGGTTTCCAGTTCCTGAGAAGAGTCAAGTCCCCTTTCTTAGGTATCAGTGAAAGAACCGCAAACCGACACGACGCTGGTAGAAGACCTGTACTTGCACACTCCTGAAGCACTTCCAGCAGGTCCGCCCCCAGGTGCTTCCAAAAATGTTTATAAAAATCTGCAGGCAATCCGTCCAACTAGTGATGGAGAAACTGAAGCTTTCCGAACCACTGAATCAATATGAAGCAATTGTCTTCAAATGGTTCTGTGTTATGAAGCATTCAACACAATACAATATAGTGACATCTGCTGGTCAACTTTTAACATAGCAGCAGCCAGCTGCATGGATTGATGAGGGGCAATGTGTCATGAAACAGTAACAATTATTTGTAACATGTTTTATGTTCATTTTCAAATCTGGCTGCATTATGAAAGATTTTCACTAGCTGTGTCATAGCTTGAGCTCCAGCTGAAAATATTTCATACAACAGATGGTGTTGTTTTAGAAAGATTTGATGAAGACATCATGGAAAGTATTGCCATGATGAATTTATATAAAGAACACCCCCCTTAAAAAAATACTTTTGAGATTCTTGTGGGAGTCATGCATTTTTATTTAAGAACAAGATCATTTCAGCAGTCGTAGATGGTAGCGATGGCCAAATGAAGCTTCATGAGCATTGAGCCTTTCCAGCCAATTGGTTTGGGAAAAGGTTCAGTACTCGGAGTTTCATTCATATTCCTCTTTAGTGACATCTAGTGTTAAAATGGGTCCACATCAGCCCAAACAAAAATGCACTCAAACCATCTCAGTGGTGCCATGACCAGAAAATAAAAGGATTTGTCAAATAAATTAGCAGCATCCAACAAATACAATGTGGATTATCCGTGCCTTTAAGTATTTGAGTCATAACTTGACAATAAAATGTTGCAAAATAAATAAGAAAGTTAGTGCAGGATTCGAACCACAGCCGCCTGAGTAAAAGGTAAACTTGCTAACCACTGTACTATGACAACACAACAAAGATGAGGGCGCATGATCTATATGACAAAAAATGGCGGCGTTTTGTCATATCATTTTATATTTGGCATACATTAACTGTTGTAATAGTGACTATGTATGTGTGCAGTGCTTATGGAACTCCACGTATGAGGTGATATAGGGCTGAAATCTGTTTATTGAGGAATAGGAGCGTCTTCAGTGTTCGGTTTGGCGACTTAATAATCTTCAAATAATGTGCAGGTGCAGAGGAACATAAATCGGTGGGAAAATTGATAATACTGTGGATTTCTGTGGCTGTATGTCAGGATCTTTCTGTCTTTGTATTTTGAGCTCGGATAAATTATCTGTCAACTTCAATCTAGCGACTTCCGAATGTTTCTTGTGCAACACAGACCGACACGTTACATCATCTTCACAAACCAGGCCTCGTTTTGCTCTGGTCACGTGATTCCTATGCTGACAACACAAGCTCCGAAACGAAGCTTCATCAGGAACGCCCCCTTTTTCTCGACACGCGCTTCAGAGTCTCTAGTCACTAGTCTCTAATCACTAGTAGATGGAATGTTAGCCTAATCTCACCTGAATCTCACTCTCCCTGTATGTAAATTATTGAATAAATGGCAACTATACGCAACTGTCTCCTCCTCTCATAAACCCACAAAGTTTGGTGGAATTGTGTCCGTTTATAAGCACTAGTAAATTGATGACTCCACCCTGAATTCAAACTGGCGCGTAAGGTCGGTGATACGCGCGTGACGTCATGAAGCTTCATTTGGAAAGTAGGGCGGTCCTTAACGGAATGAAGCGAGGCTCGATACATTTCCCACGACACTTCCGCTTTGAAAGGTCAATACGAAGTCGAGCAGCCTGCTCGAGCATAACATCACTACGTCCAACCCCGGAGCCCTACCAGGAGCCATCTGACCCACAGCAGCAGTTAATTCCTCCATGGAGATGTCGGCATCCAGGACAGTTCTGTCAGCAGCACTCAGGTGAGGAAGCCCCTCTAACAACTCATCCACACAGACTGTATCACAATCCTCCTTCCTGAAGAGGGCGCCATAATAATCCACAGCATGTTGCCTCATCGCTCCTGGATCAGACGTCACAGTCCCATCATGAAGTTGAAGACATGTCATCTGCTTGCTTTGTGAGATGGACGTTTCCAAGTTAAAAAAGAAAGATGTGGTGGCATCCATATCACTAACCATGCTAAACCTGGATCTAACCAAAGCCCCTTTCGCTCTCTCATGTAAAAAGGAACTCAACTGTTGTTTCTTATGGTGAAGAACCTGATGGGTACTCATGTTTTGTGAAGGACCACTTTCCAAATCACCTATATCCGCCTCCAAATCCTGAATGAGTTTATTAAGTCTCGCTGTAGAGTGGCTGGTATATTGTTGGCAAAAAATACGCATCTGGGCCTTGCCCACTTCCCACCACTGGCTTATAGACCCATAATCCCCCTTTCTCCCTCTCCAAAATTCCCCAAAAAACCCAAACTTTCTGCAATAATCACCATCCTGTAACAACTTGACATTAAAATGCCAGTAAGACTTGTTCTTCCTAGTTGGTGAAATATGAAAGTCCAGAGAGATTAAGTGGTGATAACTAAATCCAACTGGGTGAATAGAGCAGCTCACTAATCTGTTCCTAAAAACATCAGTCATGTAGAATCTATCTAACCTCACTGCAGTCACTCTCCCACCCACAACCTTCACCCATGTATACCGTCTACCCTGAGGATGTTTAACCCTCCAGACATCCACCAAACCCATCTCTGACATGATCTGTGACAAAACAATGGATGACTGAAGATGGGGGTCCTCTTCTGTCCTATCCATATTGGGTGTAACTGTGCAATTCCAATCCCCTCCCAGCACAACACAGTCATTTTGATCACACTGCCTTAAAAAGTCTTTAACTTTCTGAAAAAAAACTATCCTGTCTGAGCCCTGATTCAGAGCATAAATGTAAAGAAAACAAAAAGATATACTTTGTACTTCAGCCCGTACTACTAAGACCCTGCCCCGGACCACTTCTGTGGTGGAAATTATATTGACACAAAGTCCTGGAGAAAAAGAATTGCTACACCAGCTGAAAAGTTAGTTCCATGTGACAGAACATACTGACCCCTCCACCACAAGCCCCAGTCTGCTTCATTGTCACGGTCACTATGTGTTTCCTGCAACAAAACTTTGTCCAAGCGCTTCTGCATAACCATCTCGGAAATAACCGCCCTCTTTTGAGGATCCCTCCCACCGTTTATATTCAAAATGCCCACCCTCACCTTGTGCATCACAGATTGGTGGAGAGACAGAACAGGTAAAAGAAACAGTAGGAACAAACATACCCCGTACACCACAATCATCTCTTCACTTCAGAAGCCGCAACCGTCGCGAGCCTTTTCCCTCTGCTCGCCCCCAGCTGTTTTCTCAGATTTGTTATATGCTTCTTCAGATGAAAACGTTTCTTTTCATCCAGAGAATCCATCCCAACTATTTTCTGCAACATTTGTGCACTTTTAATAAATTTTGCCACATCGGGGAAATACTCAGACACTTTCACTGCTTTGCCATAACTGTCATCAAGAAACTCATTGATTTCCTCAAGAGTGTACATATCTCCACTTGACTGTGAATCCACCAAGGAGGTGCAGTCAGAGTCAGAGTCATTATCCATATCTTCATCACTAACACCGGCTCCAGCAGCCGGCACCTCTGCACCTGCAGCAGAAGCCTGGACACCCTCAACCCCGGTCACCTCCAAACCCTCTTCACCACAACACCCTTATTCATCCAAGAGGCATAAATCAGGTTTACATGACCCACCAGGTCTCCAACCGCTAAGAGGACTGTTTTCACAGGGATAGATGGGTCGGGCTGAACCCGAACTCCATGCTTTAAAGACAGTGACGGTGCTTCCACAGACGCCATCCCGTTGGGACGGGAGAAAACACTCCACACGTTTCCAAACACGCCAAAACACCTAAACCCCTTTCAACAGCAAATAAACAAATGAACAAACATACCAAACCTGGAAAACAGAAAGAAAGAAAGAATGAAAGAAAGAAAGAAAGAAAGAAAGAAAGAAAGAAAGAAAGAAAGAAAGAAAGAAAGAAAGAAAGAAAGAAAGAAAGAAAGAAAGAAAGCACAATATCGTCTGGCACAGCGTCCGTAGTGTCTGAAATGTCACATGGTCATAAGTATTCAGACCCTTTGCAGTGACTCATATTTAACTCATATGCTGTCCATTTCTTCTAAACCTCCTTGAGATGGTTCTAGTCCTTCATTGGAGTCCAGTTGTGTTTGAAGGTATAGTCCGAAGTCCCCCCCCCTCGTAAAAAATGAACGTTAGACTTGAGCAAGTGAAATCCATCTCAAACCCCGCTTTTGGGCCTCTACTCCCGTGGCGTGGTGCGCTTGACAGAACTCTCTCCCCCTGCCTGTAATTCGCTCTTTTGTATTGTTTTGGTCTGGTCAGGACATTTCTGGGTGGAGATTTCTGTTTATATCGGCAGCCAATGACAGAGCTAAGAGCATGACACTGTGTGGAAATAAGCTCATGATTGGAGCAGACACCAGTCACTCGAACTCCCGAAGGCAAAAAAAGAAAGAAAGGAAACACCGTGGATGCGCCGAAGAAAAGGTAAGAGCCTCAGATAATGCAGTATGGAAAACCAGGGTTAATAGTAGTTTGGCTTGTACCCGCTTCTGAGCTCTGAAGGAGAAGCTTGAAGTTGAATAGGCTAGCTAGAACGAGGCGGCCATTAGCCTGAGAGGGAGGAGCGCTAAGTTTAAATACTGTTGTTTGCAAACACAAACGCTGGAGGGACTTCGGACTCTACCTTTAAGCAATCTGATTGGACTTGATCAGGAAAGGCACACACCTGTCTATATAAGACCTTCCAGCTCACAGTGCATGTCAGAGCAAATGAGAATCATGAAGTCGAAGGAACTGTCCAAGGAGCTCGGAGACAGAATTGTGGTGAGGCACAGATCTGGACAAGGTTACAAAATAATTTCTGCAGCACTAAAGGTTCCTAAGAGCACGGTGGCCTCCATAGTCCTTAAATGGAAGAAGTTTTGGACGACCAGAACTCTTCCTAGACCCGGCCGTCCCGCCAAACTGAGCAATCATGGGAGAAGAGACTTGGTGAGAGAAGTAAAGAAGAAGCCAAAGATCACTGAGGCTGAGCTCCAGAGATGCAGCAGGGAGATGGAGAAAGTTCCACAAAGTCAACTATCACTGCAGCCTCCACCAGTTGGGCCTTTATGGCAGAGTGGCCCAACGGAAGCCTCTCCTCAGTGCAGACATATGAAAGCCCGCATAGAGTTTGCCAAAAAACACATGAAGGACTCCCAGACTGTGAGAAATAAGATTCTCTGGTCTGATGAAAGCAAGATTGAATGTTTTGGAGTCAAATCTAAGCGGTATGTGTGGAGAAAACCAGGCAATGCTCATCACCTGCCCAATATCATCCAACAGTGAAACATGGTGGCGGCAGCATCATGCTATGTGGGTGTTTTTCAGCTGCAGGGACAGAACGACTGGTTGCAGTTGAAGGAAAGATGAATGCGGCCAAGTAGAGAGATCCTAGAAGAAAAGCTCTTCCAGAGTTCAGGACCTCAGACTGGGCCGAAGGTTCACCTTCCAACAAGACAATGACCCTCAGCACACAGCTGAAATAACAAAGGAGTGGCTTCAGAACAACTCTGGACCATTCTGGACCGGCCCAGCCAGAGCCCTGACTGGGCCAACTGAGAATCTCTGGAGAGACCTGAAAATGGCTGAACACCACCGTTCACCATTAGGGATGTAACAATATTGTCGATATCGCGATATCGCCGGAGGTAAACTGCCGCGATATCGTCGTGGTCTTGTCACGGTATGAAACAGCATGTCTCTTGAGACAAAAATAATAGTTTTCAGTCTGCTCTATGCGTAGTGTAACGTACTAAACTACATAGACCATGATCCTTTACTGTCAGTGCGCTCTTTTGAGCCAATGGGAGCACACGTAGCCCCCACGCACAGGAAAAACAAGGTGAAAGGCGGTCAGGTGAATACAGCATGGATATACACGAGGATCGAAACAGCTGTTATTCTCCACGAGAAGCGAGAACTTTGTTCCTGTTCTGGAGGTCGCAGGGACCACAAGAAAGTTTGTTTTGGTCCGGTTATCACTCCGTGAGAAGCTTCAGCCGTGATGCCGCAGAGATCGCCGTGTTGACTTGGTGAGTTTATATTTAATGACGAACTTGGTCCGGGGGGGCTGTGCATGCGGTGATGTCCGTGTATCAAACGCCTCGCGTGTTGTACGCATTTTCGTATTTTTTCACCACCTCGATCAGCTGTTCATTAAAACTCTCTGTTTAACCTGCAGCAGCGGATGCAGAAGAGCATCTGATCAGCTGATTGTCGACATCGCGGTGTTAGGTATTAGAACTTTTCCTGCTGCAACACACCTGATTTCAATCAATGGGTAATTAGCAGACTTGTGCAGCCAAGCTCTGGACATCAGGTGGTGTGTTGAAGCAGGGAAGCCCTGAAGACCTGCAGGATGCCGGCCCTCGAGGACCGGAGTTGCCTACCCCTGGTGTAGAAGTTCATACATATGACTGACAGGCGGAGGTCCGCCTGACAGACAGGCGGACTTACTTATTTTAATTTTATTGACTACTAAAGACGAGGCAGTTTCTTTGTGCCTGGGTCTTTTTCTTACTTAGTAAATAGGCTGTTTTATTGCCTGGTTGAGTTTATTTAATCTAGTACCTGAGCTGTCTTCTCAATAAATATGTTGGATTTTTACTTGAATTTCAGCTTCAGCAAAAGTTTTTCAGGCAGGTCAAAATGTCATAACCTTGAATTTGACTATAACTATTGTAACAATGACTCGTCAAAGCATTTTATACCATCATTATTGTTATCGTGAGCCTCCCCACAATATCGAGATAAATATCGTATCGTGAGGTTCATATCGAGATAATATCGTACCGTGAGATGTGGATATCGTTACATCCCTATTCACCATCCAACCTGACAGAACTGGAGAGGATCTGCAAGGAAGAATGCAGAAGATCCCAAATCCAGGTGTGGAAAACTTGTTGCATCATTCCCAAGAAGACTCATGGCTGTACGAGCTCACAAGGTGCTTCTACTCAGTACTGAGCAAAGTACTGAATACTTATGACCATGTGATATTTCAGTTTTTCTGTTTTAATAAACTTGCAAAAATTTCCACATTTCTTTTTTTTCTGTCAAGATGGGGTGCTGGGTGTACATTAATGAGAAATAAAATGAACTTTTTTTATTTTGGCAAATGGCTGCAATGAAACAAAGAGTGAAAAGTTTAAAGGGGTCTGAATACTTCCCGTACCCACTGTAGATACTGTACGTAACAGATGTTCTCCTGAAATTTAATCTTCAAGATCTTTGCAGACAGAACAACATTGATTATTTCAAATGTAAGAAAGTGTAATATCACGTATGAGATCATAAAGAATTTGAAGAACTGGCAGCCTTATTGGGCTCAGAGAGACCAGTTTCGGTGATCATGGCCTCCAGAACATCATGACCCTTTCCAGTTGAACACCGTTGTATAAATGTACAGCATGGACTAAAATCACACGTTCACATTTGGCATGAAATTTATATTTTCACAATCATTATGCTTCATATTAGGTTTCTCATTACAATCACTGATGTCTGAATTTCTCTGCAGTGCAGTGCAACGTTTCTGATAACAAGCAATTTCACACTAAACCAGGATGAATTTCAAGCTGGCCTGAAACAATTTAAATCTGCCAGGGGTCACCATGAACTATACCACTGTCTCGCTCTGTTTCACTATACTTTTCTTTCTCTTCTCTCACTTTTGCTGTCTCGACTTCCTTTTCTTGGCTCTCGCCGTCCGCCTGTGAAACTGCAGCTTCAGCCTAGTAAATAATTTAAGTTTCAATATGATGTATTTAATTCTACTCAGAAAAGGACATGGAAATGTAATAACATTTGCATAATTGAGCATTAATTATACATTCAGTAGTTTTTAATGAGTTAAGCAGACTTTTAGAGGCAGCAATATCATCTACAGTGCAAGGTGAGGTCAGCTGCTAATAAATCAGGTGAAGGCGGAGCTGTAATCTGAGAATGGGACCCAGTATGAATCCAGAGAGGCAAAGGAAGGAAAATTGGCCCACATTGTTAAATAAAAACCGTATTAAACATTTTGATTGGGTAGATCATGAGGTTTCAAATGTTCCTGTGAAAATAAAATCAATAATTAAATTAAAATATCTATTGTACATCCACAGTCTCCCCATGAATCTCAGTTATGAGACAGAATTAATACGGCCCAGATGCAGGACTTCCAGCAGGTCCTGAATCCCCAGAGTACGAAGCTCCAATTACGAGGCCGTTTCTGATATGGTCTGTGGGGTTTTGTTATGTTTCCGGTTTGTGTCACTTCAGGTTTGATGTTTTTAGATTTCCTGTATGTTTGTTTCATGTCATTGTTTTACCCTGCTATCTGTTTGTCCTGCTTTCTGCTCAGACTGTCCGTACCTGGATGCAGTTAGCTAATTGCTACAACCTGCTGCTCATTAGCTTTGTCAGTGGAAAAAACGGTTTCTCTTGTTCATGCTCAGAACCTCATCTTTGTTTATTCATTTCATGACTGCTTTGGCTGGTTTGTTGTTTCTTTCCTCACTTTTTGTATCTATACTGCAGCACCTCATTCTTTTTCTGTAAATTTTCCTTTTGTCTCACTTTATATCTCATCAGTTCAATTCAACTTTACTTGTATTGTATCTGCTGATCAGCAACATAGCCTTAACTTTCTTAAAGGCAGGGTGGATGATGTTTTCCAGGAGCATTTTTTACTATATTGCTTAAAGCCTTCTTCACACCCCGATTGCAGACAATTAATTAAATGCTCTGACACAAAAATTTTAAAAATTAATCACCTGTGGAACATACAGGACTGGAAAAACCTCATCCACTAAAATGAATTTCATTGGATGGAGTTGTGAACGGCCCGTGCAAATTGGTTGAATGATTATGTTCATCAAACTCGACTGCCAGGCATGCCTCCACCCTCCTTACGTGCGTGCACTCGTAACTTGCCATGAGCGCCTCACAGTGCAGACGAACCGAGACTAACATGGCTGCTCGCTGCTTTTATCAATTCCGCTCTTTGCTCTTAAAAAGAAACAATGTGGATCAAGTCATGGAGGTGTTGGTGTTTGCAGTGAGGATGTTTTACACAGTTGGAGGTGCGATAATTATCACTTTTAGGAAACGTGGTTCCTCTGCTGGTTACTGGGAAGCTAACAAGCTAGCCACTCGGCTGTTCTTGGTTGTGCTCACTGGCAACTATCAGCGGACGCGTTCCTACACTCTGGAGGCGTGGTTTCGGTTCTAGCTTGCTCGAACTTTTTCCAGGATCCCCTACCCTGCCTTTAACCGTAAAACAAAATTCAGATTAGCTGTGAAGAATTTTTTTTAAAACTAAAGGCAATGTTTATAGAAATGTACCTTAAAGTGCTGATGACACGACCTTAACTTCAAGTAACTTTGCCATAAACAACACACCAAGACAAAATAAGTAGTTCTGTGCAGTTAGAAGTTAATCAGACGTGTATTTACTTAAATATCCGATGTTTAAGAGGTTCTAATAGCTTTTCACTAGCAAACCTAGCCTCCATGAAGTGACGTCAGCGAGATACAGAGTTGCGGTCCACTCATCGATTTACATGTATAATCAAAGCTGTGGAAAACATGAAAGATGCTCGAGAACAGCTAGATCGGAACTGGTTTGTGTGGTGGGATCATCAGCCGGTTCAGAAAAGTGTGATAATGCTGAAGAATTTGGGGAAATCACATTTTACAAGCTACAACCGGAGTAGTACTGTAGTCAGCTGGCTACAGTCCGTCTCCCAGCCTCAGGTCCACTTGGTTAACCTGCTGGTACTTAACGTACCGCCAGTGGGCACATCACTGGGAAGGACTCCCTCCTGTTCATCCAGTGGAAAGACACAAGAGATGTTTTTCTCTGTTACACTCTGCACACTGCCCACGGAGAGGACACAGTTCAGCGGGGGGTCAAAGGTGCAGCTGGACAGTGAAGGACATCCCTGGTCCTCCAGCAGTATAAGTATTTTATGCCTTTTTAAACTTAATAATTTGTGTGCTGGACAGATGATGATACATTTTTCTCTTTTTATCCCTGTCCTTTTCAGATAGATGGGGGGAGTCGACCTGTCAGATGCCCTGATAGGGTACTAGAAGGTTCTCCACAAAACACAGAAGTGGAACAAGATATTTTTCTACCACTTCATGGACATTGCCATTGTAAATGCCTTTGTCCTGCACAAGGAATTGGCCAAAGCCAAAGGGGAGCTATCTTAACACCACAAGGCATTCAGGGAGACCTTAGCCTTGGAGTTGGTGGAGGCAGGGTCCCAAACCACCACAGCAGAACCATCTCACTCAGCCCATCACAGACCTGTCTGTATATCAGGACACAGCACTGCTGGGCACTTGAGATGCAGGCATTGCCATGCCAAAACTCCCTTGAAGTGTGCTACATGTGACACTGACAGCTCAAAAATATTATGTTTATACTTCACTTACACTTTGTCTGTAATACTGACAGTGAATCTAGTTGTAGGATAGGATAGGTCAAATGTTTCCTTTCATTTGAGCCCAAGATCATAAATGTAGGTTGAAGTATTTCAGAATAACAGCCATTTTCCCATATATATGCCCATGGTTACCAAGGGTCTCCAAGGCACACATTTGGCATACTTCTCATCTGCCTGGTCCTATCTTTATAAAAAGACTTGGTAAGACTTCAGGCTGTGCTCCCATCGGCCCTCATTTATCAAACGAGCGTAGAAATGAGCACACATCTGATCTTAAAAAGTATTGTATGATTGGACCCACGTCTGATTTATTAAAACATTCGAATCAGACCAATTTCATCGTACAAACAAAAGAATCTTGATAAATACCACAGCTGAAATCCATCTTCATTTAAATGTCACGCCCACAGTTACGCCCTTAAACATGCATGATTATGAGGCTTCGCCCAGCAAGGTTGAACCACGGAGAGGAGACATTTTGCCAAAAAAGAAACTTTTGGGGGGATCAAGACAGAACTCCTCATTTGGACATAAAAACCATCTGTTTTACTCTAAGTTCCTACCACTTAGTTACAGCAGTAATTAGACAAATTCTGACTGTGGGAGGGAGATATTCAGTGTTACTAGTGATGTTATGCTCGAGCAGGCTGCTCGACTTCGTATCGATCTTTCAAAGCGGAAGTGTCGTGGGAAATGTATCGAGGCTCGCTTCACTCGGTTAAGGACCGCCCTACTTTCCAAATGAAGCTTCATGACGTCACGCGCGTATCACCGACCTTACGCACCAGTTTGAATTCAGGTTGGAGTCATCAATTTGCTGGTGCTTATAAATGGACACAATTCCACCAAACTTTGTGGGTTTATGAGAGGAGGAGACAGTTGTGGATAGTTGCCATTTATTCATTAATTTACATACAGGGAGAGTGAGATTAGGCAAACATTCCATCTACTGACATATAATCACATCAGCACTTAAACATTTAAGTACATATTTATATACTTACATTTCTACATACACTTACACACACACACACACACACACACACATACATAGATTAGGTTTAGATTAGGAGTGAATGTGTGAATATCAGAGAGTGTGTGATCATCTTTGTGGTGTAGTGCAAATATCTCTTGGCACAGCCAGATTTGAGAATGAACATAAAACACGTTACAAATAACTGTTTCATGACACATTGCCCATCATCAATCCGTGCAGCTGCTATGTTAAAGGTTGACCAGCAGATGTCACTATATTGTATTGAGTTGAATGCTTCATAACACAGAACCATTTGAAGACAATTGCTTCATATTGATTCGGTGGTTTGGAAAGCTTCAATTTCTCCATCACCAACTGTTACCTCCCAAAAAAGCCTGTTTTTTTTTTTTTAAGGGGTTTTAGGTAAAAAATGGAAGAAGGGGTTCAGCTAAAAACCTGCAATGCCCACACCTAGTGGACTCAGAACTGTAAGGAGCGACCCAGAACAGCACAAGAGCACCCACAACAGTTAAAGAGCTATACCGGTTTGATATAGAGTCAGGCGTGACAGAGGAGAGGCACTCGTTCCCTGCCTTAGCTTGCGGCTAACCGGCTAACGAGTTAGCTCACAGCTAATGGATGGCTGCAAGCTAGCCGCGGCAAATAACTAGCCTTTAAAAAATTAGAAGATAACAACTTTGATGGTTCCAGTCGAGTTTGAAATAGTATAAGGATGAGGATGGAGGGAAGGATGAATCTTTGGACGCAGCTGGAGGAGATCTGTGATGACCGGAGACGTCCTTATATAACGAGCAGCAGCTGTCTGTTCAATGAAGCAACGATAGTTGAAAAAGAATATTCCAGAGGACATGATTCTAGCACGTTCATGTGTTAGAAGTCTCGACAGCTCCAGTAAACAGACACTGTAGACAGGAGAGACGAGCAGAGGGTTCTTACTGCTACTGCTACCTACTGCTACCCAATATGTCCGACCTGCTTCTTTATCCTCTTCAAAATAAAATTCTAAATCTGTAGGAAACTTAAATGAACTAATGCTGTACTTAGGAGCTTTTAACCATTAACTGTCAATACAATTTGAAGGCTGAGTTGTTACTGTTTGTCTGTAATACTGGAAAAGGAACTTAAAAACCGCAGTGACACCATTGACTTCAATGACTACGTGTACATGCCATCAAAATTCGGGTTAAGGTCAATATTCCGGTTTCTGAAGGATCAGAAATAACCCGTTTACATGTGTGAGCAGACAGAGTTACTCCTGTGTACATGATAACTGAAATCCCGACCCAAACCGCGATGCACAGAAAACGTCATGATAATGGTGGATAATGAGCCATCCGGAGACACTGTGGTCAAGCCAGCCAAGTTCCAGAATTACAGCCAAAATAATGCCGGTTGGCTTAATCGCGGATCCGCAAAAGGCGGCTGGTTTGACTGCAGTCCGGAGCCGACAGCAGTCCTTTGCTGGCGCTGCTGTGCTGGTACTGACCCACCAGCAGTACTTGACGGGTCATAGAAGGAGAGAACGCAATGGCGCGGGAAGGGGGGAGCTGTGGGGGCTAGTCTCAACATGTTTTACCAAGCAAAGATCAGACCATCCTGCAGTAGGAGGAGGTTGAACGTTTGATTTTTACCCAATATTCATTTGTTCTTTAAATATTTCATGTTCCAGGTCTGTTAGCAGCCGAATAATTATGTTACTATAAGTTTGGTATAAGGCAAAATGCGCCAGACAGGCGGGTTTAAACCGCAGTCTGCCGGTGAGTCGCGCGCGCTGACCATTCAGCCAGAGATGTCTCCATGACCAAGTAGCCAGAGACATGATGAAGGACCCTCAACTGTCACATCATCATCGTCATCTTGTAGTTTCTTTAACTGATTTACAACATCAGTCTGTGAAAGTGGAAACAGTCATAAAAATAAACACATGAACACGCGTCTGCTCCTGTGCGTAATGCGTAAAGCTCCAGATGGATGCGCTGGTGCTGCTGGAGGATTATTCAGATTGTATCAGGAAAGAACGCGTTTTTAAGAACCATAATTTCCTGAATCATGAAGCCTGCGGCTGATATCAGACTCCCTAGAGCAGCGCTTTAATCTTTGTCCTGAACTGGACCTCGCTGTGTCAGCTGTTGAGCGTGCACGTGAAGAGGCTCCTGAACTGTGGAGATGCCAGAGGAGATGCTGAACCATTCCAGCAAGTTGTAGAATAATCATGACTGTGATGTTCTGATCATCCCCTCCACCTCCACTCCTCCATCCAGAGGAGATTCTCCTGTCGGCTTTATTGTTAACGAGGAAGAGCGCACCTCCTGTTCATCGCCATTTTGCTGCGCACTTTCTAACTTTTACTTTCTGTTTACATGGATATAACTTTGTACTTCGTTATGAGCCTATTTTTGTTATTTGTAATTTATTTATTCAGTGAAGGTTTGTCATTTGGAATTCAATATGTTTGATATTTGAACCGTGCGCCGCCGCTGTTACACTGTTTTAATTCTCTTTCCCGACTTTAAACTGTTAAGCAAAAAAAAAAGAAACAAAAAAATATTAGGTTAATGCTTGCAGTGTTAACTGAAAGATAAAAATCTAATTAATGAATTGTTTCACACCAACATACCTCCAAATTTTCTTTTTGTTAAAGATTTTAATGGATTTAAACGAGCGGACACATTTAACAGCCTAATCAGTGATATAGAAAAATGAAAGTTCACAGAGACTTTCCTGTTGTCTTATGTCAAGTGAAAAATGAGATTTATTTAATGAGGTGTTAGAGCTCTTTCTCTGGAGCAGGAAAAGACGCAAATGAGATTATTGATCAATAAGTGGGAAAAAACAAAACATGATTCGACTCTTGTCAACAAATGACATGATCTGGCGAATAACACGCATGGGGGAAAATGACGTCATTCATTCATTCATTTGGCAGCCCCCCTAGTTAAAACACCTACTGGCCCATGAGAGAACGTGTGGTGGAAATGGAGCTCGTAGCTGGAGCTGTGCACATCCACGCTTCCCGTTTCCACCAGAGTCCCCCGACACGAGGATGAAGGTCTCAGTCAGGACTGGAGGGAACAGTTGTAATCAGTGTTGCCAGGTGGGAAATATAGAATTATCGTACCAGAGACTCAAAACTATCGTATTTTGAGGGAAATTGTCGTACACCCGTCATAAGTAAAATAACAACCCCACTGATGTGTGAAATATTGTCACTTTAGTGTTTAAAAGCGCTCACAGGCACTCGTGACTTTGCTGCGTCAGTACGGAATGGGTTAACAGCGTCATAATATCAGCTGTAATCTACACAGATGATATCTATGTGGGGTTTATGAAGTTTCATATTCATTTTCATGACATAACTCTAACAGCGACCACCAAACGTGAGTGACTCGCTTGGCATGATGTCACAGGTAGACGGATTATTACAGGCTGGTAAATATTTTAACCACTAAACACAACTTATATTGATACTCAGTCTTAGGCTGCGTACACACCAAACGCGATTCGGGCGTCAAAATCGCGCCTGACGCCCAAAGTTGGACGCTTGGTCACTAAAAAGTCAGACGCTTGGTTTCCAGCATCTTGACGCCCTGACGCGCAGCACGGTACAGCACAGTACAGCACCACACGCTAAAGACGACCAGGACAGTTTTTGTTTCCACACAGGAAAAACAGTAGTCTACTACCTTAAAGTCAGTGGAGCAGGTGCGGTCGGGACTGCCGTGACGTCACTGCCATGCCACGCGGTGGTCAGTAAAGTAAAAACAACAATGGAGGCATTGGATGATATCACGTCTTACTGCTGTTGTTGTTTTCCCTGTGGCTTGTAGTCACCGAAAACAGAGCCAGATATTTTTAGAAGAGGCGAGGCGAAACACGTATGATGCGTGTGACGACAATTTCGTTTGACCAATCAGTGGAGAGCTGTCAGGTATGTCGGTTCGGCATGGTTAGAGCTAGCTCTGAAACGGGTGCAGAAAATCGTAACAGCTCGTAACGGGTTTTCCCAGAGGAAACACAAATAAAGCGTGTCGTGCCGTGTGGAAGTGTTATGAAAATGTGCAGTGGAAAGAGGCCCATATGTTTCATGCTACATTCACACTGCGGGCCTCATTGTTCATATCTAAAGTAATGCTCAGCTCTGACTTTGTTTGGCTGTTCACAAAACATTTTAAATGCAGCCTGCCATGTGTACAAATTATGTACCTGACTGACCCACAATCACAGTCCAACAACGGCACAGGCAGGTGTTAGAAGCAAATATGGCTGAAGATGAAGTAATGCCCCATTTAGAGTAGAATAGAATAAAACTTTATTAATCCCTGAAGGGAACAGATGCTACACCAGGGGTCAGCAACCCTACCTCAGGGCCGGTATCCTGCATATTTTGGATGTTTCCCTCTTGAAACATACCTGATCAGCTCATCATCAAGTTGTGCAAAAGCCAGTAGAAAACATGTTAAACAGACAAAATAACACAAATGTAACATTCCACTTCTATTTTGTGGACTACACATATTTATAAACAATTATAACCCCATCTTCAACAGAGCTATGCATATGATGAATATCATATAAGATATTTTTGTGAAATCTATATTTAGGCTACTAAAACGTAAAACTGAGTGGCAACATAATATTTTAATATACCCCTTTGATAGCACAATCTATCGCTGTCTACATCCATGTGACCGATGCTTGCCATCAACATGACAACCAAAATTAACCAAATCACCAACCCAGTGTTTACAACCCCAAAACAATCTTTGTCACTCCTAAATTTGGTTATAATTACTAATAAGGACACAGTTTCATAAATACATCAGTGACGTTTATAACAAACCAAACTGGTAGAAAACTGAGCAAGCTGATATTTTTTTAAAAGTACATGTGCCATTAAATCAGTGTAATGAGTGGGTGAGCTGACTGTGGTAAGATGGCCGCCAGTACAATGTTCGACTCAACTGGCCACCAGCAGGGGGGCATACATATCTAGGATAGGATATCTATGGTTACACATGTGAATGCCGACCGGTCGTAATCAAAGCAGTTTAGGAGGTGGATGAAGGAAGAAAGTTTGTGGAAAAAGTGATCGGTGACAGAAAGTGACACGATCGATTGAAGACACGATGGAAATACAGCAGCGAAGTGCGGCAGCTGAAAGGGAAAGTAAGTCTACAGCACGCGGTTGTTTCCCGCGGGGGGGTGCGTACTCACCTAAGCTGCGGTGGAAGGAGAAGGAGAGAGGGAAGGAGGAGTAGAGAGACGTTTCTGCTCTATGTTTCTGCCAAATATTATGTTGTGAAACAAACTTGTTGTGGCTTATTCAGCTAGTAAATAATTATTTTGCCTCCAAAACTCTTTTCTCAGTGTTGTATTTGTTGTTTCATAGAAGTAAACAGCTGTTCAGATGATGAAGGTGTTACTAAAGTAAAAAAATATTGGCATCAAAGACACTTTTCCACTTGAAGCGGACTGCGGCATTAAAAGCTAGTTTTCTCAGCTTTTTGGTCAGAAACAGGCATTTTAGCTGCAACAAAGCCATGTTCTACTGCAGATTACTAAAGAATGGAAAAAGCTAGAAACAAATGTTTTTTTTTTTCTGATAAAGAAGAGAGTCTGGGGCGGTGATAAGCTCAGTTGGTTGAGCAGCCGCCCCATGAACAGAGGCTACAGTTCCTCAACGCAGTCAGCCCCGGTTTGATTCCCGGTCCAGGTCCCTTTGCTGCGTGTCACTCCCCACTCTCTCTGCCCCTTTCCTGTCGCTATACATTGTCAAGAGTCTAAGCTTTCCTTTGGTACATTCAGGGTTTGTATTGGCATAGTACACAATATTCTGTGGATCTCCCAAAATCACTGAAAATGCTTAAAAATCCTGGCAGTATGGAGCGCTCTGCTCAGAAAAGGTCTGGCAGTCAACGAGTTAATATTGTTGATGGTGCTCGAATAGCACTACAAATTTTAAGAATTTTCCAAACCCAGTAAGTGATACATAACCTTGATACAATGAGAAATAATTAAAAACAGGACTAAAACAATAAAAAAAACTAAACAAATGTGTCAGTCAACTTGTATAATTATACAAATATAAATATTTTCATGTATTTAACTTGTTAGGTTATGTGTTTTCTCCATTAGCTCATCGAAGTGAAAGATTTGGCTCAAAAGTCTAATCTAAAGTTTTACTGTGCTCTGGAGGTACCGAAGAGACTGTGAATGTAGTTTTTCTCCTTTTGAGATGGCTGGGTGAGGGGTTTTATTTTCCAGCTGTGAAGATAAAGGCTCAGAAAGAACCAGAAAGTCAGCTCAATTAGAAGGTCCTGTCAGGATAATACAGCTTTCTGCCATTTTCCTCCTCGCAAACAAGACACCTCTAATGATAGCGGCTCCAGCAGCAGCTCGTTAATACCAGCCACCTCTTCCAGTCTGAAATAAAGCTGCTGTCCTGCATGTTTCCAAAGGTTCACTCCAAATGCTTCCCATGCTGCCTCTTGTCTGACCCCATCCCCCCGTGCCTTAATGCAATGGCTACATTTAAATATCTTTTTTGAGCCTTTAAAGCAAGTGTTGATGAAAGATTTATTCTTTTCCCATCATTTAACGCCTTCCCCCCCCCTTCTTTTTTTTTCTCTTTTTCCTCTTTTTAATTGGAAGGTATGTAGACGCATGCATATGTACACATACATACAACACAACTGTAGGTCTGTCATATGATCTGTTATTAGTATTTCCAGTCAAGACGTGAGAGCTTGTGCCATTGTCATGATTCTCAATGAAATGTTGCCACGTTCTGGATTGCAACAACCAGGTGAGCGTGTCTAACATTGTTTAGAGACATTGATACGCCCACCGATACGTCCATGGATACGGCCATTGATGTGTCCACCAACACTCCATTATCATGCCCAGTGGTTAAAGTGGGATTTGACAGGTGGGGGAGCACGAAAATTCGGTGTCACGGCGCAGTCTGGAAAATTGTTGAAATTTTTACAATTTTTAAAAAAATGATATCAAAGACCTGTTCTGGTTTTATTTGCTGGATTAGCCTCTAACATAGCTAACTAATATGAAGAAATTCAGTAAACTAAGCCTAAAAGTAAGGCTTGGACAGAGTTTAAATGCAGTGCTGCTGTAGCCATGGCTTTCAGTCCCTAATCATAGAAAAAATATGAAACTTATCAAGAGATAGTGAATTTACAAAAGGGACACATTTTAATTTGGCACTGACAACAAGAGCAAAGAATGGAGGAAAAAGTATCTTCTCTGCTCTGAGAGGCCTCATCAGAGCATCACAGGAGCCAATGAATAGTTAAAACATTAAATAATCGATCTGAAGTAATGTTCACAGTTTTAATAAAATAACATCATTGTGACTCCATGGACGTTTCTCTGGCTGTTCTATCTTTTTCAAACCAATCCTGACCAATCAGTGAGCATCACCTGGTGGCAGATCTGACACTTTTCTGATATCAATGCTTGGTGACAGCCTGCACAGCCTTACCCAAACTAGGACCCTGAGATAATTTCAGGGGGGTTTCCAGATTATTGTAAAACTGATAGAATAATAAATGATAATGTGAGATCTGCCAAATATATGTTGTAATCAAGGGAGATTAATCTGTGAAATTAACACACAATTTTTTTTAATAAACTAAAGTACCCATGCTGAAGTCAAGACACACTTGATCTCCTCATTTATTTATGAAGTATATTATTTCTTCAAAGCCTTATGGAGGGCTCATACCGAGCCCAGTGGTGATCTCTGGCACATCAACTCACTCCGGAGTGTGTCAGACATTTAATTTATATGTAAGGCCCCGCTTCTCTGAGCAGATCTATCCGATGGCATGTTGTCTGCATTCACTGAATGAATGAATGAATGTCAGATGCTGTCAGTTGCTCTAAAAAGGGAACGGCGAGCCATCGAGGTGAGAAAAAAAGCAAAACTTTGCTCTGTGGATTTTCCCGCTTGATAAAAGCCCTACTGTTGCCTACAGATCTGGAAAACAAACTGCAACATGACGCCTTAACCCTGTGCTCAAGTAAAAGCACGCACTGCCTCTGTGCGTCAGCTACGCAGGCCTGACTGGACACAGACGCCGCACGCGTTGTGATAAATCCACTCGCTCCAACCATCGCTGCGCTGCGAGAAGCAGCAACGCTGCTTCAGTTAAAGCTATGGTCTATGATTTGAAAGTTTGATCATTATTAATAACCTCATTTAGATGGTGGTAATGGTCCTATAGGACAATCTACACAATGTGAAGAGCAAAAAAATGAAAAAAATCCATCCACTCTCGTGGCTGCTGGGCAGCAAAAACATTAACCAATACGAACCATCCGGCTGCATGGCTTACATTGGTCAATGTAGCTGTTAGTCTCGTCCCCAACTCAAGCTGACACCACAGAATGGGACAGAAAGGCAGCTGCAGCAGGAAGCGGCCTCTGCTCACCGGCAGAAGTTGGGAGAGAAAAAAAGGCGTACGGAATGTGAGCAACAGGAGGGAAGGCCGCGGCCAGGGGTTACGTTCATCACTGGAGGAAACGAAAGGTAGATATAGTCTGCTGAAGAAAGGCAGACGAAGAGGAAAATGTAACCAATGTAGGACGGAAGGTTGGACCTGGTGATGCAAAGGATGCTCCAGGACTCCCGGACCAGGAGGGAAAATCTGCAGAAGCAGAGACCAGGACGACTGAAAGCGGAGTATAAACATCGGGTCACCGGCTGGAGGAAGCTCTGGGAGGATTTGGAAGAGAAACTGATGCTGATAGAGCAGACTTTTAGTTGAACAGGTAGGCAGTTTGTTTTTTACTTTTTTGTGTGAGTTGTACATAAATGTATAAGTTTATGACAATGCTGCTGATGACAGGAAACACTGCTGGTGGTTTTCTCTGTGTGGACAGACGGCATCGGAATGTCAGCTGTTTATTTTCAGTATTGTGAACTAGCGTTGTCATCAGTGTCATCCTGAATGCGTTCAATGAACTAATGAAGTCACTGGAAAGTCGCGGTGATGCAGAAATTCCAGCTAAAACACACAGTAAACTTCCCGGTGGTTGAGAAAAGCAAATATTATGTATGTGAGCAGATGTTCTTGTTCATTTATGTGGAATAAATATTACACTGTGAAGCTGTTGTGATAAGGCTGGCTGTGGTTGAGGAGGAGGGCTGTACATTTAGTGGGAGGGATCAACAAGCAGAGAAGGGAGGGCTGTGTGGGGGGGCAGGTTGCCTTTTTTCAAAATTTCTCAACTGATTCTGAAATCGTAGACTATAGCTTTAATAAATTTGACGAGGCACTGACAATAATAATATAGCCAGTATTAGAGTGACTTAGTCATCAATCCCACGTGGGTGCTTTATTGTATATTGTCTGCTTGACCCAACGAACCCAAGAAATCAGCGCCTCAGCAGTGTGGTGTCCGTAATGGTCGGTAGAAGGAGGCGAGACCAGCAGATTGATGAGGAGGATTTTGCGCTCTGACTGTTGAGCATCTCAGTGATTATGAGAGAGCCATGCGGACTGTGCATGTGAAAATGATGTGTGAACCTACACTCTGATTTCAATGATTTATTTATTTGACTAAGGTGGTGAAACTGAGCAGGAGCCCAACGCCAAGGTGGCGGAGCTGGGCTCTGGTGGGCTCCGGCCCACTTTAACCCTTTGTTACGCCCACCGATACGTCCACCGATACATCCACCAATACCCCCATCGATATGCCCACTGATATGTCCATCAATACGCTCATTGATACGCCCACTGATACGTCCACCGATACATCCACCAATACCCCCACTGATATGCCCATCGATACGTCCACCGATACATCCACCAATACCCCCACTGATATGCCCATCGATACGCCCACCGATACATCCATCAATACGCTCATCGATACACTCATGTATATGTTGACCTATACACTCATTGATATGCCCACTAATGCACACACCAATACATCCATCAATACGCTCATCGATACATACCTCATGTATATGTTGACCTATACACTCATTGATATGCCCACCAATGCACCCACCAATACATCCATCAATACGCTCATCGATATGTCCACCGATACGCTCATTGATAACCTCATCAATATGTTCACCGATATGCTCATTGATACGCCCACCAATGCACCCACCGATACGTCCATCAATAAATTCATCAATACCTCCGTCAATACGCTAATCGATACACACATCAATGTCCATCAATACACTCATCGATACCCTCACCAATATGTCCACCAATACGCTCATTTATATCGCCCACCAATACGCTCATCAATATGTCCACTGATATGCTCATCAATACACTCATCGATACGTCCACCAATACCCCCACCGATAGGCTGATATATATGTCCAGTGCCGCACGATTCCAGTGCTTTGGGAAACTTGTAACGGGTTCCTGAGTGGAAGTGGTTTTTAGTTTCCATCCCTGCTCGTTCAGAATCTGTGAATAAGAGAAAATGCTCCTCCGGAAACTGGTTCCTGGAACATCTTCAGTGTTTTGTGTTGTAACCGGGCAGAATTTTTCTGTAATGTTTGTTTTCCAAACAGCACGGTTATTTTCAGTCGCTCCTTCCAGCTAGACAGGGAAGCTAATGTCTGTGACACTACAGGGGCTTAAGACCACTTGTTTATCTGGCCTGTCTCCATTTGCTGTATTACACTACTGTTCACTGATATTTACCTTGCCCTGGGCTCTGGCCAGCAGACCAACAACACCTGGACCATTCCTCACACCCGGCCCACGCAGACGGCTGAATGGGCCATGTCAATGAATCAATGTCAGCCCTGAAGCACATGTGATGCTCTGATTGTTGGAGCGGGATTAGGAGGCCACAGGCCACCATGTGTGTGTGTGTGTGTGTCTGCAAGTAAAACAAAGAAATAGAGAAAGAAGCAACAGTTTGTGGACTAGATGGAGACAAAGATTGTTGATTGCAAGTTGTCTTTCTTATCAGCTGCTGAGTGTCTGAATTATTGGTGAGTGAGTGAGGACAGATGGGGAGGTGCACGTGAACTGTTATTTTTACCTCACGACATCTGCAGCTCAGCTTTATACAGCATTAATACAACACAGTAATAAAACAGGAAGCAGTCAGTGATCCAGAGTTTTAAGGTTTGTCTTAAAAACAGAAAGCATGCCAGTGTTATACACCCAAACAAGGAGCTGGTGACCGGAGGGATTCTTTCTTTTATGTAGCAATGCTTGTTGGATAGAACTGCAGGTACGCACAACAGATTCCTCAGACCTTCACAGATGCAGAGACCACACACTCGATGATCACTAAAGACAGATCACACAAGATCTCTTTCTTCTGATTGCACAGGGTCTGCACTACAGAGAACACCCCACACTGACTCTTCAGCAGAGAATCGGCTTCTTCACTGTCGATATTCCAGATGTCGTGTAGTCAAACAAGACTAAATGTAAACAAACATGGTGGACGAACAGAAAACAGCTGCGGTGATTGTCTTCGGCCTCTTACTTTCTGAAAACACTCATCAAAAGGCAAAGATTGTAGAAAAAGTATCACATAAAGCCGAGCTGCTCCCTCTACTGCATCTGCCATGCTCCTCCTGAGGCGCGTTGAGTGCACCTTGGCTGGGCAATCCCTCGCAGCGCAACAGGTGTGTGTGACTTTTTAGCGACCCAGCGTCCAACTTTGGGCGTCAGGTGCGATTTTGACTCCAAAATCGCGTTTGGTGTTTATGCAGGGTTATTTAATTCCACTTTAGATCTACGGGTTGGAAAGAGTTCTGATTGGACAGGGGGCAGGCGTGACGTATTTACATCTGTTTACATCTACCCAGAAGTACAGAGACGCCAGTTCCTGTTTTTTTTTTTGTTTCTTCTA
Source organism: Atherinomorus stipes (assembly GCA_023101725.1). Lineage (NCBI taxonomy): Eukaryota > Metazoa > Chordata > Actinopteri > Atheriniformes > Atherinidae > Atherinomorus > Atherinomorus stipes. Next base: position 139,567 of record JALJCO010014259.1, on the reverse strand, counting down.
TGACATGAAACCACATAATAATGCAGATTTTCACTGTATTTTGATCGTAGCTTTGTAGCAGGAGCTCGACTTCATTTCCACCGGCTGGCAAGAGTCCAATGCTTGTTTCACATGGGAGGCAATCACCATTCCGGCATTCGTCCACTCCAACATGGGTCCCCAATTGTTGAAATGGCAACAATTAAAAATCTGATTTCAGAAACTAAAACTTTATTTTGGAAATTAATCAGAACATACAATTAAAGAAATCACCAGCGCGCTCACTCTGGGCACGAAATAAAAGGCAATAGGAGATGATTGAAGCCCACAGTACTGTTAATTATATCTAAATCGTGTTGCTTTTTTTTTTTTTACATTTTAGATCAGTAATCTATTTGCCGTCATTGAATCGGTCTGGTGTACTCGGTTTGTTAGCAAGCGCACTGCTGTTTCATATTTTGAGGGTTTGGAAGGGAAACTGTATTTCATTCCTTGGAATTTTACCAAATTGTGTTGTCGCAAGCAAATATTTATTCATTTGCAGAAGCAAAATGGCTAATCAGGGTCTCTTCATCGCCGTTGCAGTTCAGCCCCCGACAGCACCTAGTCAGTGACTCTGAACACACATTTCCTTACGTGGAAAGCCTTGTCAGAATGGTGGGACATTTGTGTGTTGGAATAGTGGTATTTCAGAATGGTGGGATGTCGGAATGCCAGCATATAACCCTGTGTCCCTACATAAGTCTACGCCATTCCTGTTTATCGCCATGGACTCAACAAAGTATGAAAATATGTTGCTAGATTTAACGTTACATTATCATCTTATTCTCCCAGTTGAATGTCATAGCAGGGTGAGGAAGTCATAAAACACCCTATTTTACAAGATATAAATAAGAATGTTACAATTTTAGACATCCCTCTTCAGTGTAAATGAATGCAGATCTTATTCTACTGGAAGCGCTTGGCAGAAATTGATCAACTGTGGAAGTAAACCAGAAAAGTTCATGAAACTGCTCTATACATGTACACCAAGCAGCAACCTCCGATGGCCAACTATAAAGGCCCTTTCAGATAGAACGCGGCAAGCGCAAGAGGACGGCGGCAAACCCATTCATTGTGTATGTGGTACCGCCGCGGCAGCGCGTTCCGCCATGCCGCGGAGCACCGCGGCGCGCAAGGTGGGCGCATGCCGCCGCGGTGGCGCTGACGCCGCTGCGCTCGAATTGAACATTTTTTAATTCGGGCGCAGCGCGCTGTGACGACACCCTAGCGCGTCCAATAGGAGAGGCCAGTTCAGGGAAAAACAGTGGTCCTTGTTCAGCCTGAAGTAAACCTGGAAGCGGTCTGTGTGAAAGAATGCAGCTCGCGGACGAGCCTGAACTCCCCACGTTCTGCCTTGTTATCAGGATCAAGTGGACCCCCACCCTTTTATCTGCTGCTGATCTCCTCCTCCTCCCTTGGAGCAAAGCTCTTTGCTGCGACCATGAGATGTACATCTCTCACAACGAAGCGTGCCGGGGAGAAAACACTTCCTGGTCTGTCGCTTAGCAACGCGTGCCTGACGTGTTTGCTGCCGCCGGGTCTGCCGCCGACTCTGCGCCCTACCCCGCGGTGAACTCGGCGAAAAACGCGTTCTATCTGAAAGGGCCTTAAAGCTCCCCGGAAGAACTCATTATTTGTAGTTCTCCCTTGATCCACTAGGGGATGCAAAACAGAGCAAATCCCCACAGACTTCCACGTTAAAAAAGCCAACTTCACAGCAGAAATAAACTTATTTACAGCCTGGTTCAAAAAATCATTTTAGGTTAAGTCTAAAATGATTTTTTGTTATAGAAAAATAGGTCAAGTTTACCTTCATGTCAACTGTGAGGGGGATGAATTTCTTTATAACTCATCCGTTAAGATGTTATTTAATCTTGAAATCACACATAATTAAGGGCATGTCCTTTTGATTTACATGCGGCAGACCGGAAGCCCGGCTTGACGACCGGTGGCTCCTAGTTAGCTCCTTGTTTGCTCTCGTTAAGGTCTCAGTTTGTAGCCGAGTAAAGGCCCTTTCAGATAGAATGCGGCAAGCGCAAGAGGACGGCGGCAAACCCATTCATTGTGCGCGTTCCGCCATGCCGCGGAGCACCGCGGCGCACAGGGTGGGCGCATGCCGCCGCGGTGGCGCTCACGCCGCTGCGCTCGAATTGAAAATTTTTCAATTCGGGCGCAGCGCGCTGTGACGACATCCTAGCGCGTCCAATAGGAGAAGCCAGTTCAGGGAAAAAAAGTGGTCATTGTTCAGCCTGAAGTAAAGCTGGAAGCGGTCTGTGTGAAAGAATGCAGCTCCTGGACGAGCCTGAACCCCCCCCAAGTTCTGCCTTGTTATCAGGATCAGGTGGACCCCCACCCTTTTATCTGCTGCTGATCTTCTCCTCCTCCTCTGGAGAAAAGCTTTTTGCTGCGACGATGGGGGGGTTCATCTCTCACAACAAAACGTGCTGGAGAGAAAACACTTCCTGGTCTGTCGCTTAGCAACACGTGCCTGACGTGTTTGCTGCTGCTGGGTCTGCCGCCGACTGCGCCCAGACCCGGCAGTGAACTCGGCGAAAAATGCGTTCTGTCTGAAAGGGCCTTAACACGATGGCAGATTTTAGTCAGATATTAGAATATGATACTAATCTTTGTCAGCTCCTGTTAGTTTCGAGTCAGCTCGGTTAGCGTTTAGCCCAGAGTACGTCAGCTGTCAATCATTTGCCCCGTGGCTTGCGGCCTTGCCTTTGCCCATTTTAGTATTTTCTGGGAGTGACGACACACGACATGGCAAGATGGCAATGGTTGGACACGCCCAACTGGCTTCACCTTCAGCTCTTTAGAAACCAACAGGTGACGTAGCGGAAGTTCATCCCTCTCTATTGACAGTCTATGGTGTACACTTACAAATATGGAGATACAAGTTACATAACGTGTACAAGTTGCTGGAGACCAGTGTGAAGAGGAGGAACCAGGATGTTGTAGCTGCATCTGGTTCCTTCACACGAGGCTGAGGCTCATGCTAGTTAAAGATAGAGTCTTGAGTCCCCCCCCTGAAAATAACTGTTAGACTTGTGCGAGGGAAATCTGTCTCAATCCACACCTTTGGGCCTCTGCTCCTGTGGGGTGGTGAGTTTGAATGCAACTCCCTCTCCCTCTGTCTGTAATTTGATTTTTCCCTTTGTTTTCCTCTAGTCTGGACGTTTCTGGGCGGAGATTTCTGTTTATATCACCAGCCAATGACAGAGCTGTGTGGGAATAAGCTCATGATTGGATCTGACGCCAGTCACTCAAACTCTCAGGGGAAAAAAAACAAACAAACAAAAAAAATGGCAGATGAAATGGAGAAAATGAAGTACTCCACGGTAAGAGCTTCAAGATAGTGCACGTTGGAAAACCAGGGTTAATATTAGTTTGGCTTTCGAGCTTTGAAGGAGATGCTTGTAGCTGAATTGGCTGAAGAATGATGCGGCCATTAGCCTGAGAGGAGAGCGCTCAGTTCGAATACTGTTGTTTCCAAAAAGAAACGTGGAGGAACTCCAAACTCTACCTTTAAGTTACCAACACGTCGTCTCTTCAGACTCAATAAAGACACAAAACCAGAGTCAGCAGCAAAATGAGGTATCTCTTCTCATCTCACACACAAGGAACTCAGACAGACTGTTTTCATGAAGAAGTAAAAAGAAGATAAGAATCTCTGAACTGCCCACATCTCAACCCCCCCCCCCCACACACACACACACACACACACACACACGCACCCCCACACACACACACACACACACACACACACACACACACACACACACTTCACAGTTTTATAGATGAAATTATAGGACAGCATATTTCTTTCTCTCCATTATTCTTTCCAAGAATTTCCTTTTTTCTTCTTTATAGTGAGATATAACTTTCAGAGGTCCAGGCAGTGATTACCATTCTGCACATTCACTGAGAAAGGAGGTGGAAATTGGTTCCTTTATGATCCTGCCAGACTGGCCAGATCTGCTGAGAGGTAAAGGTCTGAAACGGTGGCCAATTGGACATCTCAGGAAACATGATTATAGACAAAGCAGGAGCGTTCAGAACAGCTTTGACTGGTACATGATCATTACTGGACTTTAAAGGAGGCTATGTAATAGGCTGAAATAAAATTAAATGAAAAACACTTAATTTATAGGGAAATTACAACGTTGTCATGTTTTTTCTTCTTAAAATAAAAGTAATGATATAAATAAGCAGAAGAAGATGGTTCTTGTTCCAGAGGCTGATGCTGCTGTAGAAGTGATCTAATGTACCTCCCTGTCTAACAGCGGACCTGGAGAAGCCTCCCCCTGAACGCTGTTTACACCGCCTCCAAAAACGTCCAACTCCCGGTACAGTAATCCATACGTGTAATCCAAATTGTTCTACAGAATTCTCAAGGCATGATCTGGTCCATGTGGACCTCCTGAGAGCAGACAGCCTCCAGCATCGCTAAACAGCAGCCACTCTTACAGGTGCTGCCAAGCCGCCCCTCCCGATACCAGGACTGGCGTCACATCCTCTCTCTTCAGTTATACGGTGTAATGGCTGGAAAGCATCTGCAACAGGATCTGGATGCTGGACTGACCTCCCAGTTTTCCTCAAATTAATCTTCTAAAATGTGTTCCAGCTTGTTATAGTGCAGCGTAGCTGGTGATTCCTACTGATTTAATGTGGAGTCAGAGCGCAAACCAACCGGGGGCCTGTACGACGAAGCCGGATTTTCTCTTATCGAGGTAACTTCAGGGTTAACCCTGGGTTTTTCATCCTATGACGCTGGTTCACTTCTGATCGGGTTCTATCTCCCCGGTAACTTATGCTGAACGCCTAACCTGGTCTGGACCAGGTTAAGTTCTGGATAAGAGATCTCCAGAGTATAAAAGCACCACCCACTGACCAATCAGTACTCTTGGAAAATGGCCTGCCCATTTTTAGAAGATCCTGTCGATGCCGGTGCGCAGATTGTGAGAGGAGTTCTTAGAAGAGAGAGAATATTCAGAGATGGTGCAACCCCTTTTTGATTTGCCACATGACACTTTATATGAAAGATGTCGGTTTTCCTCTGCTGGACTCCGTTACATCTGTCAGCTGTTAGAGCCGTACATCACTAATGTAACGCATCGCAGCCGGACACCGACAACACCACAGATGCTCTTCATCACACTGAGGTTTTATTAATGTTAGACTAATTGAATTAATTTTGATATAGACCAACGCCTCACCTCGAGAGAAAAAAAAATAGTGCTGTACTGATGTAGCTAAATAGATTATTTTTTGTAGCCGAATTATGCTCATGGTCCCACTCAGTAAAACGTCATTCATTTATTTATTCATTCATTCATTCACTGGTAGTTTGATGCACACCGTTGGCGACACTGAAAACGTATGCAAAAACATGTCATTGTATTACCCGCTTTTTCCCCTGTGGGCTGCACAAATATTAAATGAAATTCCATTCATTCATGAAAGAGTGTGGCAGCATAGAATCTCGTCACTGGCCGGTTTGGATTATATATTTGTATTTGTTCTTTACTTGTTCCCATGATAGTCTTGCGCTGCGGGGTTGCATCTGAAATAATGTGATTAAGAGGTCACACATGCAGAAAACATGAATTCATGGAACGCACACCCACCCATGCCGGCATGGTGAAGGGTTACAACACGTTCAGCGATATGAGCCTAAAATATCCATACCTTGCACAGTATGAGAAGCAAATATACTGAGGAAGCGCTGTAGTGTGATGAACACTAAATGATCAGAGTCCAATATTGTTCCATGATTGTACAATCGCATGGACTTGCGCGCATTAACAGCCAGCATTCATTCCTGGCTTTTGCTGCGGCGACTGTGTGGCCGCAGCATAAATGGAGCCATTTATTATCATTCCTTAATGATAATGTCGTGTTATCATTCAGGAATGATGATCCTGAATTCTACATATTTGTTAAGAATCATCGTCTGCTCCTCCATGGTGAAATATGTCGCTCTCTGTTTCACCATGTTTCTGCGATTGGTCAGATGCTTCCAACGCCGCCTCTTTTAAGTGAGCGCACACTGATTAGGATTGGAAAACTCTGGGTTGAATTACCGAGTTGATAACCAGCTTCATAGTACCGTTTATCAAGACCGCAGATGTCTAGTTAAGTCAACCCAGGTAACAGAGAGAAATCCCGGGTATGTTAATCCGGCTTCGTCGTACAGGCCCCTGGTGACGTCAGAGCTTAGAGTACTGCAACATGGCGGCGCTCTTGTCCTAAAAACATAAAACTTTGCTACATTTTTCTTTTATATGCTTATTTTTTCACGTTTGGTATATAATTATTGATAAGATCAGGACTCAATCTAGTAAATAAAGTTAGGTTGGTTGACAGTTTAATTTCCACTTTAAAAGGTAGAACCCAGAGTTTTTCCCCATTTCTGTTTGTAAACATTATCCAAACTGAGAGCCCCTCCCCTCGGGCTAATAGCCGCGTCACTCTTCACTCGAAGCCTCTCCTTCAAAGCTTGGAAGTGGGTGAAAACCAAACCAATATTAACCCTGGTTTTTGAGCGTGCTCTATCTAAAGCTCTTTTTGCCACAGAATGCTTCCTTTGCCGCCTCCACAAGTTTTATTGAGAATTTGAGTGAATCTGGTGTCGGCTCGATGTTTAAAAAAGAAAGTTTGCTCCAGCTGACGAGTTTAATGCAACAGAACGCTACACCCTTACTTCTGTCATTGGCTGGAGACAATGTACAAATTTCCACCCATAAATGTCCCGAACACACCAAAACAACATATGTATACATATATATATATATATATATATATATATATATATATATATATATATAAAATATATACATATGTATACAGAAATTAATTCCTACCAGCAGCCATCACCTTGAAGAACAAGTGTGACTGATTTATTTATGATTATTGTTGCACTTTTACTTTTTATATTATTGTCATGTTGGATAGATGTCATATTGTTAATAAAGTATTTTTCATTTAATTTTCATTCCATTTCATTTCATTTCCATTGAACAATTTCCATTGAACAATTCATAAAAACCTTAGTGGCTCATTTATATCTACAGTTTTTCTTCTTATTTTTTAAAAAAACATATACATTTAAATTATTTTCCATTATCATTCTTCAGACCTCATTTCTCCATTCGTCCTTTTTGTTTTACTGCTAAATCACACAGCCTCTAATTGTTTTCATAGTTTTGTGCCGTTATCTCGAAAAACAGACTCAGTGGGACTAAAAGTCCCGTCAGCTGGAAATATTCCTGCTGCAATCCATTCTGAACTAAATTTAGCCGACTCCTCGCCGTACTTTCTCTCCATGGCAGAGAAAATCTGTCTGGCTGGGTGAGTCCACTGTCTCTGAGCCATTATTACCCATGGTGCGACCAACAGGTGGGATCCACTTTACTCCTCAGTGAATGTCTTTATTCGAGGGTGAATTACGTCGGCCTAATTCAACGCCATTTCTCACTGAAAGACCTTTTGCTGGCTAGCAAAGGAATTTTCTGTTGTCTCCAGTTACAGCAGAGCCAACTGGAGAGTCCTTCCAGAACTTAACGCTGGGTACGTTTACAGTACATGGAGTCTTTTTTCCTTTCAGAATGAAATCATTCTGATTGAAGATTTAAGGGCAGCTGTTTACATGGAAACTTATTCATTCTGATCTGGCGTGTACATGCACCAATATTTATTCCGAATAATCCAGTCTGACAGGCGCAGAATGATGTAAATCATGTTATTTATTAAAGACGGAGGTCTGAAAACTGATCTTCATGGTTGTGGTTTCTGCAGGACTTTAATCAGGCAGCAGCTGACACTCGTACGCTCCCACTGCAAACAAACAAGAGAAAAGGGCGTAGAGACAGTTGCTGTCCAGTGAATTATGTTGTTCACAGCCATCTGTCAAAGTGTGGAAACGTCACTCGTTGCACGTTGACGTCTCGCCGAAGCATGTGCTCTAAGAGCGCAACCTCACAACTTTCCAATTCAGCGTTTACATGATACCATGATCGGTTTGGGGAAAGGAGAAAGAAACGAATGATAATTCATCGTTGTTTACATGAAAGAGGGGTTCAGGATCATTTTCATTTTAAAAGAGCTTTTAAACCGAAAGCATTCGGTATATTTGGGTTCGTAAACGCAGCTACTGACACCCCATGTGTGGATCTTCTGGACCGGATTCTTCAGTTGTACAGAACCTTCCTCTACAACTGCATCTACTTCTCTTCTCTGTCATCGCCTCTTGAATCAATTCATTATTCATGTACCACATAGATGAATATATTTTTCTGAATATACAGCTGTGACGGCCCCAGTAGGTGTGGCCTGCCGTCAGAGCACCTGCTCTGGGTGGCTGGTCATTTAAAAGCTCAGGCGCCTCATTTATAAAGCTTGCTTAGGCACAAAACCGGGCTAGGAAGTGTGTAAGCAGCTTCTCACGCAAAAGTTGGGATTTATAGAAAAAAAACTAGCGTAGGAATGTGCGTAACTTTAAGCAAACTACACACCTTGCTTACGCACATTTCAGAGACTTCCCAGAGGAAAATAGTTTTGGAAAAATTATCTCATAAAGGTCTCATTTACTTCTAGACAAATGTGAGATCCACGTGAGAGCTAAATGAGACAATGGCTCATTTCTCCTGTTTGTCAACCTTTGCATTGCTGCACCACACAACACAAAAAGATGTTCTGTGTTCTGCACAAGTCGCACTGACATGGCGTTTCCGCCACAGTTCTACAGCGCGACCTCATGAACAGACCTCTGTTACATCATCACCGCCACAACAACCTGCTGCCATCAGCAGACTTTAGTTTATCCGTGATTCCACTGTGACGCCCAAATAAAATGATTTTGTGCAGCTCCAACTCACCAACAAGCACCTCCACTTCAGTCTCCACAAAATTACATTTTATTGTCTTTTCGGTCGCCAGGATTCAGCTTTAAATGCCTCAGATCAGCTCATTTATATGCAGAAACATCCATAAGGTGCTTTGCATTGACCATTTATGGTAGAATGTGGGTGTGTAGGAGGTGGAATTTGAGCCAAATTCACCTGCGCAAACTTCCAGGAAGAGTGTGATTTATAAAGGGGAAATTACTTGAATCTGTGCGTACGCGCGGTTTTATGAATCTGAATATTTTTGGGCATAGGCAAACTTTTGGTTTTGGGCATACTTGCAATTTTAGTAAGGATCTCAGGCAGAGTTTTATAAATGAGGCCCCAGATGAGTAACTTTCGGTCTCTCTGCTTCCCTTCACAGCCTGGTTTGTATTTGTACACGTGCTGATCTGCATCCACATTACACCACTGATTGTTCACTTAAATATGTCGCATACACTTATTTTCTTTTAATAAATTATTTTGAACAGTCACCACTGACTCCTTCCCTCTTTTTTGTCACGGCCTGCCACGCAGGTTGTGACAACAGCTTTAAAATCTCAAACTCACCTGGCTGATTAATTACCCTCTTTTCTGTCACTATAGTTCTGACCTCCCCAGCACGTCACATCGCACCTGGAGCCTTCAATGTTTCCTAAGGGTTTAGTATATATATATATATATATATATATATACACACTACTCACAAAAAGTTAGGGATATTTAACTTTCAGTTTTTGAAGAACAGAATGATGCAGAATAAATATTTAACCATTGAATAATGCACATGTGCATTGAAAAGTTTAGAAAAAGTTTAATTCAGTTCACCTGGAAAGGTTGCAGTGGATTTTAGATTCTTTCTGACATCATACACAAAGCCAAATATCCTTAACTTTTTGTGTGTAGTGTGCATATATATATATATATGTCTATATATATAGAGAGAGAGAGGGAGAGAGAGAGAGATATGAATCTGGCATTACATTTAAAGGAGCCCTATCATGAAAAATGGACTTTTAAGAGCTTTTCAGCATGTCAGTGTGTTATTTCCTTATCAAGAAATGATTTAAATCGTTATTTTTCTTCATTCATGCATATTTGAGTAATCTACATGAATATTTAAACCAAGCGCTACCTCCCTGCAAACGGCTGACTACCCACCGCGTTACGTATGAACGTGGCACCAATCACGAAAGTCCAAATGCGCACGCTCAGTATCGTAGCAAGACGCCCTCTGTTGAACCGAAACTCAGAGAATCCTATACACACTCTCTGAGGAAGAAACTAACACCTGCATGAAGATTTCCTCAGAGACAAGCAGCCATCAGCTAACAGACGTTTGATCCAGAGTTCAGGAGAATTTTCTTCCTTTTTTTTTCTTTTTTTTAAGCTCTAGAGGACAGCAAGTTGGGAAAAATGCAGTTACATTCAGCGTGGTTATGTTCAGCGTGGGAGTGTATTTGTTGTACTGGATGAATCAACTTGCCAGAAGTGGTTGGATTTTAACTTCAGGAGCAGGGGGGAAAAAAAACTCAACTTCGTGTGTGAACTTCACTCCTGACAACTTCATGAATCTCGGGCAGTAAAGTGTTTTTTTTTCTCTGGGATTACTTCTGAAACCTGACGCAGTTCCTACTATAAAAACGCGCATGGACAGACAACAACACTGGTGAGTCAACACATCTCTCAGCTCAATGCTAACTGTTAGCCTATGATTTGTTCGCTAATTTACTTACTTGTCAGGGGTCTCTGTGGTACTTCTGTGGTACTGCGTGTACTTCAAACTCCATATCAGACTCTGGGTCGAGCGCATACAGCTCCATAACAGGCTCCTCCGTTTGATCCCGTCGATCGGGGTCCGATTATCCATCAATGTTTACAAGATCCATGTGAGTGCTGCTTAGCTCAGCGCTAACTGTTAGCCTATGATTTGTTCGCTAAATTACTTGCTTGTCGGGGGTCTCTGTGGTACTTCTGTGGTACTGCCTATACTTCAAACTCCATATCAGACTCTGGGTCGAGCGCATACAGCTCCATAACAGGCTGGTCTGTTTTATCCCGTCGATCGGAGTAATTATCCATCAATGTTTACTACTAACATCCACATGAGAGCTGCCGGTGCCGGTGCTACAGACAATTCTGTGACCCTTCAGAATAAGTGTCTCTTCCGGGGCGACGTCATGAAATGGGCGTAAAACATGCTGCAATTGGTCGAGAGCTCCGCGGTTTAGTACAGTCAGCCATCTTACTTCCGTGTTGGAAATTAGATGCATCGAAAAACTAATATTTAACACCAAATTAGTTTCTATAGTAACGATGGAACATATCTAGCTTATAAATGCCTATATTTGACTTTTGGAACATTTGAAAAGCATGATACAGCTCCTTTAATACATAAAAAATAATATAAAATAGAATAAAGAGAAAAAGAGACAGGAAGAAGCAGAATTAAAAAAAAAAAAAAAGACACACATGCCAGTGTTCCCATATCTTGGGGGTATACCTGACAGAGCTACAGCTGCCCATAAACTTAAGAGGGAGATTCCTCAGCAAAGCCCTGAATGTGGTTAAAATGTAAAAAAGCAACTTTCTGGCACTAGTCTTCCTAGGCTTCTCTGAAAGCATCCTAAGGGCACGGTCTCATGGGTTTCCTCAAACGAACTAGACTTGAATGATCTGTTCTCCCAGCAGGGGTCCGACAACTCTGCGCGGTCTCATGGTGGTTTTCTGAAACGTTTTGAGCACGAACACGTCGTCATCACACCGTGATGCAAACAGAAAGAGACGGTAAAACTCCAGTCCAGCTGGTGGCGTCACCACCTGTTAGAGTGCGATGTCTGTCACTAATAGACAATCTATGCACGTACGTTTGTCGTAGTCCTGAATGTCTCATTGCTCGGTGTGCATGAGGGATGTCTACTTCGGGAGAAGCGTCGGCAGGGAGACAAACAACTGCTGCCAGAGATCCAACACCTCCCTCAACCACCACTATCCCCTTCGTCAAGCGTTTCGGACTTTCCAATCATGCAGACGGCCTCTTCCAACCGTTCCGTTCTGGCAACTGTCCCAGACTTTTGGTGCAGTCGCATGACAAAAAAAATACAGATCTAATCCCTTTTCTGGACTTGAGAACGTTTTAATCTTGACAAAAGTGTCCGTGTGACCCTACCCTAAGTCAGTCATTATATGCTATTTTCAATTTACGCACTCTCCTTATACTTCACCCAGAATGGGGGTGTACAGTATATGGAGGAGTCCAGTAAGCTCTAAACAGATGGATCTTGACATGCGTAGAACAGTGATGGAATTTTCTTGATAACATGTTAGCTTGGGCATAAAGCAACCTCCTTTATCTATCCATGTCAGCATCACCCTCCAACATACCTGTGATGATGTGCCCCTCGTACTTAGTGGTACTGGACACCCCCTTTGGATTGTCTTGTACGTAAAAATGTGCTGTGCTAATTAACATGCTTTTTCTTGGCTTACTAATATGATATGAAGCCTCTGTGTAACATTGTGTTAAAACTAAACTAATTATCAGGTTAACTGGCAACAGATCAGTGACATGACTGGCAGAGTTTGTGAGGTAGAAAGAAGGACAGAGGTTCACCAATCTGAGACAAACTGGTTCTAAAAGTTGTGGAACAAGTTCAGAAAATGTTCCTCAGACTTTGAAGATCCTCCATGTACAGTGTAGAATATCATCAGAAGATGGAGAGAATCAGGAGGAATCTGTGTGTGCATGGGACAAGACTGATACAGTGAAATTAAAATGTTGAGAAGCAGCTCAATCTTCAGTTCTTATTGATCCACTGTCTTGATCACCTACAGGGCTGCAGGGAACTGTGCAGAGGAAACTCTTTGCAAACAGGAAAAATCTGGTTCAGGAAAGGTCACATGCATCTGCCGGTTGGGTGTGAGAGGAGGCATGTAAAGACTAGTCAGTACAAACCAGAACCAGCATGAACCATCCTACATCCCAAAGATTTGTGTCACACCTGTTACTATAACCTGGGTTGGCAAGGTTCGAAAAACTGTGGTATTGCTGCATCCCTTTAGTTTCTGGTCTCTTTTTTTTTTTCTTTTTAGTTGTTGAGATGTTGTTGGTCCATCATTGTCCATTGGTACTTTGTCAAACTTGTCCAAATTGGGACCATGGGTTTCCTTCCTGGTAGTTTTTAGCATCCACTCTGATCAGCTTCTTGGTCGGTCACAGTTATTTTCATTGTGTTTATTTTAAATAAATAAATCTGATACAAATAAGAGATGTTTGCTAACTTAATTTAACACATGATGTAGTAATAGAGATTTTAAGAAGTGTTTTGTTTGGGAAAATGAGAGTGCATGAAAGCAAAAGTAAAACTGAACTTGGTATCAACTTCTTCTGGGAGACGTTTGTTGTTTTTGGTTTCCTCAGATCCCCAAGGGTGTGTACAAACGCTATATGTACTAGAAAATATCCTTATTATTACGATGAATTGAACTCAGTGATGAGGTGTGATTGCACCCTGGTTTCTTCTGACATAAACTATATATTTAAAAAAAAAAAAAAAAAAAAGACTGTTCGTCATCATTCTGCTATACTGTATGCTCCTGGATGAATTTTAAATTAAATCTTAATAAAAAGCTACCAGAAATATTTTATTTTGAGGCCTTCTGAAATGTGCAAGAGTGAGAGTAAGACACAGGAGGTGTACTCCGGCTGCTCGTTGCCATAAAAGCTGCCATATTTCACATGGACTATAAGCAGCCTCCTCACTGCCAGCAGTCACAACAATGGCTTTATGTCTTCGCCTGCCATCAGAAATTATAGCAGGTGGGTGGGGAGGTGTAATCAAAGGCAGATGGCCGTGTAAAGTCAACAAGCAGTCTCATCTGGGGGTCTGAATGATATTGTTTTGGGATCAAATAACTCACTGTTCTGTACTGTTTGTTGCTATAGCCATCAATCATGCAGGATGCAGTCGTCACATGGGACTAACCATGTGGATCTTAAAATGTACACACAGATAATCGCTTCTTTTTTCTTCACAAAATGTCTAAAGAAATCAATGCTTTGGCTATAAAATAACCTGTAAGGGTTGTAATTGTGCAGCAGATGGCAATAAATGACACTGATGTTGACTGCAGGCTGTGCAGGTCAATATTCATTCAAGTGCAAAACAGTTTAACGGTTACGTGGCATTAAAGCCTGATTAGGAAGATTCATGCAAACCTATATGCTGGTTATAATGGCACATGAATCTATTTGGTACCAGATGATAGCTGAAGGGGTCATGATCAGTTCTATAATTTAACAATTTGGTTCAGTGATGGACCACGCTCTATGTGGCCAGCCAAACATTTCATGCTCATCCCATCAGACAGGAAAAAGAAAGAAAGTAAGCCCAGATTAGACTCATATTGGTCTAACCCTACTAATAACCAGAGCTGATGCGCTCTCTTAAAAACACACAGACACACACAAACACCCACACACATGCTGTATACAGCTCTCCCAGGGGCAGCCGGAGGCCATCGATTGTCTGGCTCTTGCCTGGGAAGAGATTCCCAGAAAGTGCAGCGTCTGAGGTGGAAACAGATTGACACTAACTCTCCTTCCTCAACAGAAACAGGGAGAATAAGACATGTCGCATCTTTGTGTCTTTGAGATTTTCATATTTAAAGTCTACTTTTTTGAATAAAATGTCCTTCCACTCTAATAACATTATATTTGTGGTTTGATGAAAGATTTAGTCATTTTCATGTAAGTACAGTAGATGCCCCTATTGCATCCGTGATGAGAATCTTCTGTTCCACCACATCATGATGAGAATCTCCTGTTTTATCACATCGTGATGAGAATCTCCCATTCCACCACATCCAGGACGAGAACCCCCATTTCACTACATCGTGATAAGAATCTCACGTTTTGTCGCATCCAGTATGAGAATCTCCCATTTTACCAAATTGTGATGAGAATCTCCCGTTCCACCACAACCAAGTTGAGATCTCTCGTTCCATCACATCCGTGATGAGAATCTCATGTTCCACCTCATCACAATGAAAATTTACCATTCCACCACATTGTGATGAGAATCGCCCGTTTCACTAAACTATATGAGAATCTCCATTCCACCATATCGTGATGAGAACCTCCCATTTCTGCATCATGATGAGAATGTCCCGTTCCACCACATCATGATGAGAATCTCCTGTTCCACCACATCCTATAATGAGAATCTCCCATTCCACCACATCACAATGAGAATCTCCCATTCCACCACATTGTGATGAGAATCTCCCGTTCCACCAAACCTATGAGGAGAATCTCCCATTCCACCGTATCATTAAAACCTCCCATTTTACGGCATCATAATCTCCTTTCCACCACATCTATGATGAGAATCTCACATTCCACCGCATCGCAATGAGAATCTCCTGCTCCACCACATCCGTAATGAGAATCTCATGTTCCACCTCATCACAATGGCTCTCATTTATCAAACGATCGTAGAAATGATCGCCCATCTGATGGTAAAAATGGTTGTACGATTGGACCCACGTGTGATTTATTAAAACGTTCGTATTGGACCAATCTCGTCGTACGAACAAATGAGTCTCGATAAATACCACAGCTGAAATCGTTTGTCATTTTAATGTCACGCACACGGTTACGCCCTTAAACATGCATAATTATGAGGCTTCGCCCAGTGAGGTTGAACCGTGGAGAGAAGAGATTCTGCCAAAAAAGAAACTTTTGGGGGGATCAAGACAGAATTCCTCATTTGTGAGGTGGGAAAGATTAAAGAGGTGTTTGGCAGCTTAAAAACCGAAGTCAGAGACGTGAAAAAAAAACTGCATGGAAGAGGATCAGTCAGCCTCACTGGTGTGAACAACCAGCTGAGATATTAATAAAAGTCTCAATCTAGGCCTGGCTTATATGTTTTTTTCATTTTATTAGTTATGAAATTTAATAATAGCCCACATCCGATAGCAACGTCACAATTCTTTTGCCAATGGGTCAAGAAAAAGTGGTCCAAAATGAAACTCGCCACCAAATGATGTTTCACCGGCATTTTAGTGTCTAAAGCAGCGTTTCATCCCGCCGGGTCCGAGTCGGACCGTCCAACACCCACCTGCCTTCCTGCAGCCCGAAGCAGCGCTCCACCTGGGCACCTCCGCATGTGTGCGTACTGATGCCTACCTCCGCTCCTCACATTGCTGGCAGTTTTACCAGTGGGGTGAGGAGATGCATGAAGAATGCAAAGCACTTGTCTCCTAGAACTATATGTTAATGATTTTAATAATTTCTTGAGATAAATGGAGGAATTAAATTCAGTCACAGCTATTTTTGTCATTTTGGAAATACATTCACTTTTTTTCCTTTTTCTTTTTCTTTGCAAATGGGTTCATTCGTAGTGCTGGATACGTAAATACTTACGTTTAAATGACAGTTTGCGGTTTGGCTAATAAATATTTTCATGTTCTGCTGCGCTGCTCTGCAAACCCTCATTGACTCAAACTTGCGTACACAAACTCAGAGCTGTCGTGAGATTTGATCGTATCCTACAATCACGTCCAAATTGATAAATGCCAAGTCTTGCGTGTAAATGGTCGTACGCACAGATTTTCATCTTACGATCGTTTGATAAATGAGGGCCAATGAGAATCTCCCGTTCCATCACATTCCTAAGCTGCTCTGTTGGACTGAGATCTGGTGGCCATTGGAGTACTCATCGTCATTTCCCAGAAAGCAGTTGGAGCTGTTTAGAGATATGTTTTTATAATTCTTAGATAATTTAAAATTATGATTATGTACATTTTCTACATTGTCTCAAATTAATGGAAACAGTTTCTATGTAAAACAATTGATTTAAATCTATTTATCTTCTGCCCAGAATAATACAGTAAATTACTAATAAACATCTCTGTGCAGTTCGACAAAAATCATTCTTTATGTTCAGGAATTTGGGGAGGATGTTCAGATTTACCTGCTCTTTTCTTCTGTGGTCTGTGCTGCCATAATCCTGCAATTAGACTATCAAACAGCACATCATCTGCACCAATTGTCTTAATTGGGGGCTATCTCTTTAAAAAAAAAAAGATAAACTCTTCCCTTTCCTTCTTTCCTCCATCTCCTCCCAACCTTGCAGACCTAATTTAGTGCCTTCAGACTATCTCATGACTATATTAAAGGACTTTTCTAATTTCCACTTTTCTATTACTTTCTGTGCTTCAGCTGCACAGGCGCTCTAAATTAGATGACATCAAAACCAATGAAGACAGCCCCTGAATAGCTTACTGCCTCCTCTCTACCCATTTTGTCCGTCATTCATCACGGCTCCAAAATCCGCGGCACAAATAAAAGGGCCCTGATTTCATGTTGCTCCGTCCTTCAGACCCTGTTTTTATAAACATTTTGGTGAAAAGCAGCTGAACGACGGCCAAGGGGAGCTTTTTGATCAGGATTTCATTTTGCTGCATGTCAAGCTTCCCATTCAGAGCAGTGAGAGGAAATAATAAGATTTGGGTACAATTTAATTGGATAATTTTGTGATGTGCCTCAAGGCTTTTTGTCAGCATCACAGAGAATTCTCAGTGAATGACTTGTGACACAAAGGATCATCTTGTTTGGAGGACAGATGTGTTATAGAGGAAAAATTAATTGGGCATGGGTTAAACTAAACCTTGAACAAGCTGAGATTCTTTCTGCCATTTTAACTTTAGTACATTTTTCATTCTTGTGCTTTTTTTTTTGCCTTAAATCAGGTAAAACTAAAGAAATAATCAGTTCCCGCACAATGATTCGGAAATGTGATTCTCAATCTTTTCAAACCAGTACCTCCATGTTCCCCATCACCGCCACCCGCACCCCCTCAACACCACCACCATTAAAATATAGACTGATCCGGCCAATGGCCGCCAGAAGATTGTACGCCATTGCAACGGTGGCGTTTCTGTACGTGTAATTAGCACAGATGAGAATCAGACTTTTTTCTGAACAATATGGAGGAAATCTGGAAGGACTGTCACATTCCTGGTTGTTGGAACATCAGAGGAACTTTAGTGTGGTAATAAGTGAATAAGAAGATCACAGACATTTATTTCATGAAAATTTCTGCCATCTGTGACAAAACTGGACACTGCTCTGTCCACTGTGTATCAGTGTGTTCATATCGGGAGGAATATTGGACATACAGAGCAGAGGAGGAATAACTTGCTGCTACAGCAGAGAAGACATTGGATTTAATCCCCAACAACAAAAACAGTAAATTATAGTGAACGCTCATTACTCTGACATTTTATTTCACGTATCTATGCTCCCGAAAATGACGCACCGGATAACGTTATTATGCTAGCTAATGCTAACAGAGACAGCTGTGGCGTTGCTGAGAGTTTATGACTAATCTGGGAGATATTGAGAAATATAAGGTTATTTGCTCTGATCAGGGCAACGTTGGGACCAGAAAATAAAAACAGTTCAGTCAGAAACACAAACGGATCAGGAAGACGGTGTCCTGCAGCCTTTAGTTTCATCTGCAGGACATGTGAAGGCTACATGGTCTGTACAGTCCTTAAACAATACCAAAAGCCAAATAAGTGATAAAATAGAAAAGTAATCACCTTTGAAAGGGTTTATTTTTAAAACTTTTATAGAGCCTGAGGAGTCATGTGACAATTCTGAGCGAAGCGGAGTCGCGCCGCCATGATGTTGGTACGGATTTGACTGTCAAAACGAGAGCTGACGGGAGTTTTAACATTGGAGGGAAAAGGAGCAAAGAAGAAAAGCCGTACAGAAATAATTTAATGTCTAGCACAAAGAAGACTTATTTGGAGAAACTAGGGGACATATCCGGACTGGACCCATCTGAGCTGAATGGCTCAGAGTGGGACAGTAGTCTGGACCGCTTACCTCCGTCCTCCGTGGAGACATGCGGCTGATGCATTGTGAATTATTTAGTCTTCACAATCAGTTTGTAACGTGGTAATATTTGTAATTTTGCTCTGTTAATGTTAGAGAAGTGTTATTCTGCCTTTTACACAGTTAACTGTTATGCTGCTAGTTAAGAAAACATTTGTGAGCTGTCAGTAAACATGTAAGGAGGACGATATTTGACGTGGTTTCAATCATTTATTTATAAAAAAGAAAACAGTGATTAGTGTGTGTCTGATTTGTGAAAGACCAAAATAAGCTGTCAGGCAGATGTCAGTGGTGTCGAACATCACGAGTAAACAGATAAAAGAAAGTAACCGGAGTTTTCATCAACTCATGTTAGCTTGAGTGCTAGACTTGACAACAACGATTTAGCATAGCTACGTTTGCAAATGCACAGCTAACAAGGACGATCTTATCCAGGGTCGTAGTGTCCGGTTCATTCTCACAGCAAAGCAGCATCTTCACAGACACACTGGTATGACTGGAATATTGTTTACTGGTTCCTGCAAACACGATGACATGTTCCACATGACTGCTCCCAGCTGAGCACGGCCGTGTGTGAGGGAAGGATCTAGCGGCCACATCGTACCGATTGATTCCTCATTATTAAAACTATCTGCAAGGACAGAATCACGGAGTAGTTTTTAAGGATACAATTATCAGTCACAAAGGGATCACTAGCAGGAGAACACACGGCATGCTGCATGTAGCTAATCTCTTTCCTTCAGACTGCAGCTGTCAGCCACTTGGCGCCCCCTGTCACTTCAGCAGTTTACAATCTGATTTTTTTTTCTTTTTCTTTTTTCAAACCGGAGATCTTGAAAAACCGTAACTCGCCCTTGTTTGTCTTTTTTTTTTTTTTTTTTGATCATCTTGACTGTGCGAAGAGCTGGCACTGTCCTTCACTCAACATTATAACCTAGCATCTCCAGTCACGACCAACGTAGCTCTCAGTAAGCGTACAAGAAACATGCCGGAACGCCGGTTCGGAGGGGCGGGGCGACGCGCTGTGACGACAACTCCTCAAGCTCTATAAGTAATCACGAGATGTCTGTGTTATTCCGGTGCGGCTTGTCATTAAAGCCAGTCTCAGGAGATGAATAATAGTTTAAATTAATGATCCGATGTAAAATAAATTTTAAAAAAATGTCAGAATTCTTTAAAGATCTCCGGATAACATACGTATAGGTTATCATGACCCTAGACTCCAATCAGAGAAGGCTCTCTGACCGTCACAGAGCTGGTTGCAAGCAAAAAGAGAAAGGAAAAAGAGCAAAGTGTGGCTTGGTCGCTGCTACTGTATCATTATGGCTCAGGTGTTATCATCTTTGTGTAGCAGCACTCTTGTTTGGCAAACGAGGGGAATAATATCACCGCTGAAGTAAGTGTTTTCCCTACATTTTATAGCCATTTAAGGTTATTAGCTACAGGTGTTATATTTAAAATCCGCATTTGGCATCTCCACGGTAAGATCAGCTGTTTTTCAGTATCCAGAAGTTAACCTGCAGCTGCCTCTCTCTCCGTCACTGCTGCATGTGCTCATGTTCCTCTGGAATAACAAATGCGAGTTTGTTCTTGCATCTTCGTAATTTCGCGTCGGAGCAGGTGTTCTCCTCTGAATTATTCGCTATTTCGTGACGTTTATTCACATGAATTCCGGTGTGAAAAGGCCTTTAGAGTATTGCGATACAACTGTACAAAACATGTATTTTGTTTTCACTTTGAAGAGTTTTAGGCAATAAGATTATGTGTGAAAGCAGCCAGATTCTAGCTGCTGTATCACATGATGGTGGTAGCCTATCAGATTCTAGCTTCTGTATCACATGATGGTGGTAGCCTATCAGATTCTAGCTTCTGTATCACATGATGGTGGTAGCCTATCAGATTCTAGCTTCTGTACCACATGACGGTGGTAGCCTATCAGATGTCATGATGATGCTGCTACTGTTAGTGATGATGTTTTGAAATCTTTCAGTACTGTTTTCCCTCCGTACCCAGTACAGTTGTTAGATATGCAGTGTTTTATCTTTCCTCTAAAAAATGATAAAATTGTGCAGTTTTTTGCATAAATTCCTTAAAATACAATAGAATTTGTGATTTCTTATAACAGCTTGTAGTTTTGTACAAAAAAATTCAGATTCATATAAAAACATTGTACTGCTCTATCTAGTTAAAAGATTGTTTATGCTAACTGTACCATTTTAGCACAGCAAGCCAAAAACTGTTAAATGTCATTACCACCACATGTTATTACCATCATGCTTGTGGTGACATTTCTATGGGTTATCTGACTAAAAGAACCATTTTTTAAATAAAATCTTAAATTAATGTATATCAACATATTTAGATTTTGACTTGGAAAAGGATGACGATTCAGATAGGTGTGAAGATATTGTGACATTCAATTTTTTAAGTGAAGTTTTATTTTTGAGAAAACCAAAACTCAAAAGGGCCCGAAATCAAATAAACGCCCAATTATTACAAGACAAGGAACTAGGAAAAGGAACAAAAACTGTCTCATGACATTTAGACTTTTTGGGAATCTGTTGCTGCTCTATAACACCAGACCAGATGAACAGTAAAGCCAATGGCACCATGTCTGATTTACCTCCAGGGGAAACATGTTGGAGCCAGGCTTCAAGCTAACTTCCACCTGCAGTCTGAAATCAAATAAAAGTCAAAGAAGAATCATTTTTCTACGATACCCAGGTTCTTTCTGGTTTAGGGTTGTATGAGAAGCCAATCACAGGCTGGATGAGAGGGAATAAAATGTTTATTGGTTGAGCTAAGTTGTCCACCTAAAGGAATGCTGATGGGCATATTCAGTCATCCTGTTTGTTGTATCTGTGGGGGCTTTGCATTGTAACCCCCGTCTCTCCCACCGTTTCCCCCTGTTACCCTCCTCCTCTGCTGTCTGACTACAGTATGTACTCTCCCTTCCTGCCAGCTTCCCTGATGCTACCAGACTTTGATCTACTGCGACCTTTTAACAAATTTTCCATTTCCTGGTGGAGCTTAAAGGATGGAAGGAGTCTGGGGAGGACAGGCACCCACAGAGGGGAGACAGAAAGGGGGTGAGACAAATTGACAATGAAGTGAGGATTGAAGGAGCGGAGGTGGAGGTCTGAAACATGAAAAATAAAACAGGTTGCAATCAAAGCAGACTGACTTTTTCTGCCCCCTCCCTTAGCCTCCTCGTCTCTTTCTGCCCCCTCAGTTTCTCAGGGAACATTAAGTCGGTGTGGTAACATTTCAGGGTTTGCTGCTTATTGGAAAACTGTCTGCCCACGTCGACACATCACTTCCCCAACTTCCTCCACACTGGATGGAAAATAGCAGACTGCAGCCTCCCAAATGTGTTAACTAGTTTCTGAGAGGAAGTTTGTACTGGCAGCAAGCGCCTCGTAAAATGCTGCCTTTGCTTCTGCCCGCTGAAATCCATCCTTCACAAGTGTAGCACATTTTAATGTTTGAGGATTTACTTATAGGAGGTTTTATACTAAATAAGATGAACTGGACGAACCTGAGCTGTACAAACCCCCCAGCAGCTGGAACTAGAGATGCACCGATCGATTACAATAACAAATTGGTTTTGGTGTTTGACACGCATTACACGCATTAGAACTGGAATATACTTGCTGCTGGCGACGCGTACGCACCGTGGTGCCCATGCGTTCCCAACATACCTACGGCACGTAGGTCGCTCGCGTTTATGCGAGGTAATGTGCCGCGTCTGCGTGGTGTAATATTAACTTGAACGCTAGAGGTGCTCGTGCATACAAAAAGCATGAACATGAGGTCAGAGGTAAACACAACGGTGTCTGCGAGTTGTTTTGAAAAGCCTCTCTCGGACCTGGTCCGAAACTACTGGCATTTTGCAGCAGCAAACATAAAATGATAGTTTTTTCTTCCTCGAGAGCAATAACATTGTCCATTTTCCACATACACCTGGGTCGTTCACATATGCCCTGGTAATACTGTGTACTGCTCCTAGCGGTGGCCTCCGGTATTGAGCGTTTTGGCTGCGACGTACTGCAGCAAGTATATAGACTGATCCAACGAGCGTGTTGTGTGTGGTGCCATCTTATGGCGCCGCCATTAAGGTGGGGACAAGTCCCAATTTCCTCGTATCTACCAACATGGAAAGCAGCGTAAACATCTGGATTTACAACATTGGACAGCCGTCTAGGGTCATGATAACCTATAGGTATGTTATCCGGAGATCTTTAAAGTATTCTGACATTTATTCATTTATTTATTTTACATCGGATCATTAATTTAAACTATTATTCATCTCCTGAGACTGGCTTTAATGACAAGCCACACTGGAATAACACAGACATCTTGTGATTACTTATAAAAGTTTAAAAAACCAAACCCTTTCAAAGGTGGTTACTTTTCTATTTTATCACTTATTTGGCTTTTGGTATTGTTTAAGGACTGTACAGACCATGTAGCCTTCACATGTCCTGCAGATGAAACTAAAGGCTGCAGGACACCGTCTTTCTGATCTGTTTGTGTTTCTGACTGAACTGTTTTTATTTTCTGGTCCCAACGTTGCCCTGATCAGAGCAAATAACCTTATATTTCTCAATATCTCCCAGATTAGTTATTAACTCTCAGCAACGCCACAGCTATCTCTGTTAGCATTAGCTAGCATGATAACTTTATGCAGTGGGTCATTTTCGAGAGCATAGATATGTGAAATAAAGTGTCAGAGTAATGAGTGTTCACCATAATTTACTATGTTTTTGTTGTTGGGGATTAAATCCAGTGTTTTCTCTGCTGTGGCAGCAAGTTATTCCTCCTCTGCTCTGTATGTCCGATATTCCTCCTGATACGAACACACTGATACACAGTGGACGGAGCAGTGTCCAGTTTTGTCACAGACGGCAGAAATCTTCATGAAATAAATGTCTGTGATCTTCTTATTCACTTATTTCCTCTGATGTTCCAACAACCAGGAATGTGACGTCCTTCTAGATTTCCTCCATGTTGTTCAGAAAAAAGTCAGATTCTCATCTGTTCTAATTACACATGTACAGAAACGCCACCGTTGTAATGCCGGACAGTCTAGTTGCGGCGTTTGGCCGGATCAGTCTATTCACAGACGACGCAGACCGCTTGAGTGAACGTTTGTGTCCACAGCAAGTGTATCTCAGGCCTTAGGCACGTCAAATGCCAGAGTTGGAAAATCTGAACTTTTGCAGCATTGATGTGGGGCATTAACCAATCAGAGAGACTCAGTGGCCCTGTCCTAATACCCATCCTAAACCCTACACCCTTGTATGAAGTGCGCACTTGGCAGAAGTGCACATTAAGGGTTGGAGTGTGCAGGTTGCAAGTGCGGGAAAAAGGCAGAATTGGGACAGTGATGGCTCCTCCATTTTGCACCACGTCATTTCATGTCATTGCTGCCAAACTCAGCTTCGTCTCTGTTCCTGGTGAAGAGACGTCATTTTCAGACATAAACTGAATAAATTTCATTTAATCTGTTCTTGTAAAATAGATGTTATGAAATCCACACAAGTTTAATTAATAAATAAATGAATTACTGAACTAATTTATGTAACATGGCTGTAGAATTTCACCAGTACAGGTTAAATAACTGTTACATTTTAAACAAATGTATAATAATGATTGAATCGTTGCTCTGTGACTGTTATCGTTAGCATAAAATGTCCATAAATGTCCACATGTCCATAAAAACATGTATAAGTTCTTTGAGTTACATTGGAAACTGAGACCCGTATTAATCACATGAGTTGTAAGGCTTACGGAAGCATGGCTACATAATTATTTTTATCCTTAATTTCATTGTAAATCTAGATGCTTTGGTGTTGTATACTTATTTAGTTTTTGCTTTTTTTTTCCATTAAAATGTTTGCTTAGTATTGTATTTTAATTTAGTTAGCCTGTGTTTTTGTTGATTGTATGTTCAAAATTTATGTTGATCTGGATCCCAGGAAGAATATTCTTCACTGGTGAAGACTAATGGGGATCCATAATAAACTAAACTAAACTAAACTATGTCAGGTAAACAGGTTTCCCTTGTTAAAGACGCTGCGTCTCGACTGGACTTACCTGTAAATAAAGTTTTTAAATAAAAAATTAATTTAGCTACTTTGATCAGTAAACTGATAACTTTTATTATTCAAATGCTTTGAATTTTAATATTCAAAGTATATTTCGAAGTAACTGCAAACTTCAGTAATTATTTCACCTACAACATAAAAGATTAAATATTTCAATGTTTACATCTGAAATGACATTTTTTTCATCACAGGCAGGAGCTCATCACCAAACATGGACATGTTCCGCCTTTATGGTCAAAAACGTCACATGCAGCAATGAATTATGGGCAATATGCTTCGGTGAAGTCTGCATGGATGCGGACTTCACTGAAGTGTGGATTGAGGGCGCAAAGGGGGCGTGACGGACTTCCGCCCTCGAGCAGCCCTGGAGAATTGGGACACTACGCACTTCAACCCCTCAATGGGAGCGCGCATTCTAGGGGCGCAAGGGTGGAAGTGCGGGTGTTGGGACAGGGCCAGTGTGTCTCAGTGTCATGCCGCAGAGACACATTTTCTGACAGGACGAGAAATACAGAGGAGAACCCAGGGAATCTCTTCACTCCACAGAGCCAGTGGAGGATAAACTGTGATCTGCAACCAGTCCTGGGTTTCCAAACGGCAGTTGATGACCTGTTGTGGGACTGCAGGTCGTTGAACTGGGCCGGATCAGACCAAAGCTGCGCCATCGTCGGCGCGCAGCTCCTGGAGTAAACGGTGAAACTAACTAAACTGAGAAAATCTCTGAATTATCTGATGACACGGATCAGAGACGCCCGACGAGGTTCTCTGGCCTCATGGAGCAAATAAAGCAGAGCAGCTGCGCAGTTTCATCCGCCATCGTACAAACACACAGACAAAGGAAAACCGACTCCACCACACTCTAGACGCTATTTACACGCGTGACGCGCAAGGCAAATCTGCCATTCATGTTACTTAATCAGAGGTAACTTCATCAATAAAAACATAATTTTACTATATTATTTTGGGTTATGTTCCTTTTTTTGGTTTTTACAGAAAAGCTACAGTACAGTTTAAGCTTCAAGTTGTATGTCCAAGAGATAATATTGCAGTTGCATTTAAAAGCTAAACGTGTTCCATCGCTACTATAGAAACTAATCTGGTGTAAATCGTTTTTTATGTGTCTAATTTCCAACACGGAAGTAAGATGGCTGACTGTACTGAACCACGAAGCTCTCGACCAATTGCAACATGTTTTACGCCCATTCATGACGTCACCCCGGAAGAGACACTGATTCTGAAGGGTCACAGAATTGTTCTTAACACCGGCACCGGCAGCTCACATGGATGTTATTTGTAAAAATTGATGGATAATCGGACTCCGATTGACGGGATAAAACAGACCAGCCTGTTACACAGCTGTATGCGCTCGACCCAGAGTCTGATTTGGAGTTTGAAGTACACGCAGTACCACAGAAGTACCACAGAAGTACCACAGAAGTACCACAGAGACCCCTGACAAGTAAGTAAATTAGCAAACAAATCATAGGCTAATGCATTGAGCTGAGAGACGTTTTCACTCACCGGTGTTGTTGTCTGTCCGTGAGGCGTTTTTATAGTAGGAACTGAGTCAGGTTTCAGAAGTAATCCCCAAGAAAAAAAGACTTTACTGCCCGAGATTCATGAAGTTGTCAGAAGTGAAGTTCACACACAAAGTTGAGTTTTTTTTTTCTGCTCCTTAAGTTATAATCCAACCACCTTTGGCAAGTCGATTCGTCCAATACAACAAATAAACTCCCACGCTGAACGCAGTCACATTTTTCCCAACTTGCCGTCCTCTAGAGCTTTAAAAAAAAAAAAATCTCCTGAACTCTGGATTAAATGTCTGTTAGGTGATGGCTGTTTGTCTCTGAGGAAATCTTCCTGCAGGCTGTTAGTTTCGTCCCTTAGAGAGTGTGTATAGGTTAGGATTCTCTAAGAGTTTCTGTTGAACAAAGAGGGCGTCTTGCTACGATGCTGCGCATGCGTGTTTGTCGCTTCGTGATTGGTGCCACCTCGTTGCGTATACCGATGTCAGTTATGTTAAGGAAGCTACAGCTTGGCCTGAATATTCATATAAATTACTCAAATATGCACAAATGAAGAAAAAAACAACTTACATGAAGTTTTTTATGAGGAAATAACAGTAACATGCTGAAAAGCTCTTAAAAGTCCATTTTTCATGATAGGGCTTCTTTAGGGCGAGTTCACAAAGCTTTTTGATTTGAATCTGAGTCCGTTTGCTCGGAAAGTCTGCTTCGTTAGGAGAATTGTGAATTCGCAAACAGACTCTGATCCGGAACAAACAACCGGACTCGGTCCGCCTGCAAACGCAGGTCTTGGTCCGATTGAAGTGAACCAAAGACAGGAAGTGGACTACAAATTGCATTGGCATTGTGGGTAAAACGTTTGACAATGTGGGTAAACGCTACGACAACAAACACACGTGAGGGACTGCGGTACTTATAAAGATGGCTCGTGGTTAGACGTGGAGTTACGAGGAAGTAAAAGCTTTAATCAATATTTGATCTGATGAAATCATATCCAGCTCCTCGTACAAAAATAATGTCGCTTTGTGGAGGAAACAGAAGTTGTGAGAACCTTCTTGTACGTGTGTCTACAGTGAATCTGAAAGCAGCTCCACTTGAGATTCTCATTCTTGGCTCGTTTGGTAATTGTGTAACGTGAACGCGATCTCAGTCCGGAAGACCACCCCCGCCCCCAACCGAACCAAGTCCCCAAACGGACCGAGACTCGCGGACTATGCTTTCTGAATGCGCCCTTAAGCTAGTAAGCTACACTTCCTCTAGTAAACTGAGCCCAAGTTGTCTCCAAAAGAGTCTCTACTGGAGTGTGAAATATTGCAGTTTGCTTCAGCCTGCAATAAAACAGGTCAATTCATGATCATTTCCCTTCTCCGAATTTTTATACTTGAGAAATTATGGATTTGACTCTGTGATCAGTGATTGGCAATATTAGATACTGCTTTTGATGATCAGTGATCGGCTCCCAAAATCCTGATCGGTGCATCTCTAGTTGCAGAGCAATGGCTCTAAAAGTCATGGAACAATTTCAGAAAAATGACCCCAGTTACAGGATGTTTATTAATTCAGAATTAAATAATTCAGAATGAAATTATTCAAAATGAAATAATAACCCCCAGTTAACGTTTACATGGAAAATATTGAGAGGCAGGTACACCTGGACAGGTCGCTATTCTGTCGCCTCCAACACAGACAAACGAACAACCAGACACTCCTCGGGACAATTTAGAGTAACCAATTAACCTAACATGCATGTCTTTGGATGGTGGGAGGAAGCCAGAGAACCCGGAAAGAACCCACGCAGTTAGTGATTTCACCAGCACACACTCAACACACATTGAGTCGTTTTCTCCATCGTCGTGGGCAGCCATTTTACTTTTGATTCACTGCGTTTTAAATTACTCCATTCCTATGTTATTTTAGAAAAGTCCAATAAAAGAAGATGGTTTTGATGTTTTTATTATTTATCATTGTCTGTTTTATTTGGGCTTTTTAGAGCGATCTCAAACACGGAAGGTTTCCACATGCTCTAACAGTATGTGACAGCTGACAGGATGTAGACACGTTATCTAATGTAGAGATGTGAGACACCGACACTTTATTAGAAATCATTTTGTGCATCTGATCTGAAAGAGTGCCATAATCATTATGACTCAAGCTGAATACATGTATTACACGCTGATTATGGCTGGACTCTGCAAGAACATGCTGTTTGTTCCTGGTTGCATAATAGAGGCCGAGTTGACGAGGCGTTAAAACCCCTGGGAAATACCAGATGCCGAAAAACTTCAGCAGTTGGTACGAACCCTACACAGTCAAAAATAGAGGTACGACACAGGAACATTTCTGTACCTGTAGGTACTTTTTTTTTTTTTACAAATGTTCTCTCAAAAGTATAATATTGGTCTTTATGAGGCCAGAAGTGTCCTCCTCCAGGATGACGTGCTCCTTGGAAGCTGCTAGCTGCTAGCATAAGCTCATCTTTTTTCCACCACTTGAAATCAGCTGACAAGCTTGGTCAAAACTGAAGACTATTCTCTCCATCAACCATACTGCTACATTTTTATTAGGTTTTTCTCTGTCATTTTCCTTCGCTCAGTAAACTTTATTTTGGTTTGTGATGCTTGTCTCATGAACGCACTTACAGACAAGTCTGATTCTCCTGTTTACCCTTGCAAGTAAAAAAGGTGGGGGGTCAAAAGAGGCAAAAATGAGCTCATTAAATTTTCCTCCCACCCAACTATGATTAAAAATTCATTTGAAGATATTTTAATGAAGTTTGTGTATGTAAAAACCAGTTAGGACACCTTTAAACAACATGAAAACTTGGAAGATAAGTCTTGTATTTACTGAACAGGTTAAGGGGAGGACCTTAACCTGGGTTAAGGTCCTCCTTAACCCAGGTTAAGGGTTAAGGACCCGCTGGTCAAACCCAGCGGAGGACCTGGGTTTGAGTCCCTGACACGACATTCAGGTGAGTCCTTAACCCCTACCAACTGCTCCCCGGGTGCTTTAAGTAGCAGCCCACTGCTCTCTGGTACTACTGTGCAGATGGGTAAAATGCAGAGCCCTAATTTCCCCCGGGGATCTAAACAGTATATATAAAAAAAACTGTAGAAAGACATGTAAATGGAAACATTTAAACTGGACACACACTCAAAATAGAGGTACGAGACAAGAACATTTCTGTACCTGTAGGTACATTTTTTACAAATGTTCTCTCAAAAGTACAATATTGGTCTTTATGAGGCCAGAAGTGTACCTTTATACTATGAAAAAGGGTCCAAAGTAATATAAAGTGCAAATTTGTACCATTTCAACCCAAAGGGTACCTGCAGCATTGAAAAATGTGCGCAGCTTGTGCAATAACTATAAATAGCAGTACTTCTAAACAGTAGTATAATTATAGTTATATCATGATTTTTAGAATAATCATAGTAATCAAAGTAATAGTATAATTATATATGTGTTTGGCCAAATATTTATATAATAATTATTAATTTATTATTAGCATCTTTGATTGTTGTCATAATCTCTATTTTATTGACTTTTATTTATCATTTTTAATTGGTTTAATTGTACTTTATTAACTAATACAGCTTGATAAGGTACAAAAATGGACCAGGACCAAAGGGTACAGAAATGTCTTTCAAAAAAGAACACCCCCAGCAACAAGCTTTGTACCTTTTTAAGTACAAATTGGTACCTCAATTTTTGAGTGTGTAGGGAGAACCGAACCAGTTCGACAGCAGGTACAGTAGTTTAAAATCACTTGAGGTCCACTAGAAACAAGAAAAGAAGAAAGAAACTGCTATAACCTGTGTCGGTTACATTTTGCCGCTGAACGTTTCAAATGTTCGGATTATCTAATATACCATAAGAAGTCAACAACATTTGTGTCTGACTCCGAGTCACCACCCCTGACGTAGAAGTACCATATTTAGGCATTTTCCAGGGCATTGCGTCGAAATATGGAATTTCCCATCTTCTCAGCCCACATTGCGCCTCTGTTCACAGCGTATCAAATCACTCCTTTGAAAACACTTCTTATTTTAGACAAGTCTGATAAAAAGAAGATGGTTTTGATGGTTTCATAATTTATTATCTGTTTTATTTGGGCTTTTTACAGTGTTCTGATACAGATGCAGACTGATACGGAGCAGAAGGACTCCATGCGCAGCACAGTGAACACCGTTTGTTCCTGGATTCATTTGCATAATAGAGACTGAGTTGATGAGGCATTAAAAACCCCAAAAGTCTCCCAGATGCCGAAAAAAATTCGGCATTTGGTAGTTAGAGAGTCAAACAAGCAAAACTAGCCTTGTATGACAAATTTTGCATTACATATTGAAGAACTGGTTTCTTACCAGCTGCAGAATGATATACTTTGGTTCCGGGTGGTAGTGTTACTACCTTTGTTTGTGTATTCAGGTTCATAGATATGGTGACAGTTAGTTTAATGGAAAAAGTTCAAAATTGTCTTCAAAATCCGACATATCCTCATGCTTTTCAGGCGTGGCCATATTTTTTTTTTTTTTGTGTATCTCTCTTTTTTTGTCGTTTTTTTTTTTTATTAATATTTAAGAAATTCATATAAAAGTTTGGGGGGGGATTAGATTTTTATTTTTTTATTATAAATTTTTCTCTCTCAATTTTTGAATATCAATTTTTGGAGATTTTGATGTTTTGTTTTTCACAATAAACACTATCTTTTTTTTTATTCCCAAAAAGAAAAACCATTTTTTCTGCCATAGGAATCATGAAATTGAAATCCAGGACTCTTTTTTCCTCTTTTTTTTTTTTAAATTAATTAAAAACTAAAAGAATCTTGTTTTTTCTCTAAAATTTTCCCGCTCTGTGGTTTTTTTTCTCTCTTTTGTTTTTTATTTTCTCTAAAGAGTAAATATGACTTAACAACTCAAATTTAACACTTGGGATTTCACTTTGTTTTGAATGTATATTTGTGTTCAAGTTCCTTCATGCATGCAGCAGCAGATATCACTCCGCTGCCAAATACAGGAAGTAAAACTTTGTAAAGTGTCTCAGCAGCAACAATCAAAATCCAACGAAATGCAGGTTAGTTTTATTTGTTACATTATTCTATTAATAAGGCATTTACACAGATAGTCTTAAGTTATAAATGATTTGCCTCGGATGTTCTGTGGAGCGGTTAAGATTGTTTTTAATGACAGGCTAGCAGATTCCTGTTGACTCACACTAGCATTAGCATTGGTGACCTCCTGGAACTAGAAGAACGGAATGAAATATGTTGAAACCGTATCCAGTGATAAGTAGCATCTTGGCTCAATGGAAAATGAGGCCCTATGTCAAAAATCTTGAACTTCCCCTTTTAAGACTCTTACTAACAATGAAGTTGTTTTTATGGGCATTTCTGTTTCTTTTCAAGTTAAAACACCCCAGAAGACCATTTCAAGCACTTAGAAAAGTCAATATGCATAAAATGGGCCCTTTAAACCTTTTTATGATCAGATCAGTAGGGGAAAATGAGCATGTTAACACTCACTCCGGTCAATTCTGTGGGATTTTGTCTCTGTGGATGCGTGGATGCATGTGGGGTTGCATGACCTAGCAGATTCAGGGAAGTTGGTGGAAGCAAAATCGAACAGGACTGTGGAGGATGTAACTTTTTGCAAGAAACGAAAAGAGTTAAGTATTACTGAGCATTCTGACGGTCAAAAGATTATAAATTAAAAAAAAAAAAAAAACCTCTCTTCTTCCGACCAAGGAGGCGTTGCACATGTCAAAAGTATTATGAACGTATAAACCTGTCCATCAAGTAAATACAACTGATCAGATCGTCCATGTAAAGACGTCAGCTCGAAGCTCTGATTGGAAAGATGTCAACTGGATAGATGAATAATTTTTCCATGTAAATGCAGCTAGATGAATTATTTCATTGGGAGTTAAAAGAAGAATAAAGCAACATAGTTTGTGTTCATGGGACAAGGCTGGATGCTGGTGATCTTTTGAATTAAGGTAAAAGCAGACATGATTCTTTCCTGGAAACCACTGATGGACTTAGGAAGACTTCCAGAAATCTGTCTGTGAACACAGTTCACCCTGAAATCCACAAGTGCAGCTTAAAACGCCATCATGCAGAGAAGAAGCCATATGTGACCAGGATCCAGAAACACCACCATCCATCTTCTCTGGACCAAACCTTCCTCTAAAATGCTCTGAGGCAAAGTGGAAACTGTTCTATGGTCAGATGGATGAAAATGTGAGGATGTTTCTGGAAATCATGGAGGCCGTGTCCTGCAGCCAAAAAGGGTCGGGAGCTTCCAGCTTGTTATCAGTGGACAGCTGAAAGGCTGCATCTCTGAGGGGATGGGGTTGCACTAGTGTCTACGGCGACGGCAGTTTCCACATCTGTGCCAGATACTTTGATCGCCTCCTCTACTTACTTAACACTGGAACAGCCAAAGCAGTCATTTTGACTGTTTTTACATTTGCATATTCAATAACTTTGTCAATCAAAATCATGAAGCCTTGCTGGTCACTGACTTTTCCAAAAACAATGTAAATTTTTTATTAAAACTAGTTTTAAAATTTATTATGTAAGGTGCAGAGAAAATATGATCATTTCTACCTATTTCGTCCACAGGCAGTCATTTTGACCGCACAGGAGTTTGCGCTGTTCTATTTTCAGTTCACAGATGATTTGGATCAGATAATGTGAAAGTATTCTGTAGAGGGTGGTATCCAGAGATGAAGCAATGCGACATTTTACAGCATAACGGTCTTTGAAGAAAGAAATTCCCACATCGTCTTTATGTGATGCACTGCACCCAACCAGCTTACATGAGTTTCTATAGCAGAGGAACGTCTGGCGGAGTTCATGAAGGAAAACTGGCAGCAAGGCAGCGAAGTCACCGTGCAGCAGATTTACAGTAGAGACTTACTTTGCAGACTGTAAGTAGGCGGTGCCAGGTAGGCCCAGAGGCTGGAAAAAAAAAAAAAAACTCGATACCGGCTGCACGTGAGGCAAAGCTGTGCGGCGGCGGGGGGGATGCAGGAGGAGAGACGTGATCCGCCTCGCTGTGACCTCTAAAAACTTGTGTTACCGTGATCGTAAACAATGTAGATTGTTCTGACAGGATAAATATTCTTGCCTTCATACAGCCTAACTTTTACATTTGTCATGCTGTCTGTGAGGCTACGTCAGGCTGATCACCTATATTCTGTTTTTTATCAATATTTGGGCTGCGCGGATCAAAGTTCAGTTCTTTATTTCTGTATCCTACCAAACAATACTAGGTACTGTACAATTGCAGCTTCAAACTTTGTTTTGGAAAAAAGTATTTCATGATTGTTAATAATATTTTAGCTATTACAGGGAATTTACTGAATTTTAAATATAGCAGTCAAAATGACCGCGGGTGGATGTTTTAGTAGTTATAGAATCATGGCTGTTCTAGTGTTCAAGCAATCCTTACAGATCTTGCATTTCAGAAAGCACAGCAAAATTATTTGAATATCAACAGTCCCATCCAAAGACTGTAAAAAAAATGGACGTAGTATCTGGTCACGCCTGAATAGGGGAAAGTGAAGCCAGTTGGGCGTTTCCCACCGTTGCCATCTTGCCGCGTCACGTGTGTCGTCACTCCTGAAAAATACTAAAATGGGCAAAGCGCGGCCTCGGGGCAAATGATTGACAGTGAATGTACTCTGGCCTAAATGCTAACTGAGCTAACTCAAAACTAACAGGAGATTAGCCTCTTAAATGGCAGGATAAAGGTAAGGCATGCTTAAACTTGCTTTTAGCTGCTAAAAACCACCATTTTGCTTGCTGCTCTGCTACAGACTGAGACCTTACCGAGAGCAGACATGGAGCTAAGCAGTAGCCACTGGCCGGCAGGCCAACGTCCGGTCTACTGCATGTTAATCAAAAGGACAAGCCTCTTATTATGTGTAATTTCAAGATTAAATAACATCTAAACGGATAATTTATAAAAACATTCACCCCCCTCACAGTTGACATGAAGGTAAACTTGACCTGTTAAAGGCACTAGAGAAGATTTCTTAAGTATTTCAGAAAGCAGAAACTGTTCGCGAGTTTTTGAATAATGCGCATGCGCAAGACCAACCTGCTATATTCACAGCTCCCTCCTCCAGCCACAGAATAACGTGCACGAGCCACTCCGGTGTTTAACAGACAGCAGGTACAGATTCTCCATCATGTCAGAAATGCAATTACAACAGATGTCATTGTCTGAACGTTGCTAACTGCTGGCAGAATGATGTTAGCTAACTGCTGTATACCTAAGACAAGAGTGCACCGCTTCTGGTACGCAGTATCACTCTCACCAATCAATCACTCTCATTGATCAGTCTCCTCTAATAGTCATTGAACTGACCGTCAATCACTCTTACTACGGTCGTAGAAGTGATTGACGAGCCAGTAGACAAATGAAAAAGTTAAGGTGGATGAGGGGTTTTTCAGCCCCATTACTTTCACAGCTGATGTATAATAATATCTCTATATATAAAGTTTTTAATTTATCATAGTGTATGGGGTAGTTCATCCAATTTTACCGAATATTGCAAAAGTTGTTGAAAGAAACATCTTTTTTTTGAGCCAGACTGTAAACATGTTTATTTCTGCTGTGAAGCTGGCCTTGTTAAAATGGGAGTCTATGAGGATTTGCTCTGTTTTGGATCCAGACCCTAGCGGATGAAGAAAGAATTACAATTATTAAACTTAACTTCCAGCGCCGACCAGCAAAGGCCGGCCGACGACGGCACACCCATTCTTTGTGTTTCCTCCCGCCCCGCCACCCCTCCCTCCCCCCCGCGCCCCCCCCCCCCCCGCGCGGCGGGCGCACCCCGCCCCGCCGCGGCCCGCCCCCCCCCCGCCCCGGAGCTTACTTCTTTCTTCAGTCGCAGCGCCTGTGACGACCTCCCACCTCACATCATATAATAGAATTCAGAATAAAAAAAAAAAATTGTTTATATTCAACCCTAATTTTAACCTGGATCTATGCTAGATAAGAATTTCCCGTCCCGCCCGAGCCCCCCCTCCCCCTCCCTCTTCCTCGTTATCAGGTGCACCCCCACCCCCTCCCTCCCCCCTCCTCCTCCCCCCCCCCCCTCCTAGCACAACACTTTTTTCCTCCCATATGAAATTCACCCCCCCCCCCACAACGGACCGGCCGAGAGAACACTCTTCCTCTTCTCTCACCTACCCACCCCTGCCTTATCTTCTTTCCCCCCGCCCGCCCCCCCGCCTCCCCCCCCCCCCCCCCCGTGAACTCGGGGAAAAACACGTCCTATCTGAAAGGGCCTTCACTCTTTTCCAGCAGAGCTTGCCCGTTGGTCTTCACTCCAAAGACCCATCCCCCATTCCCTCCGCCTCCTAATGCGGAAGCAAAGGTCTGACAGGCAGGTCCCTCAGCCAATCCTAGGTGGAGGTCACACCGCAAGGATTGGTTTGAGTTTTCATTTAAAATTCACAGATTGGAATTTTTTTTATTTTGATTAATGGTGGGTCTGTCTTGTATTTCAGAGTTCCATTACCTCATTCATAGCATTTTACCCTGTTTAAAGAATAGTGTAACAATACACCATCGGTAAGAGTTGCTTTAATAAGTTTGTAACATTGACATTTCCTGTTTGACTTTCATTCTTCATTTGCCACTGGAATCAAATCTGTTAGCAAGCGAGACCTTTCCCAAACAGACATGATGGACGGTGTGCCCTCAGCTTCCTCCTTTTATTTGGTCTGAGGTGGCCAATTATCACAGTTTCCGCCTTGCAATATATTTTCCAGAGAAGAGAGGAGGCTTAGCCCAGTGGGGTTAAATCTCTTCATAAGTTATTAAAACCATGAGTTAAGTCAACAATACAATCTGCATTATTCATTTCAATTTCTCTTTGATTCTGTTTGCTCCCTCCGAACTACGAACACCAGAGGTCAGATCCTTCTGCAATTGCAAACATTCATCCCTGCCAGCAACCTCTCCTCATTCCCCGGATGCCATTTACCACTGTTTTGTCAAACTCTGTAGATGGGATGTACAAGACATTGTTTTCTGTAGTCTGTCTAATGCCTGCTGCACACGAGAGCTTTCTGCTGAGCTAAAAGTCATTGTAGGCCGTCTGCTCAGCAGATCGTCGCCGTGAGCGCCTGATTTTCGGCCTGTTTTCTGCCTCACGAGGCCTTCAGGTGAAAATCAAACACCTTTGATATTTTTTGCCTCACAAGGTGAAAAACTCACCGTGTGGGCTCAACTTGAGCTCTGTTGAGGGCAGAAGTTCTAGCAACCAATCAAAATGCGTCCGCAGATCACGTGATTTCAAGATGGCAGCCCTCTGTTATTACGTTAGAAGACTTGATTGATATTTTGCAAAAAGATCCAAAGACTTAAGGCAGAAAAGGTTTGAGGATCTTTATGTTAGAGACTGAATTGTGTTATCAATATACATTTTTTTTGTTAATTTCACATTAAATAGTACATCATGACAACAAAAATGCCTAAATGCAATTTACTTAAGAGTAGATTGCTTGTGATCTCAGGAATATTAAGATGTCACTGTTGTCGTTTTATCTAAGAAATTAGATGCAACGAACAAACCATAAAAACTGTAACGTTAACACCAAGTTTTCTTGGGTTAAAAGTGATCACTTAACAAAACTAAAAGTAATAAAAACATGAAACCTCGTCCCCCCCCCACCCCCCCATATACACCCATGCACACACACACAGCGTAAAAAGTCATGTAACTCCATGCTTTTACTCGTAAAATAAAGTTTTTGGTAGAAAGAACAACACGCTGAGCATGTGCAGATAAAGATTCACCTCTGATCATGTGACCTGCCTGTCGGCTTGCTCCCACTGGGGACGGTACAGCAGTGACACTGTGATGTAAAAGCTGTAAACAAGCCAGGATTGTCTGGATCACAGCCACCATTAAGGCCCTTTCAGATAGAACGCGTTTTTCGCCGAGTTCACCGCGGGGTAGGGCGCAGACTCGGCGGCAGACCCGGCGGCAGCAAACACGTCAGGCACGCGTTGCTAAGCGACAGACCAGGAAGTGTTTTCTCCCTGGCACGCTTCGTTGTGAGAGATGTACATCTCATGGTCGCAGCAAAGAGCTTTGCTCCAAGGGAGGAGGAGGAGATCAGCAGCAGATAAAAGGGTGGGGGTCCACCTGATCCTGATAACAAGGCAGAACGTGGGGAGTTCAGGCTCGTCCGCGAGCTGCATTCTTTCACACAGACCGCTTCCAGGTTTACTTCAGGCTGAAAAATGACCACTTTTTTTCCCTGAACTGGCCTCTCCTATTGGACGCGCTAGGATGTCGTCACAGCGCGCTGCGCCCGAATTGAAAAATGTTCAA
This sequence comes from Atherinomorus stipes, assembly GCA_023101725.1. Taxonomy (NCBI): domain Eukaryota; kingdom Metazoa; phylum Chordata; class Actinopteri; order Atheriniformes; family Atherinidae; genus Atherinomorus; species Atherinomorus stipes. Next base: position 101,760 of record JALJCO010014259.1, on the reverse strand, counting down.
TTCGAGCGCAGCGGCGTCAGCGCCACCGCGGCGGCATGCGCCCACCTCGCGCACCGCAGAGCTCCGCGGCATGGCGGAACGCGCTGCCGCGGCGATACCGCATACACAATGAATGGGTTTGCCGCCGTCCTCTTGCGCTTGCCGCGTTCTATCTGAAAGGGCCTTTATTGTTGTATTCGGCGCCGTATTTGTCACACTGACATCCTCCAGCTGTGTGGGTTCACTGTCCTGACGGAACGAAGGTGGTCCAGGTTTCGATTCTCTCCACAGTGGGACCTGGTTTTAGACATGTTCAGTTTCATGGAGGCTGATCCCCGGTTTGGTGGAGATGAAAGGGCAGGTTTCTAAAAACCTTTTGCGGTTTTACTGGTATTCGTGGGAAGGGCCTTTAAAGGAAAAATTTCTTTTTTTTTTAGCCTGGACCTTTTTTTTAGGAGTTTATACGTGCAATTTTTGCATCACTTTGACTCCTTGCAGCAAAACTCTGAACGAACGAGTTCAATTGTCCAGTGAGTCTAGATTTAGCTTTCTGTTAGTTATCAGGGTGTTGTATACACTTTTTGGGACCGTGCATTGCCGATGCGCATTTCTGTGATACAGCTTGCTACCTAGACACCAAAAAAAAAAAAAAAAAAAAAAAAAAAACACAATTTGCAAAACTTTGAACTCACAGGACAATAGTACTTTTGTTTGTCCATTCTACTTAAAGCATTAATGAAATGGAGAACTTTTGCTGCAGATAATGTCTTATAGAGAGGCTGCCCCATCTCTGCCATTATGTACGCCAAAGGGCAACTCAACGTAACATCTTCCAAAGGAGTCATATGCAGAAATGTCACAGGTGATGAAATGCACGTATAATCTTCTAAAAATAAGGTCCAGGTTGAAAAAAGAAGAAGGTTATTCTTTAAATCCAATCTTGGGATGTTGATTGAAACATCTGTCTATTTTTAGGCAAACTGTTAGCAGTAGCAGGTGAGCCCAGCAGTGAACCAGCTTTGTCGATCTTTGTGCCATCCAACATCACCAATGTGCCTGCCAAGTCATCAGTGACGACACGTGTGAATGGTCCATACATTCTTTCACTTCTGTCTCCAGAAGTCACAAAAACACCTGAACAAGTGGCGAGATTTGTCGCTAGTCATTAAAGGGGTCTGAAAACTCACTAATAGCAACACAGTCGTTAAGCTGGTGACACTGTAAATGGTGGACCCACCAGGTAGTCGCAGTAGGGACTGTGATACCGAAGCCTCACGAGACACTAAAACACATCTATGACATGGAAACCATGTCCCAGACATCTGAGACAGTCAACAAAGCTCCGTCTGCTGGCCGTGTTTGTGTGATGCATCTGAAAGAGCGTTGACGGGTTCATCGCTTCAGACCGGTCTTCCTGACTCAGTGTGTCAAAAAAGATCCGTCCTCAACCTTCTGTTGCTGCTTCTGTTGTTAACATCGTACAACCTCCGTCTGGGATGATTAAAGTTGTTTCTTCATTCCCAAGTGATTGGAACTGTTTGAAAGGAACTGAAAGATGAATGAGTAGAGCACCGCAGACATAGGAGACAGCGCAGGTTTAACTTATTAAACATTTAAGACGTTATTTTATTGTTTGTTTTGTGGCGACAAAATACTGAACACTTTCATCGAATTGGTTCCTATGGAACCATGAAAAGACCCTGCCTCAGCGTAGGAGCTAAAATGGTTATAGGAACTGAGAGCCATGGTTCATAGTTTCTGTCTGCCCGAAAGTGCAAAAAAAGGACCCATTCCTGAAAAGGTTCAAGGAACCTAAAAAGGTTCCTACAGTGCGAACGCGCCTATGTTCTCACATTAACATGAGAATGGTGGTGATGTAAAGACGATCGACAATTGCTGTCATTTAAAACCAAATGAGATATGAGAGGGGTTATTGTTGGTAAAGCTTTGCTCTGAACCACATTATGCAACATTATAAACTACTAAAACATCATTCCACAAATGATCAGCTGGAACAGTTCCCCTCTACAGATGCATGAAAATCATCACCAGGAATATGCAGAGGACTGAGCAATAAAACCATTCAGCATGAAGTACCGTCGCTCTCTGGACCCCGTTAGGGTTTAAAACCAATTTAATAGAAGAAAAGGTTCAACAGCATCTAAATACAGATACTAGAACAAATACTTGATACTTCCTTCCTCATCAAGTACAGACTGAAATGTTTTCAGACATTTTTACTGTTTGTGTGTCAGCAACAGTTTTATTGTCTCCTCTAAGAACAGAGGGATGCAGTAAACGTGGAGAAATCAGAGTACTTAAGCCCCGTTTCCACCCGCGGGTCTGGGTCAGGTCGGGCCGGGTGGGTTTGGGTACGGATGTGTTGATTTCACGCTGTGTGCCCACAGCAACCTGTACCCTTATTCTGGAGGCGGAGAATTAGCAGGACAGCGCTGCTACGTGATTGTGTGACATCATCGCCGTGTAACGCCGTTTAACCAAAACACCGGCGCCACACGTGACAGAAACAGAAAGGAGTCACCCCGGCTTTGTTTTTACGCTGGGTCACGCGGGAAGTGGCGGATTTTTCAATGAATCAGCTGATTGCTGTGTGTTAGCTCCACCTCTTTGGTCCGGATCGGTTAGATCAGTACCCCTACCGAAGGGTGCCAAAAAAGTAGTCCGGGTCGGGTCGGATATAAGGGTACCCGTCCCAGTTTTTATCTGTGGAGACGCAAAAAAACGTGGACCGATCCAGCCCGACCCGACCCGACCCAGACCCGCTGGTGGAAACGGGGCTTTAGTGTAGTACAGCTTGTGTACTGTTTTCTGATACATTTTTCAGTCATATCTGTCAAAAAAGAGTGAGTACATCTCACAGTGATCTGTCCTCTAGGGATGTAGCGACTCACCGATTTGAACCGGTGGTCCAACACAGACGTGTGAGATGCGACTGCACCAGTAGCTTCAGTGTATCAGATACAACTGGGGGCTAATTGCGCAACAGATCTTTCTTGGTGTGTCTAAAGTGGTAAAAACCCACCTTGATCGTACCATCCCCATGTTTTAACTTTAGTTTTTAAAACATCGGAGCTGGCTGCCACGGCTGCAGTAAGTAAACAGCAAACACACAGGGAGCAAGACAGCAGGGGTCTGTTTCATGAAGCAGGTTTAATGAAAACCCTGAGTTGTTTAACCCTGTGATCAAGGAAACTGAGTTTTCAGTTTCACAAAGGTAGGTAACTCAACCCAGGGAAAGAGAAGTAGCTTTAGCCTGTTTCACAAAGAGGGGTAACTTAAAAACCTTGGTCAGTTACCATAGGAACAGACTCTCCTAACCTGGTCAGGAGAAGGTTAATGTGGAGAAACCTTGAGTTTCTCGCTGTCTCCGCCCACTTTCAGTCACACTCACCGTTTCATTTCCTCATTCATTCATTCAGTCAGTGGTGAGTTTTGGCTGCTGCCGTCTCTAAAAACCATGATAAAAATAAATCAGTCAGTAGGTTATAGATGAGTCCTTTCGATAAAGATTTCATCGATGAAGAAGCAGCATGACTGCGGAGAGTTAAACATCATCAGGAGATCATTGTCAGACCATGGATGAAAGTTCTTTCAATTCCCGACAGTTGTCATTTCTGGCATCACCGTTTCACATCACAGTCAATTATATACAGGTACTACCCAAAAAATTTGAATATCCTGAAAAAGTTAATGTATTTCTGTAATTCAACTTAAAAGGTGCAATTTACATATTTTTTAGACTAATAATATGCAAATCAATATATTTCAAGCTTTTATTTGTGTGGATGTTACTGATTAGGACTTGCAGCTTTAGAAAACCTCAAATTCTAAAACTTAAAAAAATTGGAATATTGCATAAAATCAATTTAAAAAGGACTTTAAATACAAAAAAAGTCTGGCATCCTAAAGTAAAGTCTTGCATCTGTACTTAATACTTGGTTTGGGCCCTTTTGCTTGAATGACCGCCTTAACCCGGCGTGGCATTGATGGCATATCCTGGCATATCTCAGCTGTTATGGAAGATGAACATGAATTTGAGGTTTTCTTAAGCTGCAACTTCTAATCAGCAACATCCAAACAAATAAAAGCTTGAAATATATTGGTCGACATATTACAATAATTCAACTTAAAAGGAGCAATTTACATATTGTATAGACAAATACAGTATTTGTCTATACAATATGTAAATTCCCCTTTTAAGTTGAATTACAGAAATAAATTAACTTTTTCCAGATATTCTAATTTTTGGGGGTAGTATGTGTTCATACCTAAGCTGATCTGTCCATACATTTATATCACCAGCGGTATGTGACAGTTGGAAGTCCTGTCTCTCTTTTTCAGAGGTAATTTGCCCTCACATTTGTTTTAGGCAACTCTGTCTTTGGCTGTATAGACAGAGAGCATGCCTGTTACTCAATATACCAGGGTTCAAATCCACCTTGAACTTTTTTTTTTTTTTTTGCCACACTTTGTCCCACTTTCCCTTCAAAGCAAGCATTGTTTATTGCCCTGCATTTTTTCACAGATAGATTTGGTTTTTGTTTTTCACTGGATATACAGGGCATTTGGGCAATGCCATGGTTATATTTCATCTTAACACTGCCGACAAGAGCGCTTCTCCCCTGCAGGATTGCACCTAAATTAGATAAATAAAAAGACTGCAGTAGCAGTATTCGAACACCAGTTTCCCAGGTGGGAGGGAGGTGTGCAGACCATTCAACCAAACACATACTTGCCCACATCATCACTTTGAATTACAGTGACAAGATCCTGGACTGTCACGCTACCATTTACTCTATGATAGCATTCTGATTGTAGATGACAGCATTTAAACTTAAACCTTCTCCACGCCGTCTCTCTGTCTTTTGTAGCAGCAGTTCAAACTCCCCTAATGAGGCTTTAGATGTTCTAGTTTTATTCAATGGTGACCGCAGCCCCACCCTCGCATACACATTGCCATGGTGATTTGTGGAATTGGGGCTCCATCGATGCTGGCTTTTTGTCCCTGTGGAACATTTGGAAAACCCAGGGTTGAACTACCCTGAGTTGATTAAACCAACTCCAATCGGCTGTTCTGAAACTGAAAACTCAGAGTAGATCAACTCTGAGTTCAGGGTTAGTTGAGCAGAAGCAAAATTGGTGAGAAAAATACAGTTTTTTTTTTTTTAAAGAGATAAAACAACACTGACACTTCCTGACAGCATCTCTGTACCAGAGTGAATTGCATCAGTTTAAGATTGGTTTGATTTCTAGAAAACAATAAAAAAAAAAAAACATAAGTATTATCTTTAAAGGGACATTGTGTAACAATTGCATATCGCAAGCAACTCGCTCATACTTTTCATGCTGCAGTCACGTGAAAGTGGGCAGACAGCAGACGGACAATAGCCGCTGCATGTAACAAGCCTCTATGTGGTCTGTCAGATTCAGTGACTTCAGTCCCCATCTCTGATATGTTGTCATGGCGATGTCATATTGTTTTCCCTGACCCATGTTTTACCGTCTTTCTCTCGGCTTCTGTGATTAAAATGACATCTGGTTTGTTACTGACGGCCGTCTGTCCAACTGCACATGAACGCAGCATCAATGTAATGCTCGGTTCCTCCTCACTGCACCGTGGTGACTTTTCAAAGGCATCATCTCGCCCTGAGCTGACAACTCCGGTGTCTCCGGTGAGTTTCTGTGGTTTACTGCTGTCACGCTTCTACTGAACGTAAAAACATGGCGGCCACCACCGAGCCTGCCAGTTCCATGTAGGTATGAATGATATAAACAGCAAAATTAGAGCTTACAGGAGCACTTCAGTTTGTTGATGTGAGTGATTACTGATGAATGGAAAAACACTTGAACAAAGTAATTGATTTTTGTGAATAGAGAACAGGAGAACTTACACAATGTCCCTTTAAGGTTCCCCTCCCTGGATATTTTGTTACATGGGTGACTGCGCCATCTAATTCTTGAATCTCTGGTTCTTGGATTGGTGTACCTGTAGACTTGTTGGGCTTTTAAGAACTGAGTTCTTGTTATTATTTCCCTGTATTTCAGTAGTAATCCAATATTCAAAATCAAGCTGATGATGTAGGCAGATAAAGTTCCTTATGGTACGTGTTTCTGTATAAACGGGCATCAGTGATGTTCAGCATCGTTCCTGGGTGGATGCATGTGTGAATTATCATTACAGTGGATATACTGCCAAAACAAACAAGAATTACTGCAGCATCTGGCCCAAAGCCTTGCCTTCCTCCCCGTCTCATTGGTGCCTACGTCCGCCCCCGCCTCTTGTATTTCTGCCTGAGATTCAAACACACAGCACTTATTTATTTCGTGTTGGAGATTCATTACTTGTTACTGTGTACTTTGAATGGTTGGTGTGGGCTTAATAAATTCAGACTCTCTTCTCCCGCCTACTTCCCAGCTTTCCACCTCAACTAGTCTAGAGAAATGTGTGTGTGTGTGTGTGTGTGTGTGTTTGCCGATGGGGTTTCCAGCTTAGGAAACGAAGCCTTGAGGAAAGAACCACCACACAGAGCTGTTCTTAAGGACTAACGGAGCCCACACAAACATCTTTTACTCAGGACGCGGCAGGACAGTTAAAGGGTTTTTTCCTGTCATGCTGAGTTTATTCTTTATTTTTAGTGACTTGTTTCCCGTCTGGAGGCGGAAACAGCTGATTGCTCATGGGATCAGTCACGTGACCAACAGGTTTGGCGCACCAGACATGTTTTACTGGATGTTTCCATTGTCTGTTTTTTAAAAAAAGCAAAGGAAAGATCTTACAAGTAGCATTTTGTTCCTCTTAATGGGATTAGAGTCACTGTGGGGTCTGGTCTACCCGGAGCCAACGGAAGATGCCAAAGCCAGAATAATTGTAGAGCTGGCAGCCAGAGCTGGCAGCAGATAACGAACTAGAGGCGAACAGAGACCAGTAGAAGTTAGTGGGAAACAGTAATTACAACAATGGCAACAAACATGACTTCCACCATCACCCCTCCCACAAAGAAAGCCAGGGATGAAATCATGAAAAAGGAAATGAAAACACATTAAAAACAGAGTAAATGCTGATCTTTTACTGGAGAAACAAAACCCTGCTGTGAAACTCAACTTCTCCTCAGATTGGTCAGTCAACAGCTCGTACTGGTTATGCTGTGGGAGAAGTTTTCTCGGCTGATTCCACGACACTACAGACGTTCTTGTTTAGTGGTGAGGAAACAGCAGCAGGTCAGCACGGATGGATTTGGTCTTTTCTGTGCCGAGAAAGTTAAATCGTTATGTCAAAAGTCTACGGTGTTGATTTTTGCCGCCACGGTCGTAGTCTGGCAAACTGTGAACTGTACACATGTGGAGGCTGTCAAGCAGACACGGCAAAAAAAACAAGATTACAGTTTGGGTTTGATGGTTTTATGTGTATTGGTGGGTATTTTTCTCATTATGAATGACTTCAGATAAAATTACTCAGCAGTGAATTTGCAGGAAACAACGCTGATTATTATGTAAAAGTAAATGTTAAAGGCGTCATAGAAGGTGTTTCTTTCAACAATTTTTGTAATATTCAATTAAATTGGATTCACTACTCCATACGCTGATTAATTATAAGCTTTAAATATATAAATATTATACATCAGCTGTGTAAGTCACGGGCTAAAAAAACATCTGCCAATCATCTCTGCATTCCTTCCATTTTTCATTTGTCTGTTGGCCTGTCAATCACTCTTACTACCGAAGTAAGTGATTGATGGTCAATTCAACGGGTAATAGGAGAGATTGATCAATGAGAGTAATTGATTGGTGAGAGTAACACTACGTGCCAGAAAGGGCACACTTGTCTTAGGTACAGTATATAGTAGTTAGCTAACATCATTCTGCTAGCAGTTAGCGACGTTCAGACAACATCTGTTTTACTTGCATTTGGGACATGATGGAGAATCTGTACCTGCTATCTGCTAAACACGGAGTGGCTCGTGAACGTTGTTCTGTGGTTGGGTTGGCAGCTGTGAATCTAGCAGGTTGGTCTTGCGCATGTGCTTTATTCAAAAACTGGCTAACAGTCTGCTTTCTGAAATGCCGAAAACTTCTTCTGTAGCGCCTTTAGATGTCTGAGTCATGCAGGATGATATAGTCTCAATCTGCGTACTTGTGTGTACTTGCATGCTTGGGGACAAGTCGGGAAGACTTTGCACTTGCTCACAGACAGAGAACTGTGTAATCTATCCCGTTCAGTTGACCTTTGTCGTTGCGATTACATTCTTCCTTACATTCACAAATACATTATATTTACATGTACATTCTTGTTCATACACATACTTAAACCAAAACACGATACATCTTATCATAAAAAACAATTTTCTGTATTACACATATTTTTTAATGTAGGCCTACACTGCTATAACACTATCTACTATATAAAGCCATGGAAAAAATAAAGAGAACACCCTTGTTTTCTCATATTTCTTGGTCATTTTAATGCCTGGTATTACTAAAGTACATTTGTCTGGACAAATATAAAGAAAACAAAAATAGCTCAGAAGAGTTTAATTTAAGAAAAGATATCTGGTCATTTCCCATGCTTTTCTTGACAAGTGAATTTGGTTATTAATTTCTTACGGCATTCTATAGACAAGTTTCACGGACATTTCCGTTTTACTTCCGCAGTCAATCAATTTCTGCCAAGTGCTTCCAGTCGATAATATCTGCATTCATTTACATTGAATAGTGATGTCTCTAAAATGGTAACATTCTCATTTATTTCTTATAAAAGAACATATTCTATTACTTCCTCACCTGCTACGACACTGAACTGGGAGGATAATATGATGAAATGACCTGATGTTACAACTAGCAATATATTTTTGTACTTTGTTGAGTCCTATGGTGATAAACAGGAACGCTGACTTACATAGTGACGCAACCGGCTGTGTGTTGATAGACACACACGGCAGTTTAGTGTCCACAAAGACAAATGTTCAGCACTGAGCCAGTGTCTGGATGATTCCTGTCAGAAGGCTTGAGTGGTGGTTACAGTGGATTTTTTAGTTTTTATTTATTTATTTTTTTTAGTTAAGGATAATGGAGAGTTTGAGACAGCGGCTGCACCCGGTGGTCGGTCACGTAGCTGCGTGGCTGCCGTCCTACGGTGAGTTCGCTCAGTTTACAAGGTTCAAGTTTAATTGTTTTCACAAGCTGCTGCAGCAACGTACAGCACAAAATGTCCAAGAACACTTTTTGGGTTTAACAATATCCTCTTTTCAGTCATCAAGTTCGGGAGCAATTCCTCTGCATGTTGTTGATTTGCGTATGTCCTCAGTGTAAAATATCCTGTTACCAAGGTAACCGGAAGCCCTTGGCAGAAACAAGCAGACATGGCGGCTCCCATGGTTTCGGCCGCGAAACTTGTCTATATTTTCTTTTCTGCCTCTTAGTCACATGATTCACACCACAGTTGGTACTCGATTGCAACCATTATTTTTGATTACAAAGTTGGTCTCTTAATTTTTTCTATGGCTGTATATACATATATGTGTGTGTGTATGTATGTGTATAGATTTGTATATATATTGTGTATATATATATGTATATATATATATATATATATATATATATATATATATATATATATATATATATATGTATGTATATACATATATGTGTGTGTATGTATATTTGTATAGATTTGTATATATACTGTATGTATGTATGTATGTATATACATATATATATATATATATATATATAACCGTGGTGGTTAGCACCGCAGTCTCACAGTAAGAAGGTTGCTGGTTTGATTCCTGGCTGGGGAGGCGTTTCGAACAATTCCAACCATGGCCTACCTGTGTGGAGTTTGCATGTTCTCCCCGTGTGTGCGTGGGTTCTCTCCAGGTACTCCGGCTTCCTACCACCATCCAAAGACATGCATGTTAGGTTAATTGATCACTCTAATTTGCCCCTAGGAATGAATGTGAGCGTGCATGGTTGTCTGTCTCTCTGTGTTGGCCCTGTGACAGACTGGCGACCTGGGATTGGCTCCAGTAACCCCCGGGACCCTGAACTGGATAAGCAGTACAGAAAATGACTGACTGACTGACATATATGTACATGTATATATATACTGTGTAGTTCTCTCTCTATGTGTATATATATATATATATATATATATATATATATATATATATATATATACAAATCTATACACATACATACATACATACACACACACACATATATGTGTATGTATATATATATATATATATGTACTGTATATATGAAGAGTTCATTTGCAAAAACAGTTAACCACCATTTGATAAAACGGCGTTAACTACTTCTGACTGTTTTTGCAATTGAACTCTTCATATATATACATGTATAGCCATTTCGACATATTTATACATATCCATATCTATATCTACATATCCATAACTAAACTTCTAAAACAATCCTTTTAATTATGTTTTATATGAAAACCTCTACATCTGACAAATATTCTTTTAATGACATTTAAAAATGTTTTAATCAGTTGTGATGGGATCACAGGGCTTCATACACACAGATTTGTATCTCTGAATCATCATCCGCTGCTTTCACCTCCTGATGAGGAGCAGCAGCAGCTCTAAAACACAAAATGTTTTATCTCCATCCTGATGTGGGACGGGACGTTATGAGAATTACGGCAGATTAGCTGAACACCATGCAATGGAAAAACATGCATATCTTAACTGCTCTTTTTCGGAAAAAAAAAAGAAAAATGGCAATGCAGCTAATGACAGTGTCCTCAGATCAGTTATGTGGGGATCTGGTGGGTGAATCTTCCCTCTCCGTCCTGAAAGGAGAATATTCTGCATGTCTGACTTTCTCCTGATGTATTCACAGAGCCGGGAATATCCAGTGAGGATCGTGTGAATATTCATAGTTTTTTCTCCTTCTGATTCTCCACAAACAGACTGTGAGGGGGAGTTGGCCAGTCAGATGCAGCCTTCAATAAAACAAAGAATCTTTTTTTGCTTCAGTGTTCTTGTCCATCCTGACCAGAGTTACTTTAGATGTGAATACATTACACTTTTTTCAATTTTCATTTCTTTTCCCTGTTAATGGAAACAATAATTAAGATACAGGACTCTCTCGGTGTATGATGATCATCAATATTTGCTTTGTGTAAAATCTCATACTGTATTATAGTCACTGTTGGAACAACAGAGACTTGGCAGCCTGTTTATATCTTTAAAAGAAATTTCCATAAATTAGAAAAAGGGATGTTGGCAGGCACAACCAGGGTGTCCGGTTGGGTGCAGTGACATCATCAGTCTCATAAATTATTAGGCTAAATAGTGTCTAAACAAAGTCTTTGAAAGATATTAAAAGTCAAGCTTGATATTAGAATTATCTTTATAAATGTAAATAAACATCCAATAGCAAAAAGTCAGATTCTCTGTAGCATCGTCTCTAAAAGCTTCTGTGATGTCACATTTATTTTCATCTCCAACATCTTGTATTGATGTTGGAGAGTCTGACCACTGCACAAACCTTCACCAGCACATCCCAGAGAACCTCCATGGGGTTAAAGGTGTGATGACATGGCAGTATAAAATATTTCATTTAGCTCATATGTCAATTCTCCAAAGAAAAATAACCTCACTTTTTACAGCGGGGGATTACTTTGGCACACTAGATTTCCCTCCTCAGTGAAAGGGTTGGGTACAGTAATGATATGAGATATGATCTGCCCAAGACCAAGCTGACCTTATTTTTGATTGGCTGCAAGCTTACTGTATTTGGCTATAACTTTATTTAGAGAAACTAGGTCAAGCTACTGGTAGCTAGCGGTTGAAGTTTACTTAAAGGGACCACAGACAAGATTAAGAAATGAAACTCGCGAATGCCGCGACTGGCGCTTCAAGTAACTGCAGCCACGAGCCAAAGCCGTAACAGGAGCGTGCACAAACTGAAGCTATAATGTTGTTCACTACGCTTTTTTTTTTTTTTTTTGTAGTTACACTTTTTAGTGTCTTTCAGTTGATCTGGATTGTTTGCTGACGGCAGAAGAATCCATAACTATTGCTTACAGTGTTCGAATTTACTGCGACCGTCCCCTTCCTGTTGCTAAACAGTTGGGAATTTTTAAGAGCGCAAGCAGAAACTTTAGGAGCGAACACCAAAGTCGACTTGCAAAGCAAATATTCACATTTTGTCTAATTTTCACTGTATAACTGATAACAATAATAAATAAACAATAAATGCAAAAACTACAATGTTCACAGGTCATGGCACATTTATGTTTCACATTTAGTGTTCCTGGCATGTTGTGGGTGGTGCAACCATCAATGAACTCACAGTTTAAATCAGTTTATGGTTTGAGTCATGGATCAGATCAGTTTTCAGATCCGCAAAAGAGACAAAGGACAAGATAAATTTACCTCTCTAATTACTTATTTATTTATGTAACTAAGTATTTTTCCTATGAAAATCATTCAACACAATACTCATTCCACTCAACTGTAAAAAAATAAATAAATAAATAAATGATGATAATGGGACGAGGAACGGATGACAAAATTGCAAGGTTACTCCATAACAATGGTGGTCCATGATGAAAAACACTGACTGAGACCTCCTGACCGACTGACTGCTAACTTCTTGTCACTGGCAGTGACGTGATGTTTACTGTTCATAGTTCAGGATCGCAAATCTGCAGGGGACTTTTATTTTGAAATTTACCTGCTTCCGTGTGTGATTTTCTATCTTTTTGCTGAGCGCTTGACGCTTTCTGGCTTTTTGCTCCGACAAAAATAGAGACGCTGCAACGAGACGCTTCTGATTTCTGGCGTATGGCGGCCTGGAGTGAAGGCAACTGCTGACTAAAACAGCCGTGTTTAGTCAGACTTGTCGAGTAGCATGATAGCTGCATCACATCATCCTCCTCTTACCCCAATACTCCATCACTGTGGAACAGGGTAAATCTGGACTCATCAGACCTCAACCTTCTTCCATTGCTCCACAGTCCGATCTTTATGCTCCCTAGCAAATTGAAGCCTTTTTATGTTGTTAGTCTCACTGATTGGTGGACTTCTTATGGCTACACAGCTGTTTAGTCCCAATCCCTTGAGTTCCCGAGTTCCCATTACATTGTTCACGTGGAAATGTTCTTAGTTTTACAATTAAACATGGTCCTGAGTCCTACTGTTGTTTTCTTAGGTTTGGTTTCACCAAACATTTAAGTGATCGCCAGTCATCATTATTCAGGATGACCACAGAATCTGTCTTCCTTCATGGTTGTTTAAGAGATGAGAAGCTGCTAATTGCATCAGTTGGAGTTTAAGAGATCGCCAGTCACCATTATTCAGGATGACCACAGAATCTATCTTCCTTCATGGTTGTTTAAGAGATGAGAAGCTGCTAATTGCATCAGTTGGAGTTTAAGAACTTAGTAAAACATCATCCATGCAGGAATTATCCAACAGGAGGCTCAGACCTGTGTGCTCGGTTAAATCCAAGTCGGGACTTCTTTTTTTTTTTTTTTTTTTTGCCATTGAATAATTTTTGGTGAAAACTCGTCTATTAAAATATACTGCCTGCACTGTTTAGTTGGATTAAACTAATTATTTAACCGTCAATACAAAAAGTGACTGTGTGCCATAACATGGCAGTAGAATATTTTGATATTAATGTGATCTGTTTTTATCTGACCCAGCATTGTATACACTGTTCCTGACATATTTTTTCTTACAGAGATCAATTTTCTAAAAACAAATCAAGTTTCCAGATCCAATTCCATGTTACCATGGAGACCATAAAGGTCAGTACACATGATCATCGGGAGTAGAAACACTGCACTGGCCATCCGTTTGTTTTACTACGGAGACAGAGATATGCAACTTGCATCAGTGACAGAGATATCTGATGTCTCCCAACCGCTACAGTGCTGGTTCTCAACAAAACAGCTTCCCTCAGTATCATCCACATCTCAGACTGAAGAGCCACCTGCTGATGCAGTGGTAGGGCCATCAGATGATCAGGTCCCCCACCAGCCCTCCATGTCAGCACGCCCCAGACAGAAACCCCACTGGCAGCCCAGCCTCATAAAACTCCAACTGGCAAAAAAGTCAAGAGACCACATCCAAGTGCAGAGGAAGGATTTGAACAGGCCATTATGTCTGCACTAAATAAAGAACATGACCCAGAGGAGTTGTTTTTCTTGCTCCAATGCGGAGAAGTTTATCACTCAAACACAGAGAAGCCAAAATTGAAATGTAAACTGTATTATGTGACTCAGTTCACTTCAACTTCCTAAAATATGTTATATATTATTCAAATGTATGTTGTCATTAGTATAGAATTACCTTAAAATAAGCATTACTGTGTTTCCATTACTTTAGAATGATTAGTTCGTATCAGCCGTGGAGATAGGAACTTTTCCATGGAGGCTGCTATATTGCGCGCGGTGTAACACACAATCCAAAACACCACAAAATTATAGAATACAGCATCAAAGTAACAGTGGAACAACAATAAATCACAGTTAAATCACCAACATCAACTGTACAGAAAAAAGAAAATGGTACCGCTTTATCAAGCAGTAATACAAATTTAAGTTCCCATCTCAAAAGAACACGAGGTACCGCCATCTAGCCGGCTAACCGAACTTTTCGCTCACCAAGACGCTACCAAAAGCTGTCTGCTCCTGGCGCTCCAATCTGTTAATCTCTCCTTGCTTCACATAGGTCTTCTGCAAAGGTGTAATGCAGGTATTCTTTAAATGAATGAGCCACTGTCACTCTGTTCGGCTTCATTAGCTTCTGACTTCAGCAGCAATGGTCAGCTCATCTCAGTTTCTCATCGTGAAGTAGTGCTGTCTGCAGAGGGTGGCACTTAACCTTCCCCTTCAATCAGAAGTCTACATTTTTTACTGCAGCCAATAAGAAAACTTTTCTAGTGTAGTTACTTTGACTGCACATCTAAGAAACAGGAAATACTTCTTAACAAAAGAAAAAAAGAAAAATAGACATATCAACTGGGTTACACGACCATTCTAAGCTTAATTCATAGGATAGAATTTAGGACCATTTCCACGCAAAAGATTGATAACTGAGGGCCATGGAAACTGAAGATTAAACTTGTCGGGGACTGTTATTGAACTACATACATTGACACACTCAAAGAGCAGCAACTGTACAGCCATGGCCGCCCAACTTACTTTCTAAAAGCCACTTGTACTCATTGTGTGTACATTTCTGTCAAAAACAGCATTATGTCCGTGACACCACGTGACATGGCGATGGCTTCTGACCACATGTAGTCATGAAAAAATGTACATCGTGTCAAACCATGTTCATCCTCTAAACCTTTAAAGACGATTCAATCAGAGCTCCAAGCAGTTCAGTTATGATTGTAAAAGATCTTTCAGGGATTTATCTCCACATAGCCTGGCTTAAATTGTGCAAATATGTTTTCTGTTAATATTACTCTCATCTGATTACACAAGTGCTGTTGCCACAAACCTGCAGCATCTTCAGATCATGAGTAAACTTAGAGGGAGCTAAAAGATAGAGACCCAGCAGCCAACTTGATGCCATCTGTTCAGCGAATATCAGCGTGGATGAGGGGCAACGTGGCGGGTAACATGGCTGTAACTAAGAGAGGGAAAGAAAACACTGACTCTCTGTGAAATGAAATGTTTTCCTGTCGAGTGGGTTGAATCTGAGGCTGGAAAAGTACAGTACTGCACTCTTTATACTTTAAAGTTTGTGTTTTTGGAGTGCTGAAACAAAAAGTTAAGAATACCCTTACCAAAAAGAAGTATTCCTTAAGTACATGTCATTAAGTATACTCAAGTATACTTAAGTATATCCCCCAAGTGTACTTTTACTTACCAAGTACACTGCTATCAGTGTACTACCAGTATACTAACAAGTGTACTTCTTGGGACTAAATTGGCCCAATTTAAGTATTTAAAAGTATACTTTCAAGTATACTTAAAGTAATCTTCTGGTATACTGTGAGCGTTCTCGTACTAAAACTTCAAGCTTACTTTTACTTTTAGAAAGTACACTTTAAAGTACACTGGAAGTATACTTCTAGGTATACTGTTAGTTTACTCGTACTAAAGCTTTAAGCTTACTTTTACTCTTGTAAAGTATACTTTTAAGTATACTAAAAGTAGTCTTCTATGTATACTGTTAGTTTTCTAGCAGTAAACTTCTCAATGCCCTTTCAGTTTAAGAACAATGACCACTTTTGCCAACTCTTCAGCGAGAGAAGTCGCCATTGGTTCACTCAAAAGTAACTAGCAGTCACTAAATGACGTCGCCGACTCAAACAGTGAACATTGTGCATGGGCGGTACCATTTAATGGCATACTATGCTGGTCATAAACAAGGGTACTGAAGTGGTGATATACACATATAAGTCATGGTGCAAAAAAGACCCAGTTGAGCCACAAAGCATCATGGGAAATAATGTGGATGAGGAGGTGTGGTCATCTCACAGCAGCTCAGGAGGGCTGCTGCCTGCAAAGGGACAGCAGGAGCAGTGAGTGATGCCGGGAAACAGGGAGGGAGGGGCTGATGGGAGGCAGCTCCCGATGAACGGGTGGAGCCATAGAAACTTTATCTGTCTCCACGATCACCAGGAAAAGTCGCTAGATTTGTCTCTAGGCGCTTTTTTGAAAATAAGTCGCTAGAGGGAAAGTTGGCAACAATAAAGTAGACTTTTAAGTATACAGAGAGCAACCTTTTAGGTTTGCTGATAACACTTATAGTCCACTGTTAAGTGTTTTAAAATACATTTTCAAATATACTCAAAGTTGCCTTATTATACTTCTACTTCACCTTTAATGCTGAGTGAAATAAATATTACAAAATTTATGTCAAAAATAGATTGTTTTATTTGACTCCACCAAATGGTCCAGTAACATTTAAACTCTTAGTATCAAAGAAACCAGTATGTTTGAAAATGTACTATGAATGTACTACTATTAAAGTATATTGTTTAAAAGTTTAAATATAAGTATAGGCTCAATATGTTAAACTTCTAGTATACAGTATTTATTAGTAAATGCAAAGTAAACTTTGTTAAGTATATTTCTGATAAGTACATAAATAGTAAACTTTAAGTATATTGTCTTATTTAAAGTTTAAAGTTAGTATACTTAAAGTATACTTGCATATACTACTTTTTGGTAAGGGTAGGCTCAATATGTTAAACTTCTAGTATACAGTATTTATTAGTAAATGCAAAGTAAACTTTGTTAAGTATATTTCTGATAAGTACATAAATAGTAAACTTTAAGTATATTGTCTTATTTAAAGTTTAAAGTTAGTATACTTAAAGTATACTTGCATATACTACTTTTTGGTAAGGGTATTTGAGTGTTTGGTTGACACCAAACCCAACTGAACACCTGAACTTGTTCATTTAAGAGTCATTGATTCAAAACTAGCCGCTTCTTCAACTATTAAAACTTTTTGTGGTTAAAAAATGTATTTTTCAAGTCAATTAATTTTTCCAGCTTTTCCATGTAATTCAGTGCAGTTGCATTGATACAGCACCAACATCAAACACTAAAAACTGCTGGTTATCCATCAACACAACTACAGGTTCTGAAAAGTGGAACCTGTTTTGGGTTCTTATCTGGGTTATTTCTGTGAACGCGTGCATGCAGCTGAGTCATGCTGGCTGTTTTCTAACCCTAACCACTGAGCAGCCTCTAAATCAGTGCCCTTGTAGTGAAGACCACTGTTTCCAGAATCGCTGTATTGTGATAGTATCCGTCCTACCTGATGACACTGATTCTTGTACTTTAAGTTTAACAACTTGCCATAGAAAATCCAGTTGGACGATGTTGATGATGATGTCTGATTCTGTGTGAGTGATTGAAATATCTCTGAAGGACCGGTCTCACGGTCACTTTGAGTTTAAATTTGGTGCAATGAGATGACAGAAACCACTGCAGCTGTGCAGAGGAATGTTTTTACATGCTGCCTAGAAAAGAAATGAAAATGGCTGTCTGTGTTGCGTCTGAGGATGATTGATACAGTTTCAGCTGCGCCGTGACCATGAAGGCAGCGCTGCAGAAAGTGACGATTGACTTGTATAAGCCGTGTCTGGTGATAGAGGTTGAAACCCAGTTCGACTCTGAGTGAGTCAGAAACACCTCCACAGCTTCCTCGCTGAATCATCGGCTCAGAACTTCTGTGCCAGAACCTGGATCTGTGTGCGCTGCAGAGGCCAGTTTCAGACATCATCTGGGTGTGTTTGTTCAGATGGGAATGCTTTTCGTTTTGAGCACCTTTAGCCAGAATAACGTGCAGGTGTTGTAGAAGTCCAGCTTTGATCTGACAAGTTTCGTGTAAATGCACTTGTTGATGGGAAGTTTCAGGCTTGTAAGCCGACATTCACACGTGTAGTTGAGATAACATGTCTGTCACTGAACCTCTGGCCCATTTGGAGGGTTGGTTGGTCCGCAGTCATTTGTGAGCCGTTTCACTTCTGTCCAACACCTTTATGTTACAAGTCCAGTGTGCAAATATTTGTAAAATCGCCCTGGGCGGGGAGTCAAGGTTGTCTATTTATGCTAGCTTTACCTACCTTATCAAGTGACGCTACATCCGCATCCCTGACAGTTTTGATACAGGAGGGAGACATTGCGGTAAATTCAAACATTGTAAGTGATAGTTATGGATTCTTCTGCCATCAGCAAACGATCCAGATCAACTGAAAGACACTAAAAAGTGGAACTACGAAGAAAAAGTGTAGTAAAAAACATTATAGCTTCAGTTTGTGCACGCTCCCGTGACGGCTTGGCTCATGGCTGCAGTTACCTGAATAGGGGATTATCACGCTTACCGGAAGTTCCCGGATTTTGACACTTCTTCTTCCGGGCCATGTTAACGACAGCCGTTTCTGCTCTGTTATACTGTTTAAATCGGATAAACTCCAAACATACTCAAGTTTTCATTCCAGACTGAAGTGATGCTAAGGAAGAAGTGGATCAAAACGACCGATTCGCCGCGGTGAAGGACCGAACTTTATGATAAAACGACACACGTTTGTTTGTGGCCGGCAGACTGCGCAGTCGTGTTAGCAGGTTAGCATTAGCCAGCTCGATAACGTGCCTAACTTTGTGCGGCTGAAAACACACAAGCATCTGAAAGCGTCTCCTTTCTTGGCAGTCCCCAGTTGTTTCACTGGAAACGGGGAGGTACAGACCCGATTTTCAGATGTTTGTGTGTTTTAAGACTCACAATGTTAAGCACGTCAGTAAACGCTAGCTGGCTAATGCTAGCATGCTGTGAAGTGCCGGTGTCGTGCCCCACCGGCGACAAACAAACATGTGTTTTATTATAAAGTTCGGCCCTTCACCGCGGCGAATCGATCGCTTTGATCCAGCTTTTGATCCAGTATCACTTCAGTCTGGAATGAAAACTTAAGTATGTTTGGAGTTTATCCGATTTAAACAGTATAACAGAGCAGGAACGGCTGTCGTTAACATGGCCCGGAAGAGGAAGTGTCAAAATCCGGGAACTTCCGGTAAGCGTGATAATCCCCTATAGCCAGTCGCGGCAGTCGTAAGTTTCATTTCTTAAATCTTGCCTCTTGTCCCTTTAACCCTTTGAACCCTAAGCCCATTTTTCTCAAAATTACATAATCCAATTAAAATGAGTGTATCTCTGCAACCACAAAGTCTATTTGAATAAATTGGGGGTAAAATTAAAGAAAATACTTGTGAGATTTATGGAGATGTATAAATATATTTGTTGCTGGTGTAACTGAATAAGTAAAAGAGGAAATGAAGACGACACCATAAAATTTCAAACCTTGACTAAAAAAACACTTTCAGCATCAGCAACTCTATGACATCATGCCTTAGAACCTATTAATCTCTTTCAATCCAAAGTACAATATACCGACATTGTTTCTGCAAAGACCTCCCTTTCGAAAGTAAAGCAGAACAGAATTACACTTTCTTTTCACAAAAAGTTCAGGCGAGGTTTAAAAAATGGCCATTTTGGCACAGTTGGCAATGTTAACGTCACATCACGTTGTCTAGCTTTGTTTATCACATAAAGCCGAGCCGCTCTCTCTCCTGTGTCTGTCATTGTGTAAACAGACCGGCGACAGAAAAAAAGAGGAGAGGCCCTTCCCGACGCATGCTGAGCGCGCCTTGGCTAGACATCCCGTGTCGAGGGCATCAAGACGCTGGAAGTCAAGTGTCTGACTTTTTAGTGACCAAGCATCCAACTTTGGGCGTCAGGCGTGTTTTTGACGCCCAAATCGCGTTTGGTGTGTACGCAGGGTGACAATCACAAGCGACCTTATAAGGTCGCTCACGGGTTCTTAACCCAACTTGAAGGTAATGAAATGTGTAACTCATTTTGGGTTCTTATCTGGATTATTTTTGTTAACACATGCACCAAGTAAAACACAGCTGAGTTATGCTGGTTGCTTGTGATTACATGGAGGAGCTGGTTTGTATCCCTGGAATTTTGCTTTGGTTTAAGATGAAGTCACGATGTGCACTGAATTTAAAATAATATAGTTATAAGCAAATAAGAAAAAAAATTATGCTATTTCCTGAAACCACAGAAACAGAGAAAGGATTTAATTTGAATATTTAAAATTCAATGAGTACATAAAAATCTTGCAAATGCTGATGCTTTCTTCCTCTAAGGTTGGTTAGTTTTCTTTCATCCCCCACGCAACCAACCAGGTCACGAGATCTCACAGGAGCACTTGATGATGCTGTTAGTAAAATGAAATGCAAAAAAAGGTGAAATGTAGGTCAACACCTAATTACCAAAGACTTTTTAACCCCGTCAACAAGTTCTTTCTTTATGTCTTAACTTCTAAGAGCATTTCCCCTCTGAGCTGCTTTACATTTTTGACCCTGTGAACCTCCCTGGAAGGCAACACACCAGTTATTATTTTGTCCACCTACATTACCTCCAAAGGATTTTCAGTTTCTACTCAAGTAGAAAAATCCATGTGCAAAGGCAAGGGTAGACGGATGTCTTACATGATGAAGAGTAGAAGGAATGTCAGACAACACTCCAACCAATGAGCTGTCATTTTTAAATAACATAACAGCAATGTTTCTAAAATGTCAACTAAGTTCAGTTGTGATTTGCATGTTTCTTGTGAATGGTGTTTAAAGCGTATAAGCAGTAATTCATGTGAAATCTCTCCCAGCAAGACGCAACTTTGAGGAGGATGGAGTCAGAACACATTCTGCATTTTGGAGCTATTGTTGCAACATATGTTACCCTGTGGCCACACATTATTAAATCTTGGCTTTAGGTAATGCGTGGAAATGAGATACCTCGGGCATGGCAATGCCATACAACTGTGTGGAAATGACATGATTAACTGGTGCCCAGTTGTTACGTATGCATCAAGAACAATGTCTACATGTTGTTGTCCAAAATGAACTTCCCTTGCTGAAATACAGCCATTTTAGGATTTTTCATATCGGCCTGTATGTGACTGGTATAACTTCCCAATCACTGATTCCAAAGTTAATGCCTCATAAACATCATAAAAAAGGAGGATAAACATGTCTGTGGTGAGGGGGTTCCAACAATTCCAACAGCAGCCTTCCTGTGTAGAGTTTGCATGTTTTCCCCATCTATGCGTGGGTTCTCTCAAGGTACTCCAGCTTCCTCCCACCATCCAAAGGCATGCATGCTAGGTTAATTGATCACTCTAAATTGTCCCTAGGAGTGAATGTGAGTGTGGATGGTTGTCTGTCTCTCTGTGTTGGCCCTTTGACAGACTGGTGACCTGTCCAGGTGTACCTGCCTCTTGCCTGATAATAGCTGGGATAGGCTCCAGCAACCCCCACGACCCTGAACTGGATAAGCGGTAAAGAAAATGACTGAATGAATAATTAAGTGAAATAAAATATTGCTTTTAAATTCTGGTTGTAAATAATAATTTAAGAAAAGCAAACAAACAACCCCCAAAAAAACTGTCCCAGACACATAAGAGCACCTTTCCATGAACAATGGACTGAAATAGCTGGTGAGGTGTAGATGTCGTTTTGAACATTGGAGAAAACACTTTATTGCAGTGATTGCTTCAAAGTGTTGCTCAGCAAAATTTTAGCTTCATTGAGCTTCATCATGCTTGTTTACTTGTTTTACTTTTTGTGTTTGTTTTTAATATTTAACCACAATTCAAAATCAATGTCATGATTTTCATAGAAATTTTTTTTATTATTACTTTAGTCAATTTTATCGTATTTCAATGACAGCTGATTTTTTTCCTTCTTTAATTTGAGGGTATGAATAAATTGGAGGATGATTGTAAATGCAAAAAATGGATTTTCATTATACTTACACAATATATTTTTATGTTAACATGTCTGCAAAACCGACTAATGAGTGTAGGGGTTAGGGATAATCCCTAAACCAACTTTAGCTATCCCAATATAACAGCAAAATTGTCCAGGCCGCAGACCCTGAGACACGAAGAAATATGTAATAAAATTCCACAAGGTGAAATAAA
This sequence comes from Atherinomorus stipes, assembly GCA_023101725.1. Lineage (NCBI taxonomy): Eukaryota > Metazoa > Chordata > Actinopteri > Atheriniformes > Atherinidae > Atherinomorus > Atherinomorus stipes. The sequence goes on along the minus strand of JALJCO010014259.1, from coordinate 79,272 downwards.
GTGTGTTTGGTTTCAGCCCCCCCCCCCCACCACAGCCAAGGATGTCCCTAGGCCTATCGAGGGGGAATGGAGCCCCCCTGAAACATTCTTAACCGCCTAAAATATCATAGATTTAATTAACGTCATTACTGGCTTTGTAACAAAGCCCACATGTACTTTGAATAGTTATCAGATTCTAGTTTCTGTATCACATGATGGTGGTAGCCTATCAGATGTCATGATGGTGCTGCTACTGTTTGTGATGATGATGATGTTTTTGGTATTTTTTGTTTATATTGCCAGCCAATGACGGAGCTAAGGACATGACGCTGTGTGGGAATAAGCTCATGATTGAATCAGAAGCCAGTCACTCGGACTCTCGAAGGAAACAGAAAGGAAAGAAGAAAAACGGTGGATGCACTGAAGAAAAGGTAAGAGCTTTAGATAGTGCACGTTGGAAAACCAGGGTTAATAGTGGTTTGGCTTTTCCCGCTTCTGAGGTCTGAAGGAGAGGATTGAAGCTGAATAGGCCAAAGAACGAGGCGGCCATTAGCCTGAGAGGGAGGGGCTCAGTTTGAATACTGTTGTTTCCAAACAGAAATGGTGGGGGGACTTCGGATTCTACCTTTAAAGGGACTAGCGGCAGGAATTTAAAAAAAACAAACATGCATATCCATTTTTTTTAATACTAATGGGTAATGAAGCGCTAAATACCAAAAGGAACTTTTCCACCCACGTTTCTCTCCGTTGCCTTGAACAGGCTGTGTGCTGCAAAATGCGCTGCAATTCGGTGTCTGAATTTCACGCACTGCCCTGCGGACGTGACGTCAAATGACGCTACAGCCGTAGTTTTGATACAGGAAGAAGACGGTCGCGATAAATTCAAACACTGTAAGCGATAGTTATGGATTCTTCTGCCGTCAGCAAACGATCAAGATCAACTGAAAGACACTAAAAAGTTTAACTACGAAGAAAAAGGTGAGTAAACAACATTGTAGCTTCAGTTTGTGCTCCCGTGACGGCTTGGCTCGTGGCTGCAGTTACCTGAAGCAGCAGTCGCGAGTTTCGTTTCTTAATCTTGCCTCAAGTCCCTTTAAGTAATTTGACAATTAAAAGAAGTTTTTAATCTTTTTTTGTTCATTTCTTCATCAACATAATTTATTATATTTTTTAAAGGATTTTTTCCAGTACTTTTGTTCTCAAGTTTTACTTGTATTTATTATTGTCCTTGCATTCGAGACATTAATGCAAATTGTACAATCATGATTTTTTTAAAGGGACCAAAAGTGTCAGTATTGATATCGGTATCGATGAAACAGTACCATGAACTACTGGTATCCTATCAGCAGGAAAAATTTCGGTATTGCCCATCCCTACTCTGCAACCCTCAGGTTCTCTGGCAGGATGTTCCACAGATGAGGACCGTAGTGATGGAACAAGGCCTCACTGTGAGTTTCAGTTCTGGCTTTGGGAACAACTAGAGGCGGTACCAGAAGACCTCAGGGTCCATGAAGGTTTGTAGTTTAAAAGCAATAAGACCCAAGACCATTAAAATAGTGGTTGATGAGGTTTGCCCTTTTTTATTGTGTAATAGCGTAATAATGAGCAGCATCTCTGAAAGTCATGTTTGGACCTGCGTTGCAGCTGGATGAAAACGCTGACCGATGGCAGGACACGGTTCCATATGACAGTTACATTGTAGTTGGCTCAGTTTTCCTGCAAACTTGGAGAAAAACACAGCACAAAAGCTGCAAGCAGAGAAAAATATCTGGTACCTGTTGCACTGTTCTTCATTTCTTTAATGGAGAAAGTTATCAGTTAGATGTCTTCGTCAGACTGTTAAAGCTAAGAATATTGAATTTACCCCCCTCCCTCTTTATTGCTGCCCTTCTGTCTCCACACATCACGATAGAGCTCGCTTTAGAAAAAGATGGAGCGCTGTTGTTGGAAGTGACGCTGTTGGGAGTGTTAGTCATTTTCTTGACTGTCACCTGGGTTATTAATCTTGCTATTTTTGCTTTACCAATAAATCTATTTTACAAAGTAACGCCCACACCACTGCTTCCATCTGTTGCACTAGTCAGTTTTTCTGAGGAAAGTTGCACTTTTCTGAGGTAAGTTTGATGTTATATCTCACTTAAACTGATGTGTGAAGTTGACAGGAGAAAAGGGAGAGAGGTGAGGCTAAAAGGAGAAACAGCTGTAAAGAGCAGTAAGCACATTTCATCCACCTCAGTTACTGTATATTTAGGTTGAACCAGATGTGGACAATGCAGAAAAATCTATTTAACTCTGAAACGATGCATTAAAGGATTTTATATTAAGGTCAGGGTTTGAGGGGAGCTACGGGGAGACCCTAAAGGGAAGCTCTAACAGTGTGTTCAGACCAAGCGCGATTTGGGTATCAAGGGCGTCAGGTTTACATGCAAAGTCAAAGGCCGACGCGCGTCAAGGAGCGTCGGCCTTTCTTGCGGCGCGTTTCGCGTCGGGCGCGGCGCGTCTGGGGCATCAGACGCCGGAGTTGGAAAATCTGAACTTTGGCGTCTTGACGCGGGGGCGTCGACCAATCAGAGCGAGTCATGACACAGACACACTTTTTCTGACAGGAGAGGAAACACGCAGAAGAACCAGTGGAATCTCCTCTCTGTCTGCAGACAGAAGAGGATAAACTGTGATCTGTGTCCGGTCCCGGTTTCTGAACGGTGGTTTGATGACCTGCTGTCCTGATGGGATGTACTGGGCTGATAATGCTGCCCCGCATCGGGACAGCGGGACTAAACTGGGCCGGATCAGACGGCTGAAAGTGCCGCTCGCCAGCGGCTCCTGGAGTAAATGATGAAAATCATCAGACACAGAGCAGAGATGTCCGATGACGACGTTCCCTGCTTTATTTATCACATAAAGCCGAGCTGCTCTCTCTCCTGTACCTGCCATGGTGCAGACAGACGGTGAAAGGAAAAAGAGAAAGGAGAGGCTCCTCCCACGGCGCGGCGAGCGCGGCTTGGCTGGGCATCTCTCGCCGCGCATCAGAGCGTCAAGACGCGGGGAAACAGGCGTCGGACTTTTAATGACACGGCGTCCAACTTTGGGCGTCGGGCGCGTTTTTGACGCCCAAATCGCGCTTGGTTTGAACACACTGTAACAACGTTCCACTTTCTGATCACAGTTCATTTTATTTTCCTTTAAGTTTCTGAAATTAAACAAGCATGGTCATCATCCATCGCCCGGCTTCAGATGCACGTCTTTTAACCATAAAACGTAAATACGAGCACATTTCCTCCATTTTAAAAAGAGCAACAAGGAGCCATAAATGTTTCCTCCACAATCATTTAGGAGCGGCGGGCCACTACTCCTAATCCCAGCTGCCTACGTGCGGTCGCACCCCGGGCCCTTCGCACTCTGCTCCAACCTCCACGCGCATCATCCTACACCAGCTGTCAGACATCCCGCATCTTTGCACGCTGAGAACACGTGAGTCACGGAGTTTAAAACAAAACGGCGGCTCATCTGGAATTCAGTGCACTTGAATCAGCAATAAGGCTTTGAATAAATTGAACAATATAAATAGCATTCTTGGAGGGTGATCCATCATCATCATGCCCATGAATCAATAGACAGTTTAAAACTGCTTCCCTCCAAGTGGATGTGCTCACACGTGTGTTCAGTTATCTTTTATCCTATAACCCGTCCCCCCCCCGGCGCCGGCTTTTTTTCTTTTTTTTTTTTATTTTGTATTTATTTTCACTTTTTTTCTTTATTCCCCTTTTTTCTTTTCTTTTTTCATTAGGGGATTTCTTTAAAAGGGGTTAAGAGGTTAAATTGTGTTGTTGAAACTTTATTCATTACATAAAAATGTTTAGATCTGTGGCTGCTGGCATTTTCAGTGCTGATGGAAAGTATAAAACACAATGTTTTCTTTAAAATACATTAAGGCTTCATGTCATAACAGACCTCTTTTATTATTGTATTTATGTTGTTTTCTATTTATTTGTTAATGATCGATGAAAATGTATTTATTATCGTAACAAAAGCACATTTGTTGTGAATACGTGAAGGAAAAATGCCACTGCAGGCAGATTACCTTGTAAAGAGGTATATAATTAAATACGGAAATTAATTTTGAAACCGAAACCACCCGGTACGGCCGGTCCGAGAGCGGGTGAGCAATGATTTCATCATCTTTATCTCAGTAAAGGAAAAGTAATCCAAGTGTTTGTATTCTCTGAACTCACCATTGCTGCCTTGGTCTGGCTTTCGCTTTACTCTTCCTCAGCTTACCATCATCACTACCAGGTGTTTTGGCCTCTATAAGCCCTGGTCATATGAAGACAGCTTCATTGTGTTGAATTATAGTAACACACTGCATTTATTGTCAGTAAAAGTCCTGTAACCATAGAAACAGTAGTTAGTTAAATTACCTGATACTTAAAAAAAACCAATGCAATCAGGAATGACAGCGTAAATATGAATGCAGTTATAGTCCATCCAATCAGTTTTAAGGACTCAATAATTTTATCACAATGATAAAATAGATATGAACTATAAAATGTAAAAACTACAGACTTAAAATATGATTGATTTTTTTCACACCTGTGAACAACCAATGAACACCACACACGGACACACACACACACACACATAAAAGCAAAGTCATTCAGTCATTTACAGAATATTTATCATTTTAAGATGAAGGTCTTCAAAACTGGGTGGAAAGTTTAAGATAGATGATGGATGGATGGATAAATGGATGGATGGATGATGGACGGAAAATGGATGTGATGGACAGATGGATAGAGTGGATGGATGGATGACGGGCAGACAGATGGATGAAAATGGATGATGGATAGATGGATGGATGGATGGAAGGATGGGTGGATGGATGGTGGATGGATGGATGGATGGGTGGGTGGCGGGTGGGCGGATAATGGATGGATGGACGATATGGATGGAAAGATGATGATGGATGGATAGATGGCTGGATGGATGACGGACGGACAGATGGATGATGAATGGATGGATGGATAGATGGATGGATGGATGGATGGATGGATGGATGACGGATGGATGGATGGATGGATGGATGGATGGATGGATGGATGGGTAGGTGGATGATGGATGGATGGATGATGAATGGATGGAAGGATTGATGGATGGGTGGATGGATGGATGGATGACAGATGGATGATGAATGGATGATGGATGGATGGATGGATGGATGGATGGATGACAGATGGATGGATGGATGGATGGATGGATGGATGGATGGATGGATGGGTAGGTGGATGATGGATGGATGGATGATGAATGGATGGAAAGATTGATGATGGGTGGATGGATGGATGGATGACAGATGGACAGATGGATGATGAATGGATGGATGGATACTGATGGTAGATTGATGGATGGATGGATGGATGGATAGATAGGTTGGTGATGGGTGGATGGATGGATAGATAGGTTGGTGATGGATGGATGGATGGATGGATGGATGGATAGATAGGTTGGTGATAGATGGATGGATGGATGGATAGATAGGTTGGTGATGGATGGATGGATGGATGGATGGATGGATGCCCCCTGGTCCACTGCTGCATGTGCTGCATACCCTCTTTTTGTGCCACTGATAACTGATACTGTTCCTAGACAAGCAGCAGACCTGTGCTGCTCCTCTGCATCATCATCTCTCTCTCTCCTCTATTGCCAGGACTTCTCTGCCTCTGTCTCTTTGCTCTGTGAAAAACTCCAGGAGATCCAAACTCTCCCCGGACCTCTTTCTGCCCTGTGCCCTGCCTGGAGTCCCAGCCGACTGGCTGATGGGGCAGGGGCCAGGATAGCGACTGTGCCAGCTGAAGTGGAAGTTAGGTTTGCAGCATCTGCAGGACTACATCACTGCCAGGCGGCAGCGGTCACTTCACTGGCCTCAACCCCTCTGCCTGTTGGAGGGACCCTGAGTTCCTGAAAATAGACTGCCAATTATTTCACCATGAAACTGACTGAGCCTGTGAATACAGCTCACATATTTGCTGGAACAAAGACAGTGGTCAGTTTCCTCCTCAGTTTAATAAAAGTGACTCAGTAAGCAGAATGAATATGATCAAGTAGATTGTCTTATATTTGTTGCCATATGAAGCAAAATGCTTTCAATAAAATCCCAGGAAAACACAAAATCATTTAAAAACATACAGCAATTTCAATAGTACATCTACATTTTTGTCAACATGCTTCCAACCCCGCAGTAAAGATACAATTTTGCACCTTGAAATATCCTGAAATACATCAAAATACTCCCATTTGCTATTGCTGGAGTTGTGACTTCCAGTGAAAAGGCTTTTATTTGCTGCACACCTTTCTATTCCTGACAATGGTACATCCTATTTATGAGAATTGTGCATCTTATTTGTGAGAAAGGTGTGTTTCATTCGCCAGAAAAGAGCTTATTTTGCCTGTTTGCTCAACTGGAGCCTAATGAACGCTCAAGAAATACAAACTCCCTCATTCAAAATGGAAGAAAAATTACACAAATGTGCAGATTCTCTGCAGCTGGAACAGAGCGTCTGTAGTTTGTATCCTGGAGGGATATACGGTCACCTATCCTTCCCAGCAGATCATCAAACTGGGAACAGGTGAGTGAAAATACCCTGGAAGAAGCCATTACCCAGACACAACTCCTAGAATAGGTGATAAAATTCACCGAGCTCCGGGCACCTCTGGAGTATCTGGTGGACCCAAACCTGCCAGTGTCTTTGGTTTTCTGACTTCCAAAGCAGGTACAACTCTGCGACTCTCTCAATGCACTCAAAGGGGGGTCAATCTTCATTCAAACATTCCTACACTCCAACATCTCATCATTCCCAAAATTAGGGTCGGAATGTAGGAATGACGGCATGTAACCGCACTCAAAATAACGTTCATGGTTAATTGAAGTGACTGATGCATGACAAACAACCCTTTATACCGCCGAAAGTTATACTTAAAGGTGCATCATGCAAGTTTAAATGTTAAATACTATTCTTTTCTTTCCTCCACATGCTCTTACAATTGCCCCCCTCTCCCTTTTTTTCTTTTTTTTTTTTTTTTTTTTTTATTGGCCCTGGTGGTTTTTTTCTATCAGAAAGATTTTCTTGGATTGTTTGTTATTTTCCCTTTTTGTCTCTCTTTTTTGTTCCCCCCCAATCCCCCCCCCCGCTCCCCTTTTGTGTTTTTTTTTTTTTTTTCCCCCCCCGCGTTTTGGCCCCCTCCCTTCCTTGTTTCTTCTCCCCTTTTTTTCATTTTTTTTTTTTTTTTTTTTTTTTTTTTTTTTTTTTTTTCTTTTCATTTTCTCTCTTTTTTTCCTCTTCTCTTCCTTTTACCCTTTCTCCCCATATTCATATACCCCTTTCCCCATTTTTTTTTTTCCCAGTAGTGGAGGGGGCGGGGCTTAGCCATAGGTCATTCCTGATGTGTAGAATGAGCTGATCTCTCTTCACTGCGGTTGTCTCTATAGTACTGTTTCTGCATGCTCAATAAAGAGTTTCAGTCCGAATCCTCAAGGGGGCTCATGTGGGGGAGATGAGCTGCACGTTCTCGTTCATCTGGCTGTGCTGGTATCCGCCACCGCATATCCGCACACATCGAGACCACACTGACTGCTGCTAAAAGATGGACAGCAGGTGCCTCTCAAACCCCAACTCAGACTCCAGTAAGGCAAAGACGAAAAGTTTTCGTGTTGTGAGACGAACAGAGCCAAACTGGTGTCTGACCGGTGTTGCGCGGGGGCATTTTTCAGTGCAACAACGGCACCAGAGTAAGACGCGAGTAAACAACCGAGCAGCTTTTTTTCTTTCTTTTTTTAATTGGAGGGAGCTTCGATCCAGTCTGGGAATAAAACAGGACCCACATTTGGTTTTCTTCTCACTAACAAGGTAAATGTGATGTATGACGGAAATTAGGATGCATAACATTGCAATGCGAACTTTTTAGCATGTAAATGCAGCAATATGACTGTTCCTGGGGAGGAGAAACACTCTGGCCGGTTGTTAGATTCAGTTGATGCGGTAATTTTATAAGGTAATAGTGGTCTCAGCCTGGGAATTTGGATATTTGATCTACGAGCCAGTGTTAGCCTGTTGGTACCGTTAGCATACTGTCCGTCAGTTTACCCAACGATCAAACCATAAACAAATTGCAGATTTATAACTTTTTTACTTCAGGAGACATTATCACTCTAACTCTGGGCTTAGACAGCACTGGTTAAAGTACAGACCGACGCAGTCGAAGCAGCTCATGCATGTGCACAACATTAGTGTCACCTCCACTTGTCACCTGAGGGGGCGAACTTCTGGAAAAAAGCTGGAACTTGTGCTGTACACCTTTAATGTGCAAACTGAGTGCTTATTCTCAACAATAAATTGCTGCATTCTCACAAATAATACATCCAAATCAAGTAAATAAACATTCAGTGTTGCAAATGGACTTTTCTGGTGTAAACACAGGGCTGGAGGAATTTTTGTGATTATCATAAAGCAACCAAAACACGCAAAATCACAAGCAAAAACTGTCAAACAGCAACCGACATGTTCTTCGTAGCGACAGCTGCAGAGTTAAGGTTGACAGTGCAGATGTAAAAAAAATAGTCTGTCACAAAAGATCCAAACAACAAAAACTCACAATAGGCTATAGACTCAAAAAACACCCACTTTTCATGAGTCAGAAATACTTGTACAACGAAATTCCCCCTGGAAGAGGATGTTTTAAAATTACAATGATTCTTAACTATAGATTATACGGCAGCCTGGAGGGAGGTGACAGAGCAAACCTCTGAGCTCCAGCTCTGCCTCCCAGTCACTTCTGTCACTGTGTAAAAGGTCAAAGCTTCAACTCTATTATCGAGCAATGCAAATCCATTTTTCTCGCCCATCTGCCTTGTTTTGCTTCAGCAGCATGGCAACGGAGGAGGCGGGACGCTGCTCGCTGACACACAGAATGAGCAGATGGCTCACAGACTCCAGTTTTAATTCAGTTCTGGCGATCGCTGCAGCTCTTCTTAACCTGCTCGTGCTGGCCCAATCATCGAGCTACACCAAAAGCCATATGGCTGGGAAACTCACGCAAATGGCAGAACATCTTAAGCACAATGCCAGAGCAGCATGCTCATACAGCTGATACCCAAAAACGGCTGCATGCGCACATTCGGAGCCTGGAACAGTAGTTCTGCTGCTCTGATCACATAATGAGCGTTATGTACAAGCAAGAGCATGCTCGGGCCATTTCACAGAGATGGACTGAAAACTGTTTATTTTTACTTTTAAAAAGGGATAGTCTTAATTAACATCAAATGTAAATAAGCATGATGCTAACTTCCATCTTTAGTTACTTTGCTGGTCAACACAATACAACAATGAAATAATAAAACAACAATAGCAGATTAAAGTGCACATTAATGATGTGAATATGAAAGCTGAGAGAGGACTTGGTCAATTATTATTTTCTTTGTTGTCTTGAGATGAATTATTTTTCTCATAGCGAGGAGCACCCCCCCACCCTCCAAAGTTTGTTTTCTGGAGATAAAATGAGAAAGACATGCGAACATAACTGCTCTCAGCTTCCATTCAAGACTAAGAAATATATAATAAAATAAAATAAACACAGAAAGAGAGGACCTTACATTAGAATTTTTGCTTATTTACTTAAAGTGCTGATGACACGACCTTAACTTCAAGTAACTTTGCCGTACAACAACACACCAAGACAAAATAAGTAGTTCTGTGCAGCTAGAAGTTAATCAGACGTGTATTTACGTAAATATCCGATGTTTAGGAGGCTCGGCTAAATGCTAATAGCTATTCGGTTGCGAACCTAGCCGCCATGATGTGACGTCAGTGACATACAGAGTCGTGGTCCGCCCATTGAGTTACATGTATTATCCAAGCTGTGGAAAACATTAAAGATGCTCCAGAACAGCTAGATTGGAACTGGATTGTGTGCTGGGATCATCAGCCAACAGGTTTGACATAGAGCCAGGCGTGACAGAGACAAGGCACTCATTCCCTGCCTTAGCTCACAGCTAACGGCTAGCCGCAGTAAATAATCATCTTTTAAAAATTCAAAAGATAACAACTTACATGGTTCCAGTGGAGTTTTAAATAGTTCCTGTTTCTAAGGATGAGGATTGAGGGAAGGATGCAGCTTTGGAAGCAGCTGGAGGAACTTACCGCAATGAAGCCATTGACTTCAAAGACTGCAAGTGAGCAGCAAAGACTCTGGCAGACGTCACGTCCTGTTTTGGCTCACAGCGCCGCAGTCTGGTCAGATGTGCTGAAAAGCAGTGATGTTTTTTAATAACTCATCTATGCAGCTGCGCTTGTTTCTGTTACATAGATCATCATGAAGAACGTTTTGGTCAATAAAACATGGCAAACAATGTCAAAAACGTGTCATCAGCCCTTTAAAGGATAACTTTATTTTTTTTCAACCTGGACCTCATTGCTCGGAGTTTATGCATGCATATATTCACCGGAAAATTTCTGCATCACTTTGACTCCTTGGGAAGATATTACATTGAGTCGGCCTTTGGCGTACATCCATATAATCTGAGAGACGGGGCAGCCTCTCTATGGAAGGATTTATCTGCAGCAAAACTAGTTGATTTTCACCAATACTTTACGGAGAATGAATGAACGAACGAGTGCTTTGTTGTGTGAGTCCAGATTTAGCTTTCTGTTAGTTATCAGGGTGTTCAGCACACATTTCAGGGGGCGCACGTCCCCGATGCACGCTTCTGTAGTACAACTGGGAAGAGCAGCTTGCAACCCAGACAACAACAAAAAAGATAAACACAATTCGTAAAACTCTGAACTCGCAGGACAATAGCACTCGTTGTTCATTAATTCTACTTAAAGCATTGATGAAATCAAGGAGTTTTGCTGCAGATAATGTGTTATAGAGAGGCTGCCCCGTCTCTCTCAATATATAGATACACACCGAAGGGTGACTCAACATAACATCTTCCAAAGGAGTCAAAGTGATACAGAAACTTTACCGGTGAGTAAATGCACGCATAAACTTATAGAAATAAGGTCCAGGTTAAAAAAAAAAGTTATCCTTTATTGGTGGTTTTCTTTCAGCTGTAGATGGAGCCCCCAAATAGATCATGAATCTCATGCAGAAATCACACGCAGTTGCTTATAAAGGAATCGTAATTAGAGTAAGACACTGACAGCACAATGAAAACATCTTGCGTTTTGAACCAATTATCAGCTTTTCCGTACGTGCAGTCATGGCTTTATTCTGAATCCATCTGTTGTTCTCGGTCATTCACACCCTCCCACATCCACATCACACTCTGCCTCATCTCAGGTGATGAGTTTCTAATTACTTTACTTTGCTGAGTGGGTGTGAAGATGTAATTTTCTGCTTGTGATGTGTGCACAGGTGACTCTGGTTAGTTTAAAAAAAAACTAAACCTAGAGCTGCACTCACACAAACACACACACACACCAAACAACCTCCTGCCTTTGTTCCCAGCATTCTCATGTTTCCCTCTGATCACACAGTAAAGAACGATCAAAGATTTGGGCCTTCTTCACACAACTGATTGCAGGGCACAAGATAAAGGAGCATGTATATGTGTTTACTCGGAGCCAAAACCAGACAGGACACCAACTTACGGGGACTTCCTCTAAAAATGTCAACGGAGAGATGTGTCCTCGCAGGTACAAAGTGAGCTGTGATGGTGAAGGTTGGGGATGCATCAACATGTGTGTCTCTTCTGTCACTGCATGCAAATAACAACGATGTGGAAACGGTGCGAGTTTGAGAACGTGGAGGAGAACAAAGCCAGAGGCCATGTGTTGCAGTGCCAAATGATCAGAGGACACAACAGACGGAAAGATGAGGGACAAAGGAAGAATGAAAGAAAGAGGGAGGGGGTGATGCGGGAGGGGAGGAGGATGATAGGAGAAGGTAGGTGTAGAAAAACTTCAAGTCTAGAAGAGATTTAAAGGAATTTCTTTCTCTTTTTTTCCCCAAGAAAACTTGTGATGGGGGACAAGGCAGGGGAACAGACCAGGAAAGAGCGGCACAATCAATCAATCAAATGTAATGGTGCATATTTTAGGAAATAATTTACTGATTATTAAAGACCCACTTCAATGAAAGTTGTGTTTTACATGTTGTTTACATGTTCATGGGACATATTTCTCATACTGGATGACATATGCTGAGAAAAATAAACTCTAAAATGCATTTCTGAGTATTTCTGCAGTCAAATCATTATGAATCAGTGGCAGGGCCTGAAAGAAAGGTCTCACAAACTGGTTTTCGATTGTCACAAAGCCAGTGCACTGCAAAAACTCAAATCTTATCAATATTTTTCTAATTTCTATCTAAATAATCTCATTACACTCAAACTAAGACAAAATTAGCTAATGCCTGTCGCACACGAGAGCTTTCTGCTGAACTAAAAGTCATTGGAGGCCGTTTGCTCAGCAGATAGTGTGTACATGATTTTTGGTGAGTTTTCTGCCTCATGAGGCCTTTAGGTGAAAATCAAACACGTTTGATATTTTTATCTCTTGAGGTAAAACTCACCGTGTGCGTTCAACTTGAGCTCTGCTGAGAGCAGAAGATTTTGCGACCAATCAAAATGCGTTTGCCAATCATATCATTTCAAGATGGCAGCTCACGGCAACATAGGCCTTTACATTTAGAGGATAAATTTGTGGAAATGTGGCCAGACTATGCCTGCTTATATGATGTTTCGTCAGACTTCAAAACATCCATCCAAATATCGTCTCTAAGTTTCATACATGACTTCTTCTTATTTTGAGTTTAATGGTGGTTGGCGAACTCAAAGGTGCATTACCACCACTAACTGGTATGATTATATCATAGTACAGTATGTTCCATACGATTTACTTAATAAAAAGACAAAATAAAGGAAAATTAAATACAATAACACAATTCAGTTTCTAACAAAAAGATCCTCAAAACTTTTCTGCCTTTAGTCTTTGGATCTTTTTGCAAAATATCAATCAAGTCATAACTTTATGAGAGAGGGCTGCCATCTTGAAATCATGTGATCTGCGGACGCATTTTGATTGGTCGCTAGATCTTCTGCTCTAAGCAGAGCTCAAGTTGAACGCACACGGTGAGTTTTACCTTGTGAGATAAAAATATCAAACGTGTTGACACCACAGATGACTCTGTGGTGGCCAATCCATGTGTGAAACACTGGTTCAGGGAGCATGATGCATCATTTTCACACATCGATTGGCCACCACAGAGTCCAGACCTGAACCCCACTGACAATCTTTGGGATGTGCTGGAGAAGGCTGCGGTCAGACTCTACCATCATCAATGCAAGATCTTGGGGAGAATGACTGCAACACTGGATGGAAATAAATCTTCTCATATTGCAGAAGCTTCTTGAAACAAGGACACTGCGAATGCTGCCTTAATGAAAGCTAAAGGCACTTCAACAAAATATGACAATGTATGACCTTTTTTGGTGGCAACTTTTTTATGGCCAGGCAGTGTATTAAAAAAATGGTGTTAATGGGTTCCAGACTAGTTTGTACTGGAAAAATTAGGCCCCAGCGTAAGAAATATTGAGAAGCCCTGCTTTCTACTCTGCTGGTTTGCCATGTAGAATCGTAAATGTCTGCGAAGCGTACAAAAAATCCTGTTTTCGGCATTTTATGTATTACTCCTCATCATTTTTTTTTGATTGATGGTTTTCAACAGAGAAGGGTGAGATTTGTGACTGTGGTAACCATGTAGTTTGATCAAACAGACATGAAATGATGCACGATGTTTCAGATTTCAACCCTGTCTATGGATCAGATCATTTGGACAGACAGAGCAGAGAAGGTATGTAGCAGGGAGGGATAGCAAATAGAAACACATCTCCAGAGATCCTTTTTCTCTTCTTCTTCCAGGCCTATTAGCATGCGATCAGGGCTGAGGTCGTAATTAAAGATGACCAGGTGCTGGTGATGGTAAGTACACCTGAGCCCAGGAGAGCACGGAGGGATGGAGGAATGGCTGGAAATGAAACACACACTGACAGAAGATGAAGAGACAGACAGAAGGGGGATTCAAATTCAGTAAAGCCTCATTACAGTTTGAATAACACTACACATAACAGTCAAACCTCTTCCACAAGCGCAAAAGTCATGCTTGATAATGAAGCCCCGCAGAGATGGAGGCCGAGCCTTCTGAATACCGTCAGGAGAAAACGGATTTCTGAGACGAGTGCAAGGTTAGTCTTGTTAGAGCTTACAAGGTTTTGTCATTCTTCTGACAGTGCTTGAAAAGCCATATTTATGTCAGGAAGAAATCACATTTTGATAGAATGGCAGGCTCTGGTAATGACTTTTTTTTTTTGAAGGAATGGGGGTGTAAATGAAATGCTACACATCATCATCATACATATTCATGACCACGTTACCGTTGAAAGCAAAATGAAAAATGTCCTTATAGAAGAGTATTCCTGATTTATTTCATATATATTTGTAGTTTTCCTGATTTATTTTGCATCATAGTTTTATTACATTTTTAGCTGTGATGCTAACCTGCACCGCTGTTTGTACACTTGAAGGGATGCTTGTGTCATCGTGTCCTCATGAAACATCCTCTCACCACAGCGGTATTTCTCTTGATTTATGCCGGTTTTATGTTTGTATGATAGTCTGTCGGTCCGACTGTACTGATGTCAGGGAAAATCACTTCACTGTTAGGACAAACAAGCGTTGAATGCCTCTAAAATATTGTAACAAAAGCTGGTATTGGCTGGGCAGGTTAAGGTGTCATTATCACATTAAAGGCAGAAGCTCAAGTATTTCTCCTAAAAATAAATGCTAATTTGTGTAAGTAAAATCTGACTTTTGAGCCTCTACTCTTGTATGGTGGTGAGTTTTATTTGCAACTCCCCCTCCCCTGACTGTACTTCAATTTTTTCCCTTTGTTTTGGTATGTTCGGGATGTTTCTAGGCCGAGATTTGTGTGTTGTTTCCAGCCAGTGACAGAGCTATGAGCATAGCGCTCTGTAGGGATAAACTCATTGATTGGAGCAGAGATTCACTTGAATTCTTGATAAAAATGGTGGATGCAGCAACGAAAAGGAAGTATTTTGTGACAAATAAGAACTTTAGATAGTGCATGTTTGAAAACCAGGGTTGATATTGGTTTGGCTTTCACCCACTTCTGAGCTTTGAAGGAGATGCTTGGGGCTGAAAAGCGATGTGACCATTAGCCTGAGGAGAGGGACTCTCAGTTTGAATAGTGTTTACAAACAGAAAACTCTAGATTCTACCTTCAATACATTAATGAATCAGCACTGAGGATTATTTTATGGCAACACAGTTTTCCAGTTCAGTGTTTACTGGCTCTAATGGGCTGTACTACTTCCTGAACCCAAGGGCAGAGACACACCAGGCAGACTGCCGACCGTCGTGGTCGTCGCCACAAAATGGGGTCGGGCTGATCAGTCGGTTTCAGTCTCGTCGACACGGTGAGAAAAGTGCCCAAGAACACATCGAGCTGACTCCAGACCTACAGCAGGTGTACCTTCTGCACATGCACAAAATATAATGTCACCACAACAGCAGGTGGCGCTGATCTATATTGTGGTCCCAAAAACTGGAAATGGCGGACCATTTCTCAAGACGAAAACACGTAAAAGCTGTGTTGGTTGTTAGCAGAGAGCGAGGACTGCTAGCTAAGGTCCCAATACGATGCCAAATGATGTGTGGGAGTTTGCATTATGTCAGCTCTTAATGTCGTTTGTTAACCTTCACTTTGGGTCTTTTCGTTAGCTGATTCGCCAGCAAGGTCAAGCCTCCTCCAATCTGATTGGTCAGCCCATCACCGACTGAACAACTGGCCGACGCCGATTGCACATGTTCAGTTGGCTGACAAGAACGCCAACGGTGTTGGCGATGGCTGCAGACGGCCGGCAACACAGAACACACCAATCTTACTCATGACCCCAAGACTCCACGACGACACCAGATGGCCGAAAATCGGCCCGGTCTGTCTCTGCCTGAAGGTAGCTCCTTTGTTTCCTGTCTTTCATTACTGGACAAACTGATTAAGCCAGGTGTGCCTGACCCCAGTAACTGGGGTGACATACACTGCATTGCCAAAAGTATTGGCTCACCTGCCTTGACTCACATATGAGTTTCAGTGACACCCCAATCCTGATCCATAGGGTTCAATATGACGGTCCACCCTTTGCAGCTAGAACAGCTTCAACTCTTCTGGGAAGGCTGTCCACAAGGTTTAGGAGTGTGTTTATAGGAATTTTTGACCATTCTTCCAGAAACATATTTTTAAGGTCACACACTGATGTTGGATGAGAATGCCTGGCTCTTAGTCTCTGCTCTAATTCATCCCAAAGGTTTTTTATTAGGTTGAGGTCAGGACTCTGTGCAAGCCAGTCCAGTTCCTCCACACAAGACTCTGCATCCATGTCTTTATGGACCTGCTTTGTGCACTGGTGCACAGTCATGTTGGAAGAGGAAGGGGCCAGCTCCAAACTGTTCCCGCAAAGTTTGGAGCATGGAATTGTCCAAAATGTCTTGGTATGATGAAGCATTCAGGGTTCCTTTCACTGGAACTAAGGGGCCAAGCCCAGCACCTGAAAAACACCCCCACACCATAATCCCCCCTCCACCAAACTTTACACTTGGCACAATGCAGTCAGACAAGTACCGTTGTCCTGGCAACTGCCAAACCCAGACTCGTCAGATTGCCAGATGGAGAAGCGTGATTCGTCACTACAGAGAACACTTTCACTGCTCTAGAGTCCAGCAGCGGCTGCTTTAAACCACTGGATCAAAGGTTTGCATTGTACTTGATGTATGGATGGATGCAGCTGCTCCACCATGGAAACCCATTCCATCTGGCTCTCTGCGCACTGTTCTTGAGCTGATCTGAAAGCCACATGAAGTTTGGAGGTCTGTAGTGATTGACTGCAGAAAGTTGGCCACCTCTGCACTATGCGCTTCAGTTTACCAGTTTACGTGGCCTACCACTTCGTGTCTGAGTTGCTGTTGTTCCCAAATACTTCCATTTTCTCATAATGCAGCTGACAGTTGACCGTGGAATATTTAGAAGTGAGGAAATTTCCTCACTGGATTTGTTGCACAGGTGGCATTGTCATGGTTTTCTTTAAGTAGTTGACCCACATGCAATGAGCTCCAAAAAGAAAGTTTATTGATAGTCTGTGATCCAGGGAAACTTCTGGGCTAGGAGGCTGCTCTTTGTGATGAAGATGATATGTGCCTGGGTGGTGATGAGGGATTCCAGGTGAGGGCTCTGAGGTCCAGGAGGGAATAGGAGTAGTCTGTTGGAGGGTGGGCAGGTTTTGCGGTGGTAAGTCACAGGAGCCAAAATGGTTGCCAGCATGAAAGAGAATAATGAGAAATGGCAGTTCTCAGGAGTTGAATGAAGATGGTAAGGTCCAGTCTGGTAGGCTTCATATGGTTCAACACTCAAGCGATGAGATACTGGCAGCCGGCTCCTGATATACTCTGCAGTGATTGGAGATGAGCTGCAGGTGTGCTGCCTGCACACCTGAGGAGAACCACCCTCCAACTGGTCCAATGAGGCCCTCTGGAGAAACCTGGAGGAAACAAATCTAGACACCCAGATCCCTGACAGGCATCCTATCACAGTTCCACACTGGAATTCACGGAGCTCCTGAAAGCAACCCATTCTTTCACAAATGTTTGTTAAAGCAGTCTGCATGCCTAGCTGCTTCATTTTATACACCTGTGGCCATTGAAGTGATTGGAACACCTGATTCTAATAATTTGGATGAGTGAGCAAATACTTCTGGCAATAGAGTGTACCTAGATTAATCAGATTGTCCATTAATGAAAGGCAGGAAACAAAGGAGCTGGCTGAAGTTCAGGAAGTAGTGGAGTCATGCACAGAGCACATTACACAAACGGCACGGGGGGGTCATCACGTCTCGATCAACTTTTCTGTAGTCTGCCAGCTGAGTTGGCTGCACGCCATCATCTTTTGCGTGCCAGGCCTCCCAGCAGGTAACGTGACTGAAAACTATCAATCAACATTTTATTTTGTTCAAGTATGTCAAGCCTGACTTGTTCAAATAAAATGTTAATCGAGGTCTAACCATATATTTGCCAGGGATTTATTTATTATTTTGGTTTGATGGATTTCAAAGTGGATTCACACATCCATGGTGACGTCATGATGATATCCCGACTAATCAATTAATCGACTTTGATTGGCCTAACTAGTTGAACTTAAAAATAATCTAAAATGCCCACCCCTAATATAGAGGTACAACCCAAAAAATTAGAATTTCCTGAAAAAGTTCATGTATTTTTATAATTCAACTTAAAAAGTGAAATTTACATATTGTATAGACTAATTATGTGAACCAATATATTTCAAGCTTTTATTTCTTTGAATGTTGCTGATTAGGACTTGCAGCTTGAGAAAACCTGAAATTCTAAAACTCAAAAAATTAGAATGTTGCATGAAATCAATTAAAAAAGGACTTTAAATACAAAAAAGTCAGGCCTCCTAAAGTAAAATCTTGCATATGTACTTAGTACTTGGTTGGGGGCGCCTTTTGCTTGAATGATTGCCTTAACCCGGCGTGGCATGGATGCTACCAGCTTGTGGCATATCTCAGCTGTTATGGAAGACCAACATGCTTCAATCACAGCCTTGACCTCGTCTTTATTGTTTGGTCTCTTCCTGTTCAGCTTTCTCTTGGCAATGCCTCACATGTTTTCGATGGGGTTCAGGTCAGGTGAGTTTGCGGGCCAATCAAGCAAGGAAATCCCATGTTTGTTGAACCAAGATTTTGTACTTTTGGCAGTGTGGGCAGGTGCCAAGTCCTGCATCCTCATACAGCTGGTCTGCCGAAACAAGCATGAAGTGCTCCAAAATGTCCTGGTAGACGACTGCATTTATGCTGGACTTAATGAAACTCACAGGTCCATTCCTTATGAAGTCTTCCACACTTTTGAATGGCCCTTTCCTGACCATCTTCTCCAGGCTGCTGTCAGCCCTCCGGCTTCTACACCGTTTTCTTCCACACTTCTTCCTTCCACTTAACCGTCCATTTATGTGCTTTGAGACAGCACTCAGAGAACATCCAGCTTCTTTTCTATCACTTTGTGTGTCTTTGAGTCAATGATGGTTTTCTGCACAACTGTCAGATCAGCAGTCTTCCCCATGATTGTGAATTCTTCTAAACCAAGACGGACTTTTAAAAGGCTCAGGGCACTTATGGAGGTGTTTTTGGATTACTTACTTGATTAGAATGTGACACTCTGAGCTACAACACTGGAGCTTTTCAACGTATTCAAATTTTTTGAGTTTTAGAATTTGAGATTTTCTTAAGCTGCAAGTCCTAATCAGCAACATCCAAACAAACAAAAGCTTGAAATATATTGATTTGCATATTATTAGTAAAAAAAAATATGTAAATTGCACCTTTTAAGTTGAATTACAGAAATACATAAACTTTTTCAGGATATTCAAATTTTTTGGGTAGTACCGTATACATAATTTTGGTACAAATTAGAACCTCATACTGGGAGGCAGAGCGGTTGTCTTCCAGTTGGAAGATCTGTGATTGTGGGAAATAAAGCTGCGGCATCTTCTCATTAGTGACCTGGGAATCCTGATACGTTCTCCAATCACTGGCTCGGGTCCACAGGTTGTGCAATAATGACAAGTGTTGATGTTGCAGATGGAGATAAAGATTAATGTTCCTATATTTAAGACCATTCAAAAATGGTGGTTACTGGCATGAAAGCTCTGAGGCATGAGTAAAGATATGGCATTTATTTAAGCATTAATATTAGAATTTTAATATGATATTTTGAGATGGTTCTTTATGGTGATCAAAGCAGCTGCAGGGCCACCTGTCAGCTCCGTCTAAAGGATTTTTACACGATGAATGTAGCAGCATGTAAGAAAATAATTGGCATGCGATTAGTTGAACGTTTCCATTCTCAACAGACGTGTCAGACTTGATTTTGTGAGCACCCGTCGGGCATGTTTTTATGAATGCATATAATTCAACCTCGACTCTCCTGTCTTATGAATGGTTAATGTGATGAAACTCTCGGTACCTGCTGGTTGTTTCAGTCGTTTCATGTTTGGGTGTCATGTACTTGTCCTTTCCTTCTCTTCACTCAGTCACTCTCATTTCCATTTTACTTTCAGCAGAAGCTGAAGAAAATTCAACTCGAGGGTCAACAGCTCTCAACGTATCCAGGAGTCAGGTGTGCAAAGACCTGCAGTAAATTAGGTTTTCTTTTTCTTCACTGGGTATGAACAGTATGTCAGGTTGATATAATAACTGAAAGAGTAAAGTATTTTCACTCACTGGAGCCTGTAAACTATTTCTAGGCATGTTCCACGGCACACAGAGGGCATAAACATAGCTCTGTTCATTTCATTCTGGCTACACTATGTACATAAAACTTTGAATAGTTCTGCGGGACTCATCTTTTCTTCTTACTATGGTTTATAGCTCTATTCTGCACAATCTTGGAGACAGTCCTACAGTTTGATCCCAGATAGGCCACACAAGTAAAATAAAAAGCATAACCTATAAATAACTAAAACACCCAAATTAGCCCTTTATCTTTGCACAGAAAACTACATCAATATTTTTACAATTAGTTAAGTAACCAGCAATTTGTTGAAAACCTCAAGTGCCGTCCCAACAGTAGTTTTCCTCAGTTTATCATTTACACATGCATTACAGCGTTGTGACGGTCTAGTGGGGGGTGCCAGCCAGGTATCCCTCCTGACAATTAGGATAAATTACTATTATTAATATAAATATTGTTAATTTTAACCGACCACACAAGGACCTTCACACTAGATGTAGACCCTTTCAGTTACCAGGAAAGACAAACTATTTTCTTCTTCACACAAAAGTAAACCCACAAAAACAAACAAAACAATTCATTTCCACTTTGTATCGAAAATCAGAGATCACAGTTCCATTCTCCAAACAATGAGTCTTGATTCCCCACATAAATTGCCCCACAGCATAAGCTGAAGAGAGAACATGGACAAAAACATAATAAGACATACATTTATGTCGTGCAAAGCCATACTAGTGATGCAGTAAAAAAAAGAAAAACAGGAGACTCACAGGTTGCAATGGGGCCTGAACGCACCAGAAGCAGATCCAGAGAGCAGGCTTCCCTTTTGCACTAAAATAGTAATTTTATGTTATTGTTATTTTTCAGAGGAGGGAAAACGGTTATTTCACTTACTTTTTTGTTGTATGTAATTTGGTTTGAGTAGGTTTTCACTTACGAGTGATCAGCTGTTTTAACGATGACGTCACCGGCCGGTGCGGGGCTTCCGCGTTGACGGTTTCGAACTGGCTGTAAGAGGATCGGACTTAAGCTTTGTTGTTTTTATGGTTTTAATATTATCATTATTATTCCCCGGAACAAAGGGCATAAGAACAGTTACAAAGGGACCAAACTACCTTTGATTCAGTGTTGTGATCGCTGTTGATCTCCTGAGATTGTTGGCAGCGTTGTGATGGTTGTTTAAGCTACGTGGCCCTTCAGAGAGACTGCCATATGAAAAGGCTGTGAGGAGGCTGCTTGAGCGGACGCGTTCACAGTGGACGAATGGGGTGAGTAAACGTAACAATAGGGGCGTGGGTGAGAGACTGTGTGGATGACGTGAATCAAAAATTCACTGCCTCATAAGACAACCAGCGGGTTGTTACAGCGTACAAAACAACAAAATATTCAACAAGAACCCAGGACTATACAGTATTTCACACTATGATGAGTAACTCTGTAAGAGTTAGAGTTACTTTAAAAGTACATACGTGTACATTTCCACATGTATGTAATAATCAAGAAGCAAACTCCAGGGGTGAAAAGTGAAGCCTTTGTGGAAGTGCAAAAGGTTGCAGTTCACATTTCATCCACCAGGAGGAAGCTCCAAAAGGGAATGAATCTCCATAGACTCCTATGTTGAAAAGTCCAATTTCACAGCAGAAATAAACATATTCACAGAATGAATAAACGTATACAGCAGGAATAAACATGCATACAGCAGGAATAAACATGTTTACAGCAGAAATAAATATGTTTACAGAATGAATAAACGTATACAGCAGGAATAAACACATTTACAGAATGAATTAAACGTGTATAGAGCAGGAATAAACATGTTTATAGCAGATATAAACATGTTCACAACAGAAATATTCTCCGCAAGCCTGCTAATGAGCCATTCATCTCAGTCAGGTGTGTTTACATATGAAATCTTTGAAAACATATAGAGCAGGGGTTCCTGAGGACCAGGACTGAAAAACACTGAACTAATGTATGAAAATAACCTGTTGCATTTTGAAAATGAATTACCTAAATGAACAAAGTGGAGTGGCACCCGCTGTGGTCTTCTGCTGCTGTAGCCCATCTGCTTCAAAGCTGGACATATGTGTTCGGAAATACTATTCTGCATATCTCAGTTGGAACCAGTGTTTGTCTGACTTCCTATTGCCTTTCCATTGTCCACAAGAACAAAAGACACCACAGCATTCAGACTGTGCAAATTGTCTGACTAAAAGCTGCCTACTTCTGTACTGCTTTAATAAAGAAATATAAAACCAGCTCCCCTTCGAGTTGGACATCCAATGGCACCTCCAAGGGGTGGTCAGTGCCGCCATGAACAAAAAGCTGGCCACTCCTGCAAAAATGATATTTTTTCATTTATATCTACATTTATGTACTATTAAGACGGTGCAGAATGCTTTATTTATATTTGAATATCAAAATCTTAATAAGCTAATGAAAATAAAATAAAAACTGTAACACTAGACCTACCTTTTTCTGCTATTAGTGTTTTGCCGTAGTCCCCTGTGGGTCTGTCACGTCTAATTAACTCTGCCTTTCTTATTTAAATTCATCAGTAGGGCCGCTATTTTTTTTCTGGCCACCGCTATGGCCACTTCTGAGAAAAATCTTTGCGGGCGGCCCTGTGGACATCATCAGATATTTTGCCAAGATGACTGTTTATCCTGCTCTGTGATCCATCTCCTACTGCTGCTCATCCATATTTACCTTCTGTTCTGAAGGACCAACATGTGCCTGGTGTCCATTAGAACGTCTTTGGGGACACGGCTCTGTTAAAGCCATGAACATTTCATGGGGACATTAGCAAAAGGCAACACGTCATTGCATGACCATTTACACATAATCACCCACTTAAGAACATCCCACAGGACATGACTGCATGGCACGGGCCATTTACAGTCACACCCAGTGTGTGTGAGCATGTGTATTCAGATGTGTGTGATTGTGTGACTATTGGTGCGTATATGCTCTGGCGTAATAGTCCAGCTGACACATGCCTTATGGTGATGTTCGGAAATAACCATCAAAATGACCCATGTGCTTTCCCCTTCATGGCTTCACATTCCACGTCTATCCGGTCTTCCTGCCTGTCAGCATCCTGCCACAGACACACACTCACAAAAACACACACGCATCAAGGATGTCTCATATTGAATTTCTGAGACACCGAGAAGCTGTTTCTTGCATTTCTGATTATTTGACTGCAGTGACAGCTTTGAATGTTTCTTGTACCATCCAGATATTTCCTTAACTGGATTGCTGCTGATCTGCCAATCTATCACTGAGATGTGAGGAAAGCAAACACAGGATCGAGAACTTCCCCCCAAACCTAACACACCTACAGATGCGGGCATGAAAAAGTTCCCCTTTCTGCCGACTGCCAGCCACTTACCAGCAACTTGTCTGCTAATTCAGTCGCACAGAGAAACACCTGTGTGCCCAGGGGAAACGGTTTCAGAGCATAAATGAACGCCCGGAACAAGGACGTTTCCACACGCCAAGTTTGGACACCGTGCATATTGACGTATTCACGGGACAAATCGTTCAGCCAGTGATAGTGCACTATTACTGCACTATCACTGCACCACTTCTGGCAGAAAAAGGAGGAACTTTTACATGCCCAGATCTGTACCATATTCTCTTCTAAAATGCTTGGGTTATTTCATGATTTCATCATTTCTTAAATACTTTTAAACCTTAAAACTTTTTGCTATTTTTGGACTGCCTATTTATAAATATATGTTTATTTCTGTTTACAGCAGAAATAAACATGTTTACAGCCTAGTTCAAGGTTGAGGGTGGAAGGAGAGGGGTGGGAGGCTGTTTGCTTGATAGTGTGCTCTAATTGAAGAATATAAATTACATAGAAAGATAACCTACATAGAATGATAAGCTGTTGTCTGATTCAACCATTTCTGAACAAAGACACAAGCTGACCGCCCATGAACAGGGACTTTACTCATTCTAACATTCACATCGCCTCATCAGTGCACAGCAGATCATATTATACCCCCAAAACCACAGAAAAGAGACATTTGATGTCACGGCAGCTTTAGTGGGTTCAATGATACTGGAGATGGGCTTATTATATGCTAAGTCGTTCTGTGTGTCATTGGATGTTGCACCTGTCAATGGCTGCATTCACAGGGACCCCAATATACCGATTGCTTTCGGTTTAAAAGCTCTTTCGGAATGACAATAATCCATGTAAACACCTCTTTCCAAATGAAAAGTGCTGAACCGAATGAATTATCATTCGGTTTCACGGGGGTACAATATTCCTTTCCCCAAACAGATTATGGTGTCATGTAAACGCTGAATCGGAAAGTTGTGAGGTTGCGCTCTTAGAGCACATGCTTCAACAAGACGTCAATGTGCAACAAGTGACATTTCCTCACTTTGACAGATGGCAGTTAACAACGTAAATCCCTGGACAGCGACAGAAAGTTAACTCAAACTCTGTCTCTACACCTTTTTCTCTTGGTTGTCTGCAGTAGGAGCTCATGAGTTTCAGCTGCTGCTGGATTAAAGTCCTGCAGAAACCACAACATCCGTGATGATCAGTTTAGAGACCTCCGTCTTTAATAAATAACGTCATTTACATCATTCTGCGCATGTCAGATAGGATTATTCTGGATAAATGTTGGCGCATGTACATGCCAGATTGGAATGAATTAGTTCCCATGTAAACAGCTGCCCTGAAATCCTCAATCAGAATGATTTTGTACCGAAAGGGAAAAAATGTTTGTTTCAGTCTTTTTGTTGTTGTTTTTTTTTTTTTTTGCTAAAAATGGTTGAAAAAGCTGAAAATAGTCTCATCCATTGCTTACATTTCTCGCTGCGTCCCTCCAGTGCAGGATTACTGCGCCTGTCTAACTTCAGTAAAGGACAGAGGAACTCTGACTTCGGTATTCAGACCGAGGTCTCTTTGGAAAACATCAGCTATGGATCTAATTTGGTAAAATCAGATCTGTGCTGTACAGACAAAATTTTAAAAAAAATCTGAAATGAGTCATATATTTGGCAAAAAAAAAAAAAGGATCTGTCTGCAGTTAAAATTATTTGAGATTCATTCACAATCGATGGCTGGTCTTCTTTAGACCGCTGTAACGTTGCCTGCTTCTGTTTAGGTAGTGATATTTGACCAAACGTCTCATATTTCCCCATTTCATACTTATCTAGTCGCAGACGTGCCTCCTAGTTCCACCCGCTAGTTTTTGCTTTCATTTTCTCCTATGCTTTTTAATATTCAGTCATATTGTCCTGAGTTTTTTGTTCTGATGGGTCCTTGGTCAGTCTGTTTCCCTTTTAAGAATTTCCCATCTCTTTTTATGGCCTTGCCCTAAATTAGACACTGGAGAGGATTGGGGCCACTGAAGAAAAAAAAAATTTGAATTCTGAGATTAAAGGTAGAGTCCGAAGTCCCTCCAGCGTTTCTGTTTGCAAACAACAGTATTCAAACTTGGCGCTCCTCCCTCTCAGGCTAATGGCCGCCTCGTTCTAGCTAGCCTATTCATCTTCAAGCTTCTCCTTCAGGGCTCAGAAGCGGGTACAAGCCAAACTATTATTAACCCTGGTTTTCTAAAGTGCATTATCTGAAGCTCTTACCTTTTCTTCGTGTATCCACGGTATTTTCTTTCTTTAATTTTTTTTCCTTCGAGAGTTGGAGTGACTGGCATCTGCTCCAATCATGAGCTTATTTCCACACAGCGTCATGCTCTTAGCTCTGTCATTGGCTGCCGATATAAACAGAAATCTCCACCCAGAAACATCCCGACCAGACCAAAACAATATAAAAGAGCGAATTACAGGCATGGGGAGAGAGAGTTGCATTCAAGCGCACCACGGCACGGTAGTAGAGGCCCAAAGGCGGGTTTGAGACGGATTTCACTTGCTTAAGTCTAACGTTTATTTTTTACGGGGGGAACTTCGGACTATACCTTTAAAGGGATATTGTGTAAGTTCTCCTGTGTTTTATTCACAAAAACTGATTACTTGGTTCAAAAGTGTTTTTTCATTAATCAGTAATCACTCCCATCCACAAACTGAAGTGCTCCTCTAAGTTCTAAATTTGCCGTTTGTATCATTCATTTACACATTGAGCGGGGCGGCTCGGTGGAGGCTGCCATGTCGTATCGCCATGTTTTTGCGTTCGGGAGAAGCGTGACAGCAGGAAAACACAGGAACTCACCGGACACACCGGAGTTTTCAGCTCAGTTCGAGGTAATGTCTTTGAAAAGTCACCGCGCTGCAGTGGGGAGAAACCAGCGTCTCACTGATGCTGGGTTCACGTGCAGTCGGGCAGACGGCCGTTGGTAACAAACCAGATGTCATTTTAATCAATGAAGCCGAGCGAAAGACGGTAAAACATGGGTCAGAGAAAACAATACGACATCGCCATGACAACAAATCAGTTGTGGACTGATGTCACTGTAACTGACGGACCACATCTTCACATAGAGGCTGGTGATAACTTTACATGCATCGGCTGTCGTCGGTCTGCCCGGTTTCACACGAATGCAGCATGAAAAGTGCGAGGGAGCTGCTCCCGATTACACAGTGTCCCTTTAAAGTCAGAATTGTAAATTTATTCTCAGAAATCCTTTTTTTTTCTTCAGTGGCCCTAATCCTCTTCTGTAAGACACAGCTGACTGGAAACAACCAACATCTTTTACCCTCCAGTTAAACAAGAAGTTTCCTAACTCTCTGGTTGGACTCATATTTCCTACAAGTCAGTTGGTCAGTTGGGCTATATGCACGGTTCCACTACTTCCTGAATTTCAGACAGCACCTTTGTTTCCTGTCTTTCATTATTGGACAAACTGATTAATCCAGGTGTGTCTGATCTCAATAACTGGCCAAACACACCTGGATTAATCAGTTTGTCCAATAATGAAAGACAGGAAGCAAAGGTGCTGTCTGAAATTCAGGAAGTAGTGGAACCGTGCATATAGCCCATTCTGCCAGTGTTTGTTTTTAACTGCAGATTAATTATTTGTACTTCAAGCATTTGTTTGAAGAATGTAAATTACAATGTGATGCTATACAATTTCCATCAGTACTTGGTGGTGACGGTGGGTGTTAAAACTCAGGGACATAACAGCGGGTGCACACTGGGAATGTCAATCCCCACCAAGGTGGCCAATTTAGTATGCATCTGGAGACGCTGCCAGCAATACGATATGTAAAAGGACAACTTTCTTTTTTTCAACTAGGAATTTATACGTGCAGTTAATCACCGATAAAATTTCTGTATCACTTTGACTCCTTCAGAAGACATTACGTTGAGTCGCGCTTCAACGTACACCCATGCAACGAGAGACGGGGCAGTCTTCGTTTGTTCGTTCATTCTACTTAAAGTATTGGTGAATTAAAGGAGTTTTGCTGCAGATGATGCCTCATAGCGAGGCTGCCCCGTCTCTCCCATGAAGGCTGCTACATACTCCGCGAGAAGCGAGAACTTTCTTCTTGTTCTCGGGGCCATGAGAACAAAATGACGTAATTTTATTCTGGCGGACGTGATTGAGGACAGCTTGCGGCCTGTTCTCGACCCCTCAGATGAGCAGAACTTTCTTCTCGGGGAGCTCCGAGTAGTATTTAGTGATTGGTCGGACATTTGAGGCAGGTGGGGTTAACACAGACGCTTGAAGCAGAGAGCTGTCACATCCACATTTCCACAGATGCAACGTTGAACGGGTAGTTTTAATGAACAGCTGATTGAGGAGGTGAGAAAGTACGAAAATGTAAACAACACACGTGCCATCTAAATACACGGACACCACTACGTGCGCAACTCCGTCCTGCCATGGACGAAGTTTATTGTAAATATATAATCACTGGGTGAATGAGGTCGCCCTTCACCTTCCCTCCGCATGTGCCCGGTCGCAGAGCTTCATGTTGAGTATGAAATGACATGATGAAAATGAAATTTTTTCTTGTTCTTGCAGCCTCACAGGCAAGAGAAAAGTTCTTGCTTCTTGTGGAGCATGTAACAAGCTTTATAGGCTACCTACTGGATGTACGCCGAAGACGTAATATCCTTTAAAGGAGTGATGACATAGCAGTTAAAAACTAGTTTATGTTGTTGGCATTACTGCATATGTAAATACTCCAAAGAAAAACGGCATTTTTTACAGCGGAGTATTGTTTTGAAATGCCAGACCTCACTTCCTCAGTAATACAGTTGGTCCGGTGATGATATGGAGCTTTACCCGGAGACCACGTTGACTTCATTTTGATTGCTACACCTTATTTGGCTACACCTTATTTGGAGAATCTAGGTCAAGCTGCGTCGGAGTTGCTAAAGCTAACTGCTAGCAACATGGGCACTTCAGACAGTGTGAGCTACGTTTATCAGACAAGACAGCATTTAGAAAATAAATAAACTTACAGGTAAACAAGGTTGTGGCCCCCTCCCTCAGTGTTGCTGCAGAAGTTTTCTTTTAAATCCATTTGTTTGAAAATCCAGACCTGACTGCACAGAAGTTACTACTAGCTCCATACACGAAGCTGAATCAGACAGGGAGGGGAGGGGGAGCGGACGGGCATAAACCATTAGGAGAGAGGGGGGCGCTGTTTACTTGATAGTGTGCTCTTATTCTATACGTAGAATGATAGAACTACGTAGAATGATAGCCTGCTGTCTGATTCAACTGTTTCTGAGCAGAGAGACAAAGCTGACAGACCATAAACAGGACCTTTGATTCTCACTCTACATTCACATGCCTCATCAGTGCACAATAGATCATATTATACACCCAAAACCCCAGAAAAGTGAAATTTGATGTCATGGCACCTTTAAAGGAGTCAAAGTGATACAGAAATTTTACCAGTGAATAGGCTACCAGAGGCTAGCTTAGCAGCTAGCAGCCTCTCTAGTTCATGTCATCCGGAGAAAGAAATCCAAATCGCGTACTGTGGAGAGCGCGTGCTTGTGGCCGATTCTGGTGAGAAGAGAGCGCCCGCACTCAAAGACGAAGTCACTTTCACTTTCCTGAGTTTCTGGCACGTTATAACTGAGGTCCTGTTCCAGTACAGGTTTTAACGTGAAAAAGTGGGATTTCCGGGTGATGACTCCTTTAAGCTAATACTATGGTACAGAGATTGCTGTCAGGAAGTGTCAGTTTTTTTGAGGTTTTTTTTTCTCAAGATATTTTCCTCACCAGTTCTGCTTCTGTTCACCTCATATTTATGTTTATTGGTAGAATCATCTGAGGAAGATGTGGGGGAAGCAGCGTATCCACACCATTTTGCCCATCTTGCCAATTTCATCATGCTGCTCACGTCTTTTATGGCAATGCGACATTGTTTTCAAACACAGATTTCTTGTCCAGTTTTCCATCTTTCTACTTAAAAAAATCAAAAGTATTGCCAAACTTTTGGCTTATGCTAAATATGTTGTCTTCATCTTGTCTCGCTTCCCTCCATGTTTGTTGTTTACTTACTGCAGCTGCACCACTTAGCTCCTATGTTTTAAAGGCCCACAACAGAACTATTAGCAGTTTTAAGGCCCTTTCAGATAGAGCGCGCAGCGCAAGAGAGAGCGCCCGACCCCCAATTATTGTGTATGTGGGAGCCCCGCCGGCGCGCCGTTCCGCCATGCCGCGGAGCACCGCAGCGCGCAAGGTGGGCGCATGCCGCCGTGGTGGCGCTGACGCCGCTGCGCTCGAATTGAACATTTTTTAATTCGGGCGCAGCGCGCTGTGACGACATCCTAGCGCGTCCAATAGGAGAGGCCAGTTTAGGGAAAAAAGTGGTCCTTGTTCAGCCTGAAGTAAAGCTGGAAGCGGTCTGTGTGAAAGAATGCAGCTCGCGGACGAGCCTGAACTCCCCCAAGTTCTGCCTTGTTATCAGGATCAGGTGGACCCCCACCCTTTTATCTGCTGCTGATCTCCTCCTCCTCCCTTGGAGCAAAGCTCTTTGCTGCGACCATGAGATGTACATCTCTCACAACGAAGCATGCCGGGGAGAAAACACTTCCTGGTCTGTCGCTTAGCAACGCGTGCCTGACGTGTTTGCTGCCGCCGAGTCTGCGCCCTACCCCGCGGTGAACTCGGCGAAAAACGCGTTCTATCTGAAAGGGCCTTTATCAGTCATGGGCCCCCTATCAACGGCTAAAGTAGCCAGTGTTGCCAGGTGTACGATAGTTATCTTATTTGTACGATAATTTGGCCCTCTGTACGATATACGATCAATAATCCTAAAAAAGGGCAAATGTATGATAATTTGACCATTTCATATTAATGTGAGCAAAACTGTCGGCTGGCGAATTTTTTTGTGAACCCTGAAGGCATCAGTTCCCATGTGACATGTTACCAGCCAATCATGCTTTGCTGAGCGTGAGATGCGAGTGACGTACATGTGTTGATTGGCGGCATGGTAAGCTGCACCCGCCCCAGGAGACGCTCAGACAGGAAGGTGAGCGAGATTCAAAACCAAAACAACACGAAGGAAGAGGAGGACATATTAGTATAAATAATAAATGAGTAGAAGTCGGATTGACTGATGGAGCGCAAGAAACGTGGCCTCCATCTTGGACCGGTCACAGCTCAGTTTATAATTACTGTGGACAAACGATGCCAGAGCTGCGCAGCATCTTCTGCTGTAATCGGCAGAGCATCGAAAGCAGCAAACTGGGAGTTACTTTTCACAAGTAAGACTGAGCATCAATATAAGTTGTGTTTAGTGGTTAAAATATTTACTGGCCTGTAATAATCTGTCTACCGGTGACATCATGCCAAGCGAGTCAGGCTCACTCACATTTGGTGGTCGCTGTTAAACTTATGTCATGAAAATGAATATGAAACTTCATAAACCCTACATACATATCATCTGTGTAGATTACAGCTGATATTATGACGCCGTTAACCCATTCCGTACTGACGCAGCAAAGTCAAGAGTCCCTGTGAGTGCTTTTAAACACTAGAGTGACAATATTTCACGCATCAGCGGGGTTGTTATTTTACTTATGACGGGTGTACGATAATTTCCCTCAAAATACGATAATTTTGACTCTCTGGTATGATAATTCTATATTTCCCACCTGGCAACACTGAAACTAGCATCCATCTTGCATCATACCTGTACTGTGATTCACTCCAGCCAGTAAAAGTCAGTCTTATCTTGACTCTTGTTCTGTCCCTTCCTCTCTTTCTTTTCCTCTCTTCCTCCGGTAATGTTTCCTTGCATTTCTTTGCTGAAGCCCATGATGCGTATTCAAAACACCTGCTGTGTTCACATCTGGTTCATATCCGGTTCATATCCGTCTGCTAGTAAGTGACACGACGCGCAACCAATAGTCAGCTGCAATGTCACGGCCGTGTCCCAGATACAAAGGTTACATAGTGCGGTTTGAGCAGTGACAGCTCGAAAATGCGCATAATCAATGTTGGTGTGCCATCCAAACAAGTCAGGAACACATATTTAAGGTCTAAGAGTTGTGTCGAGTGTCTATAAAAATATAAGTTGAAAGATAGTGACGGTACATTCAAGGCACCTCAGACATGTAGGAGACAAACTATGTAATAATCTGAGTAACCATGGTTTTTACCGATTCAGACACACCAAGAACAACACATTGCATAATTAGCCGCCAGTTATATCTGATGGACACTGAAGCTACCGGTGCAGTTGCATCTCACACGACATCCCTAGTGCACACAGTCTCTGACCTACATAAATCAGCATCTGGATGTGAAATGATATCATCTTATGCCGTGTTCACTCATTATTAGCACCTTTGGTCAGAAAGAAAAAACAGGGTGTGCTGCTGCAGACTGGATTGGGAGGGAAAACAAAGAACCAATATAGAAAACTGTCATCTCTACACACCAGGTCCATTAAAACCATGTCAGCCACACCGAACATTAAACCTCCTGACATGCAAGTTGATGCTGAAAGTGTCCGTGTGCGTTGTTGGAAATAAAGCTGTCAGTCAAAGAGGCGAGAAGGGCTGATGTATACTGCGGTATCAGTCCGGAGGCTTCTGAATGTGTTTCTGCGAGACATGAGGAGATATTCAGGGAGACGGTGAGTGATGCCCCGCTAATGTTTCTGCAGATGTTCGTGGTTGTCATTGTGACCTGGCTTTATTACTGCTGGTCAACTTCCTCCTCCACTTCTCTGCGCTCAGTCTTAAGTTTCTCCCAGTCATCATCCACCACGCCCTTTCTCTGTCTGCTCCCACTCCCACACTTCTAGCCTATTCTCAGTATGGTTCCTGTTTAAATGACCATTAGATTGGTCTCGCCAGTTCCTGAGAAATAAGAAAGTGTTAGAAATGAGACAAAGGAAGGCAGCAGGGGTCCATTTCATGATGCCAGTCATTTCAGAGATGTGGACCAGAAGATTTCCAGGGAAAACTCTGAAACCAAAAGAAGGCAATAAACTGAAATGGAGCAGCAAATTTAGAAGGCACTGCAATGGTAAATTTATATTTACGATGCATTTGTGGTCATTTTTGTCTAAATTAAACTTGCCAAGGAGGATAAGATTAAATGTTGTTATGGTCTTCTCTGCTATTTTTTTTTTTATCCGTGTTGCTGTCTGTTGGGCAAAATGTGATTAGTTATTAAATATGATGTGTAACAATTGTTATTTTTCAGCCCTTGTTTGAAGCGTTTTTTCCTGTGATGATGCATACATGAGTGTTCTGCAGGAAAATGAGATGTAACCCATTTAGGGCACTTTAGTCCTTTTTCCTGTCTCTCTAATTACAGGCTGGGCTCAGAGGAGTGTCAGTCAGAGTGGCTGAGGGTGTTGCCTTTCCCTGACAAGCTCTTTTCTGTTCCTCAGCCTGTTTCCACCTCTGAAGCCTTAGATTTCTGATAAAATGCTTGCAATTACACTGCGGCTGATGCAACTTTATCAAGTCATTACATCTGGATGTTTTCCTCATTTAAACAGACATTTTAACAAGATGTCACCCTGATGCTTTCACATTGTTTCTTTTTTTCGTTTTTAGGTTTCTCATTGTTGCACAAGCTGACATTATTGAAATGACCTATTTATGTTTTCTTCACAGCTTAATTTGGCTAATACTGTACATACAAGTCTTAAAGCTAGGGTTGGCAATGTTGGAAAAACAGTTCGAACAAGCTACATTTTAAAGAAACACCACCCGAAACCACGCCTTCAGAGCGCAGGGACGTGTGCGCCGATGTTTTACGACCAGGTTAACGATAACTGCAGTGGATAGCTCGTTAGTTTGCTAGTAAACAGCTGACAAACCACGTCTCTAAAGGCATTAATCCACTCACCTCCAACTCCTTCTGCGGTGTAAAAAGTCCACACTGCAAACATCAAGACATAAAAACATCAATTCATCAGAACAAGAGTCAAGATAAGACTGTCTTTTACTGGCTAGAGTGAATCACAGTACAGGTACGATGCAAGATGGATGCTAGTTTAGCCATTGATAGGGGGCGTGTCACTGATAAAACTGCTAGAAGTTCCGCTGTAGGTCTTTAAATTTAGCCAATATATTTTCAACAATATTTGTTTAGTCAAAAGTGAGGACACAACTAGCCGTGTACATCACAGGTCTGATCACGATACGATATTATATCAAGACAGCGGATAGCGATTCGATGTCTGTCAATATCTCAAATTTAGTTCTGATACGATTTCGGTCGAATTTGATTTAGGATTCACTGATCTAAATAAAACGATATAAAACATTGTTACAAGTAATAAACAAGGTTGTTGTTTCTTAACTGGCAGCTTTGCTGTTTAATCTCCCTGTGTCACATCTGCCCTGCACAACTACACACCTGTATTTGCATGTGAAAGTGTTGTGTCAAAGTAAGTAAAGCCATTTTCAAAATAAAAGTGGGTTTGATATCAATTTTTGGTCAATATTGGGTTTTTGGCTCAATTTACGATCGATACATCAATCATTACACCCCCAGACACAACTACAGACAATTATCTGAATGTAACAGAGTTTATCTCAAACTACAGTAATATTGTACTCTTGGTGATTATGGTTGAAAGATAAATATCTAAAATTCTCAACAGTAACAATAAATTTAACAAATCTGAGACAATTAATTAATTAACAAGCACGTAAGCTGTCATGCTGGTGTAGCACCGGCAGATAAACTCCCAGCATTACCAGACAGCAGCTGTCGGAGGACTACTGGTGTCACTGGGACAAATCCCAGTGGGCTGCTGCACTGGTTGGCCTGCAGACTGTACCCGTCATTTATGATTCTACAGCTAAAATATCACAGAAGTCAGGAAAACCTACAGCTACCAGCTGAAGCTTGAAAATCTTAGCTGGCAGAGAATAAATAAATAAATAATGAAAAAGTATTACTTCTCATCTCCTTGTTTGTGGAATGGATCAGCATGTTTTCCCACTCCATTAACTATTCATCTGTTTACATCAACCTCCAGTTTACATCTGTTCTGTTTATCAGATGAAATATGATTACGGTGAATAAAAAATGCTTTTTTAAACTCAGAGAGAAACCTATGGCGTTTTTTTGTGCCATATGTGCGCGAGCAATCCATCTCCACGCGTGTATATATCTCACACATTCCAGATTTATCTGCGCGTGTAAATTAAGAAGTTTCGCATGCCATGTTTTACCTGCCCACGCGGATTTGCATGATCTTCAATGGCGCAAGGCCATTCCTGCCCGCATGAGTTTCTGACAGGTGCTCTGTGTGCTCTGAGACTTAATGCTAAGATATTTCTTCTATCAAACTGAAAAGCTATCTGATACCGATTATAAAATCTATAATAAATGGTGTAACAGACATGTTGTGCCTGTAATGATTAACTGTCAGTTGTTCTTACAAAGGATTTTCATTTCAATTCATCTTTATTTGTGTAGCGCCAATTCATGACAACGTCACCTCAGGACACTTAACAGAGAAATTCACGTCAGATTGTTCATAGCATAGTTAAGGAAACCAACAGATTGGATCGAATCTTGACTTGACCCGGTCCAATCCCCCATCCTGAGCAAGCACGGAGCGGTAGCGACCGTGGGAAGGAAAACACCCTTTTAACAGGGAGGAAAAACCTCCGGCAGAACCGGCTCAGGTAGGGCGGCCATCTGCCTTGACCGGCTGGGGTGGAGGATGTCCCCCGACAGATGAACATAGTGTTTCCATACCGTGTTCCCTGGCTGAGGAAGCTGCTGAAATGTTGCAGAGGATGAAGACCATCCAGCCCATTACTGAGACAAATAAACAACACATTCCCACAATGTCCCAGTCTTTTTAATCTGACAGAATGTGAGTCATGGCTAGAGATTATACTACAAAACAGTTGTAAGTGGTTGAAACGAGGTCAAAATAGTAGATTTTACTGTTTATACTGCACTTGTGTATGTTTAATGAACTTTAGAATATATTAGTTTAACTCTTACTACTGTATTTTTGCAGTATTGTCAGTGACCCAGTATTAATATGACTGGTATTACTGGTGGTGTTGAAAGTGACTGTTTTGCTGCCAGAATATGAAAACATTTCAGTCTCAGGTGTATTTAGCAGTTATGTCTGGTGGTGGTCATGTAATGAATGTAGTCAGCCAGGTGAGTGCATGCAAGGAAATGGATCAAAGCTACAATAGTCTAGAGGGACTGCAGTTGAAGAACCTTTTATACAGAAAACTGTTCCATTAAATTAATATTTTAGTAGATTTTTCAGCCAAGACAGAAGATCAAAATGGTTGCGGGGCATTGCCCATCTCCTGTAATGGGCAGAAAAGAATTGTCCAACATTACATAGAGCGCCATGGACATTGTCAGAGGTGTTCCGGCATAGTCTGTATTTATGGAAATTTTTTTTTACAACTTTTCAAACCGATGCTGAACTTAAAATCCATTTAACATAATATGCAAAGTGTGACCATGAGCTTGTAACTCAGTAATGCTGGGATTTGTGTTTATTCTTAGAGCCTCGTAACATCAACAGATATTTTGCTCAATTGAAGACACAGTTTAGAAACCGGTAAACTCTTACATGCCCTTTACTGGTATTTTTAATCTAGTGTGCTATCAACTTTTACTACTCATCAAAGCCGCTGTCATAAGTTTTCTACCCTATATAATTTACGACCGGAGCTTTGTTTACAACATACATCTACACATGCAGTGATAGAACAAGATGTTTCTGATACAGAGGTGTCGCCTTCATGCAATTTAATTCCCGAAACACAACCTCCTCTTGAAAATGGAGAGATTATCAATGGTTGGCCTCTTTATATCTCTGCTGCCAAACTATTTTACGTTTCAAATTCAGCAATAGCTGAGCAACTATTTGACATTGAGGAATTTGCCCATATTACCAGACTTGTACATAATTTTTTGAAGAAAATAACTATGAACTTAACGCCTCTGTTGTAACATCTTGGTTGAATGAAATGCAATCCTGTGTCCGACTCAGACTTCTTTCAGAAAAGGTCCTTTGGACACAGAGCATAAAAGACAGTCTTTCTATAGAAAGAACCTTAAAATTATTGAGCCTATTGACAATGTTTTAAATCTACAAGAAAAAAAACCCCCACATTCATTTGTCTACATTTCTATGTTAGATTTGTTGAGTAAATTGTTAAACAGTGAGGAGATTCTTCATACATTACAGAAATCTAGTGAAAAGGATGGTTATTACAGTTCATTTCAAGATGGAGAATATTATAAACGAAACAGATTTCTCACTGAAGAAATAAGTATATCTCTTGGATTATCAATGATTTTGAACTGTGTAATCCACTTGCGACCTTATAAAAGAAGCACAAAGTGTGTGCTTTGTATTGGATGATAGCAAATGTATCTGTAAGATTAAGACCAGCTTATCTTTAATTTATCTTGCTGATTTGTTTAAAACTGTACATGTAAAATAATTTGGTTAAAGCAAAATATTGTATGTGTCTGCAGACAATTTGGGTGCACACTCACTTGCTGCATAACAATGTTTCAATGTTGATAAATTTTGCAGATGCTTTTTGGCTGATAATCAGCTGCACAATAGTGGGAAGTGGGATTTTCACTTTGAGAACACCACAATTATATGATAGTGCTATCAATGTGTTTTATGTGTTGATGGTTTGAAGAGAGAGTATCCTTTAAGAAAGCATGCCCATTTTCATCCTCCAAGGGGGTTTCCACCTGACTTCTGCATGGTGTTTTGGAAGGAATCGCACCTGTAGGACTTTGTATACTGTATGTCTTTCAGATTTGATTGGTGAGAAGTATTTTACACTGAACGTCTTGAATGTTAGAATTGCAAAATTTCCTTTTTAGTTTTATGGCGAAACTAACAGGCCTCAGACAATACAGGCAACTTTTTCAAAAAATGGATCAATTGGTGGAAATGGACCTGAGAACTGGGCACTTCTAAGATTTCTTCTACTGTTGATTGGGCACTGTATTCCAGAGACTGAAAAAACCTGGTCAGTGGTCCTTGAACTAAAAGACAATGTGGAGCTGTGATCTACTCCCAGATTCACAACATAGACCTGATGCTATTCACAAGCCAAGATTTCTGATCACAGACAGCTGATTTTGGACATATTTCCTGATTTGAAGTTGCGTCCAAAGCATCACTATCTTGAACATTATCATGTGCTGATAAAGAAATTTGGTCCAATAATTGAGTTCTGGACAATACAATTTGAAACTAGACATCCTTTCTTCAAAAAAGTGATTCACAATACTGGCAACTTCAAAAATGTTTTGCAGACTTTGGCCACAAGACATCAGCTGTTGCTGGCATGTTTTCTGGAGATGCCAACTATACAAGAATCAGTTGTGTCTGAGGAGTTTGGATGGTCCTCACAAACTGTTTCACTCATTTCCATTGCTTTAATAACTGGGACAAAATATGCCAAAGGAATGCTGCTGTCAGTTGCACTGCCAGACTTTGGGTGGTTGCATATTATTTATTGTGGAACTGTGTACAGCAGCTTTTGTGGAGCATCTCCATTGTTACCAGCTTGTTGGAAAAGATCCTGTAGAGGCCATCATCATGGAGCCTGAGAGTCTGAATGACTACATCCCTCTTGCCGCATACTGTGTGAAAGGAAAGTTGCTTGTCCCTCCAAGGACATTTTAGCTACATGCTAGGTAATGTTTGATTTGTTAGGTTTGTTGAAACTCAGATTTTTTTTCACTGACTTGGAAGATTTTCTTTTAAATATGAAATGTATTATTTCTTCTCTGTTTCAGCAAATGCATCTGAAATGATGCCTCTCTCTCTAAATTCCGGACAAGGCAAAGTATTTAAGTGTTGTATATTTGAGGTTGCACAAATATCAGATTGCTGTCTTTTATTTTGCATCTAAACAGGTAAATAACATTCCGTCTGCAGATGTTTCTACTACAGTACAAGCCCATGTAATTGGTGTTAACAACATGCTGTCTCAATAATCTGAAATTAGACTGGATCGGATCTGCACAACGTTCAGTAACTTTGAGCTAAATAAAGGCAAATGCCTCGAGATCCTCCATCCTTGCAGTCTTCATGTTGGCGAACTTGTCCAGCTGAGCTGCGCTGATTTTATGGTCTGCCCTTGACGACTGACGCAGCTCTCGTCTGACCATCAAGTCAGACGGTAGACAGATGCAGTCAATCTGAACGAGCCTTATGGCGCACAAAGGGTTAAATGTCATCCCGCCTCTAACCTAAATATCGCTCTCTGATTGGCTACCGGGTTCTCGTCAACTTGCATGTGATTGGCTGTCCCCACTGTCACTCCATCTGCTCTAAAAGCCAGAGTGGTGAAAACATAGCTTGTCCAACATCTCTGACTGGTAACATCTCAAGCTACATGCAACTGCTAGTTGGGCTGGATGAGAGGCATCTGCAACTGGAGGACACTCTCCTGACTGGAGAGGTAAAGGACACTGTTGATCATTACCCCGAGCTGATCAAGAACAGATTAAAGGTCCATCTAGCCATGTTAAGGTCCAAATACACTTTACAATTCAGTGGTGAAGTGGCTGACATAATGAAAGGTTTGACAGTTGAAGTAAGAGGCTTGTCTGATCAAGCTGAATCCCTTTGCAGGCTGTTTTTAGTCATCCCATCAGCTGAGCCTGAAATAAGTTTCAGTAGTCTTACAAGACTTGTTTACCACGTCCATCAGGGAAAACTGGACAATACTGACCTGACAGAAATCTGCCAGCAGTTCATTTCTGTTAAGGACTTGTGCAGGTACATGTGTGGCTCTTTCAAGTAGGAGCAACCAGTGGACACTAATGTGCTTGTATTTCAGTATTACTGACAAACACATTTACATTTCCTTTATGTTTATTTACAATGTTGAATTCATGTATTTCCAATTTTGTTGATGGCTAGTATGTTTATTTACATGGGGAACAGCCCTGCACTAAAGAGTAAAGAAGTTGCCTCCTTGTCTTTCGTTTGTCACTACAACCCATAACATCTGCATGATGTGAAATTATAATTGCTAATGCAAAAACCTTCAACTTTCAAGAAGGAAAACCTTCATCAGGACCAGAACCAGGAAGGAGGTCCATGTTCCTGGACTTGGTGGAGGTGTAGAGGACAGGAAAGAGGGTCCACCAGCAGCAGGAATCTAAAGCTTGCTTCATACCTCCGGATACGGACACAATCCGCTCGTCCGTACCAAACGTTGTCTTCTTTACTGGCCTACATATTAGGGATGAGCCGGATACTCGTTTCAGATGAGTATCTGGTACGAATAAAGCATTTTTGACGAGTATGAGCATGATACAAGTAAAACTCATAAATATCTGTGCTAGTGCTGAAGGAGAATCCTTATTTGATAACAGACTGTCTGCATGCTCTGTGATTGGTCAGTCACACACAGTGCCCGCCTCCTACACAGTCATACATCTCTGCAGCGGCTGTGCTCATCTCTCTCACACACAGACAGTGGTTGATCTCTGCTCAGCCTTAAGGCCCTTTCAGATAGAACGCGGCAAGCGCAAGAGGACGGCGGCAAACCCATTCATTGTGTATGTGGTACCGCTGCGGCAGCGCGTTCCGCCATGCCGCAGAGGTCCGCGGCGCGCAAGGTGGGCGCATGCCGCTGCGGTGGCGCTGCGCCGCTGCGCCGATTGAACATTTTTTAATCGGGCGCAGCGCGCGGACGACATCCTAGCGCGTCCAATAGGAGAGGCCAGTTCAGGGAAAAAGTGGTCCTTGTTCAGCCTGAAGTAAACCTGGAAGCGGTCTGTGTGAAAGAATGCAGCTCGCGGACGAGCCTAACTCCCCAAGTTCTGCCTTGTTATCAGGATCAGGTGGACCCCCCCCTTTATCTCCGCTGATCTCTTCCTTCTCCTCTGAGCAAAGCCTTCTCGCCATAGATGTACATCTCTCACAACGGCGTGCCGGGGAGGAAACACTTCCTGGTCTGTCGCTTAGCCGCGTGCCTGACGTGTTTGCTGCCGCCGGGTCTGCCGCCGAGTCTGCGCCCTACCCCGCGGTGAACTCGGCGAAAAACGCGTTCTATCTGAAAGGGCCTTTACTCGTGCTCACGTTGCTCTCTTTCGTACTCCTTAGATTTTCTTCAGCTCGCCTTCATTTCTGTTTGTATGATATTTAAAGGGACAAGAGGCAAGATTAAGAAATGAAACTCGCAGCTGGCGCTTCAGATAACTGCAGCCACGAGCCAAGCCGTCACGGGAGCGTGCACAAACTGAAACTAAAATGTTGTTTACTAACCTTTTTCTTCACAGTTACACTTTTTCTCTCTATATACAATAAGTGATACACACACCTTAATCATTGTTTAACTTTGTGTGGAGAAAAAAACTGAATGTTGGGTAATAAAAATAAATACATTATTGAGAGAAAAATCGCAGTTTGATCATGAAATAAAAAAGAAAATTGACAAAAAATAAAGTTGTTTTGAGTATGAAAACTTGTTCATGCATACTTCATAGTTCATCATTTCTGACTGGGTGTGTTGCATGCACTTAAAAATATTCATGTTATGATTTTTTTTTAAAATTGTAAATAGTTTCTTTTCTATTGTAATCAAAAACATTGAAACTTCTGATCAATCCATATCAATTTCAGACTTAAATGATGTGCTGATTTAAGTCCTACTCAGTTCCGCTTAAACCACACCCACTTCCCGTTTAATCCCCGCCCTACTTCATAC
Source organism: Atherinomorus stipes (assembly GCA_023101725.1). Taxonomy (NCBI): domain Eukaryota; kingdom Metazoa; phylum Chordata; class Actinopteri; order Atheriniformes; family Atherinidae; genus Atherinomorus; species Atherinomorus stipes. The sequence goes on along the minus strand of JALJCO010014259.1, from coordinate 37,812 downwards.
CTCCGTCCGGTTGCAGTGTAGTTATGAATGTTGCTCCGTACACCCTCTAGGGGGCAGTGTTGTGTTGAAATTTACCACCATTGACAATCGCGAACATTGCGTCTGTAGAGAAGGCAGTTTTGTTTCTTCAGAAGACGGGAAAAAAAAATAAGTGTATGCAGTGGTGGCATGTCCGACCACTTAACTCATTGACTGCCAGACCTTTTCCGAGCAGAGCGCTCCATATTGCCAGGATTTTTAAGCATTTTCACTGATTTTGGGAGATCCACAGAATATTGTGTACTATGCCAATACAAACACTGAATGTACCAAAGGAAAGCTTAGACTCTCTTCTTTTATCAGAAAAAGACCATTTGTTTCTAGCTTTTTCCATTCTTTAGTAATCTGCAGTAGAACATGGGTTTGTTGCAGCGAAAATGCCTGTTTCTGACCAAAAAGCTGAGAAAACTATAGCTTTGAATGCCGAGGTCCGCTTCAAGTGGAAAAGTGTCTTTGATGCCAATATTTTTTTACTTTAGTGACACCTTCATCATCTGAACAGCTGTTTACTTCTATCAAATAACAAATACAACACTGAGAAGAGTTTTGGTGGCAAAATAATTATTTACTAGCTGAATAAGCCACAACAAGTTTGTTTCACAGCATAATATTTGGCAGAAACATAGAGCAGAAATGTCTCCTCTACTCCTCCCTCCCTCTCTCCCTCCTCCTTCCACCGTAGCTTAGGTGCGCACGCAGTGTTTCCCATCGCGGGAAACAACCGATTGCTGTAGACTTAGGGTGAATCCCATTTCACCCCTTAGCCCTTCCCCACCGTTTTGCGCGTTCATTTGTAGGGGTAGGGGTGTCCCAATACCTGTAGGATGGAGGGGAAGGGCTAAGGGGTAGGGCTATATACCCTTCAACAAGATTTTTCGAGGGCACACTTCAAACGAAGGGTATGAAAATCACTGGGACGATGGCTGCACTGAGTCCAAAACATCCACAAATGTAAATATTTCTCCATAAATAAAGTTTAAAAGTGTGAAAACCATTATATAGTCTAGTTTAATGCTGTTTAAATATTTAACAGTAATTTATTTTGCAAAATGCACATGAAAAATCGCGAGTACTACATTGCGCTTCAGTTATATAAACGCTACCAGGCTGAAAACCAGCGATGCTCTGCAGCCCTGATAATCTAGATGATCAATAAGAAATTCGGCAGCATCGCTGCTGGTCTTCATCGGAAACACAGGCAGGGATGTCATGCAAAAATCGAATTTGGTTGTTAACGTTAATCCACAGCTGTAGACGACTCGATTTCTCCAGATTTGCGCCAACAGCTCAGCGCACATCTGCTTATACACAAGCCGGCGGAATCACTGATGACGTAGGTGATTCTTGAAGGGGTGTCCCAATTTGAAGGGGTTGACTTTCACCCCTACCCCTTGTAGCTTCGTTTTAAGTGCAAGGCCAAGGGGAAGGGGTAAGGGGTAGGGGTAAAAAAGAATTGGGATTGGCCTTACTTCACTTTCAGATGGTGCACTTAGCTGCTGTATTTCCATCGTGTCTATATCGATCGTGTCTGTCTGTCACCGATCACTTTTCCCCAAACTTTCCTCCTTCATCCACCTCCTAAACTCTTCATACACCGTCGCCGTCCTCTCACCCTCACAACAGATCCAGCACACTTCACCGTTAGCCTAACAACTCTAACAATACAGGAGCATCATAATTCATCACTTCCTGTAGGTTTTTTTTTAAGCTTGTCTGACCCGCCATCTGCTGGATTAGATTAAAACTACCGAAAAAATTAACATGAGCCCTTGGTACTCTCTGACAAGCTCCGACAGTGATTAAAATAGCTCCGCCAATTAAAACCCTTAATTAACGTGTAAACACGTGATTGGCAGTTAACGTTTGGATTTAAATTAACGTGGAACCGTGAATGGCAGCCAGTGAGTTAAAAGTGGTCAGTCATTTAAAGACACACAACGTAACTTTTAACCTAAAAATGTCATTTCTCCTTTTTTATCCCCCAACATTGATTATTATTTTACTTCACGCCCAACCCGGCTCAGAAACAACAGATGTAAGTTTCCCATCCGGGACACGACTGTGATGTTGCAGCCGACTATTGGTTGCAGCACTGTGTCACTCACTAGCAGCCGGATGTAAACCAGGCCTCAACACACGGTGTTTGTTCATTTATTTTATTTTATTTTATTTTATTTATTTAACCTTCATTTAACCAGGCAAAGACATGAAGAACAAGATTCTTATTTACAATGCTGGCCTGGCAAGTGCCATAGGAACCTGTAAGGCAAGTGGGGGAGGAGAACACAAATAAAAAATCAAATCAAATCAGTAAACGTTTAAACAATTTAAGGCAACAAAAGAGGGGATAAAATGTAACAAAACATTTACAGTTGTCGTTAAAAATCACGTGCTTTGAACGCGCATCATGTCGAGTTCGGTAAAGAAACTCAAGGAAACATTACCAGAGGAAGAGAGGAAAAGAAAGCAACGAAGGGACACAACAAGAGTCAAGATAAGACTGTCTTTTACTGGCTGAAGTAAGCTCACAGTACAGGTACGGTACAAGATGGATGCTAGTTTAGCCGCTAGTAGGGGGCGCGTCACTGAGAAAACTGCTAAAAGTTCCACTGTGTGTCTTTAAACTTTTGACATTTTTAAATGCCCTCTTTCTTCTCTACTCTTCTTCTTCTATTTTCACGAATGTGTAAACTCTGACTTTATACTGCCGCCACGATTTCCAGTGGTATTGCTCCGTTTCGTCTGGAACACTCCGGATTCTTAAGCTCTCTTGAAACGGACATACTGACGGACGAAACGACCTCCGGATACGAATGAAAGCATCCATATCCGTAATTACCGTAGGGTATGAATGGGGCTTAAGCAGGGCGACCTGCTGAGGAAGAAGCAGGTATTCCTACATGGAGGGTAAAGGGAGCAGAGAGGAGGGGACTCTTTCACCTCCAGGTGACGGAATAATCTACGTTAACATCAGACATGGTTCTCTGGGTTAAAGCCACACATGGAGCTGGTGGAGAACCCAGCTCTGCCTCCACCGCTCTGATGCACGAGCTGTTAGAAATAACAAGATGGTATTTCACTGTACGGGCGTCTGTGCAGCAGTTAATTATCAGCACCTTTCGGTTGTCATGGAATCATGAAAGTCCAGAGTCTGGAGTCAACTGGAGTGTAATTTCTTTCATTACTGTCTCATCTGAGCTTCGTATCTGACCGTACTTAACCTCTCTCCGGGGTCAGGGCGATTAGTTCACACTGCCAAAACGAATGCTCTGAAGGAAGGAGGCTAAATAATGCCAGCTTCACTGCTCTACTAATTGCTCTCACAACACAAGGAAAGCACATTTAGATTTTTAGTTTTTCATTTCCAATGTCAGAATTCAATGAGGGCATTGGAGGCCATTTTCTTTAAAAAAAAAAAAAAAAAAAGGTAATTATTGTGATTTGTCTTCATAATGCAGGATCTTTGGGGGAACTGTTGTATTGTCAGCTCTGCAGCTGCTTTCTCTTCCTGCTAATTAAAGTGACTGTAACATTAGAGTACAGGGATGTGGAGAGCTGCATGACTTCGACACTTTGGAGGTTTAATGTCCTCTGACATTATTCATACAAACATGAAATGCTAATTAGCTCAAACAAAGTCTGTGTAGATGATTTTGGAAGGAAAGCCAATTAGCGGACCAGTGAGGAGACAAAGAAGCGTGGAGATGTGTTACCATCCGGCCTCCCGGCCTCCGAACCAAAGTAAGGTGACTGCCGGTTTGTCAGCCCGTTTTGGTAATGGAAATAAGACGGTCCTTGGTGGTCTGAACTTAGAAACCTTTTTATTAGCACACTCAGCGTTCAATACATCCACCAACAACTTCTTGGAAAACAATCATAAACTGAATAAAAAAAAATCTGAGATTTATTTTTAGGCCATATCACCCAGCCTTAATGTATTACCTCCGCCAAGGTGGTTGTGCTTTTGGTAGCGTTGGTTTGTCTGTCTGTCTGTCAGCAACTTTACAGAAAAAGTACTGGACAGACCTGAAATTTTAGCCAGCCGTGTGCCTCAGCCCAAGGACAAATCCATTAAATTTCGGTGGTGATCTGGATCACCTTCTGGATCCAGGGATTTTTTGAAGGATTCTTTATCATTGTGACATAGGCAAAGTTTTGGACTTTTTGCATGTAGCTCCAAACAAATGGTGTTTGGTAAAAAAAATTACAAGAAAGGATCTCAATGAGTTATATGATGTTTTGAAAGTCGATCCGGATCCAGAGAAAATTCTGGATACTATGATCCAGAACACAAAAATAAGGAAGTCGTTGGAATTTTCAATGCTGAAAGGTAAAAAATGAAGATACAGACATGCAACTAACACCAAATTGTAGCCACGACTCTGCTGAATCAGGAGTATGTCAACAGAATTGATGCATCTTCAAAAGCAACGGTGCTAGATCCAGAGGGAAACCGCCATTATGGAAATATGGATTTTTTGGAAATAACTATTGAAGTAATAGTGATACAAGCATGATTCCAAATGCTTTTGGTATGTTTTTATGGTCAAGGAATCCAATGATGTAGATTAAATGAATGATATAAGTTTTTGTTGTAATTCACATATGAGGGGACATGAAGTGCTTGGTAGAGGTCTGTCCTCTCCACGTCGTAGAAGAAAATATGTGGAAAATATCTGTTGCTTCACCCACACTCGGTTAAGCATCCTATTTAACTCATCACAGGAACGTCTTTATTAAATCAAATCCAACTTTATTTATACAGCCCTTTTCATGCATAAAAACAATACAAACTGCTTTACATAAAACATTTTACATAAAAATAGATTCAAGCACACACTCACACACATCCAGTTTCTTCTCACACCCACACACTATATGGACCTATAATCCCCCCACCCCTTTAAAACCATAATTTCTCAAAAGAATAGCAGTTTACAGAAACGTGGCTTTAGCTTCATTTCTGATGCGTGTAGTTATCTGCAGGATGAGGAAGTCTAAACCCAACATCCACCGTCCACATTTCAGCGAAGGAACAGATAACAGGTCTGTTACATCCTTTTATTCATTTTACGATAATTATTTTCATCACATTCTGGCTTAGTGGAGGTGGAAATAAACCCTTTTACAAAGTTAAGTATATGTTAGATGGTGATGAAGCTCTTGAGAGTGAAAACAGGTTTCCTGACCCTCCTGATTGAAAAGTCACTCAAGTCAAATACAGCTATTATAAATCATCTGAGTATTTACATTCATTTCATTTTAGAAAAGCCTGGCCTTCTACAGACTCTGTGCATGTATGCTCAGGCAAATGGGACATGGTGGTTATCATTTCATACTAAAAAGTAAATGTAGTTCTGTGATAGGATGCATTCATCCATGACCCAACATGAAAGCCATGCTCTTAGTTTCCTCCTCCACCCAGCGGAGACATTGAGTGAATTTCACCTCCCCCTTGGCCCAAGCCCTTTGTTTTGTGCGTTCCTGTGAAGAAGTAGTGGTGTCCCGATTCTAGTTCTGACTGAGGAAGAGGTGGAAACTATCTGGCTCTCGAAACAGAGATTTTCAAGGGGCACACTAGAAAACGAGTGGTATTATATCACCTGCAATTTCATGTGAATTTACAGGCAAAATAGTGATGAAAATCAACAGCAGCAGCCAGAGAAAAACATAAATGTGGGTATTTTGGGGAAAAAAAATATGAAAATTGCCAGTCATTTTTAATGTATTTCAGACAGTTTTACTGCAAAAGTGAAAAAAATCGCTTGCTTTGTAACATTACGTGCATCATGTCTGCAACGTAACGTTAAAGGTAGATTTCAAAGTTTACCCTCTGAAAATAAACGTTAGACTTGTGCAAGTGAAATCCATCTCAAACCGTGCCTTTGAGCCTTTACGTTTGGACGCAACTCTCTCTCCCCCTGTCTGTAATTTGCTCTTTAGCTTTGTTTTTTTTGTGGTCGGGACATTTCTGGGTGGAGATTTCTGTTTATATCGATGACAGAGCTAAGAGCATGACGCTGTGTGAGAATAAACTCATGATTGGAGCAGACGCCAGTCACTCGAACTCTCGAAGGAAAAAAAAAGAAAGAAAAACGGCGGATGCACCGAAGAAAAGGTAAGAGCTTTAGATAGTGCTAGTTGGAAAACCAGGGTTGATATTGGTTTGGCTTTTACCCACTTCTGAGCTCTGAAGGAGGCTTGAAGCCGAATAGGCTGAAGAGCGAGGCGGCCATTAGCCTGAGAGGAAGGGGCGCTCATTTTTAATACTGTTGTTTGCAAAAAGAAACGGTAGGGGGACTTCGGACTCTACCTTTAATGTTAAGTTTGAGTCGAAGGCGTCTTCTTTTCCTTTTATTTTACAAAAAAAAAGAAAAAAAAATACCCAATTGCCCAGGAAAGTGAGATTATTGCTGCTGCAGATGGCATTTTTTTTTAAAACAAATCTTTATTGACAATTCAATGATGTAGACGGCATTGCGAACTCTTTCGGAAACAGCCATGATGTCAGTTTACTGCGCCACAGATGACTGTTGGTGATGCATGAGTGTTTTGAAAGGTTGTCCCATTTCTTAAGGCAGGTACACACTACAGGAAAACCAGCCCGATTTATGTCCCGATCTTCCCCTTACGATCAAAACCAGCAAAGGTCCGATTGTCGGATACTTGCAAAAAACAAAGCATCTGATCTTCCTATGGTGTGACGTGTGTTAAGAGTGATTTTGTCCGGTCCGATCTGCTCGGAAGGAGAGATCGTAGATAATGAAAATTTTAACTTTTGTGACTAGAAATCCTGGTTTGTGCTTCGTGCTCCGAGAGGACCCGAACAGGCACAGTGTTCACAGCTCTTCAAAATAAAAAAACTCTCATTGGGAAATCATGTGTAGACTACTGGAACAAGAGCTAATGAAGACGCAAGAGCTAACAGCTGACTGACGGAAAAGGAAGTAAAAGCAAACAAAGAGCACACAGCCATAGCTCAAAGCCCTGCTCTCCAAGCTATCTACTGTTTGTGGCCATTTTTATTCACCTCCAACTCGTGCCATATAGCTACATCCCCGCTGCGTCTATGACTTTTTCCATGTTTTCTTCTATGTATGCGTGTTTTTTTCCACAATGTAAGAGGCTGAAAAGTCCACTAAAGTCTCGTCACGAAGTCTCGTTTGATATCGCGAGATTTAGGATGTTGACAGTGAAGGGGCCTATTCTCTGCTGATGAATCAGTTAGTGTGGGGTGTGCTCTGTAGTGTACACCCCACACTTGTAAGAAAAATGGGTGTTTAAGATACCTTCTAAACATTTAACCTCCTGTAGCCTTCTTTACCCATTTTCCAGCGGGACCTTTTGCATCAGAAATGAAAACCAAACAAGGCGGAATAAAAGTTAACAATTTATTACAGAATCAGAGGCAATACATTACAGAGCTCTGGGTTCAGAATTCTTGCCCTGTCACCAACAGAGTGCTGGAGCCAGTTTGGAAAATCTGACACCTTCTAACAGTCCCTTAAACCCCTTTTATACAGTTTTAATGTCGGTTGAATCTTGGAGCTCCTCCCCCTGCTACAGAACAGCTGAACGCGCATCCTGGCATCTTCTGGCTCCTTGGTCCCTGAGAGTTTAAAAGAGTGGAAAAATACAGAAAAAGAAAGGGGTAGAACAGAAAACAACAAAACCCCTAATACTTTGCGCTCGTCTCCTGTGTCCGGTTTCACATGATGAGCCAAGTAAAAACAACCCTTTCCTCCTGCAAGATGTTCTCAGGGTCTACAGGTCATAAACTGCCTAAATGATTTGCTACACTAGGTAATAAATGCTAAATAGCCCAGTGAACCACCTCTGGTGTGTTTCTACAGCTGCCACAAAAACACAGGAGAGGGGTGTCCTGGTTCTAACCTCACCCTCAGAATGAACTCTACAATCTTCATCTGATGTATAAGTCATTTTGCATGAAAACATGGAGGATAATATTCTACACACTACAGTACTGTATATGATCAGAAGAGGGAAATCTTGTGCAAATTGTCTTTTGTAATCATCAAGTATGCGGTCTCTACATCTATAAAGGTCTCAGGAATCCTGTAGTGTGTACCTGGCTTTAGGGAAATAAGGGTAGGGGCATGGATGAAAATAGGAATTGGGCCGTTGCTTCAGCAAGGTGAGATACCAAGAGCGGGTATTTCTCCCTGTGTGAAGCAAATAACAGGTCAAAGGATGATAAACAAATGTAACAGCTTGTAACACGGTGGAGTATGTGACAAAGGGCTCATAATGTCCATCTATAGACGATTTTAAAGTTTACAAACACAGTGACATTTTTTGGCAGGGGGGGCTTAGCCTCGAGGCAAAAGCAGCTCTAGACGCTATGTTAACCCTCCTGTTGTCCTCATTTTTTGTATACACCCTATGTCCTCCGGGTCAAAATGACCCGTCTTCATTAAACCCCCAATATAAGCAGTTTAATTTAATTTTAAACACGAAATATTATATTGCTTGAAGAAACAACTTGACATTCACCACAAATTGTGTGAATACTTGTGTTTTTCCTCTTCATCTGGCAGAAAACTGTATTTATTGAAGACACCACTACCATTATCAATTGTATTATTGTTTCCTGTATAGGTGGTAAGTAATATTTGTATAGTATTTCTATAACAGAAATGTGCAAAAAGGAGTTTTTAATGCATTTTTTATTTATCCCAATGAGTCAGTTTTTTGTTTACTTTTTGTTTTTTTTGCCAGTGAACAATGTAAGAATATGTACAGTACAGTACAAAAATGTGAACACGTGAACCAAACAACAAACATCTCATTCAACAGCACATGTAGGGCAATATACAAGTGCACAGCCTTTGCAGATAAATTTCTTACACCTGCAGCACACAGTATGTGTTTTACAGTCCTTCTTTGTTGGGCAAAACTGACACCTCTTTCTCTTGCTTGCCCCAGCTTGGGCAGCGGCTGTGACAGCTGGCTCCTCAGGTCGATCAGGAGATGTGGTACTCTGAATAGCTTTCACAACTGCTGCAGAGGCTTCTGTGCGGGGGACATGCTTCCTTCTTTCAATGAGTGGGGTTACAAGTGCCTTTCCAAGCTGCTCCAGGAACACCCTCCTCTTGTTCTGCTTACTAGACATCCAGGTCGGGTTGATCTCTCTCCAAATTACAAATGCATTGTAGGAGGAAACATCAATGATGTTGTGGAAGATGACCAGGGGCCAGCGGGCCGTCATCCTTCTGCAGCTGTAGGTTCCAATCACCTTATCCAGGTTGTCCACACCTCCTTTGTTGCAGTTATAGTCAAGGATGATGGTTGGCTTCTTGTCCTCACGATCACTTATGTCAGCATCTGTGTGCAGGGTGCTCATAAGCACCACATTCTTGTTTTTTTTGGGGGAGGTAGGAAACTAAAGTGGTGGTGGGCGTGAAGGCAAACTTCGATGAGAAGACACCTCTGTCCTTTGATGCAAGCAGTGCAGGTGGGAGCTTGGGCTTGTTCTTTCGAACTGTGCCAACCATGGTGATCTTCCTCTTCAGGAGCTGTTGTCCGAGCTCATAAGATGTAAAGAAATTGTCGCATGTCACATTGTGACCCCTCAGTCCCTCTGTCACATCAAGCACAACTCGCACCCCCTGGTTCTTCTCTGGGCCTCCACTGGTCGGCTTCCCAGTGTAGACTTGCATTTTCCAAGCGTAGCTTGATTTGGCATCGCAAGCCACCCATGACTTGATCCCATATTTTGCTGGCTTGCTGGGCATATACTGCCGGAAAGGACAACGGCCTTTGAACAGAGGACATTAGCATCAGTGAGTATTAGTGTCACAGAAAACAGCCATAGCAATCAATAAAAAATCACTCCAAATGTGAAAATAAATTACCTCTGAATGGAACCAGTTGCTCATCCACTGTTACGTTAGGCCCCGGGTTGTAGAGGTAGGGCAGCCGCTCCACCCACTTGTCCCAGACGTCCCTGATGGCTGCAAGTTTGTCTGTCACACGTCTTGCTGGTCTTGACTCACGATTATCAAAGCGTAGCAGTCTTGAATAGGTGTGAAAGAGTTTCAGTGGCATCGTGGCTCGGAAAATTGGCCTTCCACTCTCTGCATCCCATAGACTAGCTGCAGCCTCACCTCGGGACCTATATACACCTGCTAAGATGAGCAGCCCTAAGTAGGCATGCAAGTCAGTCTCATCCATCCTTTTCCAGCTGTTGCCGTACTTGCGAAAACCCTCCAGATTTGTCATCTCCAGGATTATTTTTTCTATTGCTGGTGTGATGAACAAATAGAAAGTAGACACAATGTCTTGGGCATGAGAAACCGCATACCTTGTGGGTCCTGGAGTCATCCTTATGACATTTTGTTCTGCCAACCTGCCATGCCTGTCATATGCTGCCGAGGACCATGTTATTTTGCTGTTTTTAGAAAGAAAAGTCTCTCTTTCAGCTTCAGGGATTTCTTCCTCTTCTGATGAAGATGGTTCTTCTTGCTCTGGGTTGTATTCCTCCTCATCTTCTTCTTCTGAAACGTCCTCCACTTCTTCTGAATCAGAGTTTTCTTGCTGGATATCTGAAAAAATCAGCTCTAGAGTCTGTTCCACACTGTAACGCGCAGTCATGACTTCAGCAGCGAGAGAATTTGGGGCACTGTCATCTGCAACACATTTATAACCTCTGACTGTGGACTCCACTGACAAAGGGGCAATATTGTTTGATTTGGGTCAGATCAAAGGCTGTGCAGTTCACGAGAAGACCACCTGTCTTGGCTTGTTTACGTCTGCTACTGATTGATCTGAGACTAAACTAAAACATTCTCGCATTCTGTGGCGTGAAACTAACTCTGTGACTTTGATTTCAACTGAATTTGACTGACGGGTCATTTTGACCCGAAGGACATCTTTGTACCTTTTTTTGTACAGCTTACATGAAAGTGTGAATAAAGGCAACAGTTCACTTTTTCTAATGTTTGGGTCAATGTAGAAAAAGTCATGAAATTTCAAGTTGAAAAAATATTGTTTAGGGGATTTTGGTAAGTTTTCAACACAGTGACGGGTCATTTTGACCCGAGGACAACAGGAGGGTTAAAGGGATATTGTGTAAATTCCGTGGTTAGCACCGCAGCCTCACAGTAAGAAGGTCGCTGGTTCAATTCCCGGCTGGGGAGGGGGTTTGAACAATTCCAACTGTGGCCTTCCTGTTTTTCCTCCTGGTTCTGGTCTTGATGGAGGTTTTCCCTCCGAGTTCTGGTCCTGATGGAGGTTTTTCCTCCTGATTCTGGTCCTGATGGAGGTTTTCCCTCCTGGCTCTGGTCTTGATGGAGGTTTTTCCCTCCGAGTTCTGGTCCTGATCTGATCCAGTCCAGTGGTTTTCTTAGGTCATCATTTCATTACTGGGTTTATGTTAACACGTATTATTAACTGGACTAATGTGGATCACATAGTTGGACTATTGTGAACTGGATAAAACCGGACGGTGTTTGTAAAGCTGTTGTGAGCTGGTGCTGTGTAAATTAAGCTGGATAGAATTTAATTAATTGATTGATCCGTGGGCTGCACGGTGGTGTGGTGGTTAGCACCACAGCCTCACAGTAAGAAAGGTCACTGGTTCAATTCCTGGCTGGGGAGGGGGGTTTGAACAATTCCAACTGTGGCCTTCCTGTGTGGAGTTTGCATGTTCTCCCCATGTATGCATGGGTTCTCTCCAGCTTCCTCCCACCATCCAAAGACATGCATGTAAGGTTAATTGATCACTCTGAATTGCCCCTAGGAATGAATGTGAGCGTGAACGGTTGTCTGTCTCTCTGTGTTGCCCTGCAACAGACTGGAAACCTGTCCAGGGTGTACCCCGCCTCTCGCCTGATAATAGCTGGGATAGGCTCCAGCAACCCCCGCGACCCTGAACTGGATAAGCGGTACAGAAAATGACTGACTGATGACACTCCCATCAACAAACTGAAGTGCTCCTCTAAGTTCTAAATTCACCGTTTGTATCATTCATTTACACGTCAAGCGGGACGGCTCGGTGGAGGCTGCCATGTCATATCGCCGTGTTTTTGCGTTCAGGAGAAGCGTGACAGTAGGAAAACACAGAAACTCACCAGACACACCGGAGTTTTCAGCTCAGTTCGAGGAAATGCCTTTGAAAAGTCACCGCGCTGCAGTGGGGAGAAACCAGCGTCTCACTGATGCTGGGTTCACGTGCAGTCGGGCAGACGGCCGTTGGTAACAAACCAGATGTCATTTTAATCAATGAAGCCGAGCGAAAGACGGTAAAACATGGGTCAGGGAAAACAATACGACATTGCCATGACAACAAATCAGATGTGGACTGATGTCACTGTAACTGACGGACCACGTCTTCACATAGAGGCTGGTGATAACTTTACATGCAGCGGCTGTCGTCGGTCTGCCCGGTTTCACGCGAATGCAGCATGAAAAGTACGAGGGAGCTGCTCGCAATTACACAGTGTCCCTTTAACAAGCAGCAGCTAGCGGTTTTGGTGGCTTTTTCGTAAATGGAGAGTTTTCAAACAAGTGTTTCAGTCTTGGAATTGCCGGTGTATGTCCAGACAATCACTTTATGGACCTTGACAGCTGTTTTAGTAAATTAAGGCTAGCAGATGGAAGCAGGCTGGCTGATCCAGACACCTTACAGGAGATGAAGAACTCTGCACTGCAGACGGTGGAGTGGTTAGACATCTAATCCAGACACCATGTGTGTCTAGCAAAGAGAAGCTCAGAGCAAAGAAATAGTTAGATATTTACAACTATGTCAGAAATGGTTACAACACGTTCTAATTATAAAATACATCAATCTAAGTTTGGATCTTTGCAAGCTCTTTGTGACTCGGACGTTTTTCAGAGCCAGGTCTAAGCAAGGAGAATGACATGTACGACACCTGGATCATCGTCAATCTGGAAAAGAAAGAAATACTTTATTAAATTAAAAAAAAATTATCACCATTTTATCAGCAAACTGCACCTGGAATGGCGGGTAAGTTTAAGCTAACGGATAGACTTGCAATACTGTTACTCCTGTTGTGTCTGATAATGATTTGTTGTATTGCTTTTAGGGAAAAGCATAACATATTTGACATTTTCAATTTTATATTGCTTACATTGTTTTTGCTGCAGTCATTCACTGCGACTATGTTGCAGTACTATTTAATCTGCAAACACAGCATTATTGATGATGGTCTGTGTTCAGTCTTGTCATGTAATGGCATTAAATCATAACTGTCATTTCATAGGATTAGTTTCCTCTGTTATCCTTAAAAAAAACCTTTTATTTACTGCCACGAACGTTCCTCCTATTCTGGCACCGAACACCAACAGCAAAACAACATTTTAAAGTTGTAATATCACTTCCTACAGCAGGGGTGTCAAAGTGATTCCAGAACTGCAAGATGTTCTCAGGGTCTACAGGTCATAAACTGCCTAAATGATTTGCTACACTAGGTAATAAATGCTAAATAGCCCAGTGAACCACCTCTGGTGTGTTTCTACAGCTGCCACAAAAACACAGGAGAGGGGTGTCCTGGTTCTAACCTCACCCTCAGAATGAACTCTACAATCTTCATCTGATGTATAAGTCATTTTGCATGAAAACATGGAGGATAATATTCTACACACTACAGTACTGTATATGATCAGAAGAGGGAAATCTTGTGCAAATTGTCTTTGTAACTGCCTGTATGCGGTCTCTACATCTATAAAGGTCTCAGGAATCCTGTAGTGTGTACCTGGCTTTAGGGAAATAAGGGTAGGGGCATGGATGAAAATAGGAATTGGGCCGTTGCTTCAGCAAGGTGAGATACCAAGAGCGGGTATTTCTCCCTGTGTGAAGCAAATAACAGGTCAAGGATGATAAACAAATGTAACAGCTTGTAACACGGTGGATTAACCCTCCTGTTGTCCTCATTTTCTGTATACACCCTATGTCCTCCGGGTCAAAATGACCCGTCTTCATTAAACCCCTAATATAAGCAGTTTAATTTAATTTTAAACACAAAATATTATATTGCTTGAAGAAACAACTTGACATTCACCACAAATTGTGTGAATACTTGTGTTTTTCCTCTTCATCTGGCAGAAAACTGTATTTATTGAAGACACCACTACCATTATCAATTGTATTATTGTTTCCTGTATAGGTGGTAAGTAATATTTGTATAGTATTTCTATAACAGAAATGTGCAAAAAGTAGTTTTTTTAATGCATTTTTTATTTATCCCAATGAGTCAGTTTTTTGTTTACTTTTTTGTTTTTTTGCCAGTGAACAGTGTAAGAATATGTACAGTACAGTACAAAAATGTGAACATGTGAACCAAACAACAAACATCTCATTCAACAGCACATGTAGGGCAATATACAAGTGCACAGCCTTTGCAGATAAATTTCTTACACCTGCAGCACACAGTATGTGTTTTACAGTCCTTCTTTGTTGGGCAAAACTGACACCTCTTTCTCTTGCTTGCCCCAGCTTGGGCAGCGGCTGTGACAGCTGGCTCCTCAGGTCGATCAGGAGATGTGGCACTCTGAATAGCTTTCACAACTGCTGCAGAGGCTTCTGTGCGGGGGACATGCTTCCTTCTTTCAATGAGTGGGGTTACAAGTGCCTCTCCAAGCTGCTCCAGGAACACCCTCCTCTTGTTCTGCTTACTAGACATCCAGGTCGGGTTGATCTCTCTCCAAATTACAAATGCATTGTAGGAGGAAACATCAATGATGTTGTGGAAGATGACCAGGGGCCAGTGGGCCGTCATCCTTCTGCAGCTGTAGGTTCCAATCACCTTATCCAGGTTGTCCACACCTCCTTTGTTGCAGTTATAGTCAAGGATGATGGTTGGCTTCTTGTCCTCACGATCACTAATGTCAGCATCTGTGTGCAGGGTGCTCATAAGCACCACATTCTTGTTTTTTTTGGGGAGGTAGGAAACTAAAGTGGTGGTGGGCGTGAAGGCAAACTTCGATGAGAAGACACCTCTGTCCTTTGATGCAAGCAGTGCAGGTGGGAGCTCGGGCTTGTTCTTTCGAACTGTGCCAACCATGGTGATCTTCCTCTTCAGGAGCTGTTGTCCGAGCTCATAAGATGTAAAGAAATTGTCGCATGTCACATTGTGACCCCTCAGTCCCTCTGTCACATCAAGCACAACTCGCATCCCCTGGTTCTTCTCTGGGCCTCCACTGGTCGGCTTCCCAGTGTAGACTTGCATTTTCCAAGCGTAGCTTGATTTGGCATCGCAAGCCACCCATGACTTGATCCCATATTTTGCTGGCTTGCTGGGCATATAGTGCCGGAAAGGACAACGACCTTTGAACAGAGGACATTAGCATCAGTGAGTATTAGTGTCACAGAAAACAGTCATAGCAATCAATAAAAAATCACTCCAAATGTGAAAATAAATTACCTCTGAATGGAACCAGTTGCTCATCCACTATTACGTTAGGCCCCAGGTTGTAGAGGTAGGGCAGCCGCTCCACCCACTTGTCCCAGACGTCCCTGATGGCTGCAAGTTTGTCTGTCACACGTCTTGCTGGTCTTGACTCACGATTATCAAAACGTAGCAGTCTTGAATAGGTGTGAAAGCGTTTCAGTGGCATCGTGGCTCGGAAAATTGGCCTTCCACTCTCTGCATCCCATAGACTAGCTGCAGCCTCACCTCGGGACCTATATACACCTACTAAGATGAGCAGCCCTAAGTAGGCATGCAAGTCAGTCTCATCCATCCTTTTCCAGCTGTCGCCATACTTGCGAAAACCCTCCAGATTTGTCATCTCCAGGATTATTTTTTCTATTGCTGGTGTGATGAACAAATAGAAAGTAGACACAATGTCTTGGGCATGAGAAACCGCATACCTTGTGGGTCCTGGAGTCATCCTTATGACATTTTGTTCTGCCAACCTGCCATGCCTGTCATATGCTGCCGAGGACCATGTTATTTTGCTGTTTTTAGAAAGAAAAGTCTCTCTTTCAGCTTCAGGGATTTCTTCCTCTTCTGATGAAGATGGTTCTTCTTGCTCTGGGTTGTATTCCTCTCATCTTCTTCTTCTGAAACATCCTCCACTTCTTCTGAATCAGAGTTTTCTTGCTGGATATCTGAAAAAATCAGCTCTAGAGCCTGTTCCACACTGTAACGCGCAGTCATGACTTCAGCAGAGAGAGAATTTGGGGCACTGTCATCTGCAGCACATTTATAACCTCTGACTGTGGACTCCACTGACAAAGGGGCAATATTGTTTGATTTGGGTCAGATCAAAGGCTGCGCAGTTCACGAGAAGACCACCTGTCTTGGCTTGTTTACGTCTGCTACTGATTGATCTGAGACTAAACTAAAACATTCTCGCATTCTGTGGCGTGAAAGTAACTCTGTAACTTTGATTTCAACTGAATTTGACTAACGGGTCATTTTGACCCGAAGGACATCTTTGTACCTTTTTTTATACAGCGTACATGAAAGTGTGAATAAAGGCAACAGTTCACTTTTTCTAATGTTTGGGTCAGTGTAGAAAAAGTCATGAAATTTCAAGTTGAAAAAATATTGTTTAGGGGATTTTTTGTAAGTTTTCAACACAGTGACGGGTCATTTTGACCCGAGGACAACAGGAGGGTTAAGAACTCTTGGACTGACACCATCTGGACCTGCAGCCTTGTTCTGGTTCAGTTTCTCTAGTTGTTTCTTGACCTGCTCACAGGAGACAGTCAGGCTGGAGGTGGAGGCAAAAGAGGTCTCAGGATGTCCTGATGTGGAGGGAGAGGAGGTCTCAGGATGTCCTGATGTGGAGGGAGATGAGGCTGTGTTCAGGTCCATGACTGAGGTGCAGGGTGACAGAGAGAAGGTGGGACAGGAAAGCTGTGGGCTCATGGAGGGTGTGTGGAATGTTGGGTTGTCGGCAGGGGGGAACTGAACCTATTGAAGAACATGTTCAGTTCGTAAGCTCTGTCCAGACCTCCGTCAGTCTGATCCCCCTTTTAGCTTGAAGCCGGTGATCTTCTTCATTCCTGACCACACATCCCTCACGTTGTTCTGCTGGAGCTGGCTCTCCAACTTCTTCCTGTAGTCCTCCTTGCACTTCTTAGTCTGTGTTTTCAGTTGTTTTTGTGTGGTCTTCAGTAACTCCCTGTCTCCATCCCTGAAAGCATTCTTTTTGATGTTCAGCAGCTTTTTTCAGGTCACTGGTGATCCAGGGTTTGTTATTGGGGAAGCACCTCACTGTTCTTGTTGGAACGATGTTGTCCACACAGAAGTTTATGTAATCTGTCACACACTCAGTAATGGTGTTGATGTCATCTCCATGAGGTTCACAGAGGACATTCCAGTCTGTGGCCTCAAAGCACCCTCTCAGAGCATCTTCAGCCTCAGTAGACCAGGTTTTAATCGTCCTCCTAATGACTGGTTGCTGCTGAACGATGGGCTTGTAGGTGGAGGTGAGAAGAACCAGATTATGATCTGATCTTCCTAAAGGAGGCAGGGCAGAGGAGCTGTATGCATTCATAGTGTTTGCATAAAATAAGTCCAACATCATATTTTCTCTGGTGGAGCAGCTGACAAACTGCTGGAAAGTTGGCAACGTAGCAGAGAGGGGAGACGTTGTTGAAGTCTCCAGAGATCGCCATGAATGAGTTTGGATGCTGTGTTTGTAGTTTAGCCACGACGGAGCTGATGACATCACAGGCTGTCTCTGGTGCGGTACCTGGTATTATATAAACCGCTACCAGAATAACACAGGCAAACTCTCTGGGTAAATAATATGGACGGAAACTCACAGCTAACAGTTCAATGTCTCTTGTGCAGATCTTCTCCTTGACAGTGACGTGTCCTGGATGGCACCAGCGCTGACTGACCAGCACTGCAATTCCGCCTCCCTTCCGCTTCCCGCTGAGCTGTTTATTTCGGTCTGCACGGACCGTCTTGAAGCCGTGTACAGACGCATTACAGTCTGGGATGTGTTCGTGCAGCCATGTCTCGGTGAAACACGTAATACTGCATTCTCTGTACTCTTTCTGAGACCTTGTTAGCACTTCAAGCTGGTCCATCTTGTTAGCTAGCGATCTTACATTACCCATCACAACAGTTCCAAGAAACGGTTTAAATCTCCACCGTTTTTCTCTCTGTCTTACCCCTGCCCTGCATCCTCCTGTCTTTCTCCTTAACTCCACTGGGATTTGACGTATTATTTCGCTGAAAATCTTGATTTGAGAGAGTTTTAACAGTTGAACCCGGTGGTAAACAATTTTTCCGTTGCTATGGATACACATCATAACAAGTAGTGAAAAAAGCCAAATATATGAGGAAAAATTTCCTGAATTGCGCACCCTTCAAACCAGCATAAAAAATCCTCCAAGAAAAACCTAATCTGACAAGTAATGTCGATAAAAAAGACAACTATATTTGAAAAAAACACAAAAGTTAAGGGAGAGCTTTCACAAATTGCAGCTACCTAGCAGCGCATTCCAGAATTTTTTTTTAAAGGGACACTGTGAAATCGGGAGCAGCTCCCTCGTACTTTTCATGCTGCATTCGCGTGAAACCGGGCAGACCGAAGACAGCCGATGCTTGTAAAGTTATCACCGGCCTCTATGTGAAGATGTGGTCCGTTAGTTACAGTGACATTAGTCCACATCTGATTCGTTGTCATGGTGATGTCGTATTGTTTTCCCTGACCCATGTTTTACCTTCTTTCGCTCGGCTTCATTGATTAAAATGACATCTGGTTTGTTACCAACGGCCGTCTGCCCGACTGCACGGGAACCCAGCATCAGTGAGACGCTGGTTTCTCCCCACTGCAGCACGGTCACTTTTCAAAGGCATTACCTCGAACTGAGCTGAAAACTCCGGTGTGTCCGGTGAGTTTCTGTGTTTTCCTACTGTCACGCTTGTCCTGAATGCAAAACCATGGTGATACGACATGGCAGCCTCCACCGAGCAGACCCGCTCGATGTGTAAATGAATGATACGGACGGCAAATTTAGAACTTAGAGGAGCACTTCAGTTTGTTGATGGGAGTGATTACGGATTAATGAAAAAACACTTTTGAACCAAATAATCAGTTTTTGTGAATAAATAACAGGAGAATTTACACAATATCCCTTTAAGCCACACAAGGTCAACATGTTGGTGTTCCTTGCTCGAAATCTGCCAAGCTAAAGTAGCTCCAGATTTGCATATGGTCTGTTAAGACATCTGCTTAGATGGGAGTGTTTGTTAATATCGATACCTCTTTTAACTTGATTTGCAGTGTTACATGTTAAGGTAAGGAAAGGAAGGAAACTTTAGAAATGCACAACTCTGTTAATGTTATTGTTGTTATTACGGTTATCATTTATTATCATTACTGAAGTGCAATTTTGTTTGGTGAGACTTGACGGACCATTTTTTTTGGCAAGACGGTGTATTTTATTGTTTTAGGTGCAATTTTTCTAACGGAGACTGAGAGTCCTTTTTTCTATTTTCTATTTTTCTTTTGTTTATTTCTTTAGGATATTTCAAAGTTCTGGTTCTGGACATTCCAATGTAAAATAAATGTTACATTTTTGCATTTTTGTGTTTGAAAGCGTGTACTTGCGTTTTTATGATATATTAACATTAAATAAGCGGTTATTCTGGTCTTGGTAACAATAATATTGTTTATCGTCAATAATATGTGGGACGATATATCGTCCAGCAAAATTTGTTATCGTCCCAGGCCTACTGTCAGTTATAAACTCCTCTGCAATACTTGTTGGACATGGTGCAGGCTGCTGTTCACTTGCTGTACCTGCAGCAAGCCTGGCAACCCAGCGGCTGGAGTTTCGAGAGGGACCCAACTGCAGTCTCGATACGTCACCATATGTCCAATCCACACCAAAAGGCCCAATTGGAAGTTTCCTCATGTAACTTACTAAAATGGAACCCTGACCCTTCCCCTAACCCGACTACACCATACACATCTGTTTGCGCAATCTTGGAGTGATTCTCGATGAGGGGATGTCGCTTGCACTACACTCAAAACAACTGATCAAGAACTGTTACTTTCATCTCCGCAATATCTCCAAGGTGAGGAAAATCGTCTCACATGATGACTTGGAGAAAATTATCCATGCTTTTGTTTCCTCAAGACTGGATTATTGTAACAGCCTGTTTACCTGCCTGAGTAAGAAGGAGCTGGGCCGCCTACAACTTGTCCAGAACTCTGCTGCAAGACTCTTGACCCGCACAAACAGGAGAGCCCATGTCACTCCTCTCTTGAAGTCCCTAAATTGGCTCTCTATTGCTTCCAGGATAAACTATAAAATCCTGGTCCTTACCTTCAGGGCCCTTCATGGACAGGCGCCTGGCTACATTACGGGTCTGATTCAGCCCTATACTTCGGTCCGTAGCCTGAGGTCCTCAGGTCCAAACCTGCTTATGGTTCCTCGGACCCGTTTTAAAACCTGAGGAGACCGGTCCTTTAAAGCGGTGGCGCCTCGTCTCTGGAATGAACTCCCTCTGTCTCTGCGCTCTCTGGACTCAGTGGACATCTTTAAACACCAGTTAAAAACACACCTGTTTTCACAAGCCATCCAAAGCACATAGCTAATTGTTTTATTCACTTATTTATTTACCTTTTACTGTATTTTAATTGTTCTTGCTTGTATTGTTTTTATGTTATCATGTGAAGCACTTTGTGACTCCTGTCTGTGAAAAGTGCTATACAAATAAAGTTTACTTACTTGCTTACTTTGCAAGCCGCAGATCGATACTCTTAGCCATGTTTAACTAACTTCCCCATGAGACTTCCTGTATGGATTGGATGTATGGCGGATGTATGGCGGAGCCCTTGTCGGTCATTGTAACTGCAGTTAGGTACTCTTGGGAGTTTCTGCTGTTGCAACTACAACCTAGACCAGGGGTCGGCAACCCAAAATGTTCAAAGAGCCATATTGGACCAAAAAAACGAAAAACAAATCTGTCTGGAGCCGCAAAAATGTAAAAGTCTTAAATAAGCCGGCCGGCAACCTGTTTCAGCCAAACAGCCTTTTAGACCCGTTTCCTACAATAAAGAAAAACACTGGAGCATCAACTGACTTTTAACATTGATAATTAAATAAAACTTTAACGTTAAATGTGTTGCATTTAACATAAAAACGAGAAAACGAAATTACATTTCTGCATCCAGCAAAAAAACATTTTAAACTAAAAAAAAAAGAAAAGACGTCGGGTTGAAGGTCACTTAAAAAAAAAAATATATATATATATTTTAGTTGTTGTTTTTATGTAGGCTGGAAAAAGACGCAGCTTTAATAATCTACCAGCAGCAAACCAAACACGCTGTCCTGTCTGTGCCGTCATCCTTTTACTAGCGCGTGCAGTAAGCTACCCAAAAAATGAAATTACTGTTTCACAAAATATGAACATAGCTACGCAAAATAATCTGGTCAGCAGTGAAACCAAATGAATCTGCCCACGCAGCGCTGAACATGCTCAGCGCATCAGACACTTTTCTTCTCTATCGTCGGCCTACCTGCTGGAGAAGTGATCAAAGCGCAGCATGACAGGGTCGGAGTGGACAAATAAGCTTTTGCTCGTTTATTATTCACTTTAAATGCCAGAACTGCAGCAACAGCACAACAGAGACGCTCCGCTGTGAGGCGTTCGTGGGATAGTGCGCCAGGAGGAAAGTTCAGTGCTCCGCGGCACGTCCACACTCAGTGATATTCTTTGTTTGTAATTAATTCCGTTTTTAATGTTTAATTCCGTGATTGCTGATTCAATAGGGCTGTATCATGCTATGCTGCACGATAGCGGCACGTGAGCATGAAGTGCAGTTATTAACACTGATTGGCTGCGTAAAGGTTTGTGAGACGCATCGTAGCGTGCTGGACAGTTACTCGCTGTTTTACTGCAGTTACCTGCTTGTTGCACCTGACACTCAATGGGCTGCTTTGCAAAATGGTAAAATATAAACTATGTCTTTATTTTAATAGTTGAGTTGGATTTTACTTCACGTGCTGCATTTGCAGTGCTCGGAGAACTCGGGAAAAGTGCGCAACTGTACATGAATCCCTCAGAGGGATCATCATAATCCTCAAATTTAGAATAAGAAACTTTATTGTCTCTCAAGGGGACATTTGTCTTGGTCTTTTAGAATCACATTATTAAAGTGAACCAACCAAAATACAATACACTTTAGTAGAATAGTCATTAATTCATTTTCCAATGCAGGGAGCCGCAACAGAGGGACTAAAGAGCCGCATGCGGCTCCGGAGCCGCGGGTTGCCGACCCCTGACCTAGACACACCTGATGTTGCTGTTCTGTCCATATTCCATATCCAACCTTTAACACTGCACAGTTCTACTTGTCAGCAGCACATAATTTGAAGAAGAAATGTTTGTCTGAGACACGGAAAGCTTCACATCTGGCTTAACATTGCACAACTTTACGTGTCAGTAGCATGCAATTTGAAGCAGTTATGTTAAGACATCTCGGGCTGATTTTCAGCCTTCTGGCATTGTCGTGGAGCCTTCTGAAGTCTGGGTCATGAGTCAGTTTTGTGTGTTCTGTGTCGTCGGCTGTCTGCAGCTGTCACCATTACTGCCGGCGTTCTTTTCAGCTGATTGAACATGTGTAACCGGCGTCGGCCAGTCGTTCAGTCGGCGACGGGCTGACCAGTCAGTTTGGAGGAGGCTTGACCCTGCTGGCCAATCAGCAAACGAGAAGACCCAAAGTGAAGGTAAACAAACCAGATGAAGAGCGGACATAATGCAAACTCTCACACATCGTTTGGCATCATATTGGGACCTTAGCTAGCAGTCCTCGCTCTCTGCCAACAACAACAGCAGCAGCTTTCACAGGTTTTCGTCTTGAGAAATGGTCCATCATTTCCAGTTTTTGGGGCCACAATATAGATCAGCACCGCCTGCTGTTGTGGCGACATTATATTTTGAGCATGCGCAGAAGGTACACCCAGGTCTGGAGTCGGCTTGATGTGTTCTTGGGCACTTTTCTCACCGTCTCGGCGATTGATTGGCCCGACCCCATTTTCTGACAAAGACCGCGACAGTTGGCAGTCTGTCCAGTGTGTCTCTGCCTTTAGGGAAATGTGTGGTAGGACCTCAAGGTAGTTTGTGCACATTTCAAGTATTTTTGTGAGATCAGGTTGGGAAGAAACAGAGTGACCTGTGACGATGACTATCGCAGGAAACCTGCACTCCGCTTCATATTGTGTAATATCTTAATTAGCTGATGACTGTTGTCATGCCCATGATTTCCTTGATTGTACAACCCTTCCAACAGAGCTGACAAGTGATGTCGTAGACAGAAGGGAGGGGAAGGAGGATCTTTTAAATAGTGTGGGAGGAGAAGGTAAATCATGCAGACAAGCTCTGGCCACGAGAACATGCAACACTATTATATCTGTGGATTTGACTGAACTATATGAACTCAGAAACCATCTCAGCTCTAAAGATGAAATGCGGTTTTCAAACATTTTTATTGTGTTTTTGTATTTAAAATTGAGATGTTTAATGTTTGTTTAAAATGTCCTTCAGAAATCAAACTGGGACCAACACCACTGTTGAGATTCAGAGACATGGACTCGCGGGACTTGTGTTATCTTCCATTGTGACAACGCTGCCATGTTGTGTCTGTCTCTTCATTAATGGGATCATGTTGTTTACTCTGAGGAGTAAAGCAGCGTTTCAGGAGACGTGCCGCTATGTTCTTCTGTTTAACCTTCTGTTTGCAGACACGGTTCAGCTGGCACAGAGCCAGATTATGTTCCTACTGTCTGCTGCTGGTGTAAAATTCCTGTCTGCTGTATGTGCTGCTGTAACAATAATCTACATGCTCCCACATGATGTCTCTCTTCTCACACTGGTAGTGATGTGTCTGGAGAGATATGCAGCTGTTTGTTACCCGCTGAGGCACGCCACCATCATCACCATCAGAAACACAGGAGCTGCCATCTGTCTGGTCTTGACCCTCAGTTTAGTGAATTGTCTAATCAAACTCGGTCTGGTGTTACATGGGCGCTTTGAAGACTGGTATTCGCAAATGACAGACTTTTGTGGCAAAGACAGCGTGTTTCTTGATCCGGTGTCTCAACTTTATGACGAAGCCTCCACTTATTTCCTCTTTGTTTTAGCAGGTGTAACGGTCACATTCTCCTATTTTGGTATTATCATAGCAGCCAAGTCAGCCTCCACAGACAAGGCTTCAGCTACGAAGGCTCGTAAGACTCTGCTACTGCATCTGGTGCAGCTGGGCCTCAGTTTGTCTTCAACTTTACAGGGTTCACTGTTCATAGTTGCCTACAGAAATCTAGGCAGGGTTTCAGCTCTTCATGTCCAGATATTTCTTTATATTTGTCTCATTATTGTTCCCAAATGTTTGAGTTGCCTTATCTATGGTCTCAGAGACCAGACCATCAGACCTGTCCTCATGCTTCATCTCAGCTGTCGGTGCAGAGTTTCAACTGTACACTTGTGAAAGAAATTTGTGCTATTTTACTTTATTAAAATATCTTTAATCATGTGTCTCAGTATAATCTTGTATAAATCACACAAGTGCCTTATGCTCTGATAAGGCAGCAGTTTTGTGGAGTTGAAACAAAACACACATTTATGTAAAAAGCTCTGTTGGTCAGAACACTTGTTCTTCTCTGGTATGTAGAAGCAGATAAACAGGAACCTGGAGCAACTCCCTAACTCCAAACTCCCCTGCCGAGTAGATAATCATGCACATAGCAAATGGAAAAATGTCAACTTCTCCATCTGCAATGAAATAATGAATTATTGTTATATATTCTGTCTTGCAACTAACTAATTGTAAGTTTTATCTTTGGCTAACTGCATTTTTATTAGAGACTCAGCAGAATGAAATTTTGCTTCACCCAAGGACAAGATAAGTAACCGCTGATAACAAGCAGGAGTGTGGCAAAGACATTTCTGTCCAGCAACATTTTAGAGTGTGAAGTTATAAAAGCTTGTGTTTCATCTGATACGAGAGAATTCTCTGTTTGATTTTCTGTGAGACGTCTCATGTTGTAATAAATCTATGAAGGCATAAACGGACTCGACTCAAATTCTTCCACCTGAAGGGATCATTTTTTATTCCTCAACAATTTTGGTGTGTAGAAGTGGGATTCCTCGTTCGTCCGCCGGGATGGAGCCACGGGGCTGATCACCTAACATCCTCAAAAACCTCACTTAGGATTTCAGAGAGAGAGGATCGGGGTTCCTGCTCCCGGTCGACGGCGCAGGATCCTCGAACCTGGCGAGGCAAATGATCCAAACTCAGTGAGAAGTTTTTCATTTCAAATTTTAGTATTGTATGGATAGTAATAATGGTGATGAATTAAATAATGTTAGAAGAATAGATAGACAATTATAAAACAGATATTGTGTAATTTTGATTCTGTAGTCCATTGCCTTCATAGTAACCATAGGTTCTGTTCTTCACCTCCTCATATCAGGTAGAAAATATATACGTGAATTATACTGTAACAAGACCAGGGTCTGTGAGTATATAATACAAGATCAGAATAATTCCTGTGAGTGCAGAAATAATAAGACCGGAGTCAGTAATATCAGAATAAATCCGTGAATTATACTGTAACAAGACCAGGGTCTGTGAGTATATAATACAAGATTAGAATAATTCCTGTGAGTGCAGAAATAATGAGACCGGAGTCAGTATCTGTGAGTTTTTTTTAAACAAGATCAGATAGTCAGTTTACTGCCTACGGACAGTCAGGTAAACCTGTGAGTTCAAAGAACAAGACCAGGAAAAATGGGGGCCCAAGGAGGAAAAGAACAGAAACCTGTGGAACCTGAATCTACTCATGTCATTTTCATGAAAAAAAAAGGAACAGATTCTTGTATTTTCATGAAGTATTGGGAGGACAAAGGTTTTCCTTAAGGTGGTTCTTTCAGCAGAACCCAGTTAGAGAAATTGTGTGAAAAGTTACAGAAAGACAAAGATGACATGTTTTCCAAAAAGAAACTGAAAACTGAAGATGTAAAAAGGTGGAATGTATGGAAAAATGTCTTGGAATGTGGAAAACAGAATGTGAGAAGAGAGAAAGAAAACAGATGATGAAAGAAATGCCTATGAAACCTGAAAAGGTAAAGAACCCTCAGAAATCTGCCGGCTGTCTTTATCCTTCTCTGCAGATGGTGTCCCTGTCTGAGGTCGATCTCCAGGACTCCTCACCCCCTCCTTATCAGATCCCTGCCCCATCAACACCAGGAGACGAGGAACAACAACCTCCACCCCAGGCTTCCTCCTCTGACCCACTTCCCCTCTGGTGGAGATCCTGCATCCTCCAGCACCTTCAGCGAGAGCCTGGTGTCTTCTGCTTCCTCATCCACTTCAACCCCTGTCCGGCTCGAGACCAGCCAGAGTGGCAGCCAGAACCAGCCTTCACCCCCTGACAACTTCTC
Organism: Atherinomorus stipes; assembly: GCA_023101725.1. Classification (NCBI taxonomy): domain Eukaryota; kingdom Metazoa; phylum Chordata; class Actinopteri; order Atheriniformes; family Atherinidae; genus Atherinomorus; species Atherinomorus stipes. Next base: position 11,374 of record JALJCO010014259.1, on the reverse strand, counting down.
CCCCATCGCAGGCAGAACCCAAAGTCTCCTGAGCTCTCTGTTCCCTCCAGCCCGGACTCAGCCACTCCCTGTTATACAACTACCAATGGTACAGGTGGCTGGACCTCAAGGCCCCATGTATGTTTACCGTGCTTGGACACTTGAAGACATGACCAGAATGGCCAAACAGTTACCAACACCAGACAGAGGCCGTGCAAAGATGGCTGATGAGATCCTGATTTTCATCAAACAATTCACCCCAACTGCTTATGAGATGGCCAGAGTCCTGTCCCATGTCATGACCCCAGCACAACTGTCTCTTGTGAAAGACCAGTTCGAAAGAGACCGTGCGCTAAAGACACCTGGCTGGGAGACTTCCGATGACGATGATGATGTTGATTACCGCAACTGGGTGAGAGACTTAAGAGATGCCATTCGCGCCAAATTCCCAGTGGTTTGTGACATGGCCAAAGTTGCTGCCTGCACTCAAAGAGAGGGAGAAGATGTGAGTGAATATCTTGTTCGCTTACAACAAGCACATGGTGACCATGGTGGTATCACCCGCCCAAACCCCTATCCTGCCCCTACTGCAACCCCTTATGAATGCATGCTGAAACAACGTTTCCTGTCTGGCATGCAAAGAGAACTGGCTTGTCTCACTTGTGACTTGTGTTGGTACCGATGACCCTGAAACCCGCCTGGCTGATGTTGTGAGACATGCTAAGCATTGCCAAAACAGACTGAGAGAAAAGACTGAGATTGAAAAGAAGAGACGTGCAGAAACCAAACATCGTGTCAGCCTTACTCTGCTGAACCAGGCCAGCTCTGCTGCCTATTCCCCTGCTCCAGCTGCTACTCAGAGCCAGCAAGTCCCTCACCAAGCTTCAGAGCCCCACCCCAACGATGACGAGTGTTTCTACTGCCACCAGCGGGGCCACTGGGCACGTAACTGTCCCCGAAAGAGGAACCAGAGGGGGCGGGGAAGAGGAGATGCCAGAGGTGGACGTGGGCGTGGAAACTTCAACAACCAGCAGGGTCGAGGAGCTCCTCCCCGCTCCTCCTCCGATTGAGTAAACAACAGAGGGGGCGGAGACCAGGAGGTGTGGCCTGATGACAGCCGCCTGCCTGCACAGAACGAGACGGTGTCAGCTGATCCAGATGAGTACACGCACACACACACAGCTCTTGTAAATGCATCGCTTACACCCACTACAGACAGTGTTCAGTCCCTGCCTCCTCTCCGTTTGACAGTTGCAGGCAAAGTGATAACATTCATAGTTGATTCGGGAGCGACTTTTTCAGTAATTAGATTAGCTGAACTCCCTGACACACCTATGAGTGATTCTTCTTTGTTTACTGTTGGTGCCTCTGGAGAGGAAATGCGAGAGCGTTTTACTGTCCCTTTGCTTTGTGAATCAGAAGAAGCTGGGATGACAGTTCAGCACTCTTTCATTCTATCTCCATTTTGTCCATTCAACCTGATGGCCAGAGATCTCATCCTCATGTTCAAAATTAAGTTGGTTCCAACTCCTGATGGTGTTAAACCTGTAAAAGCTGAGGAGTACTCCTATTCCCTACTAAAACAGACTCTAAAATCCTCTACCACACAAACTCTTTTTGTTTATCAATGGTGGATAAATTTCTCTCAGGCAGATGAATTAGTTTCTACTGCACAGGCAAAAGTGAGCCCTTCAGCTGGAATGATGCAGCCCTCTCATGTGCATTGCACTACAAAAGTCAGCACAGAAAGATGTACTGAGTATGAGGAAGAATTTTTCCAAAGTGTAAATGACACTATTTTCACCTGCAACCTGTACTGGTCTGCAACGCGCTGCGCTCTGTCTGTTTGTTTGTCTCCATCCCAGACCCAATTTTTCCAGGTTAATCATAGTGATCCCCATGTTTCACTAGCCAAAAGCCCCACTGATAGGTGGAGAGATTTAGGCCCCTGGACTAAAATGTGTAACGAACTCACTGATTGGTGTCAGACTGCTGACCCCTTTGTTTTTCACTCTCCATCTGCCCAGGTGTTCTGCACCGCCCTCTCAGTCCAACTGAGTGCACTGAGGTCTCTCTACTTGGTAGAAGACTCCACCCCCTCCTCTCCAGCCCTCATGTCTGTATCTGCTGCAGAAGATCCAGACTTGGCCCTAGTTCCTCCCTTTGTTTGGGCTGAAGGAAAATATGATGTAGGCCTTATTAGGAATTGTGAGCCTCTAGTTGTGACCCCTAAATCCTCATACCGCCCCAGCCATGCTCAGTATCCCATCTGGCCCTGCCTTCCCTCTGCCCTTTTTCCTCATTATGCCAGATTGACACATGGGTTAGACCACGTGTCAAAAGGGGGTATGACGAGAATGATGACTGAAAATTGGTTCACAAAAGGTTTCACACCAGTAGCACAGAAATACTGTGAGGCATGCTTAACATGTGCCACACACAACACACATAAATCTCGCCCAAACTTCAAACTTGGGGCACATCAGCCTCCAACAGGCCCCTTTGAACATGTGATGATGGACTTCATTGAGCTGACTCCATCCTGTGGTAAGAAATACTGCCTAGTTTTGGTGGACATGTGGAGTAAGTGGGTGGAAGTTTTTCCTACCTTCCAAGCAGATGCATCATCTGTAGCCAGAGCACTGCTGAGTAAAATCATTCCCAGATGGGGAATTCCAAGGGTCCTGTCTAGTGACAATGGAGCCCACTTTGCAAATGAAGCCATTGACCAAATTTCCAAATACCTTGGTATTGATGCCAGAAAACACTGTGCCTATCATCCAGCCAGTGGTGGAGCTGTGGAGAGAGAGAATGGAACCATAAAGAACAAACTCTCTAAATGTTGTGAAGAAACTGGACTTCCATGGCCAAAGGCACTCCCAATTGTATTAATGTATATGAGAATGCGCAAGCGCACTAACTTAAATTTGTCTCCCTATGAAATTTTGTTTGCAGGACCTCCTCGTGTTGGTGTAGGACCACCCAAGGTCCCTCCCCCGGAAACATCCCTCTGTGAGAGTAATATGCTAACCTACTGTGTTAACTTGTCCAAAACTGTGGCAGATATCCGTTCGCAGGTAGCAGCTGCTCTTCCTAGCCCTGCAGAAACCACCCTGCACACACTCCAGCCAGGAGATTGGGTCCTGATCCGAAACATGGCATCCCTTCAGAAGGCTGAACTGGTCTCTCCGTGGGTCCCTCTGCTGCTGCCTCCTCATCGTGTCCCTGATCATCACACTCCCCATTCTTCGTCCCTCATCATGGTCCAGCCAACTCCTCCACCCCCTCCTCTGCCCCTCCCAATCTCACCCTCACTCCTGAACCATCCTCATCTCATTAAACACGGCTCTAGGTTCCCATTTGCCCCCAGCCCCCACTTTTGTATACCAAACTCTTACTCAGGATGATTTGCCAACAACCCCTCCCCCTTCCCCCTCCATGTCCCATTCTGACTACTCTGATGACTCTTCTGATGAAGATTTTGTGTAAATAAAGTTTAAAGTTAATGGTTCCTTTCTTGACTTTAGCTTCAGCTCTCAACCTAATTCTGTCCCCACAAAACAGCCTGCATTTTTTTCTGACTCTGCTGTATGATGAGTTGTCTTAAACCGAAAGGAGTGACTACATTGATGCCCCACTCAGAGTCTCTTTCTGGTTGATCCAATAGGATCAAAAGGAGGGAAATGTGAAAGAAATTTGTGCTATTTTACTTTATTAAAATATTTTTAATCATGTGTCTCAGTATAATCCTGTATAAATCACACAAGTGCCTTATGCTCTGATAAGGCAGCAGTTTTGTGGAGTTGAAACAAAACACACATTTATGTAAAAAGCTCTGTTGGTCAGAACACTTGTTCTTCTCTGGTATGTAGAAGCAGATAAACAGGAACCTGGAGCAACTCCCTAACTCCAAACTCCCCTGTCGAGTAGATAATCATGCACATAGCAAATGAAAAAATGTCAACTTCTCCATCTGCAATGAAATAATGAATTATTGTTATATATTCTGTCTTGCAACTAACTAATTGTAAGTTTTATCTTTGGCTAACTGCATTTTTATTAGAGACTCAGCAGAATGAAGCGTTTGCTTCACCCAAGGACAAGATAAGTAACCGCTGATAACTAGCAGGAGTGTGGCAAAGACATTTCTGTCCAGCAACATTTTAGAGAGTGTGAAGTTATAAAAGCTTGTGTTTCATCTGATACAAGAGAATTCTCTGTTTTGATTTTCTGTGAGACGTCTCATGTTATAATAAATCTATGAAGGCATAAATGGACTCGGCTCAAATTCTTCCACCTGAAGGGATCATTTTTTATTCCTCAACATTCTCTGTCACATCCACCAACACTAGAGTCAAAACCTGTTAATTTATGGGAATTTCATAAAAGCAAATCTTGTGATTATTTAAGTAACATTTTCATCTGAACAAAGAGAAAAGAGTCGATTTCATTAATAACTTTCATGATTTCTAACAGGAAAACAAGTTGCATTATACTGGAATAAATCTGTGAATTCCAGTTGATCCTTCGGAGCTAAGTACTGTTGTAAGACATGACTTTAACTGAACAAGCTTTATTTTTAATCCTGCAACATTAATCAGAGATGATGTCTTTAATGAAAGGAATGTTGTACAGGACACGGTTTGTCTTCTAAAGCGGTGTAAGTTTTATTTGATCTACTGTTTCACCATGTCAAAAAGATTGATTTGTTTTTATATTTTATTTAATCATGAAAATAAAATTGTATGGGTAGAGACTAGTGGAGAAATATGTTCCTTTGTGATAAAAATTCATGAAAGGGGAAAACTACAAGTTTAATTCCTCTCCATCAGTAGGTGCTACACTCACTTTCGCTTCAGCCTTAAATTGTAGCCTACCTGTTGTAGCCTACCTAAAATACCTCCAGTACTTCCAATACTTATACCTAAATTTAGCCTTTTTCTTTTCTTTTTAAAAAAAAATATAACTGACAAAATTCAGACTAAAACCTTTTTGAATTCCATCGACTAAAACTATCAGATATAGAAATTACTAAAATGTGACCAAAACTAAGAAGTTTTTTCGTCAGAAAGATTAAGACTAAAACTCAGATAGCTGCCAAATCACACTATGAATTAAGGACGAATGTGGTGGTTTGTGGCACTAGCTCTGCATCTGTAGTGGGCTCCGGTTAGAGAGCAACGAACCAGCCAGACTTGAGGATTCCACAAGATTAATTTGGGTTTGAACTGGTCCCCAACATATACAATTGTTGGAAGCAGGCAACCTGGTTTTAAATGTATACTGATCATATAATGTATGTTCTAAGTAGTATGATTGCATGTAGTATGTAGCAAAGGCGTTGATTCTGTGGATGCTTTGGGGCCCAAACACCGATACCAAAAATACCGAGCACCCACGTGGGATTGATGGCAAAGTCAGTCTCATCAAGCATTCAGTGCAGTGTTTCCCTACATTGACTCAGTCATGACGGACTTCCTCAGCTATGTTATTGGCGCCATGCCTTCAAAATGATGAGAATAAAATCTTTTGACATGGACAACGTCAAAATTTCTTAATTGAAGGGTTACTGCTTGTAGAAGGCAGCAGCGAAAGAAGTCTCTGCTATCAGACATCGCATTTGCATGTGAACGCAGCATGGAGGCCGGTGTCAGGATGAAACACAGTGCAGCCAGAACGTGGCGCACACAGACCTTATGTGAATCAGCCATAAGGCTTTAATTGTATCAGAAACGTATTAAATGAGGATAAAGTGTTTTTTAGTTGCTTCGGTTCTTTATCGAATCAAACCACCGAGTAGCCTACAGTGTCAAATTCAGCCTCGTTTAATGAGAAAATAGTACAGACTTTTAATATGGCATGGTCCTGGATATAATCACCCATGGGTTCATCAAGCTGCAGCTACAAGCAGCCTTACATTTCAAATAACAAACAAAACTGGTGAGTGAAAAATAAAACTATTGGCTATTAGGTTGCTGATTAAGTTGTTGAGATTATATTACACTGGCTACAAGTTTTGCTTTCTGTTTCACTTGCAAGCGCATTTATTGCTTGGTGTCATATTATGAATGATTCCTATTGTGACTAATTTATTACCAATTTTGTTTCTTCAAATTATTTTTTAAATGGATCATGTTGTATTTCTTAATTTTGTGGTGAGTTCATTCCTTCAGTTTATAAAATATTAAGCCACAAATTCCACTATTAATGGCAAAAAAAAATTAGCTTATATATCTTGTCTTCTTGTATGGCCTTCACTCAGCACCCACCGGTAGAAAAGTAGATCGGCGCCTATGATATGTGGTATGGTTCTGAAATGACAAAGAATAAAATATACATACTTCAGTGCTGAGTTGTATTAACACAGTCCTGACAGTAACATAAAATCACCTGCATCTCAGGCTGGCTCTATTTAAGATTAATTGGTTTAGTATAACACAGCAGCTTCAGCATGTGCAAATACAATAAACTTACACATATGGACCTAACAGTATCATCTAACATACTAATTACAGGCCCAGTGCTCAAAGAGTAATAACTAGGGATGTTCTGCTCGAGCCCGTCTGCTCGTCTTCGCCTCGATCTTATGAACCAGAAGTGTTGCTAGCGGTGTTTTGGGGGAAGTCTCAGCATGCCGAAAGCCACGTGACCACACTAACCAAGGCCTCGTTACGTCATCCACGAATGCCGAGCCGAAATCTTGAAGGGACTGGGTTTATTAAAGGTGTCATAACCTAGTGTTTTACATACACAATCTTTCTTAAATTATCTTCAAATGAACTTTTAATTATAGTTGGGTGGCAGGGCTTGACATTAACACCCGCCAACCCGCCAGATGCAGGTGAATTTCAGCAATGGCGGGTAACACAGCCACTCCAGCTAGCCACTTTGGCAGGTTGAATTCTATTTACATTTTTTTTTCTTACTTGTCCTGTCCAGCATCATAGCAAGCAGAATGGAAATCTGATTGCTTTATTGTGTTGAACAGTTTTGCTTTACCAAACGGAGCTTTATGAACATAAGGCTCCCCTTGATATCCTGTTTATTCATTTTATTTCTTTGATTAAACATTTGTCCATAACAGCATTCCATTTCATACTGCTGGGCTTGACAAGGGAGAAATGAAAGTTAACAGAGGTAATGATAGAAAAGTGGAACAGAGAGAAAGGAGTGAGGAAGAGGAAGAGAGAGAGGAGAGAAAACATGAATCCACTTACACAGTTCACTGGTGCATCTCTACAGCGATCCCTAAACAACCAAGGTCTCTGTTGGAAAACAAAACAAGCAATCCCCTACAGGAGGACCTGCAGGTGGCTTAAATATCCTCAGATCATACAAACACACGCAGAACTACGCAGAGAAGAGGTACAACCCAGTCAGCGCAATGTGAAGTAGAGAAGAGGTACAACCTAGTAAGCGTGATGGGAAGTAGAGAAGAGGTACAACCTAGTAAGCGTGATGGAAAGCAGTGTCACAGTGTCAACATGCATAATAAAGGGTGCTCCGTGGTGATACAGTCATGCAGATGCAGCCTCGTCTCTGCAAGGAGGAGGAAGCCCACAAGGCTCACGACCCAGGCCCCCAGCAGCCACCCAGAGGCCCAGATCCAAGGTACCCCCCCCCCCCCCATAGAGCTGACATGCATCCCCCAAAGGGCGGCAAAAGGCGGCCCCAGCCGGAGCCCCCGCGGTCTGGGGGCCCAGGTCCCAGCGGACCAAGACCAGCAGCTGCCGACCCCACTGGGCGCTGGGCGCCCCCCGGGGCGGAGACAGTGCCAGGCCCAGGGCCCAAGCACCCAGGAGCAGCCGCCAGCCCCCCCCCCCCCCCGACCCGGGCGGCCCAGGAGGACCGGACCCCCCAGACGACAACCCCCCAGGGCAGGCCAGCCCCCACCCCAACGTCCCTGCCCCACACACCTGACACCAGGGTGCCACCACCTGTACCACCCCCTACCCCACCACCACGCTCACACACACCCCTCCTTCCTCCATCCCCCCTTTCCTCCAACCACTTACCCACATCTCCTCCCTCTTCCAGCCCAAGTTCCTCCCTCCCACATTTCCTCTTTCACACTCTCATTCATTATTCTCACATACCCACCTCGCTCTTGCCCATGCCCTCGTGCCTCCTGAGTGGTTGCTCGGGCCGGGGAAGGAGCCGTGAGCTCCAAGCCCCCAACACGTCCCCCCCCCCCCCCCCCCCATCCCCCACCCCCAGACACAGCAGGCCAGGCACCCCCCGGGCCGGCAGATCCCCCGCAATGCGGGGGATCTGCCGCAGTGGTTGTGAGCTGTTGTTATTTTATGTGTTTAGGTGTCTAAGTGTGGTTAAAACCGGGGAGCAGGCACTTTGGTGCCCTCCCTCACCACGCCCGCTTGACACGCACCCTCCGCAAAACCCTACGTGGTATGAATTCCCACCCTGGAAGATGAGCCGTTACCGGCATTAGGTACCCCTGCCTCCAGGGATCCCCCCAGGGCAAAAGGGGGCAGGCATGGCCGCTCTCACGGCCAGGCGACCGGCATTTACCACAGAGGGGCCAGCCTCGGCCCCTGGGGGCGCCCGACCACCCCAGCCCAGGGAGGGGCGAAAAGGGACGGGAGCGGAAAGGGTCGGCAGAGGGGCCAGAGTCACCGGCCCAACATCCCCAGGCCCCGCAAACCCCCCAAGAGGCACGCAGAGCTGCTTTTTTTTTTCTTCTTTTTTTCCCCTCCCCTTTCCTCCCCCACTCTATCTCCTCCCCCACTCTATGCGCACCTAAGCTACGGTGGAAGGAGAATGAGGGAGGGGGGAGGAGTAGAGAGACATTTCTGCTCTATGTTTCTGTCAAATATTATGTTGTGAAACAAACTTGTTGTGGCTTATTTAGCCAGTAAATAATTATTTTGTCTCCAAAACTCTTTTCTCAGTGTTGTATTTGTTGTTTCATAGAAGTAAACAGCTGTTCAGATGATGAAGGTGTCACTAAAGTAAAAAAATATTGGCATCAAAGACACTTTTCCACTTGAAGCGGACCTCAGCATTCAAAACTAGTTTTCTCAGTTTTTTGGTCAGAAACAGGCATTTTTGCTGCGACAAAGCCATGTTCTACTGCAGATTACTAAAGAATGGAAAAAACTAGAAACAAATGTTTTTTTCTGATATAAGAAGAGAGTCGAAGCTTTCCTTTGCTACCTTCAGTGTTTGTATTGGCATAGTACACAATATTCTGTGGATTTCCCAAAATCAGTGAAAATGCTTAAAAATCCTGGCAATATGGAGCTCTGCTTGGAAAAGGTCTGGCAGTCAATGAGTTAAGGCTTGTCCTTGTCTAGCCACATGCCACACAGAGCTGATAATTTTCCTCAAGCAATGCCTTGCCACCTTCTACTGTTTACCCCATGTCCTGGACAACTGGGCCCTGACTGGATGTGGCTGCTGTGCACTCACGCTTACGTAGTGGCGGTGGGCCTTTTAAGTTTTGGTGTCCTGTGAATTTGGTCAATGGCTTTTTTGCAGTTCCTGAAGCTTGAACTAATGAAAGCTACATCAGCTCTTTGTCCGGAAGAGGACTGGTGAGAGAACCCTTTGCTGCAGTAAAAGCAGAAGATGTAAATATTTTTCCAAGACAGGATGCCTAAGATGTGTTATGAATGCCGTGATGAGTTGCAAGCGAAGCTGTCAACAGTGAAGGTTTTGCTGAGCAGCCGAGTGACTGAGCAGTACATCCAGCCTACAGTGCACTACTTAACGGGTGACTGGAATTTAAATAGCAGTTGCCTCCAGACGAGTATTTTCCTGGATGACCACATGGGTGAAAATATTGCAAGTGGTTTGAAATAGTTTTCACAAGAAACTTGACGAGGCCAAACAGGTGTGCCTGACCATGGACAGTGGGGCCAACGTGGTCAAAGCAGTCACCTTGAACAAGGGGACGAGGCTGTCCTGCTTCGGGCATAATCTACAGATTGCTGTTGGTGTGTAAATCTTGTAATGTCACCTTCTTATTTTTGAGTGTACATGTGCATTTAACATACAGAACACCTATATGAACAAAATATTCAAAGGGGATGGCTATCCAGATGTAAAACACCTCTACTTTGTGCAGGGCCGGTTTTTGCTATGGGAAATGTGGGCGACCGCTCAGGGGGCATCTATGAAGAGGGCGCACGCACGAGCACCCTCAGAAAAGAAAAAAAAATCGCCAGTTTGCCCGACTACCGCCGTTCATTTCCATTTGTGGAGTTGCAATGAGGCGCCCTCTCATTGTCACCTCAACTTGCTACTGACCACCCGCTACTGGGGAACACTCTTGGAGACCGTCATCTCTTTAAAGGTCTTTGAGCGCAGCGCATGCAGATGTAGCAGCCCAGCGCTCCTTCTGTCTTTTACCCCGTTTCTGAGCAGAGACAAAGCTGACAGACCATAAACAGGAACTTTGATATTCACTCTGGACATTCACATGGCCTCATCAGTGCACAACAGATCATATTATACCCCCAAAACCCCAGAAAAGTGAAATTTGATGTCATGGCACCTTTAAGGATTTGAGCAATTAAGAAACATCTGTTTTACTTATTTTGTTATAAGAAAACATGGCTGTTTTAAAAAAAAAATTATGCAAGTTCTTGTTTTGTGTGTGTGTGCAGGTGTGTGTGTGTGCGTGTGTGTGTGTGTGTGCGGGTGTGTGTGTGTGTGTGTGTGTCACAGTAGGGGTGTATGTGTGGGGGTGGGGGTTGCGGGGTGGCCGGGTCTTTTCCGCGGCGGGTGCCTGTCCTGCCCGGCTGCTGTGTCCGTTGGGACTGACCTGCAGGAATGAACTCGTGCGGGTTGGTCTCGCCTGGTTCGGGGGCTGGGTGGGGTGGACTCATGGCGTGGGGGGAGGGTTGGTGGCCCCTTGGTCCCCATCCATGGTGTATGTGGGTGGGTGTATGACTGGAGGGGGGGGCGGAGTGCAGGGGGATGTGTGTAGGGCTGCCTTTGGGAGTGTATGGGGGGATAGCTTGGGAAAATTAGACCACCCTTTCTGGCTAAATGACTCTGGTTGGTCTAAGTTGAACATGTGTTATATCACAGCTCGGCTGGTGAACTGAACCAGTGAAAGCAATAAACACAACTGGTTTTACCTAGAACAAAGATTTAAAGGGGAACCAAAAGAACAAAAGAAAAGCTGAGCTCCTAAATCATGACAACGAAACGAGCAGCACCGATAACTAAAGCTTTCCTCTCTATAGATAAAATGAGTTACAAAAAAACAAACAAATCATGACAACGAAACAAGCAGCAGCAATAACTAAAGCTTTCCTCTCTATAGATAAAATGAGTTACAAAAAACAAACAAACAAACAAACAAACAAAAACAAGCAATAATCAGAGCAAAGAGGCAGAAAAGAAGATCAAAGACAATGATGTCAAA